>JARHVA010000090.1:3770000-4492500 GCA_037957365.1 Torreya grandis | reverse complement strand
GTCATTATCTTTTGGTTGTGTATAAAAATATCATTCATGCATGAATTTGTAACATTTGTGTGCTTTTTAAGGTACCACATCCATAATTGATCTATGAAATAATTTAGGTGATAATTCGGGGGACGGTTCTACCCTAATTGATGATGAAACTTCTGAGAGCCATAACTTTTGCACCATAGATCTGATTGAATCCCTGTTTGAACCGTTAGAAAGCTAAGAGAGAGAATAATGTGGTGAGATGGAAAAAAGTTTTTATTTGTGGGTTTTGACCCTCTAAAATCCAATGCAAGTGCCCCAAATTTCAATTTTAGTAGTGTAGTCTAAAAATAGTAATTCCTCAAATTTTGTATTGTTGTAAATCATGGAAGTTGAACCACTTAATCTTCCTTGAGATTGGTGACCTTACACATCCTCATCCTACCTTAAAAATGTGTATAAATGAAGATGTAACTTGAAATGGAAATCATACATATCTTTTCATAGATAATCATATGGTTGTATTTGTAATCTTGAGTAATAAAACATCTCTTCTCAGAGAAATCATTGTTACTGTGTTATTTTCATGTTCAAGTTATTCAAGAATGGATTACACCAAGGACCCTCATAGAAATTTGTAGCTTCTTAGATCTTACAAATTTATATCATAGTTTTATTCTTGTATTCTCACATTTTGCTTAGCCACTAACCCAAGTGACTAAAGAAGCATCTAAAGCTACATTTTAGTGGGGAAAAATACAACAAAATGAATTTGAGAATTTGAAGAATAGACTGTGCTCAACCCCTATTATTTCCTTGCTATACTTTCATCAACCTTTTGAGTTGATGACAAATGCATCTGAATATGCCATGAGAGCTATCATCATTAAACATGGCCATCCTATTGCATATCATAGTGAAACTTTCATTGATATAGTTAGGAAATACCTGACATATGACAAGGAGCTCTATGCCATTATGTAAGCCTATAAATAATGGAAACACTACATCTAGGGAAAGAGATAGTCATCCACACTAACCATAGACCATTGGAATTTATCTAGATGTAGAGCAAACTGTGCAATGAGAGGCACCACAAGTGGACCACATATCTAAAACAATTCCATATAATAATCAAACACAGAAAGGGGAGCTCAAATACAGTGGTAGATTATTTAATCTGTCCACAAATTGCTTCACTCAAAATAGTTCTTGACCTATGTGAACATGAAATACCACTTGGGGTGCTCTATATGAAGTAGATCCTACCTTTGGTAATACATATTAGGCATTTCAAGAAGGTAAACATGTTTCTAACTTTTATTTATAAGATAATGCCCTCTATCACATGGGGCATGTCTGTGTTTCAACTACAAAGTAATAGGAGATGATATGGGAAGTACATTTTATTAGGATAGTTAGACACTTTAGTGTAGAGAAGAAATTGGTATTTCTTCAAAAACACTTCTACTGGGTCCATTTACGGAAGGATGTGGAAAGGTACCTCAAATCGTGTACCCCATGTGTAATATCCAAGCCAACAAATAAGAATCAAGGATTGTACATGCCATTTATAGAACCAACCAGGCCTTGGGAATCTATCTCAATCAATTTTCTCTTAGGTTTGCCCACTTCAAAACATGGCAAGGACTGTATTTTTGTTGTAGTGAGCATTTTTCAAAGATGGCTATCATGGTTGCTTTTAATAAAAATATATCTAATGAAGAAACTGCTCATCTATATTTTAGTCATGTATGGCTCCATTTTGGTCTTTCTATGTCCATTGTCTTAGACAGAGATAGCAGGTTCCTGAGCATCTTTTGGTCCACTCTATGGAAGTTGATGGATACCAAGTTGATGAAGTTCCTAGCTTTCCATCCACAGAATGATGGTTAGATAGAATTTGTGAACCACCTGATTGTTCACATGATTTAGATGTATCACTCTAAACATCCATGCACATGTGATGAGGGTCTTATTTTCATACAACATAGATACAATTGATCCCTACATAGCTCAACTAAGCACAGTCCATTCTAAGTATGCTTTGGGTTCCAACCCATGGCACCAATTGATATAGTTGTTCCATTCTCCACCATGGAATACACACCTCATGGGAGAGGTAGTAAAAGCAACAAAATTCATTAAACAAATGCAACACATCTAGTAGCAGGTTCATGACATCTTGGAGAAGATGAATCAGAAGTATAAGCAATGCCATGACAAACATAGGATTACACACCATTTTTATATGGGTGACAAGGTTTGGTTATGGCTTAAAAATGAATGACTTTTAGTCCCACACATAAAAATTCAGCCTCTATGATATGGTCCCTACACCATCACCAAAAAAGTTAGAGAAAATGATTTTGAGTTGAACCTAACAGCCTACCTTGGTCTGTATCCAATATTTAATGTGAAGCTCCTCAAACCATATCATCCACCTCTATTAGACACTTTAGTCATAAAAAAACATTTAGACATTGATGAGCTTGATCTTTAGAGTTTTGCTCTAGTGAAGGAGGATCAAATTATGGACACCTGGATGAAGACAACAAGAGGACGCTCTAATCTACTTTATTAGGTGGTCAAGAGGGGTTAGCTTAGCCACTAAGGTGAGTGGCTCATAGAAAATCAAATTTAGACACAAATACAACACCTGATGAGGAATATTGATACAATGGATATGATTGATTCTCAAGGAGGGATGAATGATCTAGATAATAATTTAGGTGACAATTTGGGTGATGGTTCTACCCTAATTGATGATGAAACTTCTGGGAGCCCTAAATTTTGCACCATATCTCTAATTGACTCCCTATTTGAACCATTGGAAAGCTAAGAATGTGATGATATGGTACAAAGATTTACTTAGTGGGTTTTGACCCATTAAAAACTAATGGAAGTGCCCCAAATTTCAATTTTAGTAGTGCAGTCTAAAAATAGTAAGTTTCTAAAAATATTAATTCCTTAAATTCTATATTGTTGTAAATCATGGAAGTCAAAACACTTAATCTTCCTCAAGATTGGTGACCTTCCAAATCCTCCTCCTACCTTCAAAATTTATAGAAATTAAGATGTAACTTGAAATGGAAATCAGACATCTGTTCTCAGAGATAAGCGTATGGTTGTATTTTCAATCTTGAGTAATAAAACATCTCTTCTCAGAGAAATCATTGTTACTATGTTATTTTCATGTTCTTGAGATATCTGTCAAAGCAAAACTTCTAAGTTTTGGATAAATAACATGTATCTAATGTTACTCCAAAATCAAGTTGTAATGGGTTTGGTTAGGATAACTTAAAAGGTATTAGGTACCGCAATGTGACCTAGTTTTACATCCAATGATATGGTCCCCAATATTTGATGTAGAGTGTTGTTGAATCATTTTAATATTTGATTTAAATTATAAATATTAGCCAAGTTTATCCCCAATTGTTATAAGAAGGTAGTGTTATAAACATTCAATCCATAACCATTAGCTAACAATACACATTTGACCATACTACTTTGCACTTAAAATTGAGTGAATAATGGAAAATTTTGCTAAATAATGTACTAAAGAGGTATGTCTTCCTTATTAAAGGTAATAAATTTATCTACATATTTTAATGTATTCATGATATAAGTAAAACCTATTGGTTTAGTATTCCTAGGAAGAGTTGTCTCACATAATGCCTCATATTTGTAAATGGTTGATATCTTTAATAACTCAAGGATATAAATCTTGGTATGGGTATTATTTAGTTGATCAATGATTTCATACCCTTTAGGTTGATTGGCTTGCATTTTAGGGGGTGGATGGAATTGAAGAGGTCATGTTGACTATCGAACTTATGGGGTACCCTTCCTCTCTTAGTACTGACAACATGCACAGTGAGACCCAATATCAGCTTTGGGCAAATAATGGGGCGGGATTATAGTTGAGATAATTTGGAGGCTAGAGGAATAAAATAATTCATTCATTCCCTTTAGTTCCTAGTGGTAACAAATGGAAAATTAGATTGGAAGTTACAATAATGTGATTTAAGGAATCCTTAGGATTGTTTATTGTTAATTTTAGAGATATTCATTTTTGAATCTATTATGAATCTAAGGCCATGTTGTCATTTATATTTAAAAACTAAAATAGGTGAAATAATGTAGTGTTTAAATTTGCCTATTTATTTTCATGTGTATCCCCATTTTTGTAAATATCTTAAAACAAAACTATATTGGGTCAAATTTATGTCATTGGTTTGATAATTGATTTGGTCAAAAATAGAAGAATCTATGGTAGGAGAAAAATCAGTGTTTTGGGGATGCTTATGATAAAATACCCTATAATACTAATTTATAAGTATAAGGATGACCAATAAAGTCAAAGGGAACATAAATGAATAAATGTAAGAATTGAGAAACCCTAAGCCTAAAATTTGAAACTTTAAAATGATGAAACCCTAATGGAGACTTACGATTTGATTAATGTATAGGTTCACCAATATATTTTATCCTAATTTTGATTTACAACCCTTATAGTGTATAAACTAGTAAAATATATCAATTTAATAGATATGGCATTGAAGCATACATCTAAATGTAAAATTTTAAAATTGATTTTAATGATTTGATAAGTGGCATATGATAAATATAGTAAGTACAACAAACATATTAGTACTAATATTTTCTTGTTGATTTTTGGTTATGACTACAATTTTTAAGTGGGAAAAAACTAAAACAGGCTTATGATTTGTTTGGTTCTGTAACTATGTTTTTATCTACACATAGTTACTTTTATTAGATATGGGTCAGTATCGACTATTGACACTCGCCTATGATGTTTGATAGTGATATATACCAAAAAATACACCTATGATTATATTCTCACCTTCCCATATCTCTAAAATCTATATAAGTGTGATATCGAACCTTAATGATCCAAACAACTCTAGAAATCAACCTCCTTCACCTTGAAACACTAGGTGTGCTTGTGAGGGAAAGAAAATTTAAAAACATGTGAAATTTTAATGGGTTGAGATGATCCCAATACCCTAATTTTATTATCAATCACTAGATACATATATGATACTCCAAAGTGTGAAATATGTCCACATGTAGTTCTCCCACCTAATGTGATTGTGCAATTTTTATCCTTCACTATATTAATGTAACTAAATATTTGGATTTGATATCTAGAAATGATTACTTTGACTTGGATTTAGTGTGATTTATACTTGGCTTATGACTATTCCTAGTGATGTATTTACAATTTAGAAATAATTATGTGGATTTGCTCAATGTGCAATAATGTATAGACGTTTACCAAATAAGTTCTAAACTCCTATCAAGTAAAGCCTTTATTTTTATATATATATAAGTCTAATTATAAAATTTATCATGTCACTACCATGTTGGGAAGATGGGTCGAACCTAATTATATACTTTAATATAAAAACTACCCATTATTCAGAAAAAGTCATTACCATCAAGCCCATGTCAGTATCTACTAATGCTACTAATCCATCTTGACATTACTGACCTATACACAAGAAGAGTAAATTAAATGTATGGAGATGATTTTTTAGGATAATAATTAGGTTTTAAATATAAAGTGAGGTTCCTATAGGTGTATAACAATAGAAAGGAAGGATCAAACTCATAACGTAACATGTAGGCGTGACATAATGGTGGGTTACGACCATATTTGTGTGCATAAGTCATGTGTGGTAAATGTGTGTCAAGATTGTTATTGTCAAGTAATTAACACTATATTTTAGTATGTATAGTCATTTTCTCATCAAAATAGTGCAAGACTTGGTTACAACCTAGACAATATTTACTAGATTTTTTTCTAACTTGGCAATGGACATATGTTGCATATGGCAACACTTGAGAAGGCAAGAGATTTAAAATTTTAGTTTTGTTGTTCACCACTCATTATTTCAAGATTTAATATTTATGTCCACTTTTTTTCCAAAATTTGAAGTTCGTACTTTTTTTCATCTCTTATTCAACACTTACAAAACTAAGCTTGCCAAAACTAACTTTTTTATATTTCACTTGTTTAATATCTTCCACATTTATTTTAAAATGAAATTTGCATATAAATCAACATATTATTATTATTATTATTACTTTATTAAATTTCAATCCTTATAAAATTAATGAAAGTGACCACTAAATTAAATCAAAACCTAAAATATGTCACCATGCGAATTGAACTGTGAATGTCATGAAACTAGTAGAGTAACTTGAGATAGAAAATGCAAAATGAATAAAAATCTCTAGAGCTCACACCATATTTAATAATTACATGAATTTTATCATATACATTATTAAAATTCCAAAATTATTAGTTAGGAATAAATATTCTTGTATTAATTAGTGACCCCAACTTGAATAAGGGTTTTATATTTGATGTCAAACAATAATGACTTTCTAATTATTCTATAGGTTTTTTGATGCTCTAAATATGATAGCAGTCTTAAATTTATATATTATAAAGCTTGGATTAGTCTACCCATATTAATACAATATTATTAATCATAGATTTAAATACAAAAATAAAAATCATGCTTGTGAACACTGTGATTGTCACCAAATCAGATGTGGCCATGTGTCTCAATGTTGTTGTGCATAATATATTAAACAAGAAAGTAAGCTCGACATCTATTTATTTATTTATTTTACATCGAATAAATATCAATTACACAAGATATATAAGATCAATGGTAAGCATACATAGTAACATATATCCCTCTAATGCAGAAATATATATATAAATTCATCCATAATTAATTTGATTCGATTAATATGTATAATATAGTACAAGTTTAATACATCAAACACATGCCGGTTTATGATCCTTGGTTTATAAATAGAGATATAAGACACAAATTAACTAGAGTTTCTCAAAAGATAAGACATGCCTTACAATAAAATTTAAAGCATTTGAAAACTTATAAAACTACTATAAAGTTATCTTTGTTGAACTTGATTGTTACCTAGACAAAATTTTACTTGAATTTTTTCTAAGTTAAAAATGGACACATGATACATGTATTAACACTTGATAATTTAAGAGATTAAAAATTTTAGCCTTGCATTTCACCATTCATTTCATTTAATATGTAATAGTTATGGTCACATTTTTACCAAAATTTAAAGCTCGTACTTATTTTCATCTATTATTCAACACATATGAAACTAAGCTCACCAAAACCAATTTTTTATATTTTACTTGTCTAAGATCTTTCACATTGATTTTACAATGAACTATGCATAACAATCAATATAATATTATTAACATTTCCTTAAATTTCATTTAAATCCATCATGGTTACTCTATATTATTCCCTAATGCTAAGGTTTGGAAAACGAATGTTTATGTTTCTTTAAAATCCAACAACCCATTTATTATTAATAAATAGAGTATTGACCTTTGTCACTAGAAAAATTGTAAAAAGTAGTTGTTATAATATAAATTGAATTTTATTAAACAACTTCCAAGGTTATAGAATTAGTTGGCCAGTTTTTTTGTTAAAATTCTTTGAGAGCATTGGAGATGATGCAAAAGTTCTTTCAAATGAATGAGGTTCTAAAAATGGACAAGAAGGGTTTCTTGAGGATGGATTTGCTAAGGTATTAGCCAGACATATACCTCTAGATTATGAAGTACATAACTTTGGAAGGTAAATTCATGCTCATCTTCTTGTATCATTTCTTTTTATTAAACCACTTCCAAGGTTATAGAATAAATTTGTCATTTTTTCCATTGAAATCCCTTGGGAGCACTAACCTTGCCTTCAAAATTAGTAAAGCTAATGCCATAATTCATCAAGGGATCATATTTATGTTAGTCAAGCACATGGAAACCATGAGTGGGAAAGAAGCTCTATTAAGGGTGTCTTTTATGGATAAAGACTCCCCTGATGAAGATCTAACTCTAGGTTTTCCCTACCCTCATTCTAGCCTTCTCTAGCAAGCTCTAATATTGAAAGTTTTATAGAAGACATCACCCTTTAGCTCATTTTTAACAAACCTAAACCCATTTTCTTAGAAGAGGATAATGGGGAAGATATTTGAAGGAAGGGGAAGGCAATTTTGATAGATTCAATTAAAAAAACAAAAGGTAGCTGGAGGAATTTTATGACAAACTCCAAAAAGTAGGTATTAGTCTAGAAACCCTAATTAAGGAATGGAACTCAATCAACAGAGAAGCTAGGAAGGTGATACAATATTTTGAGTAGATAAATGAGGTAGAGAACCCCCCAATAGGTAGAGAGTAAAAGGTGGTGACTAAACACACTTATAAACCCTCCCTTACACCCCTTTCTATAGCCAAATATCCTAAAAAGACCCCAAAAAAGGAGGCCCAGAAGAAATTGAGAATGATCTTCCTCAAGGATACTGTTGAGGGCTTAAGTAAAAGGACCTAGGAAAGAATCATCAAGGAAAAGACAAAGGATAAGGTGGAGAATTAGGTTTTTATCAAGGAACTCATGGAGGGCACTTCCCCGCTAAGTAATACTATCTTTTTACTCTTTAATTTTGGCCTGCTACTTTTGTTTTTTGTTTGCTCTTCTTATAGTTTTAGTTGTAGTTTGTTGTTCAGCCCTTGGGGCTTACTCTACTATATTTTGATACTTTTTTAACTATTAGGTTGAAATATCCTTGTAAAACATGCTCATTTACCTTATAAAATAACAAATATATCTATATCTATAAATTTAATTTTATCATTTAATAGATCTGTAGGAGGCCTCGTTTCATTTCAAAAGATACCCTATGACCTAGTTGACCAAATTTGACCCTGCAGGTCAAATTGGGACCCTTGTAGGTAAAAACTTTATTTTTAGATGTTTTAGGGGTCTAATATTTTGTCATAGGGTATGTTATAGTCCATTTGATGTAATTTTATGCCTTTTTATCCTTAGTCATGGTCTAATTAGTTTATATGTCATTTTGAGTCACTTAGTAACCATTTAGGGGTCATAAATGCAAGTGACATAGTTTTCAAGGTGTCCAAGTGTCTTAGTTTCATTTTAAACATCTAAAAAGTCACATTATCTATCAAGAATTTTAGTCTCATCTAAATCTTATAGGTTATCTAACTAAAAATCAATAAACTAACTGAAAAGGGAGGAGTTTGGAACTTGTACAGACCATGAGGGAAGGTGAAAAATGGGAGGTGATGTAATGTCTCTTAATCTTCCTTGTACTAGTCTAAGATCTTTATATGCATTGGAAGGTGACACATGGGAGAAGGTCATGTAATGTATCTTAATATTCCTTGTATTGATCTTCCTTAAAGTTCATTCAAATTCATCATGGTTACTCTATATTATTTCCTAATGCTAAGGTTTGGGAAACAAACATTTATGTTTCTTTGAAATCCACCAACCCATTTGTTATTACTAAATAGAGTATTGACCTTTGTCACTATAAAAATTGTAAAAATTAAGTTTTTATAATATAAATTGAATTTTATTAAATAACTACTAAGGTTATAGAATTAGTTGGCTAATTTTTTTGTTAAAATTATTTGAGAGCATTGGATATGATGAAAAAGTTCTTTCGAATGAATGAGGTTATACAAATGGACAAGAAGGGGTTCTTTAGGATGGATTTGTTGAGGCATTAGCCAGACATATACCTATAGATTATGAAGTACATAACTTTGGAAGTTAAATTCACGCTCATCTTCTTGCATCATTTCTTTTTATTAAACCACTTCCAAGGTTATAAAATCAACTTGCCATTTTTTCCATTGAAATCCCTTGAGAGCACTACCCTTGCCTTCAAAATTAGTGAATCTAATGCCATAATTCATCAAGGGATCATATTTATGTTAGTTAAGCACAGGGAAACATGAGTGGGAAATAAGATATATTAAGGGTGTCTTCTATGGATAAAGACTCCCCTGATGAAGACCTAACTCTAGGTTTTCCCTACCCTCCTTCTAGCCCCTCTCTAGCAAGCTCTAATATTGAATTTTTTATAGAAGACATCCCCCTTTAGCTCATTTTTAACAAACCTAAATCCATTTTCCTAGAAGAGGTTAATGAGGAAGAGTTTTCAAGGAAGGGAAAGGCCATTTTGATAGATTCAATTAAAAAAAAACCAAAGGTAGCTGGAAGAATTTAATGACAAAATCCACAAAGTAGGTATTAGTCTAGATACCCTGATTAAGGAATGGAACTCAATCAACATAGAAGCTAGGAAGGTGATATAGGATTTTAAGTAGATAAATGAGGTAGAGAACCCCCCCAATAGGTGGAGAGGAAAATGTGGTAACTAAACACACTTATAAACCCTCCCCTACACCCCTTTCTCTAGCCAAATATCCTAAAAAGACCCTAAAAAAGGAGGTCTAGAAGAAACTCAACGATGATCTTCCCGAAGGACACTATTGAGGGATCGAGTAAAAGGACCTAAGCAAGAATAATCAAGGAAAAGATAAAGGATAAGGTGGAGAATCAGGTTCTTAGTAAGGAATTCATGGAGGACACTGCCCCCCCTTAGTAATACTATCTTTTTGCTCTTTCTTTTTGGCCTTCTTCTTTTGGTTTTTGTTTGCTCTTCTTATAGTTTTAGTTGAAGTTTTCTCTTTAGCCCTTAGGGCTTACTCTACTATATTTTACTACTTTTTTAACTATTAGGTTACAATATCCTTGTAAAACATGCTCATTTACCTAATCATATAACAAATATATATATCTATAAATTGAATTTTATCATTTAATAGATCTGTAGGAGGCCTCATTCCATTTCAAAAGATACCATATGACCTAGTTATTGACCAAATTTGACCCTACAGGTCAAATTGGGACCCTTGTAGGTAAAAAATTATTTTTTAGATGTTTTAGGGGTCTAACATTTTGTCATAGGGTATGATATAGTCCATTTGATGTAATTTTATGCCTTTTTATCCTTAGTCATGGTCTAATTAGTTTATATGTCATTTTGAGTCACTTAGTAACCATTTAGGGGTCATAAATACAAGTGACATAGTTTTCAAGGTATCCAAGTGTCTTAATATCCTTTTAAACATCCAATAAGTCACATTATCTATCAAGAATATCAGTCTCATCTAAATCTTATAGGTTATCTAGCTAAAAATCAATAAACCAACTGAAAAAGGAGTTTGGAACTTGTACAGACCATGAGGGAAGGTGAAAAATTGGATAAGGTCATGTAATGTATCTTAATCTTCCTTTTACTAATCTAATATCTTGATATGCATTGGAATTTCTAAAAAAGGTTTAAAACTATTCTGCTCCTTCTTCATGTTTTTAAACACACAAAAATGGTCAGTAAGTTCATGCTTGGTATGGTCAGTACACCTTTGGGGGGTGATAGTACACTCAGATAGATTCATTTTCATAACAAGTTTTAAAATATTGGTTAACTATGCTTTATGAATCATCTCTAACAAGTTGACTATGTTTTTTTGCTCACTATTTCTTCCAACCCTACAGGTTTTGCTCTAATTTGGACAAGTCCATTTAATCCAACTGGTGATGTTGATTCCAAATAATTTTGGCTATCTCCTCAAATTATCTCCATTATTTATTTCATTCTTTATGGTATTTTGATATGCAAGTCATCTCATGTTGCAAGAAGGTGTCACCATGTGAGGTCTCAGTCAAGGTTTCCTTATTTGTAGAATGATTGGTTCTCTAAATAGTTACCATGTCGATAGAATATGATGTTCACCATGTCTCAATGCCATAATGATTTCCTCCTTCCATTTTTGGTTTCTCCACATCAGGATTTGATCAAACTTGTTTTTTCATGCTCATAGTCAACTCTTTACCCAATTTCAATGGTAGTCATATGTGTCAAGATTACCTAGATTGTTCAAGGAGTTTTAATTAATATATATTAACTTTTTCAAGTCATTATGAGCTGAAGGGATTCCATTTTAATGTTTAAAGAGAATACAATATTGGTTGCAAGTTCGTGCACCACACAACTAGTCACTAACTACCAATGCCTACCCTGCTTCAAGTGTTTACAAGAGGATAGCACGTTGGAATAGAGGTTTTGAGACTTGTACCAAGATCCCCATAGTGAAAAAAATACATTTTAGGAATTTTTAATGATCTTAAGTATGTCCATGAGGTCATTCATCTATACACGTTACTCCAATTATGTCCACTACCTACATACAACTCAAATGCACCTACATGAGTCTCTCCTTGATGATGTCATGATGAGATGGGAGATTTGATAGGTGTCTCAATATTTTAATATTTATAATAATTAATTTTAACACTTTTTGAGGGAATATAATTTATCATAAACATATATATTTTATACTTCCCAAATTTTCTTACTACCTGTGTAGATGTGAATGCCCACCTACAAGTGGTACCACAAAAAGCCAAAGTGTCATTTAAAGCATTGAAAAAAGTGGTAAAAAATTAATTGGAGTCTTTATATGTGGTTTTTATCATGAAAAACCTTATTGAAATGTTAAATGGGTAAATGGAAGTGTAAACCATATTGGAAGAGGTGATGACTGAGTTCAGGGACATTTTCCTTAAAAGGTGAAAAAAAGGTTTTGGGCCATTTTGTGCATATATTATAACAAGGTTACAAAGATATTTGAATAATATAAATGTGTATTATTTTTATCCTCTATGAAAGAGAGGATATCTACAAAATATGGAGTTAAGAAGATTAGTGGATGGTGATTTTTAAAAGGCTCAAAGTTGCCTATTTTGACACTAAAATCATGCATTGACATCTACAAGAATTGAACCTCTAAGTGACCATTGATATCCTAAAGTTAAAACAAGGAATATTTCCATGTTTTTAAGACCTTATTGAGTGAAGGGCATACCAATGGGCATAGATAAAAGATACTCACCATACAAAAACTACTCACCTACAACTGACTATAGGAGCACACAGTCTAAGATAGAAGATTGAACATAGAATCATCAAGGTTAGATGATTGGATATGATCCAAAAATATAATTAGATCCAAAATTTTATGTTTAATAATAATCTTCATCTACAGTGTTTTACTCTTCCCAACATAGTTGACTGTGTTTGACTATGGTAGACAGTGAGCAAGTTTGAGGTTGTGAGTGTGGGTAATGCATAAGGATGAGAAAAATGGCCCAATACATGTATATAATGATCCTAATATACTATAATGTGATCATAAAATATTTTATAAATCTAAAATCATGTAAATCAACCTACAGGTACTCCTTCAAAGTAAGGCTATAGTCAAGAGAAACATACAATTTTCTGAGTTCAACGTATAGGTAAGGGTATATGGAAATTTGGAGTGATGAAAAAATTATAATATATTACATAATGATTTTTATTCCTCAAAATTATCTTATGAATAGGAATAATGTATAATAAATACCCTATTCAATCAATACACAGTCTAGAGTGTTAACCCTGCACACAGTCTACCTTCATAGGAGTCTGTTTTGGTTTTTTCAAGTATTGAAAGTTCAAATAGTATGAAAAAGGGATAAATTTTGGTGTATAAGGTCCTAAAAACTTGGGTAATATCCTCCACCACTTAATTTTTATATTCAAATAGGATAAGTTCCCTCTATTTTGTCTCAGATAGAGGGCACTCCCTCTGTGAGCAAAACTTGCATTTTTTGAAGAAGGAAGGTGAAATGGTAGACCAAAAGAAAAATATACCTTACAATAATGTGTGGTAAGTTTATAAATACTCATAAAAACTTTATGAATCAAGAAATAAATGGAAAATCTCAAAAAATTGGTCTATAACCCCAAGGTTACAGTCAGGCCTATTAGGCAGGGTTTTGGCTTAAAGCCCAAATGAGAAGTCACTTTAATTTCCAACTATAGGAAAGAATGTTGACCTATTTGATAATGTTTATAGAGTCATGATAGATGTGTTAAAACTTAAATATTATAGATAAATCATAGGGGAGGCCACTTTTATCTCAAAGGCTATATTAGGCCTGTGTAAATGAAAGGAAAAGCTTGAGTAAGCAACTTGAGATGCTCACATCTCCTTTGGCACTTTTCATGGAGATCCAAGAAGTTTGGAGAAGTTGACAAGGGTCATAAAGATTTATTTTTTGGAATTTTTTTGAAAATTCAATGTTCCATCTTTATGAATGAATCTTAAGAGCCTAAAAGACCTAAAACCATTGTAAACCCTTTGATAAGAACCTGACTGAGAAAACAAGGATGGAGAGCTATCCAGGTGGGATGGAATGACCATGAAAGTTTTTGGAGGTTGTAGAGGAATCTTTAAGTCTCCTCATCAAAATTTTTTATACCCTACCTATACAAACATGGTAGAGAATGGATTTATTTTATTATTTTATGCATTATACAGGTTATAGGGACTTTCATGAGAAGAAATAAAATTTGGGTGTGAGATTAAGACTTATTATAACTCAATAATAACATTTCATACTACAAAAAATAACCTAAGTGTTCCTACCAACAACTCCATCTCATCTAGTCAAGCGAGCAAGTGAACATGATAGTGAGAAGGGTGGAAAACTTCAAGTGAACTATTTTTAAGGTGTGCCTGATGCCTGTAAGGCCATGGATGGAATTTAAACATGTATTTAACCAGTTTTATATATTTTCATGATAAATTGAATCCTTTTTGGAAGACAAGTGTGTAAGGTGTGTGAAATAGGGAGTTTCTTTGACTATAGGCAGTGATGGCTCATTTTCAAAGGAATTCAAGTGATTAGGAATGCATACAATTCATCAAGAATCATGTATACAACCACTTACTCTAATTTAAATCATTAGACTTATCCCTAGTCATTTTTTGGATGTTGCAAAAGGGTTGATTGATTAAGATAATTTTTTGAGCCAACAAAATGAATTTCATGCCACTTTTAAAGAGTTTTATGCTTTGGATTGAAACATGTGCTTTATAAATTTTCATGATCAGTTTAATATTCTCTTTTCAATCACATGTAACCCATTCTCTTTGTATGACAAGTGTCCATGTGACCTTTGGACTTATTTTTTCTCGATTCTCTCTCAAATGCTATGATTAGTGACTTTTTGAGATCTTTTTTGGTAGCCTCCATTGTTTATGGTGAAACCCTAGACATTTTAATATTTTAATGTATCTTAAAGTAATAAATAAGTTAATTTTACTACTTACATGATGCATAATTGAGTCTAGTTGCAAATCTTGCTGATCTTGTCTAGTAAAAGATAGTCTTTTCTAGTATGTTATCTTTGATTGTCCACCAAGTATGCAGAAGAGTAATTATTACAGGTCTTTATTAGTGTTCCTTCTTAGTGTATAAGAGTTATAGAATTGGTTTATTATTTTACTCTGCAAAGGATCATTTATTATACTTCCTAAACATCAATATACCTCTTGAACCTAGCATGTGAAACATTGATGTAACAATTTTTCTTGAGTTATGAGTTATGTGTGAAAGAAGCTTTGATTTGCTCTAAGTAGTATACATTCAGTTAAATAGGAGGAAATTCATTATTGGTGCATCACCTTTTATCTTTTATTTTTATTTTTTCTTCTTAACCTTCTTCATGCAAATTTGATAAGTAAGAAAGTGTTTTTAAAGAGTGCATCAAGGGAACTATCCCTTCTAGAGATTCATCTCACCTATTGGTTACCCATAGCTTGTGAGATGTTTCGATTGTGACACTTGGATGGAGAGAGCTAATACATCTCCTCAAGTGGTACAAATCCAAGTGACAATAATTTTTTCCATGCCTGGTGGGACTATAAGTCCTAGAATATTACCTAAGATTGGTGCTGATCTTAGCATATTTGCAATTATAAGAACATATATATTCAATACCTAGCAACTCCACTAGGTTTTCAACTCTTTGGTTGCTGATTAATCCTAATTTTCCATGCAATAGGTGATCACTATGTCTAATGATAAAGGTATACTTTTTAAGTTTATGTAAGTTCCTATTTATTCTATCACCAGGTTGAGATTTGTGAATGCTAATCCTTATTCAAGGGAGTTGGTTTTTAAAAAGTCCAAGTTTATAATTGGTTCAATCCCTAATACTAATAGGCTACAATATAATATGGATATAAACCTTCCTTTTATATCCTTCCCCAGATCATCTCCTTTGAATCTTGCCCAATATGACCAAATTCCTAGAGCAATCCTTAAAAGTGTTTCATCTTTTAGTGGAGAAGATCTTATTACTCCCATTGAACACATTAGAAACATGGAAAACTTTTTAAATATCCATAATTACGCTCAAGAGAATGTATCCATTAGGCTATTGGTATTATCTTTCAAAGGGAAAGCTATAGATTGGTATGGAACTCTATCTCATGTTTCCATTGCTTCATGGGATGAACTAGGAAATCTATTGTATAAGAGGTTTGAAGAGAATTGTGATTATTTGTCACTAGCTGAGAAATTGACTACTATAAAGAGGGATCCTTAATATTTCATGCAAGATGTTAACTCTATATTTTAAAATACATGGGATAGGATCCCAGCCCTTGTGAGACCCACTCCAAATTATGCCTTCTTGTATTACCTAAAATAATTGAATAGTGTTGTAGCCATGTTGATCTAATCTATGGGTGGGAATACACTACTTGGTGTCTATGAGATAGCTATTAATGCTGATAATTGTCTTTTTCAAGTAGGGAATATTTCTCCCAGACCACCAATGTAATTATTTCCTGATTTACAGCCTCCTAGTCAAATTACATTACATATATTAGCTCATTTTCCTAATAGATAAGAGAAGTTTACCATTGTCCCTACCAATGAGATTCATGAAGTAAATAGTTTGATTCAAAGTGTTTGTAATGAATTGGTTTCTCTCAAAAGAAAAATAGCTCAAAATTATAGGCCTTATCAGCCTTACAATCAATTTAGACAGGCAAGTAGGCCTCCTTTTCAAGGTAATGCTCAAGGACAAGGTCAAATAGCTCAAGCTATACCTTACCAAAGTTTCAATCCTAATGCCCCATTATATTTTAGAGATCTTTTTCCTACTCAATTTTTTTTTTAAGAACAACCATGGTACCCTTCTTATGACCAAAATCAAGGATAAGTTTTATATGCCAATGAAATGCCTAGTCAATCCATGATAATGTAAGGTAGTCAAGTACCTCAAGTTCCCACTTTTGAGGTGAAAATGCTAAATTGAATGTAAAATTGACAAACACAACCTAATTATACTCTTATGAATCATCTAGAGGGAGATTTTGTGCCATAAATCAATTGGGAAGTCTAAATAATGTTAATGTTAGTGTATCCTCTAACACTAGATCTAAGAAGAGGGTTGTTGAAGAGACACAAGGGAAACTCAAGGACCTAATTTTATTATTACATCACACCCAATGGTAGGTGTGTCTAACTTAGCTCTTAGGGTGTAGGAGAATCAAAAATTTTAAAATTCAAAATTACCGCCTACATATCCATCTTCACATGCTACACCACAAGGTACTAGTGCTTCCAAAGAACAATTGAATATGAAAAATCCTTATATCAATGTTTTGGATAAAATGGAGAAGTTACACATGAATATTTAATTATGGGACTCATTAGAAATACCTTGACAAAAGGATATTCTCCAAAAGGACTAGGTAAACTAGTTGGATCAATAAGGACTAAAATGTTGTTTTGGTGAATGGAACTCAACCCATTTATGGACAAGTAAATAAAAATGATAATATTACTCCATTTTATCTATCTTTGATCATTGGTGATTTTTTAGTTCACAATTTTATCATAGATATTGGGGCTAGTACTTCAATTATGCCTAAGTCAATAGAGGATAAACTAGGCCTCAAGTATGAACCAATGGCTACAAGAGTCATACAATTGGATGGGTCATGAGAAAATATCTTAGGAGTATTCAAGGATATTGTTTTGATTTTACATTCTTGTCTTACTTTCTCCATCCCTCATGATGTGATTATTGTAGATTTACCCCCATACTTTGCTCTTTATTTGTCAAGAGAGTTTACAACCAAGATAGGTGGATACTTGGCAACAAATTGGTCATATATGGTTTTTATAAAAAATTATAGTACCAAGGCAAATATTTAATTATAACCTATTCATCACAATCATTTAGATCCCTACATGCTTAGCCTAAGGTTACAAATGTCAATTATGTTATTGTTGACAAAATTTGACCATGTAGGTCAAATTAGGACCCCTATAGGTAAAAAATTTATTTTTAGGTATTTTATGGGTCTAATATATATGTATTAATGTGTATTATAGGTCATTTAGTGTGATTTCATGTTATGTTAGCCTTGGTCATTAGTAATTTTTAGTCCTTATATCATTTTGAGTAATTTTAAGGTCAAAAAGGGGTATTTAATGACTTGTATGACCTCCTTGATAATTGTGAAGGTGTAAAAAGGCTTATGTAATTTTCCATGTGTCATATTATGCATTGATTAACTATTCATAACTGAAAGTGATAGGTTCTTAAGAAGAAAGAGAAATTTTCTTTGGAAAAGAAATTTTTTTGGAACTTGTAAGACCCATGGGGGAAGGTGACACATGGAAGAAGGCCATGAGATGTCTCTTCAGATTTTTTATATCTCAATTACATATTTTAAATTATTTTGAAGTTTTAATTTTGAGCCAAAATTATTCTTCTCCTTCTTCACCCTTCTAGACACACAAAATTAGTCTTCAAGTTTGTGCTTAGAATGGTCAGAAAGAGAGGTTTAAATCAAAATTATCTTGGGGGAATATTATACAATTATTTAGATTCCATTTGATGTTTAGTTGTAGAGGAATGGTTTTCTTTGCTTTATAAACCATTCCTAAGAAGTTAGACTATCTAATTTACTTGATAATCTATGTACCCTATAGGTTTTTCCTTAGTTTGAGCAAGTCCATATAATCCATCTACTAGGATTGATTCCAAATATTTTTTACTCTTATCTCACATGTTCCCCATAATTTTTTTCAAGTTTGGAGTTGGTTTTAAAAGACAATAATTTCAAGTTTGTAAATTGCTCACATTCTATGTAGCAAGTAGGTTTCCACCACTTCTAACATATTCATGTCTTGTCAATGGTGTCCAAAAATGGTGATGGATGGTTTCCATGTTTAAAATGATGTTTAATTTCATTAAAAAATCATCCTCTAAAGAAATCCTCCATAAATTTGTAACTACAAGTGAGAGGTAGTTGGTTTATTTCATGATTGTCATGTGCAATCAAATAAGAGTTGGGTTGAAGTCTTTAACACATCCATGAGGATATAATTATGGTGTTTAGAGTATTAATACATTATAATATTAAAATAAATCAAGTTAATCCATTTAATTATCATTATGAGGACTGTAACAACTAATCATCAACCACCATTGCTCTGTCTGCATCATAGAATTACACCTATATGTGTTCTCATGGAGGGTTCAATGTTGGATGGTAAGTGTGAGACCTTATTTTTAGCCTTTAAATATCTTGATGTATAATTTTAACATCATGAGGAGATATTAGTTGGTTATCAAGGCATATCCTTTTTAAGTATATTGATTGTCTCATGGTCATTGGCTGTATGTAGCTCACCCTGCATCTATAGGTATTTAAGGTGATGTCATATTAGAATAAAAGCCTTAATAGTTACTAAAAATTCCTTGGGAGTGTTAAAATTTCATTTTAAACTTATTTAAGGTTTATAATTGATCACAAACACATGTATCTTGCACTACCTACAACTCTACATTTACCACTTATATTATAAAATCTCCACCTACAGGTGGTACTACAAGGAGTTGAGGTCTCAATAGAGATTTCAGAAATTTGAATCCTTTATTTAAGTCATAGTGTGTTTATAAAGTCACGAAAAACTCATGTATAATTATATGTTGGAAAATGGGAATGAGGAACTACTTTCAAAAGGTAGCGACTAAGTTCAAGGATCTAATCCCTAAAGGGTGAAAATAGAGGTCCAAGCCTTTTTATGGATATCTTACAACAAGGTTGTCAAGTGGTTTTAAGATTATAAATGTGTTTTCCTAGTATCCATTAAATATGAAAATGACTCTACATTTTTTTAAATGCATATGATCTATGAATATTGGTAGTGGAGAGACCTAAAGTTGCCCTTTTATGCATTGAATTTAGGAAGAACCTATAGGATTTGGAGATGTAAGATGAATTTAGCACCCAAGGTTGAAAATGGAGTTTGCATTCATGATTTAAATATATTATAAAGATGAAATACATATAAATGAGAAAAATTATCATCAAAAATATGTTCATATGCAAAGTTTGTCCTCATAAACACCTATAAGCATATCTTGGTTTAAAAGACCACCCACAACTAACTGTAGGAATACACAATCTATGACTCAGGACTAACCATGGAAATTCAATTTATGTAAGTAATTTTAAAGGTTAAAAAGCACCTATTAAGGATTAATTATACCTAAATATTATATTAAATTTCTCCCAAGTAGGATCTTCATATACAGGGTCTTCCTCATTCAAACATAGTTGACTATGTTTGACTGAGAAAGGACAGAGAACAAAAAAGGTGAAGACTTTTGATGAGAACATAACCCAATATGAGAAAAATGAATCTAAAAAATTAATAATTAAATAATAATTTTGTGATATGTCTAATTCAATGTTCCAAAGTTAAATTCAAGTTAGGAATATCTACAAGTGTCCCCTCCAAGGCAGGAAACACAGTCATCATCACATTCAACCTTAACTAGTCAGGGGGTATAAAGAAGTATGTAAAAGGTTAGGGTGATGAGAAGAAATAGGATAAATCCATCATTATATAAATTATTTAAATAATCTATTAATATGGAAAACAAGTAAAGGAATGACCCTGAACAAGCAACATATAGTCCACATCTTAGAACCCTACACAATCTACCTTTCCTATAAGTCTGTTTGGTTTTTAGGAGAGTTATCAGGTCATATGACCTAAAAAATATCTAATTTTTTTTAAATATCACCTATTTATCTTTAATAATCCCCTAAAATAATAATTTTTTCTATGGAAATAGGGGAAGTGCCCTATATTTTTCTCAGAAAGAGGGCACTCCCCTTAGGTGAAAATCCTATAGTTTTGACAAAGGGAGATAGAAAGATGGGTTAGAAGTTGATAGGAAATTTAAAATAGGTGTGTAGAGTTGAAACACACCCATTAAAACATGGAAAAACAATAAAAAAAGGATGAATCTAAATAGGGTGGCTTGTCCACAGCGGTTACAATTAGACCTATCAGGTAGGGTTTAAGCATAAGGCCAAATGAGAAGTCGCTTGCACTTATAGCATGAAATATGATTCTTATCCTATTATATAATAATTATAGGTGTGTTAAGGCTTTTAATCTACATAGTAAACACGAGTAATTTTATTTTGAGCTCAGAACTACATTAAATCTATGCAAAGTGGAGAATCAAACTCGATGGAGAAACTTTGGAAGTTCACATATCCTTGAAGGTTTTTCATGGAGGTAAGGGAAGTTTGGAGGAGTTAGATAGGGTCATTAAAATAATTTTTTTGTAATTAATTTGAGAGTTGGGCTTTAGACCTTTATGAAACATCACTAAAGGTCAAAACTAGTCAAAACCCTTGCTAAACCCGTGAAAGGACCTTATTGGGAAAATAAGGATTGAGATGCATCCAAATGGACTAAAATGACAAGGAAAGTAGTTGGAGGTTGTATAAAAATATCTCAAGATCCTCTCCATCCTATTGGATTGTACAAAATTATACGGATGGAGTACAAAACAAGATTTTCTTGACCTTTTTATGTGTTTTTTAGGTTCTATGAGGTTTCAAGAAATGAAACCAAGTTTTGGAGTAAGCTATATACTTATTATAACTATTCATGGCCATTTAATGTTACATAAAAATTCATAAGTTTTTAAATAATGGCTCTCATCTCAGCTAGTCAAAACTGACATAGTGAATATGGTAGTGAGATGGGTGAGAACTTCAAGTGAATGTATTTTTAAGGTCTACCTAAGTAGTCTAAGGCCATGAAGGGTCCTTCCAAGTGTCATCCACTCACTCCCATCGATTCTCATGGAAAACTAAAGCCAATTTTGAGGCCAAGTGTGAGGGGTGATTGAAAAAGGAGTTATTTAGACTACAAGTAGTGATAGCTCTTTTTTAGACGATTTCAGATGACCAGGTTTGCAACCAATACATGGAGAGGCATGTATGAAATCCTTCCCTCTCATTCCAATCATAATAATTGTACCTAATTAGTTTTTATATGTTCAAATAGGTGTGGATTATGAGTTTCATTCCTTGAATATCCACTTATCTTTTTTAACCTTACATGGTTCATTTCACATCCTTTTCTCATGCAAAAGTAACTCATTTTCTCAGCTTGACAAGTGTCTTTGTGACCTTTGGACTTATCTCTTCTTCTATCTCTCTAAATTTATATAATAAATATCCAATTTTGCCTTTATAACTTATGATCCACCTAAGTATGGTGAATTCCTACTCATTTTCATACCATTTGATCAATAAGACTACTAATTTTTACCTCTTCAATGAATGTTCATAGTGTGTTTTACTTGGATGATTAATTTTGATTAGTGATGACTTGTTTATTTATCATTATTGTTTCATTATCTTACCTATTTTAAGTTATAAATCTTCTTCTTATAGGGCATGTGAAGTGTTTTATGATGTGTCAAGGTTGAGTGAGTTAGTCTATTCAAATAGTGCCATTTTAGGCCTCTTGTCTAGTCCTATTAGCCTAAACATTCATCACAACCTCATAATGTAACATTGATGTTGGAAGATGTATATTGGAGACATGTATGTTTGTTTAGTCCCTTTTTTCATGTGTAACATGTAGTTGGTTGGAATTCATCAACTTATTTGGTGTATCACCTTCTTTATGATAGTTTGATTTCAATTTTCTCTCTCCCTTTTCCCTCACAAAGTTTAGGTGTAGTAGTGATCGATAGTGGTAAATCAAGGGATATATCCATATCTAGAGGTTCACATAATTCTTAGACTCACATATAGTCTATATATGTTTCAATTGTGCCACTTGGATGAGGAGAGCTGAGACATCTCCTCAAAGGGTGCAAATCTAAGTGACAACAATTTTTGGCATGCCTGGTGGGACTCTTGGTCTAAGAAGTTGAAATATTTTTGGTAGTATTTTAATACATAAATATTTGGAGGAATATATCTAAACATCAATGGTGAATCCAAAGTTACATCAATTGGTCAAGTATCCTGAGTATTCTTTTTGAAGATTGTTGATAATCATTCCTTATGTTCTTACTTCGTAATAAAATTTCATTGATGATTTTGGTGTTGAGTATTGTTTTACACAAGTTGGAAAGGTTTATAAATATTATGGTAGTCCCTATCAACATTTTTATGATTATTCCTAACACAAATATGACCATTATCAACATTATCATGAGTTGTATTAGACCTATAATCAACCTCTTCAACATCTTGCTTCTCTCAGTCAACCTAGTCACTTCTCAACTCAATCCATTGCAACCTTAAAAAAACTCTTTTGGGATATGAAAAGTACATGTAAGACATTGAAACTCAAAGGGGATATGGTCTATATTTTTCTAGTCATCTTATTTATAAGGTGAGAGATGCATTAGAGCTGATCAAAAGAGAGTGGACACCTATTAAGAGAATAAATTGGCAAATGCTCACAAATGAGATGCTCTATGTTAGTGGCTTAGTTTATTAATTTGATGATAGGATACAAATTTATGAAAGGAAGCCTCAAAAAACCTATTAGAATTCATATCCACTTCCCCAATATTGCTATCAGTCCTATTTAACCCCTATTCATGAGCCCAATCAAGCTTATCAAAGCCATCTTTTTCCCAATCAGCTAAAAGAGAGAGAGTTGGAAAGAGAAACCTTATTTTTGAAGCAAATATTGATAATAAAATTGAGTTAGATAATAGGTAGATTTATCATTCCATATCATCATGAAAGGAAGTGGAATTTAAGCCCTCATTGCTCTCTCCCATTACATCCCCACCTCAAGAAGATACCTCTAGATACAAGATTCCAAGTTAGAGATAAGGTGGAGAATCCAAGCCTAAGGAGATCCCAAGTTTATTGAATAATTTATATAATCCTAAAATTAAATCACTACCTAAATAATAGAATCCTAATCCTAACATCCTAAGCTAAAGTAAGGTTGTGGAATCATGGGGAAAGAAAAAGGTTAAAAGATTAGATAAGGAGTGTGAAGTTGAGAGAGAGCTTGATCCTATGAAAGACCCTCCCACCATTCCTCAAGAGACATATTATTATCCATGTCAAACATATTTTAATCCTAATACTCATGAATATTCTTGTGAACTTAAAGAAAGACTTTTCCAAGAGAAACTAGCCAAGTAAATTGAAGAGTTAGAGTCAAGGATGAAATTACTAAGTCAAGGTGTGATGGAAGGTTTAGACCCAAAAGAAGATCCTATGCCTAAACACACCCCATATAACCTACATCAAGAGAGTGATAAATTTATATAAAATTTAAATGAAGTGATTTTCAAGTGAAAGGAAGATAAACAATCTATTTTAGCCCAAGGTCTACCTACCCCTCCTCAGGAACTCCTAAAAGAATCCCCTACAATGCATTCTCAATCTGATTTTGAGTTCTATGTTCCACCTCCACCAAATAGTTCATCTTGTCCTCACCCAATCACCATTTTAATTGATGGAAATGTGGTATGGGAACCTAAAAAGGAGTGATTGGTTGAGGAAAATTCAGAACTCTTGCTTGAGGAAAGTGTAGCTCCTTGGTAGCCTCATTGGGATAAGTCACCTAATTTAAAGATGCCTAGTCTTGACATCACCAAGAAGGAGGAGATTTAAGATCTTGAAACCATTGAGAATAAAAATAAGATTATGATAGTTGAGATACAATTTGAGATCCCTCAATAGGTTCTACATGCTGAAGAAAAGGTGAGTCCTTGTGTTGAGTCTTTTTGTTTGGTTGATAATGAAGAATGTCTTCCTTGTTTCAAAGAAGAAATATGGTATGAAGTCATTTTGGATTATAAATAATAAGATGAATAATATTCTCTTGTTTTTCCCCTTCATGATGTTTATCAAAGAGAATATTTAGACTTGTGGTAGCAGTTTGAAAATATTTGTAATGAGTTTGAATCTCTCAAGGGGTCTACAAATTCCTTAAAGCTGATTACAAGTAATGGTAAGCAAGATGAAAATTTTCAAAATGTCATAGAAGATCTAAAGTAAAGTGAACCTCAACATTTGGAGGTAAAAACAAGCTTATATTGGCCCCAATATTATAATGAATAAGAAACCATTCCTCTTGAAACCATGCTTACAAAGAAGATGAAAGTTGATCATGAGATGAAAAGCAAGAAAAAATATGAGGTATGTGTACAAGGCCAAGAGGAATAATTTTACATTGGAAACCTATTTGAAGATGGTATACTTGATAGCATAATAGGTAAAGTGCCAAGGAATAGGTCTGATCCATCAAGTATCCAATCCAAAGAGCAACATACTTGGCACTATCATTCATCTCATAAAGAAAGAGATGCAAGAAACTTTCTTTTTGATCCCAAAAAGGGAGGTATGCTTAATTATTAGTTGTATATAGTTTTTTACTTCCTATTTTTACTAAGTGATTTGAGCACATGTGTGTCTTGTTAGTGTGTTTGATTTAATTCTTGTGTGTCCTTTATTTTGTGTAGTTGAGGTAGTCAATTAGTCTTGTCTTGATCTAGCTTGTGGTCAATGGTCAAAGGTCTCATTGTTTTATTATAGGCTTCATATGAATCCCTAAGCCTAATGGACTGATAAGGCTACTGATCTTTAGTATAGTAAGCATACTACCCCTATGAGTCACAAATTTGTTGACCAAATTTGACCTTATAGGTCAAATTGAGACCCCTATAAGTAAAAATTTGATTTTTAGGTGTTTTAGGGGTCTAATATATATGTCTTAAGGTGTATTATAGGTCATTTAGTGTGATTTCATGTTATGTTAGCCTTGGGCATTAGTCATTTTTAGTATTTATATCATTTTGAGTCATTTTGGGGTCAAAAAGGGGTATTTAATGACTTTTAAAGCCTCCTTGGAAAGTTTTAGTGTATAAAATGGTGATTTCATGTGTCCTATTATGCCTTAATCAACTATTCATAATTGAAAGTGATAGGTTCTTAAGAAGAAAGAGTAGTTTTCTTAGAAAAAGAGAAGAGTTTGGAACTTATATGGCCCATGGGGGAAGGTGACATGTGGAATAAGGCCATGATATGTTTATTTATATTATTAAAGATTAATTCCATGTTTGAAATTCTATGTAAATGCTAATTTTGAGCCAAAACCATTCTGCTCCTTCTTCACCCTTCAAGACACATAGAACTAGTCTTCAAGTTTGTACTTGGTATAGTCAATAAGAGAGGTTCATGAAAAATTATCTTGGGGAGTGTAATTTAAACTTATTAATCTTCCATTCTATGTTTGGTTGTAGAGGAATATTGGTTTATGCTTTATGAACCATTCATGGGAAGTTAGACTATCTAATTTTCTTGCTAATCTATGTAACCTATATGCTTTACCTTGGTTTGAGAAAGTTCATAAAATATAGATATTGGGATTAATTATATAGGTTTTTTACTCTCATCTCACATGTTCTCCATCCTTTTTTTCAAGTTTGGATTTGGTTTGATGATCCATTCACTTTAGGTTTATAGATTGGTCTCATTCTATGTAGTAGGCAAGTTTTCAACACTTTCAACATCTTCATGTCTTATTAATGGTGTAAAAGGATGGTGATGGTTGGTTTCCATGTTTTAAATTATTTTTAATTTAATTACAAAATCATACTCCAAATAAATCCTCCATAAATTTATAACTACAAGTGAGAGGCCATTGGTTTATTCCATGATTGTCATGTGTAGTCAAGTGAGATATGGGTTAAAGTCTTTAACACATCCATGAGGCTATAATTATGGTTTTTATAAGATGAATAAATTATCTTATCAAAATAAATCAATTTAATCCTTTTTATTATCATTATGAGGACTGTAAAAACTAATCATCAACTACCATTGCTCAGTCTTCACCATGTAATTGCACCTACAGGTGCTCTCATGGAGGGTTCAACATTGGAAGAGAAGTGCGAGACATTTTTTTGAGCCATGAAACATATTTTTTTATTAATTTTATCATAATTAGGAGAAATAATTTGATTATCAAGGCATATCCTTTTGAATTATATTGACTGTCTCATGATCACTACCTATATGTAGTTGATCCTGTATCTATATGTATTCAAGATGATGTCATATTAGAATAAAAGCCTTGAAAATTACTTGGGAGTGATAAAATTGAATTTTAAACTTGGTTAAGGTTTATAATTCATCATAAACACATGTATCTTTCATTGCCTACAACTCTGTATTTACTACCTATATTAGAAAATCTCCACCTATAGGTGGTACTACAAGGAGTTGAGGTGTCAATGGAGATTTGAACAAGTTTAAGCATTATTTTAAGTCCTATTGTGTTTATAAATTAATTTTAGACTAATTTAGAAATGCTTATGGGAATGAGGAACTAATTTCAAAAGGCAATGACTGAGTTTAGGGATCTAATCCCTAAAGGGTGAAAACAGAGATCCAAGCCTTTTTATGGATATCTTAAAATAGGGTTGTCAAGTGGTTTAAAGATAGTAAATGTGTTTTAATAGTATCCCTTATGTAGGACCAGGAATATAAATTTTTTTAAGGTCATATTATCAATGGATATTGGTATTGGAGAGACCTAAATTTGCCCTTTTAGGCTCTGAATTCAGGAAGCACCTATAGGATTTGGAGATGTAAGATAAATTTAGCACCCAAGGTTGAAAATGGAGTCTACCTTCATGATTTAACTATATTATCAAGAGTAAATAAATATAAATGAGAAAAAGGATAATAAAATATATGTTCATATGTATATTTTTGTCCTCATAAACACCTACAGGCATATCTTAGTCTAATAAAACCACCTACAACTAACTATAAGAATACACAGTCTATGACTCAGGCCTAAACATGGAAAATAATTATGAGGGAAATTTTAAAGGTTAAAAATTAAATATTAAGTCTTCATGAGAACCAAATATGATATGAAATCTATCCAAAGTAGGATCTTCATAAACAGGGTCTTCCTCATTCAAACTTAGTTGATTGTGTTTGACTAAGAAAGGGTAGAGAGCAAAAAAGGTGAAGCCTTTTGATGAGAACATAAACCAATGTGAGACAAAGGAATAAAAAAACTTAAAAATTACATAATATAGTTTTAATATGTCTAATTAAATTTTCTAAAGTTAAATTCAAACTAGGAATATCTACAGGTGTCCCCTCCAAGGTAGGAAACATAGTCAACATCACATTCAACCTTGACTAGTCAAGGGGTATAAATAAGTATATAAAAGGTTAAGGTGATGAGAAGACCTAGGATACATCCATAATTATATTCATGATTTAAATAAACTCTTGATATGGAAAATAATTAAAGGAAGGACCCTGAACAAACAACATATAATCCACATCTTAGAACACTACACAATCTACCTTTCTTAGAAGTCTGTTTAGTTTTTGGGAGAGTTAGTAGGTCATATGACCTAAAAAAGATATAATTTTTTTCAAAAATCACCTATTAAACTTTAATAATCCTATAAAACATTCATTTGGTCTAGGGAAATAGTGGAAATTCCCTCTATTTTGTCTCAAACAAAGGGCACTCCCCTTAGGTGCAAACCCTACAGTCTTGACAAAAGGAGACATAAGGATGGGTCAAAAGTTGATAGTACCTTGAAAATATGTGTGTGGATTTGAAATAAACCCAAAAAAACATGGAAAAATAATCATATAATGAGGAATTTCAATAGGGTGGCTTGGACTATAGGGGTTACAATTAGACCTATCAGGTAGGGTCTAAGCCTAAGGCCAAATGGAAAGTCACTTGCACTTATAAAATTATATGTGATTATTATCCTATTGTATCATGATTATAGGGTCATTACATGTGTTTTAAATCTTTAAATATATAGAGGAAACATGATTAATTTCATTTTGATCTCAGAACTACATTAAACCTATGCAAAGTGAAGAATCAAACTCGATGGAACAACTTTGGAATTTCACATCTCGTTGAATGTTTTAAATGGAGTAAAAATTAGTTTGGAGCAGTTATATAGGGTCCAAACATCACTTTTTTGGAATTAATTTGAGATTTTTATGTCAAACCTTTATGAAAAATCACTAAAAGTCAAAACTACTCAAAACCCTTGCTAAACCCTTGAAAATATCCAATTGGGAAAACAAGGTTGGAGATGCATCCAAATGGACTATAATGACAAGGAAAATATTTAGAGGCTGTATAAGACTCTCTCAAGCTCCTCCCCATCATCTTGGATTATATGAAATTGTATGGATGGGGAACAAAACAAGGTTTTCTTGACCTTTTTTTGTGTTTTATAGGTTATAGGAGGTTTTAAGAGATGAAACAAAGTTTGGGAGGAACATATAGACTTATTTTAACTCCCCATGTCCATTTCATGTTTCATAAAAAATATTAAGTGTTTAAACAATAGATCTCATCTCAACCAGTCAAAATTGGCATAGTGAATATGGTAGTGAGAAGGGTGATAAATTTAAGTGAATGGACATGGAGGGTCTTAACAAGTGCAATTCACTCCTTCTGATGGATTTTCATGAAAAATGAAAGCAAATTTTGAGTCCAAGTGTGAGGGGTGATTGAAAATGGACTTTTTTAGACTACAGGTAGTGATGGCTCATTTCTAGATGATTCTAGATGACTAGGACTAAAAATAATGCATAGAGAGTCATGTCTAAAATATTTATCTATAATTTCAATAAACAAACCTATCCCTAATTAATTTTGGGATGTTTAAATAGGTGTGAATCATGAAGGTAGTTTTTTGAGCTAGAAAAATTAATTTTATGCCACTTTTCAAGAGTTTCATGCCTTGAATAGTCACTTGTCTCTTTTTACCTTGCATGGTTCATTTCACATCCTTTTATCATGAAAAAGTAACTCATTTTAATCATCATTACAAGTGTCCTTGTGACCTTTGGACTTCTCTCTTCTTCTCTCTTTCTCTCTCTCAAGTTATATAAGAACTAGCCATTTTGGCCTTTGTAACTATTATTACTTGGGTTTACACCCTTTGAGGACATGCCAAGCTGTCCTCATCCAAGTGCCACAATGGAATCACCTCTAGGCTTGCGTCAAACCTAAGTAATGAGGTGAGTCTCTAGATAGGGATATCTCCCTTGATGTACCACTTAGGATTGAACTTATAACTAACTTTGGGGGGTGAAAAGAGAGAGAGATAACTGAAAGTAAATATAAACTAAGGGGGTGATACACCAAATAAATTTGATGACTTCCAACCAATTGCATTCTACACTTGAGACCAAAAAATAAACTAAAAATACACTCCTTCAATCTTCATCTTCTCACATCAATGCTACATTATGAGGTCATGGATTAATGTGCAAAGCTAGGAGGACTATAAAATAGGCCTTTAATGGCACTAATTAAATTAATAACTCACTAAAAATTTCACATACCCTAAAACACTTTACATTCCCTACAAGAATAAGTTTTCCAACTACAAACAAAGTGAAAGAATGAGACCACATGTTAGGAATCCATAGTCTTCACTAAATAAGATTTATCATTCAAGTGGAACAAAATTATGAACAGTTATGAGTACGTAAAAAAATTATAATTTTATTGATAAAAATGTATAAAAATGATCAGGGCTTCACCATACTTAGGTGGAGCATAAAATACAATGCCAAAATGGGTAACTCTTATAAAGTTTGAGAAAGAGAGAGAGAAAAAGAGAAGTCCAAGGGTCACAAGGACACTTTTAAATCTGATACAAGGATTTAATTGTGCATGTGAAGAGGATATGGGATGAAGCATGCAATTTTTGGAAGTCCAAGTGTCCATATAATTTATTAAAGTTATGCAAAGTGGCACAAAACTCCTCCTTTTTGCATAGGAGAACTACCTTTATGATTGGAGCTATTTTAACATAATATAACTAATGATAATTATTAAAAATTATTTTAATGGAAGGGTATAATATTATACATGTCTCTCCATGCATTAGGTTCATGTTTGGTCCTTTAGAAACCTCTGAAAGTGAGCCATCATCATCTACTATCCAAAAAACTACCCTTCCATGCATCCTACACATTTGGCATCCGAAATGCATTTATTTTTATATTAAAATCCATGGGAGGGAGTTAATTAAAAGTTTAAATTCCCTCCATGTATTTGGAATCACCAAAAAATCTTTAAAATTAGTTTAATTGAAGTTTTTCACCCCTCTCACTAGCTTGTGCATTAGGTCAATTTTGATTTGCTAAGTTGAAGGAATTATTTAGAGAACTTATAAGTTTTTTCAATACCTGAAATAAATTTTTGGAGTTATATTAAGTGTAAATATTTCTCCCAAACTTGGTTTCATCTCCTAAATCCTCTTGTAGCCTACACAACACACAAAATAGTGAGTAAAAGCCTATTTCTACACTCATCCATACAATTACATACAAATAATCATTGTTTTAAGTATCTTAGGTGAGTCATATACAAACTTAAATAATAATTCTAGACAAACTATTTCATTTTGGTATCTATCCAACTCCACTTTCTAAGACTGGTCCTTAGCAAGGGTTTAGTAGGGTTTTAGTCCTATTTTTGGTCTTAAGGTTGGTTCATAAATATCCAACATAAAAGATAAAAAAAAATTCCAAAAATTTGGCCTTACATTCATATAATAACCTCCCATAACTCCTACGGCTCCCATGTAGGTCCTCATGAAAGATATGAGCTTTAAAAGATGGCCTATCGAGCTTGTTTTTGTCATTTTACACATGTCTGAGTTAGTTTTGGACCAAAAATGGTTTCTCCTTGGTTTTATCTATAAAAAAAATATATTTAACACATATTAATACACCAAATGAGAATTTTATAATATTTTTTATTTCTCAATTTATGAAAAAATCATGATGGACTCCCCATTTGGGCACTAGGCTTCACCATGCCTAGTAGGCCTATTTTGATTTTGAAGATCAAAGTGAGTTTTTATAGGTTTCAATACATATAAATAGATAAGAAACATCTAATATGGTACCTAATACATTTTTCCATTCACTATAAATCTTCATTCATGTGAGAAGTGATAATTGCCCTCATTTGGCCTTTAGGCTTATTCCTTGCTTACTAGGTCTGCCTGCAAACCTTGGTGTCCAGACCAATTCACTTGGTTCCATAGTTTTTTGATTGATTAATATGATGTTATTAGGAGTATTAAAACTCATCACAAATTTTTCAAATGTCAAACCAACATTTGGTTCACTCTCCAACCCTTCCACCCAAAACCTGCCTACATGTGCACAAGGGGATGTACCCCTTATTTTAACATAAAAACCAAGTATTGGAGTGGGTTATAAATTTTTTTAGGATTCCCCATACTAAAATTTATCCCCTGGTCTGGTCATTTGACCTCTCAAAACATTAAAAGCTCAAAATTGACTTCTAGATGAAGGCTTGTGTGCAGGACATTCAAGAGTGGACTATGTATGATTCAATTTGGTGCTCTCCTAAATTTTTTTCATAGTATAATTATATTTAATTATATTCATAATAATTATTAATATTTTATATCACCAAAAATTACTCTAAATTATCCTCCTTTATAACCTTACAAATGGGCAAGGTTTAGTAAACATTGACTATGTTTGCTTAGGCTTTATACCTATAGGTGTTTATAGCTTGGAGTCAGATTTGAAACATTGAAGTATTTATATTTAAAAATTATTAATTCATTGTAAGTGTGATGAATTTAATTCATGTTTGGGACATACTAATCAATGGATTTCTCAACTCACTATTACCCCATAGTCATAATTGACTATGTTCTGGTCTTGGAAACCATGCTTATGAGTGTTTAGGCATGTTTTTGGATGAAAAAAAGTTTGATGATTATTATGATAACCTAATATTATCCAATACAAATTTATTTAACCTGTCCATTGATCCAATCCTAGTAGATCATTACACATATAGAGTTATTAGGTCATTGTCTCTCTGACAGGGACACCCAACTTTGACCCTACCTATAGGTGATTTGGCATATAATGAGGTTGTTCATAGAATGTTTAGACCTCATTTGAATCAATAATGTCATTAATCAAGGTTTATATACTTTATCATCACCTTTAGATAATGTCAATCACTCAAAATCATCATTTCCTATGCTCACTACCTATCTAGACTAAGACATTTTACCTAGGGTTCCTGTAGGTGATGTAAGGTCCTTTGACCTGGTCATGAAATGATTATGACCTCTATTGAACTCCTCAAGGTAAAAATGTACCTAATTATGTTTTTATTCTACATATATGTCCTCAAAAAAAACAAGCCATCATGTCCAGGTCTTTGAGTGTTTGCAATTGTAGGTGGAGATTCTGTATGGAAGATAATACCTATATGATGATTTTGGATTTCTAAAACTTGTGTCAGGATTATTAAGATCCCCTTGAAGTCATTTAATGATTTGTGACATGTAGGCATAGCCATATGAATTATTATATGCTTTATGTCTCATACTTAACTTGTGAGTATGGGGTCTGCTATAGGTGGCTAGTTGAGGACTAAGAAATACCTGTAGGCGTCATTGTAGGCATACACTCTTATCATTTATGCCTAGTAGGTGTCCTTGGTAAAACTATAATTCCTTTGGTCATATTAATTCCCACTATAATGATAACAAGTTGCATTATCATCTTGAGAGTAGAAAATGGTCTTTTGCAATTTAAGACCTATAGATATTATTGTATGTTTTTAGTGTCCAAATGCACACTTTTAGGACTCGCAAACACTAAATCCATATAATATTTATACCTCCCTCTTTTTCATAGTGTTATTCCTATCATGATACCATCTAATGAAGTTATCTATCTTCCACAATAACTTATCTATCATTCTTATCCAAAATCTCTAAAAAATGGGAGGTGCTTTACTTTTCCCTTTTAGGGATAAAAGGCCTAAACATAGTCTACTGATTGTCTAGCACAATTTCACCTTCATTTTCCTTCTTAACATGTCAAATGTGCATTTTTGTTCCCTATAAACATATTGGGATATTAGGAAGTCTTCAGTTCACAATTTAATACTCCATTATGACCTCATATCCTTTTGTTAGGCCACGTGTATGTGTGTATTTGACTGAGCAGGAAGTAAGCTTAAGAAGGTGTGAAATGGAGAATAAAATAGACCCAAAGGCATCATGAGAATCAAACCAAATTTTCATATATCATGCTTCAAAAAATTTAACTCATCACCAAGTCATTTACTTCTAGATGACATCATCAAGGAGCCTATTGTAGGTGTATGTGAGATGTATACAGGCATATAGTATGGAGTTGTAAACAAAGTGCATGTTTTCTATCCCCAAAGGAGTTTTACACTTAGTTTTATATATTAAAATGTATTATTTACCTCTCACATAGTTTTAAAACACTATTAAATCCTGCATTCTTAATATGGAACCCTTTACAAGCACCTGACTGACTGGTATGACAATCATATGATAGATTAGTGATATAATGTTTTATGACTGCCTTTTCTTGGAGGTTACTTGGAAAATTAAAATGAGATGTTATGAGATAATGAGCACATATAACATGAATATAGACTCATCAAAACCTTCTCTAATCATTGGAAACACATGAGAATCCAAATGAAGGTGGAAAACTGATCTGTCACCCCAAATGAGAGTAGTCTACATATTTAAGATGATTTGCCCATTAACACATCTTGAAATGTGAAAAAAAGAATATAATTAATTATATGACATAACCAAAATCCTTTTTAAATAATCTTAATATCTAATTTGTATGAAATTATTTAGAATGAAGCAAAACCTATAGGGTTCATAGATTTACAAGTAGATTTGGAGGCTCAACTTGCTAACGAGGTTCATAAAACACACTTGACCAATATGAAAAATTATATATGGAAATTAATTTCTCATAGTTTATAAAAACCTCCAAAAATAATTCTACCTAAAACCCTTTTTATTGGTCATACCAAGCAAGAACCTGCAAGTCACTTTTCTATGCCAAAAAGGGTAAAAAAGAGATAGAATGGTTTTGAGAAAAAAATATCAGTTTTAGATCAAATAAAACATGTATTTAAACATAGGTATGTTGAAGAGTCACATTTACACCTTTTACAAGTGGCACACTTCCTAAGGAGGTCATACAAGTTCCATTTCCTCCCTTTTTGCTAAGAAAACTACCTTTTCTATAAACAACCTACCATATTTTAGTTAGTGACAGTTACTACAGAACTCCTAGAATACATAGCATGACACAAGTCTTTGAAAATTGCACATTTCCTAAGAAACTTGTACAAAGAATTAAATACACCCTTTTGAGCCCTTAGATGACCCAAAAATGATAAATGGGCCTATAAACTAACTAACCAAAGCTAGTACAACATTAATTGACATCAAATGACCTATAAAACACATCATGACAATAAATTATAACCATTTATAAGCCTAAAAATCAAATTTTTTATGAGGGGTGTCCTAATTTGACCTAAAAGTCAAATTTGGTCAACAGTAACTTATGCTTCACTGAGTATGGTGAAACCATGCTCATTTGCATATGATTTTTACCTCTTCCATGACTATTCATAGTGTGTTTTACTTGGATGATTGATTTTGTTTAGTGATGAATTGTTTCCTTAACATTATTATTTTATTCTCTCACTTATTTGTAGTTGAAAAGATTTTTATTGTAGGGCATGTGAAATATTTTATGATGTGTCAAGGTTGAGTGAGTTAGTATATTCAAATAGTGTCATTCTATGCCTCTTGTCTAGTCTTCCTAGCCTAAACATTCATCACAACCTCATAATGTAACATTGATGTTAGAAGATGCAGATTGGAGAAGTGTATATTTGATTAGTCCTTTTTCTCATGTGTAACATGCAACTGGTTGGAAATCATCAACTTATTTTGTGTATCACCTCCCTTAGGATAGTTTGTTTTTAGTTTTCTCTCTCCCTTTTCCCTCACGAAGTTTAGGTGTAGTAGTGATCCAAAGTGGTACATCAAGGGAGCTAGCCCTATCTAGAGATTCACCTCATTCTTAGACTCACCCATAGTTTAGATGTGTTTCAATTATGCCATTTGGATGAGGAGAGCTAAGACATATCCTCAAAGGATATAAATCCAAGTGACAACAACTATTCTTGATAAGGAAGAACTTCACATGGATTAATCTCCAACTTCTTCTCTTGAAGGAGTTTTTGATATACATCTAGATGAATGAGGAGTTGAACATTATGAACATGATCCTTATAAATTCATAGAGGAAGATGGTCTTAGAGTGTATTGCCTTCATGAAGAAGATTATTTCATGCCAAATTTGATGAAGCCAAATGAAACTATGGATGGTCTATGGCAGTTATTTTTTGATGGATCAAAAAGTAAGGTTGGATTAGGTGGTGGAGCAATGTTATTATCTCCATCCAAGGAAAGGTATTACTCTTCTTTCAAATTTCACTTTAGTTGTACTTGTAATGTAGTAGAATATATGGCCCTCATTCATGGCCTTGAGTGGGCTAGGAAAAGAGGTGTGAAAGAGTTACAAGTTTATGGTGATAGTGAGTTGATTGTGAATCAAGTGAGAGGTTAAAATATGACTAAGAACTCTTTGATTAAGTCTTATAATCATAGAGTGTGGGATATTGTATAAGATTTCAAATCTTTTAAAATTTAATCTATACTAAGAGAATATAACAAACATGATGATAAGTTGTTGGCCATTGGATCTTAGTTTATTGTTCTAAAGGGGATAATATATGACAAGAACCAGCCTTATCTCAAAGTGATTTTAAGGACCTCTATACCCGATAATGTCACTAATAGGTAAGTATTTGATAGTTACCATAAAATATCTCTATTTTTACAAGAGAAGGCTGAGTTTTCCTCTAAAAAGTAGTCCAAACTACAATAGCAATAGGGAGGGAAAATTATACAATTTAAGACAAACAAGCTCCCTAAGGGCTTAGTCACACTTGAGAGTACTTTTAATGATGATGATCAGCTGAAGAAGGAAAATGTAAGCATGTCTAATAAAAAATAAAACTATAAAAGAGTACAAATCTTCAAAGATAAGTTTCTTGTTCTTGGGAAGGTATGTACTAGTGAAGAAAGGTATGCTTTCATTGAATTATGCATATAATTTTGTGATATCTTTTCATGGGAGTATAGTGATTTAAAAGGATTTGATCCAAATATAGCTCAAAATACCATAGATTTAGATTAAAATTCTAATTCTATCAAGAAAAATCAAAGGACAATCAATCCTAAGTTTGAGCCTCTCAAGAAAAAGGAGCTTAAAAAGTTGATTGAGTATAAGATCATTTTTCCTATTAAGCATTCATATTGGTTGGAAAAATTAGTCCCTATAAGGAAGAAGAATGGGGAGATTAGGTTATGTGTTGACTTTAGATATTTGAATAGAGTTTCATTGAAGGATCATTAGCCTCTTCCTTCCATGGAGCAAATTTTTCAAGTTGTGGTAGGTAGTGAAAGGTTTTCACTCCTTGATGGATATTCAAGGTGCAATCATATTTTGGTAAAGGAAGGAGATCAATATAAGACAACATTTACCACTAAATGGGGTACATATGCTTATATGAATATGCCTTTTGGTTTGTCTAATGTTGGGGTAACCTTTCAAAGTGCAATTAATATGGATTTTCAACCCCTAATAAATGATATAGTTCTGGTGTATCTTAATGATATCATGGTCTTCTCCAAGGATGAAAAGGATCATTTGAATCATCTTAGGAAGATTTTTGAGAAATGAAAATAGTTTGGAATCTATATTAATCCAAAGAAGTGTGTGTTTACTATTCATTAAGGAAAATTTTTGGGACACATTGTTTCAATAAAGGTCTATCCATAGATCTTGAAAGGGTGAGTGCAATCTTGGCATTGACTTTACCCAAACAAAATAAAGATTTTCAAAATTTCTTTGGGAAAATTAATTTCATAAGGAGGTTTATTCCTGATTTTTATAATTTAGTCAAGCCTCTAACATCTATGCTAAGGAAATATGAAGTGTTTACTTGGACAAGGAGAAGGAAAGAGAGTTTTGAAGATATCAAGATATTGATCAAGCTCCAACTCTTGCAAGTCCTAATTTCTATAAGGATTTCAACTTGTACACTTTTGGAAATGAATAAGTAATCTTTGACATGCTCACTCAATCAAATGAATAAAACTTGGAGTAGCCTATTGCCTTTTTAAGTCAAGGATTAGAAGGCTATGAGGTAAGGTACACTTATATAGAGAAGCAAGTAGTTTTAGTTGTTAGAAGCCTAAATAAGTTTAGGTACATGTTATCTAACAATAATATTCATATATTTTTACCTCATCTTAATGTCAGAGACTTCTTTTGAGTAGAGATGTGAATGAAAAAAGGGTTGGTTGGATTACAAAAGTAATGGAGTATGATGTAGAAATTAAGACAACCAAACTAGTGAAAGGGAAAGGGTTATATGAACACCTTGCTTAAGATTTGAAGGAACAAAATCAAGTTGTTTTAAACCATCAAGATGATCATATGATAGCTGCATCCTCACTAATAAGGAGTTGGACACAATAAATGATCAATTTTATTCAAATTGGTGAATGCCTACAAGTCCTAGATAGAGCCAAAAAAAGGTACTTCAAATTACAATCTATTTTTTATGTACTTGTTGATGGAGTATTGTTTAGGAAATATTACTTAGGTGTACTACTGAGATGTGTTGAATCAGATCAGATTGAAAAGATATTGTTTAAGTTTCATGATGGACCAGTAGGTGGTCACTTTGCTCCAAGGACCACAACTGCCAAGATTATGAGAGTTGGTTATTTTTGTCCTAGTTTGTTTAAATATACTCATTCTTGGGTAAGGAAATGTTAGAAACGTGATATATTTGATGGAAAACAAAATTTTTTAGCCTTACCTCTTCATCCAATACAAGTAGACCAACATTTTATGTAAATGGGTCTAGATTTCATTGGCTTAATCAATCTCCCTTCTAGTGCTAGTCACAAGTGGGTGTTTAATGCCAGAGATTACTTTACAAGATGGGTGGAGGATATATCTCTCAAGGAAGAAAATGAAAGTTTATTTTTATACTTATATGAAGGCATAGTGACAAGATTTAGGGCTCCAATAATCATTTCAGAAAATGCATTGGTATTCCTTAGAATGAAGATAAGTGAGTGGGCTTTGAAACATGGTATTTTTATTAGTAATTCCTCTAACTATTATCCACAAGGGATTTAATAGAGTCCATTAATATGAATCTAATTAGGATTATCAAGAGAACAATGGAGGATAATGAAATAACTTGTCATTCGAAATTGAAGATAGCTCTTTGGGCTGATAGAATCACCCCCAATATAGCCATTGTAAACTCACCATATACACTTGTCTATGGGAGAGAATATAGATTTATTATTTCACTTGAATTAATAGCTTTGGATCTCACTTACCAGCTAGAGTTTATGGAAAATGAAAGCATGGAGATTAGGTTATGTGAGTTGATTGAGCTTAAATAAATAAGGGATCAAGTTCTGCACACTATGAGAGCTCACCAAGATCAAAAAAAGAAATATTTTGATAATAAATCCATGCCAAGAACCTTTCAAGAAGGAGTCATTATTCTAAAGTGGGATGAAGATAGGGCTAAGCTTGGAAAACACACAAAGTTTGATGTTTTGTGGAGTGGCCCTTATGTCACCATTCAATGCAAATAATACAATGCTTTACAACTCTCAAAGTTGGATGGAGAGGAACTTCATATCCTAGTCAATGGGATCTATCTTAAACATTGCTAATAAGGTTAACCTTTCTCTTTATACATAGTTTCTATTTTTTTATTTTCTTTAAGTGCTTATGCACATGTGTGAGTCTTGTTGGTGTATTGCTTTATTTTGTGTTATTTTGTGTGCTTTAGGAAATTTATTACTAGTTGTCTTCAATAATTCATTGAGTCCCTTATCCCATGGATAGGATAAGGCTATTTATCTTTAGTATAGAAGGCATACTACCCCTATGAGTCACCATTTTATTGACCAAATTTGACCCTGTAGGTTAAATTGGGACCCTTATAGGTAAAAAATTGATTTTTAGATGTTTTATGGGTCTAATATTTTGTCATAGGGTATGTTATATTCCATTTAATGTAATTTTATGCCTTTTTAGCCTTAGCCATGGTCTAATTAGTTTATATGTCATTTTTAGTTACTTAATAGCCATTTAGGGGTCATAAATGCAAGTAGCATGGTTTTCATTTTATCCAAGTCTTAGTCTCCTTTAAAATTTCCAATAAGTTAGATTCCATATTAGGAATGTCAATCTTATCTAAATATTGAAGGTTATCTAACTGAAAATCAAGAAACCAATTGAAAAGGGAGAATTTTGGCACTTGTACGACCCATAAGGGAAGGTGACACTTGGGAGAAGGTCATAAAATGTATCTTAATATTTATAAAACTCATATCAGCACTTGACATGATTTAGAAGTTCTAAAAATGGTCCAAAATTGTTATGCTCCTTCTTCACCCTTCTAGATGCACAAAAATGGTCAACAAGCTCATGCTTGGTATGGCCAGTAGAAGAGGTTTTAGACCAAACATATTTGGGGGGTGATATTACACTCATATATATTCATTTTAATAATAAGTTTTTAAATATTTGTCAACTACGCTTTATTAATCATCTCTAACAAGTTGACTATGTTTTTCTGCTCACTATTTCCTGCACCCTATAGGTTTTACTCTAATTTGGACAAGTCCTTATAATCTAGCTAGTAATTTTGATTATAGATAATTTTGCCTATATAATAAAATTATATCCATGCTTTATTTCATGTTTCATGGTGTTTTGATATGCAATTCATCTCATGTTGTAGGAAGGTGTTACCATGTGAGGTCTTAGTCAAGGTTTCTTTGTGTGAAGAATGTTTGGTTCTTTACATATGTCTCATGTGAATATAATGTGATGTTTCACATGTCTCAATGTGATAATGATTTCCCCCTTCCATTTTTGGTTTCTTCACATTAGTATTTGATCAAACTTGCAATTTTGTCATGCTCACAGTTACCTCTTTACCCAATTTCAATGGTTGTCACATGTGTCAAGCTTGCCTGGATTATTCATGGAGTTGTAATAAAGATATATTAACTTGTTCATGTCATAAAAATATAAAGGGAGTCTATTTGAATGTTTGAAGAGGATGAAATATTAGTTTCAGGTTCATGTACCACATAACCAGTCACTAGCTACCAATGGCTGCCCTATTTTGAGTGTTTGCAAGAGGATATCATGTTGGAATAGAGGTTTTGAGACTTTTTCCAAGATCCCCATAGTGAGAAACGTATATTTGATTAATTATTAATGAGCCTAAGTATGTCCATGAGGCCATTCATCTATACACATTGCTTCAATTCTGTCCACTACCTACATACAACTCAAATGTACTTATATGAGTCTCTCCTTGATGACATCATGATGAGATAGGAGATTTGATAGGTGTTTCAATATTTTAATAGTGATAAGAGTGAATTTTAACACTTGGTGATAGATTATAATTTATCATAAACATATATATCTTTCATATTTCCCATATTTACTTACTGCCTATGTAGATGTAAATGCCCACCTACATGTGGTACCACAGAAAGCAAATGAGTCTTTAAAGCATTGAAGTGTAAAACATATCATTTGTATTATTTATATGTTTTTTTGATCATGATATACCTTATTTAAGTCTAAAATGGGAAAATGGAAATGTAAAACATCTTATAAGTGGTGATGACTAAGTTCAAGGATATTTTCCCTAAAAGATGAAAACAGAGGTCTGAGCCATTTTGTGGATATCTTATAACAAGGTTAAAAATAGATTTCAATCATATAAATGTGTATCAATTATATCCTATATGAAATAGGGGATATATGAAAAATATTTATTAAAGAATATTAGTGTATGGTGGTTTTTGGAAGGCTCAAAGTTGCCTATTTCAACACTAAAATTCTACATTGACATCTATAAGAATTGAACCTTTGAGTGACCATTGATATCCTAAAGTGAAAATAAGGCATATTCCCATGTTTATAATATCTTATTGAGTGAATTGAATACCAATGGGAATATAGATCATCAAGAGGAGTTTATTGGTGATGTTTCAAAGGCCAATCTACACCTATAGGTGTCCCATCATACAAAAAATACTCACCTACAACTGATTGTAGGAACACAGTCTAAGATAGAAGCTTGAAAATGGAAAAATAAATGTTTGATAATGGGAGATGATCATAAATGTATTTTATATCCAAAATTTTATGTGTAACCTATTCCAAGGGGAATCTTCATCTATAGGGTTTTACTCTTCCCAAAATAGTTGACTGTGTTTGACTATGACATTTAGTGAGTAAATTTGAGGTTGTGAGTGTGGGTAATGCATAAAGATGAGAAAAATGGGCCAAAAAAGGTATATAATGATACTAATATACTATAAGGTGATCATTAGACATTTTATCAAGCTCAAAACATGAAAAGTAACCTATAAGTACTCCTTCAAAGCAAGTTTGCAGTCAAGAGATGCATATAGTCTTTTCAGTTCAAGGCATAGGTAAGGGTATATGGAGAGTTAGAGTGATGAAAAAATTATAAAATATTACAAAATTATGTTTATTCCCAAAAATTTTATTACCAATTAGGAATAATTCATAATAAATACCCTATTCAAGCAATACATAGTCTAGAGTGTTAATCTTGCACACAGTCTACTTTTACAAGAGTCTATTTTGGGTTTCGCAAGTGTTGGAAGGAAAAATGGTATGAATACAAGATAAATTTTGGTGTATTATGTCCTTACCACTTGGGGAATATCCTCCACTAGTTTTTTTGTCTAAAACAATAGGGGAAGTTCCCTCTATTTTATCTCAAACAGAGGACACTCCCTTTGTGTACAAAACCTACATTTTGTGAATAAGGAAGGTGAAATGGTGGACTAGAAGCTAAAGGGACCTTAAAATAAGGTTTTTAAAGTTGATAAATACTAAAAAAAACATGATGAATCAATAAAATAAGGTAAAATCTCAACAAAGTGGTCTAGAACCCCAAGGTTGCAGTGAGGCCTATTAGGCAGGGTTTTGGCCTAAAGCCCAAATGAGAAGTCACTATCATTTACAACTATAAGAGAGAATTATAACCTATTAGATCATGTTTATAGAGTCATGATATATGTTTTAAAGCTTAAATATTATATATAAATCATATGGGAGGCCACTTTTAGCTCAAAGGCAACATTAGGCCTGTGTAAATGCAAGGAAAATCTCGAGTAAGCAACTTGTGATGCTCACATCTCTTTTGGAACTTTGATTGGAGATAAAATAAGTTTGGAGAAGTTGATAGGGGTCCTATAAATTTAATTTGTGTATTTTTTTTTCAAATTCAATTTTCCATCTTTATAAATGAAGCTTAAGAGTCTAAAATACCTAAAACCCTTGTAAACCCTTGGATAAGGACCCGACTGAGAAAGCAATGATGGAGAGCTATCTAGGTGGGATGGAATGACCATAGAAGTGGTTAGAGGTTACATAGGACTCTTTAGGGATCCCCTCATCAAATTTTATGCTACCCTACCTATACATACATGGTATAAAATGGATTTATTTTATTGTTTTATGCATGATGCAAGTTTTAGTAACTTTAAAGAGGATAAATAAACTTTGGGAGTGATATTAAGACTTATTATAACTCACTATGACAATTTAATACTATATAAAATATCCTAAGTGTTCTTACCAGTAGTTCCATCTCAACCAGTCAAGATGGCATAGTGAACATGATAGTGACAAGGGTAGAAACTTCAAGTAAACTATTTTAAAGGTGTGACTGATTCCTCTAAGGTCATGGATGGACTTGAGAAACTGAAGCCTTTTTGGAATCCAAGTGTGTAAGGTGTGTGAAACATGGAGTTTATTTAACTACATGTAGTGATGGATCATTTTTAGAGGAATCCAAGTGATTAGGAATAAAACCAATGAATGGAAAATCATGCATACAACCACTCCTTCTAAGTTCATTAGACATATCCCTAGTTAGTTTTGGGACGTTGCAAAATGGGTGATTAACGAAGATAGTTTTTCGAGCCAGTAAAAGGAATTTCATGCCTCTTTTCAAGAGTTTCATGCTTTGGATTGACACTTTTGCTTTATGAATTTGCATTATCAATTTAAAATTATCTTCTCATGAAAATGTATCCCATTTTCTCATCATGACAAGTGTCCAATTGACCTTTGGACTTATTTTTTCTCGCTTCTCTCTCAAATGCTATAAGTAATGACTTTTTGGGCTCTTTTTGGGTAGCCTCCATTGGTTATGGTGAAACCCTAGACATTTTTATATTTAAATGTATCTTAAAGTAATAAAAAAGTGAATTTTCTTACTTACATGCTGCATAATAGAGTCTAGTTTCAGATCTTATTGATCTTGTCTAGTAAAACATAGTCTTTTCTATCATGTTGTCTTTGATTGTCAACCAAGTATGTAGAAGAGTAATTATTATAGGTATTTTTTAGTTTTCCTTATTAGTGTATAAGAGTTTTAGAAGTGGTTTATGATTTTACTCTCTAAAGGATCATTAGTTATCCCTCCTAAAAATCAATATACCTCTTAAACCTAACATGTGAAACATTGATGTAACAATCTGTCTTGAGTTGTGAGTTATGTGTGAAACAAGCTTTGATTTGATCTAAGTAGTATAAGTTAAGTAAAGAAGAGGAAATTAATTATTGTTTTATCACCTTTTATCTTTTTTTAGTTTGTCTTCTTAACCCTTTTCATGCAAAGTTGATAAGTAAGAAAGTGTTTTCAAAGAGTGCATCAAGGGAACTAGCCCTTCTAGAGTTTCATCTCACCTATTGGTTACCCACAGCTTGTGAGATGTTTCCATTATTCCACTTGGATGAGGAGAGTTGAGACATATCCTCAAGGGGTGAAAATCTAAGTGAAAACACTAGTATCCCCATGTCATATAAGAGATAGACACGTGTCACATTTAAAGACACATGCTTTTAGTGAACAAGAACCTTATCTAAGTCTAATCATGACCCCATTTATATACATCACAAAGCCTAAATTCTATGATGGACCTATTCATACAATAACTAATTATAAAGGTCACACTAAATATTTATCATTTGAGAAGTTATATAAAATTAGACCCATTAAAATTATAGAGCATATTTGAAAACTCAATGCATCTACAAAGTTATATTTTAATTATAAGGAGTCTTGAGTTTTTAAGTACCCCCGACATATTACATGTATGTGTTGGATTTTAGAATACAACCTATATGTAAAATAAAATTAGGAAAGATACATTCTAAGTTACAAGTCTCTTTTGGGAGTCTAGATTCTAATTTGAAGATATTTTGTTTTTTCACTTTGACCATGCAAAGTAGATAATTCATAGAAATTCCTATATAAAAAACATGATAATCAAATATTTTCATTTAAAAGTGTGTCATTATAACACCTCAAGTTGAATCTAAAACCAACTATATTTTTTTCCTTTTATAATGACATAAATATGACTACAAAAAGCTTCAAATTCAAATGTTAGCACACATGAACATGTATCACACTAATACAAAATTATCATACAAATTCATCCATAATTAATCATATTAGACTAATATAAATAGTTTGATTATAGTTTAATTAATCAATAAATTAATAAATTAAAACCCTAGGATTATGGTTAGGATCTCAAGAGATAACTTTACTTAGGGTGTTCAAAAGATAAGAAAGGCCCCGCCATATGATTCAAACATTTGAAAACCTAGGGAATGTCTACAAAATTAACCTTATATGACATTATATACAAAATAAATAATTAAATTTAGGTATTTTGTTATTAAATTTCACCCTTATTTTTGTTTTATATTCCCAAAGACATTACATGGATTCAATGAATTACATATAATGTTGGCATCTCTACCCATATTCTAGAATTAAACATATAGCAGATTTAAAATGTTGAGTAAGCATACATCTAAATCAATGAGTTCCTTTGGCTAAGCAACCTTGATTAAGGGACATTAACATTTTCAAAATCACCTAAAGAATGATCTTGGTAACTATTTGACTCTCTATGTCATAAATCTAGAGGGATTTGTATCTTGGTGGATGGATATAAACAACCATCATCCTCACCAGTCAAACTAAAACCCTTTTGATTTTCACCTGGAATTAATAATCTCATAGTAATAATATTTCTCATTAATTTAAAGGGTCACAATAATTCATAGGGTTCACTTGAGATAGTGGTATTGTGTTCAATGTAAGATACAATGGGACCCTTAACACTTATATGGCCACTTCTTAATATAATTTTATTCACACTAAGATATTTTATCACTTTAGCATATCTACCATAACTATATATTTATGAGCCCTATTTATTTATGCAATGGCTATGGTGATTACAATAGTTCACCATGTGGCCCTTAAATTTTATTACATAAAACTTTAATGTTACCCACAAATTCCAAAAGGATTTAAGCATGGCCTAAATACTAATGGTTTTGGGAGTTCATGCAACTCACGTAGTTCACACTGAATAATGATCCCATGTACAAGGAAAGGGTATGGGGGGACCCTTCCTTCCATGTAGACACCTTGCTAAAGCATAAATGCATATTCACCAAGAATTGACTTAGCCTCAATAATTAATACTAGTAGTTGCCCTGAGGGTGCAAGGAATGTGAGAAGGAATGTAGAATTTATTTATTCTCATTTGTAGAGTATATTTCCCATTTAAGTGTTTTCATTTTGAGTGTATGATGTGGACACCCCATAAATTGATCAACAATTATTCTCCTATTATCTCAATTAGTGACTCCTCTACCATGGCATTCACTTTGTATCAATAATGATGCCCTCTTATACACCAATTTGGAATGTAATTTGCATAATATTTTGAACTCACTTCAACTACACCCTTTTTTCACTCTCTCAGTCACTTTTAGCTCAGACCCTGGCTCATTTTATACTTTTAAATTATTTGTTTTACTCTTCTAAGACCCATAATTCATATTCAACCTTATCCTAACATGTTTAAGCCATTAAGCCTTTCCCAAACTCAAGTGGAGTCTGATGAGGCTTGATCATTCATAATTTATTCACCCAAGTTCAACTCATTATGTACTTGAGCTTGAAAGAAATTATCACTTGGTTGATAAACACTCACCCTAACCCAAAGTAAAAATATAAAATACCTAAGTCTTTGTGAGATTCAAACTCTCTTGATGTCTATCAAGGTGTTAGAGTGAATGGAGCTTGGGCTTGATGAGAAGAAGGCATGAAACTAAAGAAATATGATCACATGGCCTTTGCTAGTCCTAGCCCTTCCTAGGTTAGTAAGGCAAATAAACCTTGAGGTGAATGATTGAGATAGGAACCAAGTGGACATAGGCTAGTAAACCAATGAAGGCCCACAATAAATAAGAGTATGACATTGATGAAGTGGATCAAGGATCTGAGAAACATGAAAGGGGTTAGAGAAGAAGTAAAAAAGTAGATGTGGATCTTGTAACAAGTAAGATTTAGATATGTGGAGAATGTAGAGTGGGGTTGGTAGATATAACACCTGGGTCTATAACATGACATGTGGAAACCCTTCATTGGTCTTGGGGTGGAAAAGCATATTGGGCTTGGGATCAATGAGATAAAGTTATGTTGAAGGGTGCAATCCTGACTTTCCATTTTTGACAAGGCTTAAGAATGCTTGAAACTAATGAAATGTGAGAACATGGCCCTTGTCATTGCCAACCCATTCCTAAGATGGTAGAGAAGTCAGACCTTAGGGTGAATGAAGGATTTCTAAGTGGAAATCATAGTTTTGAGACATGGACCATGTGGATATAGGATGACAAGCCAATTAGAGCTCATTAAAGGAGATGTGGAGCCCATATAAGGTAATATTATGCCATGTTGTAAATTCAAAATTGGGGTTGGGAGATATGACATATGGGTCTACAATGTGACATGTGGTAACCTCCAAATACATTCATCTTGACCCACTAATACATATTGTGTGTTTCTCATTATTTTTATATATTTATAATGTTTTATGTGAGGATATTTTCATCTAATATCATTGTGTCAATTTGATAAAGTGGGAGAATTCTTATTTTTTTATAATTTTTTAAGGAATAAATATCTATTTTAGAATGTTTTATTCTTCCCAATTTTTTTTTTGATTTAAACTATTATTTTGCAGTGGGAAAGGGGAATTCAAGATATTTGAAAAAAGTGGTTACACTAAGGATTTTATGTAGTATCAAGTGAGTTATCATAATCTCTAGTTGAGTCTATAAACATAATTTTTGATGATTTTTTACATGACAAATTAACATAAGCCGCACACCTCTCACCCTTGTCCTATGCAGCTTCTAAGTGTTTAACTATGCGATGGGTTGTTGGGAGGATAATGAATACATATGCGAACATGGATTATTTTAAAGTGAGTTAAGAGATGATGGTAAGGGGTAATGATAGGTAAATTCAAGTGATATTATACCCCAAAGAGCCCATATTATACACTAGACTCATACTTCTACCCCCTTCTTGGGATGGAAAATAAGTTAGACCCCTAGGAAAATGAAAGCTTTCTAAGTCGAAATCATAGCCTTGAGCTGATAAAATATTGGATATAGGATGGTAGCCTGGTCAGGGCCCATGAAAAATAATATTTTGACACTTTTCAAGTAGTGTGAGGATCTAAGAAACCTAAAATGGGTCTAATAAGTAGTAAAGAAGGTAATGAGTGTCATATTCTAAATTTGATGACCCATCTAAAAATCTCCAAAATGTTGACCCAATGACACATATAAATGATGACAAATGCAAAAAATATGTTAATGTCAAAATGTCACACCATAAACACCTATTAATCACACATGTTGCATGTTTCCCCAACTAGTTTTGTAGAAGTATTAGAAACCTATCTCATAACCTTTTAAAAATATGCCCAATACAAATTCAATAAAATAAATATTTTGATAGATATGCCTAAAAAAATAATACTCAAGCTTTTGGTAAGCTATGTATTTCCTCCTTTTCTTCATCCAAATACCCATTGAACTATGTCCTAGTGAACTATGGTACAAAAAATCACTCAAGTGAAAAAATGCAAACCCTATTTGTGTATAACTGGTTATTCCTATCATGGAAAATATATGGGAGAGGAGGATATAATTACCATATTTATTGGAGGGAGCATGTATAAACTATTGGAGGTTCATCCAAAAAACTAAAAAAAATTGGATATGCTTGTGGTCATCTGAAAATTTACATTTATTCTATTCACCAAATAAAGATAAAGAGAGTCATGGAACCCTACCATAATCAAATCAATGCTTGTAATGCCTTCATTCAATTTTGATAATAGAAAATAATTAATCAAAGATATTACTGCCTTATTTTGATATAACTAACATGTATCATTATGTAATATTGTTACATTAACTTGCCAATTTACAATGTCTTGTCCACATGTAAATAACATTTTCATGTGGATTCGAGCCACTCATTGGATGTGGAGTCCTATCATAATCAAATAAACATCCATGAGATCTTCATCCACCTTTAATAATATAAAATGGCCAATAAAATATTTTACAACCTTACAATCTATGTACCCCTTTGTAATATGGGTAAGTCATGTAAATATGACAACTGGCCTTAATCCAGGTTTGGTGTATGATATGGGCACCATGGTTTTTGATATCACATGAAATACCTTATCATTTTACCTCACTATTTTTGTTGATTACACAACATGCCCCATTTTTAGACTAAAAATAGGGACCCTCTTTTGACCTTTTACTTTGTTCCCGCATACAATCACGGTTTATTGGTATTATAACTTTAAATTTCCTTGGTGGTCTGTATTGATTTGCATGCTGAATTAGGAATTGAAACTACCACTATTAGAAATACCACATCCATGACAATCAACTTGGTATTATCAATTTAGCGTAAAAATGGAGTTAGGGCCTCTTAATTTTCCTTTGAAGATTGGCTCTCATAACTCTACCACCCTGTTCTTAGAGTTTTCATTATGTCATCAGGTGATTGTTATACTATTAGGTGATAATAGTGTGGTTGGTCGATGGAATTTTTTTTGGGTAATGATAATGTCACCAACTGATGACATCATCATTAGGTGATAACATTATCATTGATCGATGATAATGCTATTAGGTGACTACATTACCATCAAGTGATGATGATGTCTTCAATCATTAGAGATGGTATGGGGTGATAACATTATTATGGGTCAACTGCATTATCATCGATCTATAGAGATATTGTGGGGAAATGGATTTATCTTAATTTAAACTCATTATCTTTAGTCAATAGAGATGTTATGGGGTGATGACATTACTATGTTTTAACCATATTATCATTAGTCAACTACATTTTTCATTGACCTATTATTAGGCTGACAGGCAAACCCATTACTATGGGTTGACTATATTACCCAAATAAAATATAAAGAGAATCTATAATGTGATGAGTGGCATAAAACTTTTATTTGAAATTCATAAAGGCAGTCATGTAGATTACTTAGGTTGTATATTTACATGCATCAACATTTGATTGGGAGATAAAATGTTATAAAATTAGGGGTTATCTGTGCATAGGTCCCATGGTAGTACCTCAAGCATAATTATGGAGTCAAAGAAGGGTTGAGTGTCATGTTTTATATATACATAAGCCATTATACATTAAACATTAATATAAGCCTAGGTGTCCATATTCTATAGTTAAATTCAAATGGAATAGGCCATGGTTTAATTTTTCATGGGTATATGTTGGCACTATTATGAATAACCCAACTCCATGTGAGGAGGTACATAATTGTGATGTCAAGATGGGCACATATGGCCTCATCAAGGACCACTTGTAACTCCATTCAATAAAGCACCTTAGCCATGTGAGAAAATTTAATAGTTATGTCATATGAATTAGATCACACTATTCCATGTGGACTGTAGAACACATTTAATAAAGGCATAACTTTGACAAAAATTCAAATAGTATATGAATAAGATTTAAGTTTGATGTGCAACTTACACATAATAAAATTATTTAAGAAGCCCATGCAATAAAATTATTTAAAAAGTCCATGCATCACTATCATGATGATGGGATCATAGGATGAGAAAAATATTACGGATCATTTATCAAGGTTCAAACTTCCCTAGTTCATACATCGATTTATACATCACACAATCATGAATGGGGTTTCTTAGGTGACTAAGTCAATGATATAAATCATGCGGTCATGTGTAATTTAATATAATAGTAATATGTTTGGTCACATGTAAAATTAAATAATATATGCAAATAAATTTAATAGACTCAACATATTAAGATGGACATGTGGCATGTTTAAAGTGGTCAAAAATTTCCATTTACTTTTGACGTGACCATTTAGAGTGTGATATGCGATAATTACTGATTGATCATAAGGTTCTATATCATACAAAACTTGCTTTGTTAAATAATGACTACATAACATAACTCTTATGACTATGACCATGCTAAGTGTCACACATGCAACTCCCACTTGGATCAGGGTCATGGAGTTCTTCAAGGTCAATTTTTCCTTGCATTCAAGTTTGTGGACCAGTTGATGTATCTATTCCTCTTGATAATCTTCATGCATCCACTACTACATAATAAATACAAAGATAATGGTGAAAATACACTTTAAAATAGTATGTGACTACAATATTAAATAAAATTCATATTAAATAGAATCCATGTGGATATCATCAAGTGACCCATGCATGGAATTTGTGTAGTTAAACTTATACAACAAAATTCAATTCAATTTCCACTCTTAATGAACTGTGGAATTAATAAAAATCATTCTGTAGTCCCATGTTGACATGTTTTGTTCTTCCTCTACATTTTTTCCCAACGTCAAAATAAGGTTCCAATGATCATTGTGCATTAAACCAAATTAAAAATAAAAATATCACTATGTGATCCTCCCTTAATGTGTTGACATGGTAACATGTTAATGGGTATCTTGTTTAATTTCTAATGAATAAATAATTAGGATGCTATACATGGAAACACATGAGATTTCAAGTTCATAGACTACATGGGATCATGTTTTCATTGTAGAGTTCACTAGGTATCCTGTGTAATGTGAAAAAATATTGATATATAGATTCACCCTTATACATGATTGATTCTAAATGTGACACATATTCATCACTTAGTACCTTGGGCTCACATATTTCTATAATTTTTATGTTATTCATAGAGATCACAAGATTATCTACAATTGTAGGGATTTTTTTATTTATTCAATCAAATTTATAGTGTTTGGTGCCTACCATGGCATTTAAATTTTGTGGTGACTCTCTAAGTGACATGTAGTGATCATTGAATGCCATAAATTCATAGGGTTATCGATTTGAAAGTGGCCACCTCAAATGCAAGCCTATTATATTTTATTTCTATTTTTATAATTGCATATATAACCCTGCATAATAAACATAATGATTCACATTATAAATAGTATGTGGTCACATGTAAAATTAAATATTATGTGTAAATCAATTTAATGAGACTCGGGATATTAAAAATGGACATATGTCATGTTTAAATGGGTCACAAACTTCCCTTTAATTTTGAGGTGGCTATTCAAATCATGACATGTATAAATCATTGATTGATTAGGGGGTTCTATATTATATAGAGTTTAATTTTTTATAAAATAACTACATAATATATCTCCTTTGATTTTGATCACTATAAGTGCCACACATGGTAGCTCCTAATTGTACCGTGTTCACCAATTTATTTGGGGTCACTTTTACCTCACATCTAAGTATATGGATCAATCGATGTATCCATTCCTCTTGATTATATTCACATGACCAATCTTACACAAAAAATGTAGAGGTCACAATCAAAATAAAATTTAATAACATATGCTAATACTCTGTTAAGTTAAACTCATATTAAAGAGAATTCATGTGTCAATCATTGAGTGGGCATAAAGTGCATAGATTCACATAGTGTGATCAAATTCAAATTATGTCAATGAAAAATATCCATCATCCATATTCATCATCACATGGTGCATCAATCTGAGAGTTCATGTAGTCTGTCATGGTGGGGAATTATGTTGAGACATATGCCATCCCTTTATTTTCCATGAGGTGATGAAGTGTTAGAGATCACAGTGATTTCTTGTTCAAGTACATGGATCCATTTAGTTATTAATTACACTTTTATGTATCCCAGATGCCCACTTTTTTCCCTAAAAAATAAATAAATCATAGTTAAAATTCATATTAAAACATAGGTAACAACTAACTAATAGAAATGAGACTACAAGATGACACGTGGTGACCTTTCATTGTCCATGGGATCATGGAGTATGGAGGATTAACAGGGTTCACTTTGATAGAGTATAAATTCATGTAGAATCATTGATTTATGTATTTTTTATTTTAATACGTGATTGGGTCCTGGAGGAAGTAGTGAGAAAACCTTGAATTTTAAATTATATATGAAGGGGTCACAATGAACTTAAGATGGGTGCAAACATTAGATATATATAAATGAGAACCCAATTTTTTGATGTAAAATTTGAGAATTTAAGCTATGAATGTATGTGGACATATTATCTTACTTAATATCACAATAGTTACTATGTGACCTTGTTAACAAAAGGGGTCTATTCATCAAAATTGTGTGTAACTTAGTTGTAACATAAATAACCTTTAGTTATTATCTTACTTGAACTTTTTAAAAGTTTGGTAATGGACATATGTTATATGTAATGGCACATAAGAATGAAAGAGATATTAGAGCTACTCAATATAAATAAAAAAATCAATATAAATAGAAAAAGAACAAACATGCATAGTCTATGGTATAACTCAAACCTTTCATAATATCTTTTTTTTCCCTTTCTTTTCTATAGACACAACATTGAAAAGAATTGCATTCTATTATACAATAATGTTATTGAACATATTTTATATTTTTAAAACTCATCAACACATTATAGGGATTAGCTACTTAGTGCTGATTAACTTTCATAGAAAATAGTGTCAAAATAGCTATTTCATAACTCTTGTTAAAAATATAAAATTTTGTAATAAAAATATTGAATTTTTTGTTGTCATAAAAATTATCTTTTATAACAATGCTTAATAATTAGTGATCACATAATTCCTTTTTTATTTATTTTAATGTAAGTTAGATGAAAGTATGAATCACTAAAAGATATTTCATTAGATTATTTATTTATATGAGATTTAACTTCTATGTTTTTAAATCATATCAAGATAACCACCATAAATAATATTAATATGACATTAATATTCACAAGATATTTGTTATCAAATATTAGTTTGATAAGATTTAATATAATTTTAATAATGATAATTCATGTCAAATAACACTTTTTTACAAAAATAATAAAAAGATGAAATGCAATTAAATAATATAAAATAAAATTTAAAAACAATTGCTATGTGAAGGTATTGTTATTCCTAATTTAATTTATACATGTTATTTTCAAAGCAAGATACAAATGAAAGTTGAAGTCCTTGAGAAAAGAAAAAAAAATTGAAAGCTTTACCTAGAATATTGGATGGCATATTGAAATAACCTTAAAAACTATATGGGGTAGATGGGTAGCAGGAAAAAAATATGGTAAAAAGATAGAAGTGACTAGACACAAATCATAATAAGCACATTTGTAAATGCATATAATTACTTATTTTTGAGTTCAAGTTGAATATTAGTACCTACTGCAAGGGCTAGATTTTGTCTTCATAGGATTTAAGAATTTAAGGTGTCATGTTTCTCACAATAATGTCTTTGGCAAGAACATGGAGATTGATATGTGACTGCTCCACACACTGCCTTCACCAAGTGGTTTTTTCTATTAAATATGATTAAACCATGTTTTTGAAAAATGTATGAGTGCTATAAAATAAATTCATATAATCATGGTTAAACCATAGTTTAAAAAAATGTATGAGCCCTACATACATAATGACCTTTCTCTTGAAATTTCCTCCCCTAGTATCTTATGTAGTTGCCTCCAATACATTGATTCACTTGGACTTTGTTTTGGATTGGTATGTATTATGGAGTATCAACTATTATTCAATTAAATACAAGATTAAAAAATTGATAAAAATCCTATTAATCTTAATAATACTACTATTAATATGTAGAATCCAATTACACAGCTTCATCAATTGTGGTTAACATTATCATGACTGCATAAACATAAGGATCATGCCTTTCAGGGCTTGAACTTGGGTCACCATCATATTTCCATTTACCTAGATCTGTTATAGTTAAATTTACCTCATTTTATCATTAATGAACATTAATATTAATTTAGGACTGCATATTGGCTAATGAATTATGATAGCTAAGGCTAAAGGTACCCCATCTATTTTAGGTTGGTGACCACTCATAAGGAGATTTGGATTTTATACTATGGTATATCATTTATTGGTTGGTTTTTAACTGATCTTAGATTTTTAACTTCATAAATGATTAAAAAATGAGCATCATACATCCCTCCTTCAAAACTTTTAATTTTAACCTCTCTAATTGGATAGGATTTTTTTTGCTATGGTGTTTCAATTTTTTTGTACCTTATGACTTACTTAGAGCTATGAATACCAATAAAAAAAAATAAGTTTTTGGCCTTTTCTTCCATGTTTTTGATACTAGGTTGTTATTCCTTAATGCCCATTTGTTAATATTGGTTACTAGTATTGAATCTCTCTTGCTTGTGTCATTCTTTATATTCTTTTGACCTTTCAAAATAAATTGTTATGTATTGATGAGACCAAAAAATTATTTATATTCTTTTGACCTTTCCAAATAAATTGTTATGCATTGATGAGACCAAAAAATTCTACTTAGTTGTTCAAAGCTTGCCTTAAATCTTCGTTATTGGCACAAAATCACATCATGTAAATTCCCCTTTAATTATTTTATTATCTATAATAGTTGATGTGGGAGTGTGGTTACAAGAGAAAGTGTCAATATCATTCAAAACTACGTACATGTACTAATCACAATTCCTTGTCCTGAAAAAGGCAAGTACTATAGCTACTCCATATCACTTGTTTAATATATAAGTGACTTATTTTATCGGTATCATAATATTACAAATTCATAACATTATTGTATACTATACAAACAATATTTATATAATATGAGAAACTACCATCTTTCATTACATGGATCTCTCATATTGAGATTAGTTTTGGATAAATATGAAGATATGTGGGTGGACAAGTGGTTCTTATCAAATAAATTAAATATTTTCAAGTTATGTGTTATTTCTTGGTATAATATATGTCATATCATTATTATAAGTCTCTATCAATTTTGTGATAAGGATGCAAAAATTTCTCCATAAGTGGAAAAGTAGTTCTTATTAAATATATAACATATTTTCATGTTATGTATTATTTGTTAGTATAATATACTTCATTCACTATTATCAAGTCATTATCAATTTTGAGATATGGATGTAAAAGAAATTCCATTGCTAGTTCTAAACCCTTCTCTTAATGTCAAGTTCTTGTCACAGGTCATCAAACACATAAAGGATCATATTGTACTCTTCCATTTTCTAACAAAAGTATTCTAGAGTGACAAATTATTTCATATATCATTTTACACAATGTAATATAAGAACTATGACATGTAATCTTGAATACATATAAATATAAGATAAAATAAAAATAATAGTTATATTGTATGTCTTATTGATATAAGATCATTACTAATGCATTTGAGATGGTATATAAATTGATGAGATCATTTATCATTTGAAAAAATTCAACAAAAATCCCTATAATATAATATTTTTTTAAATACAAGAGAGAACAAATAAATGACCTTTTATCATAGATGTAATGCCTCAACAAGTTTGATACTTCTAGTTGAGATTTAATAAAAGTTAGATCAAAATTAACAATAAAATAATCTCAATTTGATAGCATAATATAGGTAATAAAACACGATGTTGTAACTAACATCAGTGGAGGAAGTGAAAAAACTTTAAATATTTTTTAATTACATGAATTATTTATAATGGCCTTTTACATCTTAACAACCCATACACTATGTTTCCTTAAACACATGTGTGCTTATCATGCCACCTATCCTTTTGGTGGCTTTGTAGGAGTTGTCTTAGGTAGGCATTGTGGTTAAGTTGGCCAACACTAGTAGTATCTCTTATTTATTAATTTATGTGTGATAGTTTTATCAAGTTGAAGGAAATATACTAACTACCAAACTTTATGGTGATTTAAAATTTATCCAAGAAACCACCCTTGTCTATTGGTCATACTTTCCACTTGAATCAACACTATCTGATAAATTTATAGGGTCATTATGTTAAATTATAATATTTATTATGCTTTTCATTTTAACTTGTTTAAAAAAAGTAGGTGTGCATTGTTATGATTTTCCATTTATATTTTAAGATTTATTAAGATTTTTTTGACATAACCATTTAATGTCCATCATACCAACATAACCACCAAGTCACTCGATAGAACCCTTATAAATAAGAGTATTTTAAATTTTCATGTGGTTCCCTCTTTAATAGATATTAACAGAATGACTACAACCTAAGCCATATATATTTTATGCCTTATAACAAAATATATAAATTTATTAATGTGTGACTTGAGTCATGTTAGAGAAATTTGAACCACCAAAGTGTCTCCATCATACAAGTGGGGCCATAGAGTGGTAAGGTTGACTTTTAAGGTGTGTTTCTTCCCCACTGACTTTATAGATGCATTGAACTCATAATTTAATTCTGTATCTACTCAATTTTGAATGTGATCCAATCTAATGCACAATGGCCACATGGTGGAGTGAAGTGGCATGGTCATGGAAGGGTTCTCATAGCAGTCATATATTAAAATAATATTATTAGTTATAATATTTCACAATCATTTAATAATAACACTACCATTATGGTTATTTATGTATTAACCATATTTAATATTGTAAATAAGTATCAGAATGGTCATATATAATCACTTAAGGAATGAATACTCACTTTTTTATTACATGGGGGCATGAGTGTGGTAAGTGACATGATCCGAGTACCTTAGGTGCACCCATAGAGGAAACACCTCAATGTTATTCTAACTAAATCATTCTCAACACATATAAGTGGTCACCAAGCCTGATTCGTTTACACTAGTCTATAATTAATACTCACCTAAAGCCTGAATCATGGATATGATATCCACATGTCATGATTGAGGATGTCATAGATGGTCACATTATGCAATCACATAGGTCACATATAATATCAAGAGATTACTATGAATACAATACAACATGGTTGTCTAGGTAATGATTAATAGTGCAATAATCAAACCACATATGACTTCATACAATGTATGTGTCATTCTATGAACAACCAAATAAAATTTAAGAAAACATGTAATATCTAAACCAACCTTATAGATCCCAGAGATACAATGGGATGCTATAAAAAAATTAGCTTGAGTTTCACCATAAAAGATGCCTCCAACATAAACAAATTTAAATATATTTTTCTTTAAAATATTTTATGCGGGTCTTAATTTATATTATATAATCACATTCTCCTCAGTTTGAGGAAATGAAGATATGTCCATCCACTTTTTAAAAATAAAGAAACATCTTTTAGGGCATTTTTTAAAGAATGAGATTTTTTTAATTTTCAATTGTACATAAATAATTATTTATTAAAGATTAGAAAGCACATATGGTAGGTGACTTCTAATAAAAACATATAATTTACTATTAATATGTATATATTTTGATAAATTTAAAAACTTCATGAAAATTTTATAAGAAAACTAGGTGAATAATTTTATAGAAATTTATTTATTGAAAAATCTAAACTTTAAGAAATTTGTCAAAAATAACCAATTAGTGACCCACTATTTTCTAAATTCTACTTTAGATTTTGAAACATTTGGGTATAAAAAAGGTTATGGATTACTTAATTTTGAAAACAAAGTTAAAAAACCTTTAGTTTTCAAATTCAGGTTTAGACAACCATAAATTTAAATTTATGGTTTACTCATTTTAATATTATGGAACCCTTATTTAAATATTATAAAATTTGAATTATACAATAACCTCTAATTTTATAAACCCTAATTTAATAAACATTAATTTTTAAAGCTTTTAGAATAAAATTGTAAGCCCCAATTTTATCATAAATATTAATTTCATAAACCCTAGTTTTGTAAACCCTATTTTTACAACAAACCTTAACTTTCTATGCCTTAAGTTTTTAAAACTTTATGTATATAAAAGACCTTAGTTTTATGAACCCTATGTATGTAACAAACCCTAATATCATAAATCTTAAGTTGGTAAACCTTAATTTTATATTATTTATTATGTACAAAACTTTAAATTTGTAACCCATAATTATGCAGTGAACCCTAATTATGTAATCCTTAATTATGAAAAAACCTTAAATTTGTAAGCCTTATTTTTGAAAGTATTTATTTTTAATCAAATAATATATTAATTTCATAACTATTAATAATAATCAGTATAGATCTAAAATCAATTTTAAAAGATCCATAATGATCCTAATTTCTTATATTTAGTAAAGTAAACTTAATATAAAAATAATATAAAAGTAACTATAAAAGCTTATATTTAAATGTTTATTTTACTAAAAATAATACATATAGAAATACCTTTCCAAAATGGATGTTTATTTATAATAGATATCATTTCTAGATAATTATTTATTTTGCATGGATATTTGTTTTTACTTTTTAAAAAACTCCTTTATTTTTGGTAGAGGGTTTGCCTTATACCCAAGCCTAACTATTTTTATGCATCTATGGACAATGTGAAAATTCATAAAGCTACCCTCTCTTCAACCACATTTTTAGTTTAGTTACTTAAGTCCATATGTAAAATACCATATAGGTTTATTCAACAGAGAGTGCAGTGTAGTGTTGTGTATGTGTGTGTAAATTTAATCTTATTTATACATTAATATTGATTCCCCCCTTAAGTTAGTTATAATGGTCAATATATACATTAAAAAATGTCAATAAATTTTAATACATTACATATTTTATAAATTTAAAATTAATTTAACATTTTACACTTCATCAACTATAACCATATATATGTATATATACACACATATGTGCGTGTGCATGTGTGTATGTGTGAGTGAGAGAGAGAGAGAGAGAGAGAGAGAGAGAGAGAGAGAGAGAGAGAGAGAGAGAGAGAGAGAGAGAGAGAGAGAGAGAGAGAGAGAGAGAGAGAGAGAGAGAGAGAGAGAGAGAGAGAGAATTCAAATTTTCTTTGGAAAAAAATAATGTTTCATTTTTTTGTAAGTGTTCAATTAAATAATTAATAAAAAATATTTATTAAAATATTAAAAAATTGAAATATCCATCTTTGATTCCTCCAAATTTATAAAAAAAATGTGGAAATATCATTATTGTATTATAAAAAATTCTCAGTAGATACATGCTCACATTTTATTAAACTACAAAAATATAAAGAGTGATTGATTTGACAATATTAATCTATGAAATTTAATTTAGTTGAGAAAAATATTATGGAATCATAACCTACATTCTAAATTTTATGACTTCTCTTCTTACACTATTGAATTTATTTATAGAAGACTCTAAAATCAACAATCAAAGTTGAGGTACGTCTATTTTTTATGAAATTTTATTGCCACTTAAAAACCCCTTTTGGCTCCTCATTAACTCATAATTTCTAGTCCATCAACCGTAATTTATTGATGTGGTCACATATTTTAATAAAATTCTCAATTTTATTTATTTTTCATTGAAGAAGTTGAGTATACTATATTAATATTGAACATGTTGCATAGATCACCAACTGTGAAAGAATTGGCAATGTCAAAAATATCTAGCAAGCTAAGTCAATAATGAAAGAAGACCCCAAACATGAAAATAATAATACATACAATATAAAAATTTAAATTTAAAATGTATATTTAATCTATAAATTTTCATTTGATCATATTCAAGTTTTCTCATTTTTTTAATCTTCACCATTTATTGAGCTAATTCCATGTTGGAAGCAAGAAATTTTTGAAGCATCGTAAAAATAATATGCAAGCATAAAATAATATTAGTGTAAATATTTTGAATAGAAAATTCAAATATAATATAAGAGTTAGTGAATATATAAATGCATATGATGTTCCACAAGTGGTTGATAATAATCTATATAAAGGATTCAAAAATCACATTATGGAAAATAATAAGGCCCATAATAGTTTCTTTGTAGGAAAACATATGTCCAAAGATAAAAATAATACCGTTGTGGATAATAGCCCATATATTTATAAAAAAACATGCATATCTAAAATACATGAATGCATACCATCCACTTAAGAGGATTGATTTCAAGAAAATGAATTTTATCGCCAATGGGTAACTTGTGGAAGATAATATTCTAAGTAATGGTTTGAGTCATGGCATCCATGTTGGGATTACAAATGGTAGCTCCAAGACATGTCATTTAGATTTTGTAATCACCCAAAAGTGGTATTTGAGTGATAAGAGTGCTACTTGAGACTACCTATCCCTTAGCTCTAGACCTATCTTAGAGTTTATTGTCACACTTATCTAGCCTTTGTGCAGGCCATAGGCATCCCTAGTCAGCCCCAAAATAGTCCTAGACCCTCATTTCCTAATCTTGGCCCTTCATGCTTAGTGTTTTATCAGCTGGATGCTAGTGTTATAATAAAGACACTAGCATCATATGGTGTTAGTGTCCCCAAAATGGCACTAATCCCCTTTGCCTTATCTTTTCCTAAATAGATATATTTTCAAAATTAAAACCTCTTAAGGTTGGTCTAGACATGTCTGTACAAGAAAAAAAATAGTATATATACATGAATTTTATCCCTCTAACCACTAGATGGAAATAAAATACAAAATACAAATTTAAATTTAGAATAAGATGAGCACAATTAAGCCTATCAATCCCTATTATATCCTACTTCTATATACTACTAACTGTAGTATCCCTAGCTAAGATTATCCAAATTTATAGTCTCAAACACATTCAAATCACTTAAGGCCACTATCATACTATCATCACTTGCACTTTCACCAGTACCTAGGTGGGGAGAACTACTTTAGGCTTGATCCTTTCTCAGAGTATTGCTATGTAGGAAACTCTCTTCATGATAGAGTGTTGAGGATGTCTAACCTACCCTACTAATGAACATATTTTTTATCTCATGCCCTAGTTACATGGAGGGTTAGGGTTTACAAAATAAATCAATAATTATAGTAAAAATATAAGGTTTTATAACTCATGCACATAGGAACAAACCCTAGATATCTAGACATAGGTACACCTAAAATATCAGGATAGTCCTACATAAAGGACACTACTACCAATATAAGGACTCTACCACCACATTTCTAATAATGGTGCTATTTTACAATTATGACACTACTATCTAAGAAGGTTTCTAATACTAGAATCTAATTTAGGACACTCAACCCAACTTCCATCTCAGTTTCCAATACCTAGATAATCTATATTAGGTGTTTTCCAACCAAGTTATTACTTGCACTATTTATTACTATTTTCAAAAAAGTTAAAGATAGTAAATTCTATAAGAAATTCATGGTTATATTTATTGCATATTATTTCCTTGATTTAGTCTACTCAACTCATTAAAAAATATAGGATTTACATACATTAATTCTTAAAGGATTAAAACATTTGGTGAACCCAATTTACTTTGAATATTACACAAAACCTAATCCTATATAACCTTAGGGTTTATATTTCCACCCTTCCCCTAACTCTTAGATTTTATATCCATATATCTTTTGATTTTTCTTTGAAATAATCATCATAGAATAATTTTATCACTTTTTTTTGTAAATTTTAATACTTTCATTTACATGCTTGTTTCCTCTAATTTAGGATGAACTAAAAAAATACATAAACACATGTATAGATGATGCATTATATCAATTGAAATATATGTCATATTTCATTCTATCTATAGAATTTTATTATTATATTATGTAGAATTCAATTAAGAAAAAACCCTTACATAGATAGAGGATCTATTACATAAGTTAACAATTATGTTTTAAGTTTCAATGTAATATCTTATGCACAAGAAAGAATCTCCTCCTCATCTCAATGAGGGTGATAACTACTTCCCCTATAACTAGGCCCATGCTATCACTCCTCCATGAGATGAAGCAACATATAGTATTATTACTAATACCCATACTCAACCTATCTACACCTCTCCCCTATAGGATGTGTGCATACATGTTTAATCAGAAGCAACTAGGGTTTGTACTTGTGAGACTTTAAGGGATCAAATTATCAGTATGACCAAGCTAATATTAGCATTATAAAATCAAAATTAGTTGTTAATTAAAAATTTCACATTATTGGCAAATCAAATTACATATACAGAGTCTTCATAACATTATAGTGTAATCCATGTATATGCATCTACACCTAGCAAAGTTGTTCGTACCACTCTTTCATATCCAAATCATAAGTACAACACAGTGAATCTAATATGAGTTATTAAAATATATTACAAGGGTCCAATAAGAGTTTAAGTGAGATATTAATGGAAATGATTAAAGTTAAGTTCATCAACCTTGTTATTCCTATTTTCTACACCCCCCTAAATTTTTCAAAATATATACTTGCTGCCATAGAGATGACCCTATCATAAAGCTTAAAATTGTGTTGGCGACCCTATTGATTGATAGTATTTTTGGATGAATTTTTTATTATGAAATTATAATGATTTATTGATAGGTTTTATTTATGTTTTAAGTGGTTTTGAAGATCATTGTGTATAAATGAATAAAATATGCATATATGGTTATAGATATGATCAGTTGTTTTGCTATTCAAATTCGGTGAACTTTGATAGTTTCAATTTTTGCATGGATTTTCATTTTTTAGTAATATTTGATGATTTATGTGATGTTTTGATCTTCATAACTAGGCCCATGCTATCACTCCTCCATGAGATGAAGCAACATATAATATTATTACTAATACCCATACTCAGCCTATCTACACCTCTCCCCTATAGGATGTGTGCATACATGTTTAATCAGAAGCAACTAGGGTTTGTACTTCTGAGACTTTAAGGGATCAAATTATCAGTATGACCAAGCTAATATTAGCATTATAGAATCAAAATTAGTTGTTAATTAAAAACTTCACATTATTGGCAAATCAAATTACATATACAGAGTCTTCATAACATTATAGTGTAATCCATGTATATGCATCTACACCTAGCAAAGTTGTTCGTACCACTCTTTCATATCCAAATCATAAAGTACAACACAATGAATCTAATATGAGTTATTAAAATATATTACAAGGGTCTAATAAGAGTTTAAGTGAGATATTAATGGAAATGATTAAAGTTAAGTTCATCAACCTTGTTATGCCTATTTTCGACACCCCCCTAAATTTTTCAAAATATATACTTGCTGCCATAGAGATGACCCTATCATAAAGCTTAAAATTGTGTTGGCGACCCTATTGATTGATAGTATTTTTGGATGAATTTTTTATTATGAAATTATAATGATTTATTGATAGGTTTTATTTATGTTTTAAGTGGTTTTGAAGATCATTGTGTATAAATGAATAAAATATGCATATATGGTTATAGATATGATCAGTTGTTTTGCTATTCAAATTCAGTGAACTTTGATAGTTTCAATTTTTGCATGGATTTTCATTTTTTAGTAATATTTGATGATTTATGTGATGTTTTGATCTTCATAAGTAGTTTTGATTTATGATTCAGGTAGCAGTGGTGATATGATACTTTGAAATATATTACAATTAGTATTGGTATGATCAGAAGTTACTTTGAAAATATATAGTTGATGAATAACTCATTTTCGTCACTACTTGATATGATGAATCAAATATATTTTGAATGGTTTAGTAACACTCATATCTTAATTCATACAATTGACAGTCTGGTTTGTTTTGATTCTTAATACATGGATCATGTCATGAAAGATCAGTTTGCATATGAAATTTTTATGGTGATCATAGTTCAAAAACATGTATTTCATTTATTGAAGGTCGATAAGAGATTGATGTAACATACAAATTTTGTGGAAAATCATAGATTTCAAGATCATTTCACTATAAAATGAGAAGAAGGAGATTTATTTGTATAAACTTTACATGTATGTATAAATTATCTAAAGGGACCTATCCTAGCATTCATGGCATATTTTAATTTTAAGACTAAGTCATAATGGTGTGAAATTTATGAATTAGTCATGGGCCTAACTCAACTCACAAGTGTTGAGGATACTTTTGTTTAATCAAAAAAAAATTTAAGGTATTTAACTTGAATTGTACTTTTTATGCATTTGTGAAATATAACTATTGGCTTAAAGGTGGAACACTAAGTTTGAAGGACCCTTTGGTCAATTTGCTTAGTTAATCAATAATGTTGATATCATTATGAAATTCATGAGTCATAAGATAATTTGATGGATGACGAAGCAAAAATTAGATCGAGCTAGACACCACTTGGAAGATTGGACAATGAGCAAGGTGAGTTGGAGAATGCATTTAAGTTTAATTGTGTGTGCATAGTGCTTCGAGATTGTTCAAAGATATGGTGGTATTGGGAATTAATGATTACTAATATACTTGGATGATGTAATTTATTAAAGTGTTTGTGTGAATTTTAATTGGTTGCCAAATTTGATAGGGCTGACAAACTACTTAACATGATTACTAAGCACACCATTAGTTATTGCCAACTAATGAAAAACAACCACATCATTGGGTCAGTTATGGGTTCAAGGTGGTGAATAAAAGGTTTGTTTTTTCTTCATTTGTGTTCATTTATTTGAAATCTCTATGTAGGAGTGAAGCCCTGATAAGATATTTGGTGAATTTCAAAACAAAGTGTGGAGAGAATATTTGGCAAGGATTTAAGCATGAAAACCAAGTATGTTCATGACAAGTTTTATTGGTCTCTCTTCAAAAATAATGTGGATGAATGAAGTTTTAAAATTAATAAAATAAAGTTTCACTTGATTTTTGGTTTGCATGAAAATAAAGTTCTAAGATTTTTGGTATTTTGGAAAGAATGAGTAGTGTTTTGAAATCTTCAATAATTTTCCGCATGAAGTTGTTGTCATTTGTTTATGGTCTGAACTCAAAACTATAGTTTGAAACATATGAGTTTACCCATGTTGAATTTTTTAAGGATGCATCATTTTCTTGAAATGTTTACAAATATGTTGATATTCTTTCATTGCATGATTTGAGTTTTCTATAAAATATGTGCATGCAGTCATGTATAGAGAAAAAGAAGATTTATTAGAGTTTGTATAGACCCCTGCATGATTGAATGAAGTTTTATTATCTAAATAAAAAGGTTAGATGAGATTTTGAGAGATTCAAATATATTAGGGTTTCTAGTTCTTGAATATTTTGAAGTTATGATCTTGCTTTGAATGAATGACATGGTAATGTGCTTGGAAATTTGATGTCATTTTGAGAAATAGGTGAATGATAATTCCTAGTTTGGTTGAATATTGAAGTATAATGCTTGGGTTTTATATTTTTAAATGGTTTTTCTAGATAGCTATATCAAGAGATATTTTGAGAAACTATTTTAAAGGGTATTTAGTTTTTACAAATGTACATGTTTGTCAATCTTAGCACAAAGATTGTTTGTATTTTTGGGCAAATGAAATTTAGATTCATTTCATGGAATAATATAAGAGATTATGACCTATTTGCATGTAGATAATTGAAGTTTTTGACATTTTATCATGCTTTTAGGGTTTTTGAAGTTTTTAGGGTTTCTATCCACGACATACATTTGGATAGCTTTTTGCTTTTCTATTTTGGGCTAAAATAATGATAGTTTTATGAAAATGGAAATTTTTTAATTCTTTGCTAGTTGTCATCATGTATAAAACTTTTTGGTCTTAGTTTTGGAATATTGTAGAGTAGCTAAGCATGAAGATGCCTTTTGTTGAAACTAGTAATAGACTTAGGGTTTATATTTGTGGGGAATGCTTGAGTAGTTTCCTAGACAAAAGACAAGCAAGTTTGAGAATAGTGATGCTAATGAACTTAGAAAATAATAAAAGAATTCATTGCATACAGTTTTGTTACATATATGATTGGTTTTATAAACTATACGTTAAATTTATCAAAGTATATTTGGAATGGATATTTTAGTTTGATTTATTTTGAATATATTCAAGTCATGACGGTTGTTGAAATTGTTTTGCATAAATTGGTTAGTCTACATCAAGCACACTTATGTAAATTAGTTTGCATACATTTTGAAAGTTGATGATTTTGGGCTCATGCATATATGTGTGAATATCAACATTCATAAGGTCACACTTTGGTTAGTTTTAGTTGATTTATGGGTTTGATATGATGGTAATCATCTCAAAAATCTATTCTAGTTTCATTGAGAATGTGTTTAATAATGTTTGAAATTGGAATCATTATGTGAAAATGTGAAATAGACTAGTCAGCTATGGATAGAATAATAATAGCACAAATGTGTGTGTGTGTGTGTGTGTGTGGATACTTTTGGAATGGATTTCAAGCTATTGGAAAACATGAAGTTACATTTAAATTTTTATCTCAATATTGAGGTTTTGAACTTTTCATTAAGAATGGATATTGATATTAAAATTTGCTAAAATTGATATCAGATTCATAGGAAATTAATATAATTTGAATTTAGATATAGTGTAGTGTATTTTAGTGTAATACAATTTTTAGTACTTGCAGTTTTGTCATCCTAATATTGATATTTTTAGTACTTGAATTTTAGTGTAATATAATGTTTTTCTTCTAAATCTAGTTTCATTGTTTTGATTATCTTGGATATAGTTCAATTTTCTTTAAAGTATTTATTGTCTTAATTAGTTTACTTTAGATTATCTTTTTTTTTTCTTAGATTAGTTATGTTCTTTCTTTTAGATAGTTATAGATTTTTCTTAAGTTATTTCTTTGGATTTTTATAGATTGATATTTTGATATTTAGATCCATATCTATTTCAGTTTATCATTAGTTTTATAATTTTCATTTAAGTTGATCTTTTGATATTTTCTCATTCCTTTAGTTTAGCTTATCTAGTTTAATTTTAATTCAAATAGATTTTAAGTTGTTTAAGCTTTGGTTAATTGTCTTATTTTGTTGAAAGTTTCTTAGTTCCTTTAATTAAGTTTTCTCTTAGATTCAATTTTAATCTTATTTTCGTTATCTCTAGTTAGTTTTATCTAAATCTTTAGCTTGATTAGTATTTTAGTTTTTATTTCTTTATTTCATTTAATGATTTTTCTTAGTTTAAGTTTAATATTTTCATTTAAGTCTTTAATTTTCTTGATTTAATTCAATAGGTTGTAGTTTTCTTTTAGTTCTTAGACTAATTCTTTATCTTTTCCTTATTTAATAGTTATCTCTCAATTAGTTTTATTTACTTAGATTTAATCCCGAAGTTATTCTTTGTTTGTCTTTAATTAGAATACTTATTTAGATAATTTCTCTTGTTTTTCTTATTTTAGATCAATTCTAGTTTATCTCTTGCTTTAACTTAATTTTTATTTAGAAATTCTTTACTCCTAAAAGTATTCTCTTAGTATATTTTCATGTCTTATTTCCTTTTATATTTAGAATAGGATCTCTCTCTTAGTTCATTTTTTTGTTCTATTTTATTTCTCCTTGCTTTAGGATAAGTTATTTGTCTTTGTTTCTTTATCTGTTAGTAATTTTTTTACTCTTTTGCTTGCGTGTTTGTTTCCCTCTCATACTTTTATCTATCTCTTCTATTAATCTAGAAATCATTACAAGAAAGAAGTGAAGATATCATTTGAATATATGTATATATTACAAAATCAGGTTTCTATTCTTTAAGAGACTATCTAATTCATAAGTTTTCTCTGTCAGATAGAATAAATTATAGATTCTTATATTAACTGATTCATGATTTGATAAATATATTTATGATTTTTATAATGGAATAAGTTGTCTTGATAACTTGTTGATTATTTCCAAGAATTTATAATAAAAACCCTCTCATATCTTTAGGATCTTAGATGAACCTTTAGAACCTTTACGATTAGACTGGTATGATTCTAACTTGACCTTCATGATAGGTGAAAGGGTTGATTCATTAATGGTACAATTTTAATCGTTAACAAACCTACCTCCTTTACACCCAGTGAGGAGATCTAAATATTATTGTGCATATCATAGAATACATAGACACCACATAAATTCATGTTTAAAAATGAAAAGGAAAATACAATAGATAATAGATATATATGACTCAAATAGTGACATGTCATCCAAACAACATGTAATGGCACATATACAAATTCAAATAGGGTAAAATTTAGAAACAATACAAAAATGGTTACCAAAGCATAACTCAAAATAATAAAAGGTTCACAAAGCACAACTAGAGCAAGAAATAAGACAAAAAGCATAGGTAAATAAAGTAAGAGATACAAATCTACCTCTCCAAAATGAGGCTCAAATTTCAAAGTAGTATGGGTTTGGTCAAAGATATATATAATATTTTGATTATCACGGTCAAGGTTTAGAAAAATAGGCCCAAGGAATCACTTCTCCTATTCTAGCAGTTGATAATGTTGGTCATCAAGGTTTAGGATTTATTGAACATCCTAAGGCAAATCATTCACAAATACAATTTATAAAGGCAACAAGTCTGAATACATAGGAAATGTTACAAACAGAAAGAATATAAATTGTAAAGTCTACATCATGCTAAGCCAACAAACATTCTAAAAAAAGGCTTTCTATAAAAAGAGCCTCCACAACACCGTATGTCTACAATAAGCATAATTTCAAAGGGAAAAATCACAATCAATATTATAAAGCACAATTCAAAAAGGTCAAATCCATAATATGAGGTAATTCCATTTAGCATTTCAGGTTATTATGATTTTGATGATGAATAATACTCATATTCCTACTGCAACACCATTAAATACAACATAACAATTACACTACACAAGAGATTACCATTCTTATTTTTGACATAAGACACATTAATAACCATTATCCCATGAGACTCATCAATTAGTATTGTTCCTCCATTATTGTACATACTTTTCTTATCAATTGATCCTTATACATAGTTTATTTTAATTTTCCTTGTTCATAACTTATACTCAAAAAATACAAAAACAATACAATGTTTCAAAAACACAAAAACATTAACATATTTACTTAGAAAACACAAAATTATGGATTGTATGCATTGCTATGTTTACATTTATTGTATTTTCAAGACACTACATATGATAGCTATCTTAGTATAGTCTATTTTATCATACATACATGTTTCACTTGTTCTTATCGAGTTCTTGTAGATTGCTACAAGACTTAAGTCCATTACACTGATCCAAACTTGCTATGATCTACCCATCTAGAGCATATATACTGATACATGGGTCTTTTCTTGACACATTCACCCACTTGGGAGCACCCTATACATAGTTTTGATTACCATTTCTATCCTTTTATACTCTACATCCCAGCTTTAGGATTGTTATATCTTGATATTGATCATGCTACTCTTACCTAATTTTTTTGACATTTATTACTAATTTATACTTAGCATATATAAATCCTATCTCGTATAGATATTTTTAATCCATATTCATGCATACTTTCATTTCCAACTTTCCTATTTTAGACTTGATTGTATTTCTATGCTTCTTCTATTCAAGGGCATTTGAATATTCCATTATTCTTTGGCTCTATGCCACTTCTAGTCACAATATGTATACTTTGGACATACACCCATATCATTATGTGTGCCTTCCTGATTGTTTATATGTACATTTGAACATGTCCTTCTATGTGGATCTAATCCTACTTGCTTATTACTTATATATGTGGACATTTTAACATGTCCTTGTATGTCTTGTTATCTCATGATTTAATGACATGTGCCCATATCCTTTATATTGTGTCCCCTTGGCCTAATTTATGCTCCTCATGTGTTTTGTATGTATGATTTCTTATATGTGTCCTGGCCATGACACGTGTCCTTGCTTGTTACACACACCAATTTTTGATACCATGAGTGACCTTATGCATCTATGCTTCTTACTTGGGTATCATGACAGACATCATGCCCCATCCCCATAGGTAGCTACCATTTATTAATCATATTTATTGCTATAAACATTGTTACATATATCTTGACACCCTTGTTAATGCTATACATGACATACATCTTATATTACATACGTATGCTCAGATTATCTTATATTTTAATGATATGTATGTACATTATATTGGATTATTATGTAGTTATCATAAATACTCTGGCTAACACACATTTTGTAGAGTTTTCTCTTTTGAGGATAGTTATTTCAGAGGTTCAACAACTCACCTCAAAAGAGGGGGCATTCACATGGGTTTGTCATAGATATCAGGCTCCTATATTGCACTTATAATACATTTTTTAGCACACATGCTCAATTACATAAAATCAAACATAGGTAAACATAGTGAGAAAATAATGGCCCAAAAAGCAATACAACTACATAGAATTTAGACCAAAAAAACACAAACACCCAAATTGGGACACTAGCACCATATGGTGCTATTATCCAAGATGTGGTGCTACTATCTAGTAGCCTTAATTTTAGAATAATCTAGATTAGACAAAATAGTACAATAGTTATAGTACAAGTTTACACAAATTTAATTAAAGATTTATCAATTATACTTAGTTTTGCTCAGATTCATACTAGTTCATCTCATTTTCATATCAATTTACTTAGATTTGGGGCATCAGGTGAAACATGACCCTTCCTATATTTAGTTTAGATAGCTAAATATAGTTTTTTACAATTCAGTCTAAAATCCATATTCTCAGATATCAAATTTTGGGGCATGTGGGTGGCACATTATTTTTATATGCTCACTTACACATTGGTTAATTATATGGAATGACAAATTATATGTCATTCTCTAAATCGTATACACCTGACATTATATTTTATGTTGTACACTAGTTTTATGCCTTACTCCATCTGTAGTGGTTGGTATTATCGAGTGGCTTGAATTTGCCTAATGTACCTAAGTGGTTGTAAAGCCAATATGCATAGTTATATAAACCTAATTAGACATTTACAATATTTTTCATATTTTAGTTTCAAATGCATCTACTACACATAGGTGGGAAATGATGGAGACATAGCCTACTTGAGTTCTTGAGCCACCTAGATGAGAGGGTTAAACACACTATCAGGATAATCCTATCTATTTAGGTCATGATCCACCAAATAAGGGTATGAAATGATGGATTAAAAAAAATTTAGCTCTTAAGGCATCCATACATGAGGATTGAGAAAGTTATCAACTTAATCCAAGCTATTCACTGATTGATAACTATATACACATACACACGCATATTTTCACTAGGTTTATGCATTGGTTCACGTACACAATGAAATGTGTTCATTCCTTTCCTATTTCTTATCTCTTTACTCACTTTTACTTAGTTTTACTTCTTTACTCAATTTAGTCTTTTGATTTTGATATCTCTTAAGTAAGGATTGATTTATGCACGTTACATTTGTAGGACACACATTGGAGGATGTTTCACATACTCAAACCCAGCTTCATGAGCTTCACTTCTAGGTAAGTCCATGTACACTTATTTTTCCTTTATCCTAATCATTTCACTTTACACATTCCTAAAATAAAGTGGGGGGGGCAAATGGAATCACCCAAAAGTGGTATTTGAGTGTTAAGAGTGATACTTGAGAAGAGTGATACTTGAGACTACCTATCCCTATCTTAGCCATAAACCTATCTTAGATCCTATTGTCATATTTACCTAGCCTTCAATTGGGCTACAAGCATCCCTAGTCAGCCCCAAAGCAGTCTCAGAACCTCATTTCTTGATCCTAGCACTTCATGCATAGTGTTTTACTAGTTGGATACTAGTACTATAATAAGGACACTAGTGCCACATAGCACTAGTTCCCCCAAAATGGTGTTAATGTCTTTTGCCCTATCTTTTCCCAAACATATATATTTTCAAAACTAGAACCTCCTAAGGTCAGCCTAGACAACCTTTATCATCCACACAAGAAACAAAGTAGTTTATATACATGAATTTTATCCCTCTAACCACTAGATGGAAATTAGTTGAAAAACACACATTCAAATTAAGAATAAGTTGAGCATAATTAAGTTTATCAATCCCTATTATTCCCTACTTCTAAATATTACCATATATAGTAAACCTAAGCTTAGATCATATAGATTTCTAATCTCAAGCACATTCAAGGCACTCAAGGACACTATCATACTAGCATCACTTTCACTTGCACCAGCACTTAGGTGGGAAAACTACATTAGGCTTGATCCCTCCTCAAAGTATTGGTATGTAGGAAACTCTCTTCACAATAGGGTGTTAAGGATATCCAGCCTACTTGACTAACAAACACACTTTTCAACTAATGACCTAGTTACATGAAGGATTAAGGTTTGAATAATAAATTAATCATTATAATAAAAATATAGGGTTATAAAACTCATGCATGTAGGAATATACTCCATATATCTAGACACAAGTAGCCCCAGAAGCTAGGAACAATCATACAAAAAGGACACTACCACCACATTTCAATAATGGTGTTATGACCCAATTGTGATGATACTATAAATGAGGGGTTTTGACACCAAAATATAGATTAGGACACTCAGACCAACTTCCATCTTAGTTTCTAGTACCTAGATCATTTGTATTAGGTGTTTTCTAGTTAAGTTATTAATTACACTATTTATTACTATTTTAAAAAAAGTAAAAGCTAGTCAATTCTATAAAAAATCAGTGGTTGTATTTATTTCATATTATTTCCCTAATTTAGTATAATCAACTCTTTAACAAACATAGGATTTACATACAATAATTCTTAAAATGTTAAAATAGCTTCATTGAATTTTCATTTCTACTTTGAATTGAGCCTTTGTTTTAAAGACAACCCCAAGATGAGCTTATGGTAAACACATTGATCTAACCTATTATTGTTAGGCCATATCTAGTTCATCATAAAGTTTTATTGAGTAATATTGGATGACATCTTAGTAAGGAGTGAAGTGTCGATGAGTTGAAATATTTTAGTTATATGAGTCCTCTCAACTACATGTAAGTCGAATATACCCTTTAAAAGAGACCAATGTTTCCATTAGAAGCATGACAAATACCAGAGATATCCAAAATGATGCATACCTTTTTTGAATAGGCATTTTTATTTTAGTCTAGAGTACACACCAAAGGGAAGCTTATTGATTCACACATGCCTATTTCACCAAATGGAAGAGGTAGGAAAGCTAATATCATGTTGAATGGAGTTACATCCCATTCTAGTAGTCAGTAGCTAAAAACATTCTCAACATGCTTTTCAAATACTATTAAGATGAGAGATGACAAATACCAGAGATATCCAAAATGATGCATACCTTTTTTGAATAGGCATTTTTATTTTAGTCTAGAGTACACACCAAAGGGAAGCTTATTGATTCACACATGCCTATTTCACCAAATGGAAGAGGTAGGAAAGCTAATATCATGTTGAATGGAGTTACATTCCATTCTAGTAGTCATTAGCTAAAAAAATTCTCAACATGCTTTTCAAATACTATTAAGATGAGAGAAGGCAAAGAGTTTGAAGTATTTAACAAGAAAAAACGTGTCACTCATATGCACTTTGTTCCATTGGTATTTGGAAGTGGCAATGGATAACCTATGATGAACAAACACGTTTCAAGGTTAAAAACTATGAAGAGCATGAATGATCCGTTTATAAATTAAACATTTACCTTACGTCTAAGAATCTATGGTGCCAAGGCCTCCTTTATTTTTGGGTCAAACACATTTTTATAGGAGATGTACATATATTTACTGCCATTCTAATTGGCCCAAATGAATTTCTTAATAAGTTTGATAAATCTAATGTAGTTATTTTATAAGTTAACCAACATGAAGAGTAATAGACATGTGATGCAACAATGGAGTTGTTTTCAAGTTCAGTTCTTCTGAAAAAGGAGAGGAAACTAGATCCCAAATAATCAATTTTTTTAATAAATTTATTTAAGAGCCAATTCCACATGTCACTAAGAGAAACTCTAAGTCTAAAGGGAATACTCAAATATATTTTAATTTATCCATGTTAGATTCAACACCATTTAGGAGGAATCTAATGGGAAGTGGGATTAACTTGAATCATAATGATTTCTTTCTTAATAATTGAAATTTTAGAGTTTGAAATAACATAATAAAACACAAGTACTTCCATTGCATGACTATTTCCTTTCATTTTTTCAAATAAAATACATGCTATTATCAATAAAATGATAGTTAAGGCTATAAATATCATTATAAATAAAACATTCTTTAATAAGTTTCATGTTATATTCTCTTTGCAATAGGTATCCTAGATCATCCATGGCCAAAACATATAAATAAGGAGCAAGAGGACAACCTTGGCAAATGGATCATTGGAGAAAAAAGGGTTTAGTAAACCAACCATTCATTAAGATTATAGCCAAGGAATCATTAGAAATTATTTTAATGTGGTGGAATGTTTGATTCCCAAAACTCAACCATCCAATAATATTAGGGATACAATACCACTTGATTCTATCATATGATTTTTTAAATTAAATCTTGATGATAAGAGCATTTTGGTTTAGGCCTATTCTATAGTTTTCCATGCTAAAACTAGGTTTTTTAGAATGTACCTCACCATGAAATCTCACTTACTTGCATTCAGCAATATATTGCACCATGGATATAATATACTTAGTAGTAGCCTTAGTAATGATCTTATAATAGTTATTAAGGAGAGTGGTGGGTCTCTAACCAATTATGTTATCTCTATTATTGTTACCTTTAGGAATGATTTTTATTAATCCTTGATTGATAAATATGCCAAGGGATCTAGGGTATTAAACCTCATGATAAACTTGGTATAAATATCCATGTACCATAGGACACATGGCCATGAATAACTTAGCCAGTAAACCATACAAGTTGGGGATTTTTCCATTCACCATAGAGAGGAGAGTATGTTCCAACTCACTGAGGGTAAATAACTTGTTTCAAATGATCGTGAAGGTCCCACATGATCTTGATGGGGATATATTATCTCATTTAACTTCTCATTTCATTGTAGAATACATCATGAATAATATCATCAATGAAGAGAGTATTAAAGTGGTAACTAAATTCATTCCTAATAGATCAACAAAGTAAGAATAATAGTTCCCATTGTGTTCAATGATGGGCATTATCCTTTCCTTTTTATGTTTGTGATTTAAATACTAGAAGAAAAAATTGAAGCCTTTGTCCCCACTCTATAATATAGGTAAGTTGAGAGTGTATGTGATCCTCCAACCTTGATACAACTCAAATTATATTATCTAATTTTCCAAAACAACCACTACTTTTTGAAGGTTTTCATCTAAGGGGTTAGATAGGAGGATTTTACATTCTTCCTCAATTAACATCCTTATAGAATGTTCTCTTCTCTTTTTGGCCCATAAAACACTTTCATAATTTAAGAGTAATGAAAGGAGGTGTATTTTTCAATGGATGTTTTCTTACCAAAGGATCGAGTTTCCCTTCATGGGGTTTAGGGATTAAATCCAAACAACTATGAGGGAAACCATAAAATACTTATTATTAAGGTGTTACACATTGATTTTTAAGGGAAAATTACAAGAATAATATTCAACATCAGTAATATAGAGATATAAATTTATAAGAATACAATAATATAATGTGGCTACAAAATCTAAGCATACCATTTTCTCTTGAGAAAAGAGAATGATTTGAAGATTTTGGGATAACTAGAATTTGTCCAAATGACTAATTTTTTTGTCAAGACAAAGTTTATAGTTTGAATATGTTCACCAATATGTTCCCTATGAGTGTCATAATTTACATGTAAGGGGTCATTAGTTCCTAAATTATTTTTGCAATAGAGCCAGACCATAATTTAATACCTGAGAAATTTTATACTGGGCAAACCAACTTCAATTTATCTTTTTTTCAATCATATTAAAGTCTCCTCCAAAAATCCACTTAGTAGAGAGAATGTTTTATCCCATCCATTTCAATATTTGGGTTTGGGTAGGTAAAGGATAAAGGTTGATAAAAGGGGGGGCTTAAAGTGACACTTTTTTCTGAAAATAAAAATATTTAAACTTGGAGAGAAAGTTAGAGACACTTGGAAAAATAATTTGACAATGATGTAAGAATGTAAATTATGTAATTTTAAAATTAGTTTCTAGATATATAATTTTTTTGAATACCCAGATGTAAAAAGTGTGTGAAATAGATGCATTTATGACAATGAATTGATCTTTTTTTTTTTAAGATACGGAGATTGCATGTGTATGAACAAATTTTTTTTGAGTAAATGAATGAATTTTTTATGAAATTTCATATATAGATAGATGAAATTTATAAGATTGTTGAAAATATTTGTTTGATTAATTTTTTAATATGTATATATATTTTAAATAAATTTACAAGTCAAGATAGCTATAAAATTGAAATTGCAAGTGTATGAACACAATTTTTTGACCTTAACTTCTTTAATTCTATTTTTTTAAACATAGATAATTATGTGTAGATTGTTGAGATATAAGTTTTATAAAGTTCTGGTAGATGGTCAAAAATTGATAAAGGTATTTGTAATGATATGTATATAGTTCATACTAAGGTATGTAGTGTAGAAATTAAGTAATAATTACAATTGATAGTTTAACATTGAAAAAAATTATACGTTTAAAAAATACATTTTCCCATATATAGACCAATATAATGTTTTTTAAAAAATAAATTAATATGACTAATTAGATGTGTTGATAAAGATAAAAATACATAAATTTCTAAAAAATCAATTGGGTTGGTTCATGATAGGGTTCAAACTAGGTTCAGACCCCCTACACCTAAAACTAAGCCTATTTTTTAGGCAAAGAGGTAAAGTAAAAATTTGTAAATTTTAAAAGGGTGTATGCCCTTTGAAAAATAATAAAGGGCATATTCCCTTTAGAGAAGACAAAGGGCATACACCATTTAGAGATGACAAAGAGTCTTCTTCAAAGGGTGTACACCCTTTGGAGAAGACAAAGAGTCTTCTACAAAGGGTATACACCCTTTTGGAGTCAAAAAAGTCATTTATAGTTTTGTCCATTTATATCTACCACAAATGGTGTGCATTAAAATCATGCATGCCCTTTATGGTTCATGACTTTTATTTATTTGTTTATGGTATTGACTCATTCATTTTTCATTTTACAAACTTCAAACTCATATTTATTACTGAAACTATGTAAATTCTACAAATTCTCCATTCACTTTGTCTCAATCACTATAAGTTCTTCAAATTTTATTCTACACTTTAACTTTTTTCAATAAAGATAATAAATGGGGTTAGGTAGTCATCATAAATGATGAATTAAGGAGCTAACAAATAAATAAATTGAAGTGAAGAGAGAAAATGAAAGAAAAATATAAGAAAATAGGAGAGCATCCATAAGAGCTTCTAAGAAAGGTGAATGCACTTCCTCCACACTAGGTAATATTTCAAATAAAAATTGTAGACACTCATTTTCATCTGTATTTCATGTCTATAGCGGACTTCAGATTTATTTCTATAAAATCATGAAAATTAAGCTTAGAAGTCACCAACATACCTAAATTCATCTACACATGGGATAAAAGCACCCAAAATCATGTTGAATCTTCCTTATTTATGATAATTCCAATACCAAAACCAAACATTCAACACCACATCTTTGTTTCTACACAAGAAAAAGAATCAACATTAAAGTCAAGTTTTATTTTTGAATCGATATTAGATTTAGCATCAGAAGTAGAATCAATGTCAGTTTCAACAATAGATTTAGACTCCTTTGATTCAAAATCAGTTTTAAAATCAAAATACATTAGTGGATGTTATAACATTGGTTACATATGCCTTGTAGATCAATTTAAATATATTTATGATCCTTCCATAGTGTTTGAGGATGATTACTTTAGCATCGACATAATTTTTCGTAGTATCTTCTATGAGGATTGTGCTACCTCTTTCCATTCCATTACCATTTCAATTTTCATTAACACCAACCAAACTAACCATTATATTGACATTTCAACTCCCACAAGTGTTGATTGGGACCAATAGAATCACACATTTTTGAACTGCATCCATGGTGACATATAAGTTGTAGAATATAAGGGGGACCAAGACCACATTCATGTAGAAGAAATATAATTTCCTATTGAAACCTTTTAGGAAGTGATAGGGGACAATCAAAGTATAAAATCAACATATTTTAGTGAAACCTTATTTGAAGTGGTATAAGATAATCAAATTCAAAGGTCAATTTTCCCTAGTGAAACCTTAATGGAGGCACTATGAGACAATCAAGATAACTTTATTGGTGAAAACATTTACAAGGTGTCAATAGCTAAGCACAATAGTTCTTTAGTGTTTGATGAAGACATTATTGAAGATAATATTAGTACATCTTCAAACATATAGCATAATCAAATGGTAGCATCTATCAGGACCAAATACCAAAAATATTTGTTTATACAAAGACATCTTGTCAGGAAGTTTGGAGGAAATAAAATCAATGACCAATGAAGATCATAATAGTGTTACTAAAGTTAAAATCAGTAGTAGGTCCTTGATAGAGGAACTATTCATAAGGGGTGTGGGATAGAGATCAAGATCATTAACTATTTTGGTTAGATCACATGTTGATTAGGACATGCATCTCCACATCACCAGGAACAATAAAATCATACCTTGCCATTTACCTCACCTTGACCTTATTTCATTTGCCTTTCCATTTTCCTTACCTTGACATTTTCCATGCCCTTACCATTATTTAATACCTTTACATTTACTTTGCCTAGCCATTTATATTACCTTTCTATTTACATTGTCTTACCCTTTGCCTTTCCATACCATTGTTTCATAGTTTGCCATTTATATTGCCTTAAATTTTTCCTTTCCTTATTATTTTTTCAAATATTTCCATCTATCTATTTTCAAACTTGTTGTTACCTAGTCACGTTCTCTATTATGAGGTGAAATTACATTAACTTGAGGTCCTTCAAGACTTTGTAGGTAGTGCTAAATTTACATTGAGGTCTGTTTGATCACCCCTTTTCCACACTCTTTCCATTTTGAGAGTAATTTAAATAAACACTCTTTATTTTGAGGGTCATATTTGTGTACATTATGTATTTGAACTTCATGCATTGATGAACACTCAATTTTTACCAATGCTCTCACTATTTTACAAAAATTTTAAGCCATGCTCTCAGCATTTTGTGATAAATTTAATCCATGATCTCGCCATTTTGTGAGCAACCTATGTCAATGCTCTCCCCATTTTGTGAGCAACCTAAGCCATGATTTTTCCATTTTGTGAGCACTTTTAGTAAATGATCTTACTATTTTATGAGAAACCTATGCCATGCTCTGGTCATTTTGTGAGTTATCCCATTTTATGTCTCATAATTCTCCATTGAGTTGAGATTCCAAAAAAATTCCAAAAAATCAAAATATTTCAAAAAAACCTAAAAATTAAAAATGACTTCAATCTCTTAGAGAGATATAAATCCCCAAAATCCAAAAGTATTTATCTTGTATTGAACTTAGTCACCAATCCTCAATCTACCCTACTTGAGCAAATTCATTATTAGTTTCAATCCATTATGTTGCCATTGGGATATGACCTTACCTTTGCATGTATCCTTGCTTAGTGAAACTATCTAATTTATACTTTTAGTCCAAGTATATTTGTGGGTTGTGACGTTCCCTTTGTAAGTATCTTCTCTTAGGGGCACCATCTAATTCACACTTTTAGGCCAAGCTCATAGCTTTCACCCTACTAGAGAAAAACTAAAGCATGCAACTTATACCAAGATATATTATCCCTGCATGATGTTCCCTTGCATATAGCCTTATTTGGGAGCACCATCTATTTATCATTCCATTAAGCCTTCACATGTAAATATTGACTTGGTTAATAATAGGATAATTTTGATTTGCTTTATTTTAAAGCTGTGTATTTATTTGCTTAATTAATTAATTATTTGTTTATTTTATTTCCTTGTTATGCCTTCACTCAATGTATATACATTCATTAGGTGATTATTTATGCATTGTAATTGAGTCCATCCATATTCATACATCAACATTATCATCATGGTTTTTATCATTGATGCATTATTTTCAATTGTTTATTGGATTGGGAGTCGGTCCTTATACACATTATATATAGGTCATCATGGTGTTTTATATCATGGTGCATATTGTCACGTGATATAACAAAAATTATCCCAATATATATATATATATATATATATATATATATATATATATATATATATATATATATCAAAAAATGTAGTGGGAACTACTTCTCCTTATTCACAATTGTCAAAATCCCAAACATCACCCAAATATAGAGTAATAAAATCCTAAATTAATAGTAATCCCTGCTAGTTAGGATGTGCATATCCATACTAGTAGGTATCCCAAATTTATACCTATACTCTATACCATTTCACCACCAATCCATGATTATGGGTTCATTATTTGAGATTCCTTTTCCCAATTATGGTATTTTAGTATTTATCCCATGATCCTTGATCAAATTAACTCTCTGACCATTCTGGTTGTATTAATGATAATAAAGATGAGCATCTCCATATTGGTAAGTACAACTAAATCATCCACATTAATAAATTCTTATTATTCTATTCTATTCTATTCTATTCCTCATTTCATTTTCTCCCACTTCTAGGTGAACTACATTGACTTGAGGTCTATCTATACTATGTAGGCATCACTTGGATACATGATGTATCTCGAGTCAGCTCACCCACCATTATTCTTCCATCCCCATTATTGTCTTCTAATCAGATCTTTCATCAATTTGCACATCTTGGTGTGTGTGGTTTTTATGGCTTCTTCAGTATTTGAAAATTCATTAGACCATCGCACCTACATTTATGCATATTCATCTTTAATTTGTGTGACATGTTATATCTTTGAGTTATAGTTTCCAATCTACCCTACTAGGGCACAACCAGTTTATCATGATCAAATCTTCCCTAATAAAGAAAATCATTATTCAATCTAGGTCATCAAAATGATTATAACTACCTGTATAAAATCATTATTTTGACCCATCCTACCTACTGGGTCATATACCTATGCCATTGATTATAACCACATTTGTGAAAATCAGTGTTTGAATCTCCATTACTGATTATAACCACCTTTGGGTAAATTATTATTTTAATTAACATGTGAAATAATTCACTCAATTGGATTAACTTCATACATGGGTTAATTTTATTCTTCTTCTTAATTATTTTCTAGGGACCATCCATCAATCGTATGTTCTAGCCACTCCCTCGAGGGGGCATCATAGGCTTCCCAAACTTTGTTTGGGGTGTCATTCCTCAACCATTATCTTATTTTTATTCTTAATATATTTTTCATAATTTGAAAATATGTTATCGTTCCTATGTCTTTCAATGCCTTCTTAAATAGGGGAAAACTATAGACACTCATTTTTGGTCACATTCTAAGTCTATAGAGAACTTCAGATTGATCTCTATAAGATCATGTGAATTAAGCCTATAAATCACCAAAGCACCCAAATTCATTTTCACATGGGATAAAAGTGCCTAAAATCATGTCAAGGCTTCTTTATTTATGGAAACACATCGCACACAAAAATAACCTATCTTGGATTTAACCCTAGTCAAATTACGAACTAACAAATTAAAAAATTAGCCTTTTAAACTATTAATGAAAAACATTAAAACAATTCCTTAATGCCAAAAACCCTAAGCATTATTAGTTAAAAATCAACTTCAATTAGTTGATTAAGTAAAAATTCTAAGGAATTACATTTTCTAAAAAAGAATTTTTTTAATAAAGATGAGGTCAAAGTCAAAAGAATTAATAATATCTTTTATAAATGCCTAAAATTCAAATAAAAGGTGAGTCACACCTCATAAATATCTTCTATGAGTTTTCAAGCCTTTATAATTGCTTTGACCTAGCCCAAGATTAATCTAAACTTAACTAAGGTTAGTATAGACACATTCATAACCAAGGTTAAAACTAAACCTAACCATACTTGAGTTAGAGTTAGTTTTAGAACATATAAATACAAGTGCCATTGCTCCTATCTAAACAAGCTCTCAAGCCAATGTTATAATGTCAGATTGATTAAGTAGGATATTCACCAAGCCCTTCCAAGCTAATCCACAAGTGGTCTTAGAGAAGTGCTACCTAAAAGGAAATTACATTGATGAAGGTCTCTATTGCCCACAAGCCAAGCATGAACATCCTCTATGGCAATAAATGAGCACTAGTTTGACGAGGGATATAATATAATCTTGTGTTTTATCTTCTATTTATAATTTTTTTTATTACATTAAGCTTGCCCAAGTACTTAGGCAAGATTAGTTCAATTTCTATTATATTGTCTTATTTGAATTCTCTTTGATTTCACTAACAAGAATTTAATGGAATTTAACTCTTCAAATTCCTAATGATACATAATGGCATGACCAGTGGGACCAAAGACCCCACATGGACCAAAGGTGTGACATAAATCCTTAAAAATCTAACTCATAACTTCAAGTTTTTAGTTTTATGACTTAATTTCCCATAATTTTTTTTAGCTACTAATCAACAACTTCACCTTGCTAAATAGTGACTTCTCCTATTTTTTCCTTTATTTTATTATTTTTTATTTTTTAGGAAAATGACAACTTCTATTGTTCAAAAATTAGTGAGATAATTTTTTTCTACAATTAGTGACATGGACCTACTAAATCATCCTCTGTGAAATTGGTGACTTCAACAAAAAAAAACATTGACTTCACTCTAGCTTTTTAGTGACTTCACCAGGTAATGTTTCTCATGAATTCAGAGACTTAACTCTATTTTTAAACATAAACGGTGACTTTGACTATCCTAATAAGTGACTTTATGTTTGATAAATGATTACTTGCTAGATATATTTTTTTTAAATTCTAGTTCTATAGGAGAATAATGACTTTGATCTGGTTAGAAAATAATGACTTCACTTTGTTAAAAAATTGGTGACTTCGATCTATGAAAAAAAATTGATATTTTGAAAGTTTTGCATAAACACAATTGAACCCCCTAACATTTTCTTACAAGAAAATAAGTCAAGAAAAGGAGGTTTAAACACTTCAAAATCACTTAACAACTTTGATTTTTTGTCTTTCAAGGTTATAAGTGAAAATCACAAAGATAAGGGGCCAAATTTAATTTCACATCTTGTTTAGTGCTCTAAAATTAATAATAGACTTATATTAGTTCTCCTATGATCTTTTATTTTTTGTTTGTTCATTCTTGCAAAAGAAACTAGTTTCCATTTCATAGATAATTTATTTTTGCCAAAACAAACTTCATGTGTGTGCTCTCCCCTTGTTCCCTTTAGGGAACATGGATGATCAAAAGTGCCTTGTTTCTTGCCTTCTTTGGTTGAGTTTAGAAAGGAATAAAATTTGTGTATGCTCTGTTCAATCTTCAAGTGACTTGAGTGACCCAAAAATGACCCTAAAGTTCTTATAATTTTTCATTTTTTTTTCTACATTGGATTGTGGGTGGGAGTTCATAACCTCCTCTCAATTTATTTAGGGGAGCATTGACTTGGGGTATCATCTCTTAGCATCATTCTAATTGCACTAAATAGTGAGGTATATAATTTAGGCATGTGATACTATAATTGAAATGTGGTTGAAAGGTTAACCTGATAATTCTAATAAAAACTCAAATAAGTTCATGCTAAACATCAAATTTCACTAAAAAGTACGTGAATAAATTTGGTATATAAAGGACTAGACCTTTGCATAACAAGTTAGTGAGTTTGAATCCAAGTGATGTGATGCATACTTATGTTAACCACACTTGGGATAATTTAGATCATTTCAAAAAAAATAGATTTTAGTAAAACCTATTTTATCATGAAATATCTTGCTAAATGTTGAGTGCTTCATCACTCTAAGTTCCTTACCACCTAATAGCTCTTGATAGATAAAGGGGGGATTAAAAAACCCTACCTACATTCACTCTTTAATTTTTAGATTAACACTTAATTCCTTTGAATACTAGTATATTAGTGAAAACTTTGGTAAAAGATATGCACATCTTGTTAGTTTTAGGGTAGGACATGTACTTAAGTATTTTTATATTTATTTTACTAGCATGTATTTTTGGGTCTAAAGTTTTTTGTGTACCAAATTCAAAATGAATCAAAACCTTCAAAACAAGATGTATGTTTCACACCACTTTGAACTAAGAGGTGTTACACTACAAAAATCACTTAAAGCTTTTGACTTATCTTGAGATTTCAAAAATACCTTTTTATGCTCTTATTCAAGGGAGCCTACATTTCCTAATTTATTCCAAGACATCTGCCCTTGTTTGAAATCAAGTTCAAAACCCATTCATACCTTTACTTATAAAAACATGCAGTTTCGCTACCTGTTTGAGTCTACCCTATTAACCTTTAAAAAATTTGAGTCTTTTCTACTAAATTTGAAATATATATCTTTCAAAGTTTAGATCTGAAATAATTATTTTACACTTGAGTCTTGTTTACAACTTGGCTTTGAGTGGTTCACCTTCCTATCTTTAGATTGTGAAACTTGGATGTATTTTTTGTTTTATTTTTAAATACCTTTGCCTAGAGACCAAGTTTCCTTATAGCATGTCTTTCCTTGATTTTGAGTTTATTTTTAGGCCAAGTGAGTTATTTATTTCAAATCAAGATTTTTATACTTGTGATTTTTTCAAATTTGCATGCCTAGCCTAAGGTTTATGTCAATACCTATCTCATGTCCCTAGATTGAGTTTTTTTTCAAATGTCTAGCCTAAGCTATGTGTCAAGACCTATTTCATGTGCCTAGATTGAAATTGTTTTTAAATATGTATCCCAAGTTTTTTTGTGACATAACCTATTTCATATTCCTAGATAAAATTTATTTCCAAAGACCTAGTTCAAGTTTATTTTTAATTCCAATTTCACACTTAGACCTAAACCAATGCCAAATTTCATGTGTAGATTGTGCTTCTGAGCTCTTAGATTAAACTAACTATAAATGACAATTTAAACCCTAAATGCACAATAAACTCAATAGGAGAGATTATGGAAGAAAACCATAATCAACTAGACAAATCTTACCAATCCCTTACTTCTCCTATCCTCCCTCCAAGATATTCAAACTGAATTATTGGATTGTTAATTAGACTCATAATGGTGACAACTTGATCAATGATTGTGATTATGGATTTGTCATGGATATTGTATGACTTCCTTAGATTACTTGGCCATGGAGGAATAGATTATATAAATAGGATATAGAGAGAAGATTTATGGATCATGTTCAAAGTTGGGTCATGAAGATCAAGGTTGGAGGAATTTCTAAGGACTTAAAAATTCATTAAAAGACTGTAGAATAGAGGCTTCTAGAATTGGAAAATTATAGAATCCATTTAGGGGATAATTAGTATTATTAAGGGATTGGGATGGGAGATTAGATAGGTGATTAGAGACTAGGGATGTAGGAGAGCCTAGGAATAGGCTAGGGTAGGTGGGTCATTAGAATTTTAAATCCCCAAATAATGAATAAGATAGATTAGGATGGGATAAGACATGATTTAGGAGGATTAATTGATTGGTGGGGTAGAAATAAGTTTAGTGAATGAATAAATGATGAGGTTGGATATTATCTATATGACTAGGATTAGTATAAATGGGATAAATTAATGGGATTAATTAGAATAATTGAGGTGAGTGGATTTAGGTGCATACATTTTCCCCCTTTTTGAAAGAGAATTGTGAGTGAATGAAGTAGAAGGAGTAATGGTATTTTAAATAAAAACCATTTGATAGATGAATGTTAGTAGATATTATGTTTGGAGATATTATTCCCCCTCAAGGGGATATGTGAGGAAGAATGAGATGGATGGTCACTCAAAATAGGAAATGAGGAGTGGGATGTGATGAATAGACAAGGGGATGGGATGCGAGATATAAGATAGATGATGAATAAAATGAACTTGACCTAAATAATGAGATACAAAGTGATGATTCCCCTAGTAAAGACATATTCATAAGGAATGGAAACAAAAGTGTCACGATTGTCAACACAACCTAATGGGGACTCAACCATAACATGGTGATGTTATGATAAAAAGCCAAAAGTTTTTGATGTATCCCAAACAAGGATGCATGAAAGGGAGAACTATTATCTAGGATAAGATAAGGATTTGATAAGATTAATGATGAGTGTAGCTCAATATTAAAGTCGAGTGATATAATGAAGGTGATGATAAAGAATAAATGATATGATCAAGTGACCAAAAGACAAAGGATAAAAATTGGACTTCATTACATTGAATTAATGAGCCAAAATATGATTAGTAGTGATGATGTCCTTAGTAAGGACACATGCAAGGTGTCAAAAGGAAAATAATGAGATCATAAACTTGAAATGATCAATCAATGATAATGGATGAATGCTGATAGAAAAGATGTATGTTGTGATTTTGTCAGGCCCAATTGACAGATGGGTGTTATTGATGAAAATATCAAGAACATGATTATGGTCTAGTGATTGATCAGTAGACTAATAGATTAATGATTGATATTATATCTCAAGTATTTTGAATGATGTAAGATGAAAATATGATGATGAAAAAGGTAGATGTGATGACAAATGATGGAATAAGAGGAGAGAGTGGCCAAGCTGACCTCAAACACAATATGTGACTAAACATTGCCTACATAGTGTGAAAAGACCTTAGTCTAATGAAGTTCAGACTAGAGGATAGATGATAAGATATACTAGAGGAGGAGGATGATGATGGCTATTATATTTGTTAGTGATTAGGTAGGGGATGCTACTCAGATGTTGGACTAGGATAAATTATGAGATGTTAGATCATGAAGATAAATGTCTTAGTATAAATGATTGGATGTTAGATGAATGGACTAGGATGTTTGGATTGAATATAAAGGACTAGGATATGGGTTTTTATACGATTAGATAGATTATAAGAAATGATCAAGCCACCATTGCTATAATAAAGCTCATCATACTCTAAGTAATCCAATATAGTGCTTGGCAAGATGCCCCATGATATAAGTATGACGAAGAGGACAATATGCCAAAGCACATGGGAAAATAGTAAACTTTTCATCATCAAGGGAACTTTTAAGCATTATTATATCTTTGGTGACCTCATAGCACCCTCATTTATTTTATAATAGATAAAAAAGAGACATGATGCAATAAATACAATCAAATATGTACATGATAAAAGACATGCAAACATGCCAAACATAACAAACAAGTAACACACACAAATATCTACATGTAATTTTATAATGTCTTATATAATGATGGGATGAGTGATTGAATGATGGGTTATAATAGGATGATCATTATGTGATTGTGGACTTAGGATAGACTTAGATTTGGAATAGACTAATGATGATGAAATTTTGATTAGTTATTAGGTAAGGATATGGATGTGGATATAGATTTTGAACTAAGAAAGGGACTTAGATGAGGATTTGGATATGGGGGTGTGGATTAGGATTAGGATAAGGATTTAGAGGTTTAGATGAGAGTCATAAGATTAATTAGGTGAAAGTGAGACTAGGTCAATGCTAGCTTGACATAGACTAGATTTGCCCTTGGTTTAGAATAGGAATATGGATGATGTGTTTGTGAAAGATGAAAGGCATGGAGATGGATACGAATTACATAAAAGGAATAATACAAGAAACCATGGACTATTGTTGGATTTTTTCAAATTTTATGATTTTTATGGTTTTTCGAATATGTATTTTACACTACATACATAGGGCTAATAGCAAATGGAATATTGAACCTAGAAACTAGGATAAGGATGGATGGATGAAATAATTGATGGGATGGAAAAAATATGAGGATGATGGTGAAAAGGGGTGGATGATATCATGTGTAAGAACTAGATATCTATTAACATGAGTGTTCATTAGTGGACATGCCAATATTATTTTAGAACATTTCTTGAGACATCTTATTCTCTCTTATGAAGGTCAAGATGTGAAGGAATGATTGACATAATGAGATGCAAGATAGGATCTTGGATGATGGGTATGAAAAATGGAAAAAGAGATATGGATGAATTTTCACCCAATTTTTGAGATACAATATGAATAAAAGATTATTTTATCATGATGTCGGGGACTAGTTTTCATCATGATACTTGCCCAAGGTGCTAGAAGACTAGTTTTCACCATTAGATGAATGATTTTTTATTAGATTTTTATTTTTATTTTTGAATTTTTTATTTTTTATTGTTTTGAATTCTTAGATGGCATCTTGATTTATTAGATATGGGTATGAGATACAAGATGTATAATTTTTTGTGATATTCATCCAACACCTATTCTAGAAACATGTGATGCTAGGATCATGTTATCGTTATTGGATGTAATGATGTCTTGGTGTCCTTAATTAACTCTCTATTTAACATCCTCCATATATTTCAACCATGTGTCATTATAACCCCTATAAGTGACAATGTTGCCCATGGATTTGAGATATGGCATGGATGGGAGTATGTCATGATTTTGATGATGGGATATAGGATGTGAATGGATGATATGACAAGATGAGGAATAGAAATGGGGTTAAATAGTTACATACACCATTGGATATGGTGGAGGGGATTATTTAGATTGGTACCATGAGATTAAGGGATCTAAGACCTTTTGATTTTTTGATTCTTTGATGTAAACATTAAGAGTATGGTCAGTCATATGATTATTACTTTTGACATTCTTTTGATATGTTGATTTTTTATTTTGATTTTGACTTTGGTTGACTCCTAGTGCTTGATCGTGGGATTCACCAAAGGGAAGTGACTTTTGACTGGATAAATGATTTTGATTTAGATAAACCCATAAAACTTCAAGGATATCTATAATAAGGGATGATTCCTTGTGACTTAGCCAATTATAAGACTCATCTTGACTTTGATTAATTATATTTGGATCATAAAAAGCTTGATTATTTTATGGGATTAACTGATTATGGGATTGGATCCTTGTATATGTAACACACAAGATTACATGCAGAGGGGAATACAACTAGGGATTATGGAGGAGAGGTGGATGATTATGAATGTGTGGTAGATTAAGGGGATAATGGGCAATAGAGTCCTCATAAATTTCACTAGGAGCCCTAAACCTCAACATCAAATAAAGTGTCTTCAAGAATCTTAAAAGTATCACTAAGACTCTTGAGGGAATCAACATCTAAAGCTAATACATATCCAACTTAATGATATTTAACTGATAGAGAATCCAAGGATTTTGCTACAATTTTATCATCCTAGGACAAATCAAGAGCCATGCCTTCTAACTGGTCAATAGTAGAGACACATTCAAAGAGATAGGTGTTGGCATGAATTTCATAATCTATAAGTGATGATGATTCTAACATGATTTTTGATTTAGATGTTATTGAGAAACATGATCTAGACCATTTTAATGTAGACTTTGATAGGGATGTTGTTGAGGTGATGTATCCCATAGATGATATTTTGATAGTTCCATAATGATCACCCTTTTAATAACATAATAATTTTCAAGTACCTCTTTTATTTTGGGTTTGGGAATGGATGCATTAAGCTAAATGGATTTGTGAATATGGGGGATGTGATGTGAATATGACATAGGGATGGTTGTGGGATGGATAGGATTAGAGTCATGACCTTGGTTGAAGAGGGAATAAGCTTTATCATGCTTAGGAAGTAATTATTGGCATACCCCTTTTTTCACACTCCTAGGTGTGGATGCATTGGATTCACCCTCAAATTCAATGTCACCATTATCAGTTAAGTTTTGGATATAATCTCTTAATGGGATACATATATTGATATAATGCCTAAGGATTTTTTGGTATATACAAAATCATTCATCTTGATACCATAAGGGCACATGTTTAGACAAAGCTAAAGGTCTTACTTTTAGGTGGACATCGTGTCTATAGACCTCGATTTCCAAAATAGGGTTTCCATGGATATTTGGAGAGGTGTATATTGCTTATATATGGTGTTGGATTTAGGAGTGGAAGAATGTGATGGTGATATCATGACATAAGGAGATGGTGGAGTGTGAGGTTGTTTAGGAGATAAATAGGAACTAGATGAGGTTGAAAATTTATGCTTCCCTTTACTAGTAGGATGGGTGATTGGTGATGGATTAAGACTGGTAGATGGAGGATTCAACTATGGATGGGTAAAATTTGGAAGTAAGGTGAGTTGAATGGGGTCAATGCCTTTAGGAATTGGGAACCCATCTTAAGGAGCCACAAAAGGACTACCTCCTTATTTTTTGTAATATATTTATTAAACGAGGAAATGTTTGGACTGGGAAGGTCATGAGTAGGACTAGAAATAGTGGATGGTGGAATGAAATGGGATGGAGATGAGGGTCAACAAGGGATTTTATTGGTAGGTGACCTTAGTATTAGGGGATAAAAATCATTAGAAAGATAGACACCCATATGCAATAACTATAAATGGCACTCATCCTTATTGGCCAAGATATATTCATTAAATAAAGCAACTTTATGAATTGAATAATGAGGACTATGATTATGATGAATGGATGATGGGGTTGACTATGGAGGGCTAGTATTGGGAATATTTGATGAGGAATGACATGGGACATTGGTTTAGGTTTGATGGGATAAAATTTTGAAGGTAAGCACAGATTGATTTATAGGGATCATAAAAGGATCTCATATTTGTTGGTAAATAAGAATTGGTCCACAAGAACATGGTCTGAATCCATGTGGGTGGATATGCCATAGTGTGGAGATATATTAAGGATTGGATTAAAAGACAGTCCTTGAATAAAGTAAATTTGAATGACTGAGCTAGTATGATAGGTGATGATGAGGATGAGATATACTAAATGAATTATGATATAGGACTAGGACCAAATTTTAGATTGACAGTACAATTGGTGTTAACAATCTATCAACAATGCTTAGTTTTAAAGTTAATAAAAGGATTGATATTTAGATAGTACCTATATTTAAACTAGTAAGATGATGATTATATGGGTGCTAGTTATGAATAGGCAAGATGATAGGAATAGAGGTGATTAGATAAGTGGATTGATGATGATTAGATGCTAGATTGAAATTGACCAAGTGATAGGTTATTAACAATGTATCGACTAAGAATGAAATTTGACCAAGTGATAATTGATAGACTAAACAAAGGTGGAATAGAGTGATAGGATGGTATACAAGGATAATAAAAGGACTAACTCAGGTGTTAGACAAATTTTCTCAAGGTTAGATGGATATAAGATTGTCTGATGAAAGATAGATGGGAATAAATGGAGGAATCAATGATGATGGGATTGAGTTTAGGACATAGCTGATGATGTATGATTTTGATAAATGTATGACCTAAAAATCCAAAGTAAGATGGGATTTGCCTAGATAGGGGAAGACTGGATGAGATGAAAATGTTTAATAAGATAAGGATATGATGACAAATAAGTCAAGATAAAATCAAATTAGGATATGTATAAGGATTAAAGATGTACAATATAAGGATGTACAAGATGATAAGATGGGGATGATGATTAGAATGTATAAGATAATAAGGATATATAAGATAATGATATTAGAAGACTTAGATAAACGTGTATAATTTTGGGTTAAGGATAACTTAGCTAATAAATAAAACTTTTCTAGCATGACCCACACCAAAGTAGGTAGACCAAAATTCTAAGACTAGTAAACCAATTTTAGGTGTGTAACTTGATGACTACTCTATCTAATAGCTTTATAGGTAAGGCTATAAGCTGATGACCCATTAAAAAATCTCTTAAACTCTCTTAACCCCATCTACACATGATAGTCACTTGGGAGTTGATATTGACTTAGGAAGCAAGTCACCTGTTATAACCATAAGGTTTTAAGCTAGGTTGAATGAGATTTTTAAGGGCATCCTTGATATATTCTAGGTAAAGTAGGGCCCAAATCTATGTAGGGTGTTTTCTAATGCTTGGTTTAAAGAATTAACTCTTCCCCTTCATAGATGACTTGTATAAGGTCAACCACTTAGCCTAATGACAACTATCCCTAATATTTATACTCTACCAAAATACAAAGTGTGTATTAGTGTGTGGTGGTGAAATCTATGATCACTATCTCCCTAGGACTATGGTAAGTACATGGGTGTTAATTCCATTTCATGTTTCCCTTAGAAAATAAAAATGAGAGGTTTTATTAGTGGGTTTTTATCATCTAAGAATCACTGTAAGGACACAAGAAGGAAAACATACACCTCCATATCCCTCGGGTGATAGACAAGTAATCCAAAAAGAGATTAATTAACTAATTAATTAGATTTGAAATATATACAAGATCAAATATTTAAGAATATACAAAATATATACAAATGAATTTAGACAATATGGTTTAAATAAAGTGATTAAAATGATAAAATACGTCTTAAACAAAATGACTATCAAAATGCTAAAATGTCTTTAACAAGAATCTTGAAAGATAAGTGATTAGTAGTTTCAATTGGAAATCTTGAGGGGTGATCTACAAGAAAAGACATTAGACCAAAATATGACCTAAAAGATAAGACAATATGTGACATGTAAGACAAGATATTAACAAGCCAAAATTTCCACTAGACAAAGTGTTAATCCAATGACCCTTAATAAAAACACTAAAAAAATTATTATTTGGCTCTATAACCTTTTTGGATGAGAAGGACACAATGTGGGGGTTTGGGGGTGGCATCCCTCATATTGGTCAAGGTTAAGTGCCCCTTGATAGGTTAAGGGCCAGTGCCCCTTATGGGGTCAAGGGGCAGAGCCCCTTATGGGGCCTGAGGGCAACACCCTTGATGTGCTCTTTATCGAGGTCCATGATAGGATCAAGGGGTATCACCCCTGATGCCAAACATAATTTAGGCCTTACAAGATGATTAGAATGAATCAGAACTCACTAAAAGTGACTCTAAAAATTTACTCAAAAAGGACATTTCAAAAACAAAAATGGAGAACAAAATCGTAACTATAAAAGGCAAAACCATAGATAAACAGTCAATGGATGCAATATCACATCCAAAAACTTTAAAATCACAACTTTTTTGCAATATTTCAACTAAAAAGTCATGAATTTGTAAAAAGGGGATAACCATTAGTGGTTACCACATGGTTTTTTGTAAAACCGTGAGAGTTTTGGTGATATCATGACTTTAATTGAAATTTCACACTTTTAAAATCAATGATATTATGGAGGGAGAAAAAAACATATTTTTGGACCTATAACCAAGATGACTAAATTTAAGATGATAAGAATATTTATAGAATAACAGAAGTATAAAATAAGGCCTAGTAAGACTAACAACAATGAGGGGGTTTTAAGGTGTTTTGAGCTGATATGGAGCAAGGTCCCATTTATTTCCTATAACCAAACATAGAAAACCAAGTGTTATAGTAAATATCACTATAAAAATTAGATATGAATAAAAAACTTCTACTTTAAGAGCAATATCATTATTTTTAGGACAAAAATGCAACTGTAAATATGTGATATTACAACAGGTGAGGAAACAATTCTAGTCTAGATGTTTGATGATGATCTAGGTAGATATTCCTTGTTCCTTCAAATAGACGACACTCAAATAGAGATGTAAAATGGATTAGAAGACACAAATGACAATTTTGAATTATAGTTTTGATTCTAGAAGTAAATTCACAACTTCATAGGATAATACCATAAATTTTCACATAAAATCACTATTCATGAATTAGTGATATTACAAAAAAGTAAAAAACTACCAAAAAGGAAAACTATTGATAGTTAAGGTGATGGTTAGTGATAATATCACTATTTTTCAGACAAAATTATGACTTTTAGGATAATATCACCATTTGTGAATTCATGATTTTATAGAAGAGGGACAACTTGCCAAAAAAATGTTAGCCACTAGCAATTAAATTTTGGTGGTCAGTGAAAAACTACAACTCTCAGAGGTAAAAATGTGACTATGTATTAGTAGTTTTACAAATCAAAAATGTAATTCACCTGGGCATGAAAATTTGCCAAAATCTAATGTTTGTTTTCCAACTAGTCATCCCTGTAAGTGATCCAAAATGCTTCTAACAAAAAAGATTATTATATTAAAGGGGAATCCCTATTGTGGTCACCAAAATGTAGATTATAATTTTGAGCACTTATATTAAATTACCTAAATATGATAATTTAAACCCAAAATGCACAATACACTCAATAGGATAAATTATGGAAGTAAATCAGAATCAACTAGAAAACTCTTACCAATCCCTTTCTTCTCCTATCCTCCCTCTAAGATCTTCAAACTAAATTATTGGATTGTTAATTAGACTAAGAATGGTGAAAATTTGATCAATGATTATGATTATGTATTTGGAATGGAGATTGTATGGATTTATTAGATGACTTGGCCATGGAGGAGTGGCTTGTATTAATATGCCATAGAGGGAAGATTTATGGCTCATGTTCAAATTTGAGTCATGAATATCAAGGGTAGAGGAATTTCCAAGGAATTATAAATTCCTTGGAAGCCTCTAGAGATGAAGGGTCAAGTTAGAGGAGGTTCTAGAATTGGAGAATTCTATTATTTATTTAGGGGCTAAGTAGGATTAGTAGGGGATTAGAATGGGAGATTAGATAGGTGATTAGGTATTAGGGATGTAGGAGAGCTTATGAATAGTCTAGGGTAGGTGGGTAGGTAGGTCATGGGACTTTAAATTCCCAAATAATGAATAAGATAGATTATGTTGGGATAAGACATGATTTAGGAGGATTAATTGATTAGTGGAGTAGAAATAAGGTTAGTGAATGAAGAAATGATGAGGGGTATTATTAGATAAATGACTAAGATTAGGATAAAGGGGATAAATTAGTGAGATTAATTAGAATAATTGAGGCAAGCAGATTTAGATATATACACCATGTTCAAATTGACTATGTTCAAAGCCAAACCTTTTTCAAATAGTAGGTATTTAAACCAACTTATGTCATAATGACAAGTTAGGGTTTGTTTTTGAACCCACATTCCAATCCAATTGGAGTCATTTTTTACCCCTTTAAGACCATGCCAATCAAGTGAAATCTGACCTAGATCTAGACCAAGTTCATTTCATAACCAAGACAAAGTTCATCACCATTTTTGTAGACAAAAACCACCCTCTTTTGGATAATTTCCAAACTAAATCCATGATGATTATCATATGCTAAGACCAGCCTTATTGGGTCAATTAAAGTACCAAGTTCACCACTTCATGGCTAATTTCTATGATAATAATACTTGATCCCCTACTTATGTTGGGAATCCTCCTTTGGATTGCATTAGCAACCAAGATCCATAGTTCCCATGGATTACCATTACATTCCCTCCTCCTTTGGCTTGTGTTAGCAACCAAGCTCTGTAACTCCCAAGGATTACCATTTCAAGCCCTCCTCCTTTGGCTCAAGTTAGTAACCAATATTTTTAGTGCTAAAGGATTACCATTCTAGGAAATTATTCTTTGGCCTATGTTATCAACCAATCTCCATAGCACCTAAGGATTACTATTCCAGGCCCTCCTTTATCCTGCATTAGCAACCAAACTCTACAATTCCCAAGGACTACTATTTTAGGCCCTCCTCCTTTGGCCTATGTTAGAAACTAAGATTTTTCATGATCAAATATTATCATTCTAGGTCCTTCCTCCTTTTATTCCAAATTCGGTAGCTCATTATCTGAACAATATTGTGTAATTATGACTAGACATATCATAGTTACCATCCTAAACCCACAACCAGTCTTTGTTGAGCCCATCCTAGATGAGACTATTTCTAAAGAGACCATTATTGAACCACATGATATTACTCATCCATTTATAAATTTCCCCCTCTTTATAAAATATAAGTTGGTATTAAATCCACAACATACCCAATCATTACCTCTCTAATAGATTTTATCTATTTAAGACTAAAATGTGTCCAGATCTGAGATTTTGAAACCAAGTGTAAGCCAAGGCCAAGAGAACCAAATAATCCTTGATGTTTTTGTTGAAGAAAATATTTGTGATGAGTTAACATGTGTTGAATCACCCTTCATCCATTTCCTTATCTTTGAGGAGCCTCACTTTGACAAGCCAGTCTCTATGGAGTTGCTTGTTAACCATTTCCCTTTTGTTGAAAAGCCTCACTTTGACAAGCCAATCTTTATGGAGTCCTTAGATGAGCATATTTATGAAGAGACCTTTACTCAACTATATAACACATTAATCAACCAATGCCAAACATTTAACACAACATATTTACTGCTACACCAAAAGAAGAATCAATATTAAAGTCAAGTTCTATTTTTGAATCGATATCAAATTTAGCATTAGAAGTAGAATCAATATCAGTCTCAACATTAAATTCATGATCCTTTGAGTCAGAAGTAATTTTGGAATAAAAATACATTATTGGATGTTACAAAATTTGTTACATATGCCTTGTAGATCAATTTAAATACATTTGTGATCCTTCCATAGCTTTCGAGGATGATTAATTCAACATCAACATAAGTTCCCCTAGTATAGTCTAAGAGAATTATGTTGCCTCTTGCCATTCCATTACCATTTCAATTTCCATTAAAATAAACCAACCTAGACATTATATTAACATTCAACCTCCCATAAGTTTTGATTAAGACTGATAGAATCACACATTATTAAACTACATCCATGGTAACATATCAGTTGTAGAATATCATGGGGACCCAGACCACATTCATGTAGAAGAAAAACAATCTCCTAGTGAAACAATTTTAAAGGTGCTAGGGGATAATAAAATTATAAACTCAACATCTTGTAATGAAACCTTGTTTAAGGTTCTAGAAGAGAATCAAATTCAAATGTCAATGTTCATTAGTGAAACCTTTTTAGAGGCGTTACAGGACAATCAAGATAAATTTATTGGTGATAACTTCTTCGAGGCACCAATAGTTGAGCACAATAGTTATTATTTGTTTAATGAAGACATTATTTAAGATAAAATTAGTACATATTCTAATCTACAACATAATCAAATGCCAATATCTCTCAAGCCCAAATAATAAAAAAATATGGTGGTTCTATTAAGAGCGTATTCAGAAGTCTTTGGTTCTACCAAAACTAAAATTATGTCAAATATGGAATTAACAACATTGTGTGTGCTAAAAAATATTGATATTCATTTATTTCCCAACTATTATACATTCCATTATGATCCATTTATTCATTCAATACCTATATTACATTACCAGATCAGACCTATTATCTAATGCTTATCCCTATTTACCATATGTGGTTGACCTTTACTTTATAGAGGCTATGGAGACATCTTATATTGAAGTTTGGAGGAAATAAAATTAATGAATAATGAAGATAAAAATAGTGATATTGGAGTTTAAATTAGTAATAGGTTCTTGATAAAACAACTATTCAGAAGGGGTATGGTCTAGAGATTATGATCATTGACTATTATAGTTGTATCACATTCTTATTAGGATGTGCATCTCCACATCATCAGGAACTATATACACCTTAATTGGGTAAGAAAACACTAATAATATGTCTTTTCACAATCATTTCATAGGAGACTCTAACTTGAGAATATGAGTTTTTATTCACATTTAGCTAGGTCCTTTTATCTGACTTGTCTTGGTCTTACTACATTCCCTAGACACCTCTTTGATTATTCCCAATCATCTGTACCTTTCCATACTTAACCCTTTTATGCCTAGGCACATATTTTAGACCCAAACCCATCCCACTAGGTCCCACACCCCCTAGAAAATAGTTCCCAAATAGGACTATAACACTAAAACCCAAGGTGTCTAGTTTTCAGCACTATTATCCAAGCATAATTTTGGTTCTAACAGTTATTTTCTTCTATAGGATGAGTTTTACCCATCTTCTTTGATTCATTCCTAAGTTTTCAAATGTCAGATAAATTTTAATAAAGATCCAAAATTTTGAATAATGAGTCTCTTATATAAAGGACTATACAAGGAATTTTATATCGAACACTTATTATTTTGGCACATTAGACATAATAAAAGCAATCAATAGTATAGCTTAGTTTTTTTAAAACACACATAGATTTAAATGCTTGATAAAATAAGGGCCTAATAAAAATTAATTATTTCATAAATTATTCATGTTTATTATGCATGTTCCCTAAGGGATAACTACATCAGATTTGAGACCCTAGCTTGAGGGTTAATGTAGGCGACAATCAGAACAACAAGGGTTCTTGATTGTGTAATCATTCTTCCCCTAACCCAAATTTACACCATTTTTCTTTGATTTTTTTTTTTTCTTTTTCATGTATGTAGACTAACATAGGTACTAAATATTGAAACAGACCTATAGTGAGCTCCAGTAACTTGTAGGACTTGAAATTTGGTACGCAGGGTCATATTGAGTAGACAAATAGAACATAGAAAGTTTTTAGCCTTAGGAAAACAATGCTGAGAAAGGAATATAGCACCAAACACCAAGGTTTCCTATTGTTTATTCTCCTATCCAATCAAAAACTACAGACCAGATCTAGAATTTAGACACTATCCCAATCTTGCTCCCCCAATTCTAGATTCAAAATCATCAGTTTTAGCATAAAACCAGCTAAGTTAATCTTTCTTTATCTTCTCCTTCCTATGTAAGTTAAATTAATTACATTATCATAAACTTGTATTTTAATACATAAAACCATAATTCTCCCCATATTCTAGACCTTTTTTACTTAGAAATTAAACACCTAATTTCTTAAAATAATAAAACATTCGGTGAACCCGACTTACTTTGATTTTTTGCACAAAAACCCTAGAAACCCTAGGGATAATTATTTTTGATTTTTTTCAATGTTTTCCTAATTTTTCCTGAATTTAAAAATAAAAAAATAAAAATTAATTTAAATATTTTCAATAAATTCACCCAAATCCTAGTCTGCACATATTAAGTCCTATTTACATACAAACACTTTCAAACCACTAGGAAAAATAAATTGCTAATTTTATAAAAAAATTCAGATTTTTCCTATTTTTTTCAAGATAAATTCTAAAAATTCATAGCAAATTTTTCAAATTATTATACTAATTAAAAAAAAATCTTTTCAAACCCTAGTTGCAAAAATTTAGGGTTTTTCCTTCATATTTTGTGCAAAAATTTAATTTCAAAAATTCTAATTTTAGTATTCATTTTTGTACATTTATCCTATTTAAAAATTATTTTTAGAATTTAAAAGTATTGCATAATTTTCAAAAAATTATAAAACCCTAACTAAAAACCCTAGACTTCCAAACTAGGTCCTAAAACCTCAAATTTCCCTCCCTTACAATTTTTAGAAAAATAATTTAAATTTATTACAAATTGTTTGGGTTATCAAAAGTAATTTTCAAAATTCAATGTTAGTATTTTTTTGTGCATTTATTTGATTCATAGTACTTTTCAAAATTATCTTTGGTGATAAAATGGCCACAAAGGCAATCCCTTCTTCTCATCCCTTAGATAAATTTCTCAAATTTTCTTACAATTATGACAATGATTGGACAAATTTGCAAAATTGCACATTAGCTAAAACTATAGAAAATGATTTAATTTATAGTGAAGATAATGACTATTATTATAATGAAGGATATGCTAATATATGTAACGATGATGGTGAATCATAAGTAGATGAATCTTTTTCTCTTAAACCCATCTCTTTTATTCGTTATTCAAATGAAAATAATTTTGATAAATGGGAAAGATAGCTCATTCTCCTAGGTAAAATGCACAACATGCATAAATTAATCATGCAATTCCAAGTGAACCTCTTATTGGTGATGATTTGCTTCCATGTGAACATAATCTCTCTCTACCTTTTGCTACTACTATGTTCAAAATACAACAATATAGATGCAATAGAATCAAATTACCAAAGCATAGTACAAATGATGCATTATGTGTTCCTAGCTCTACTCTTTCAAAAGAATGTTCAAATGATAAATCTTCTACTCTCACTTCTCATGTTGAAAATGAAGAAAATGCATATACTCCATCCATGGATAACATAGATACACATGATATTCCAAATTCCAATAATAACTTATTACATATTAGAAATAAATTAACTCTTTCTCTCACACCTTTCCCTAGAAATGATGGAAGTGATGATGAATATGATAGTGAACATGAAAATGAATATGAGAATGAAAGTGAAAATTAAAATGATACTTTAAATTCTTCTATTTCAAATGAACAAAATACAGATTGTGATAATGCATGGAATAATGATGACTACTATACATATAGTGAAGAAGAAAATGCATCTCATGCTTCTAACCCTTCTGTCACTCCTCTCAAATCTAATACATGTCAAAATTTTGCTCCTATTTTTATTCATGATTCTATGTCAAATGATGCACATGTTAATTTTAATAGCACATCTTCTAATAAATTAGAATGTGATTCAATAAAACATAAAGATACCAATGAATCCCTCAAGCCACCCCTTACTACGGTAGAACCCAGTTTTAACCCTTCACCTAAAGAGAATAGTAGCCACATCCCTCTATTAAGGTCCAAACTACCATTACTCCCAAGGTTAAAATGAGCACACCCCCTCTTTATGATCTAATTTCAAAATGTATCTTTCTAATGGCTAAAATTAACAATCAAATTCAAAGATTAAATGAACCACTTGAAGATACTAATCTACTGTCCTAGGAGATCATTTATTTGATGCATGTAGTTGGTGAAATACAACACCAAGTACATCTCCTTACCTTGGAAAATAAATATTATAAATCTTGGATGGATGCCAATGATCTACATGGTAACCCTATTCCAAAGACATTTATAAAAGTTACATTTCTTAAGCATTTCTAGACACCATCATTACCTCACTATGATGGAACTGGAGACCCATTCACACATCTTTAGGCCTTTCAGAAGGCTTTGCCACCTCATGCAATCCCTTTGATTCTAATCAAGTTTTTTTAGTAGACATTAGTGGGGGAAGCACATAATTGGTTTTTTCATCTACTCCCTGTCAGTTCATTGCACACATATGATGACTTAGAGGAGGCATTTCTTAGGAACTACATCATAAACATGGGCCCTCATGTTACATATGAGAAACTTACCACACTACATCAGACTTATTTAGAGCTATTTAGTGAGTATATCTGAAGATTCAAGGCTCATTTGTTAAGATTGATATACAAACCAACATATCTAGAGATTCAACATATCTTCATCAAGGGCCTTTACCAACCTCTCCTCGAGCATCTACTATATCAGATAGAGCCCTGTTTTAGACATTTGTGTTACACATTTCTAGATTTGGAAAAGAAATTGGGATTAATTAAGGTAGATTCATTTGATTGGATCACTCTAGACTTCACAACAACATCTTTAGATACAACTCCTACTACTCAACATCCACCATGTCCTAGACAAGATAGGAAACCATAACCAAAAAAGCAACCAATCAAGAATAAAGACAATTTTTGTAGAACACAACCTACAATATGCACTACCAATAACTATTGAAAGACACCACTATAGTTTAATTCAAAGAGAGATAGCCCATTTGTCATTTTATCAACACTACTAGATAGGAGGTTAATCACATTACCTTCTATTCACGGATGGGATCCACATCTCTTACATAGACATCCACATCATCCTTTTTATAATTATCATCATATCTATGGACATAATTATTATAACTATTTTAGACTTTGAGATTGCATTTCTAGATGTGTTGATGATGGTATTATAACATTCACACAATGGGCACAAAGATCTCCTCCATTATGGAACCCTAGACCTTATTCTTCTATGACTGAGTCATCCTAGAACATTCTTTTATAAGAATCATTGGTCACTCATTGTGAGCATAATGCAGGTTATAGGATAGAATCTCACAAGAGAACTCCTATTCCAACTATTCAAAAAGTTTGAAACCTAGTACATCATAATCAACCCACATATAGCAATATAGTTTGTGGTATACATAGTGTAGTTCCATATACATAGCCAGTAGAGTCATAGACACTGCAACATAGTACTATTCTAGATAGATATTCATTACAACCATGTTTTTAGGGTCCTATCTCATGTAGCAATATGTTATGATTAAACTAGTTAAACCCACACTATAGAGTAATACTTCAGAGAGATATTCATTACAATCGCGTTTTTAGGGTCTTATCTCACGCAACAACCCGTTATGATTAAGATTAAATTATCCCTCAACACAGGTAACTACAGAGCACATTTTGACAAAGCATGAGTAGTATGAGCACTTATTCACTTGGCTGATAGGGTTTAGATATTGATATAGCATAGTATGATACAACATACATTCATTTTAGCATTAGTTCATAGCTTCACTTAGCATGGAAATTATGGAGCCAAAGTTTTATCTAAACTTTGTATTCTTGAGCCACTCTTAGGGATGTAATATGCACATTGTTCTATATTACATCCCCACCTACTAACAACTAACATTCTTAATTCTAGATAACCATCGCTAACCAAAAACTAGACTATCCAATCTAGATATTACCAAATCATACTTATCCAAACCCTTTTACCAATATCAAAATCAACTTCTCTAAATATTTTTACCAATTATAAAAGCCAATAATTTTTTTCCTTACATATAATCACAAATCAAACCTAAACAACACATATAAACATATCATGAACAATCGAATCACATCCCAAATTTTATCTTTCCAAACATACCATAATAATCATGTCATATATCCCATGTACCATTTTCCAAACATATGTGAATTCAACAACATCAAATCAACTATGTCAAAATTAAAATATTACAATACTAGTATATTCCATAATCCATAAACACAAATACACATAAGTTCAAAATCAAACCAACATCTATATATAACCAGGTTTTCAAGTACATAGCATATCAAAATATAGTCAATCATAAATAGGGGTCATGCCTTCACTCTCAGTCTCACTCTCTCCTCCAGTACTAATCCCATAATCTTGTCTATCACTCGATGACTCTACACCTCCTTGAGCTCTTGAATGCCTCTTGCACCAACTATCCTACTCCTATAACTGACCATGCTCCTTACACACATCTACATATCACTGCTGAAGATCCATATATTCATCTATAATATTCATGCTCACTATATCACAATCAGGTAGAGGAATCCTACACTTGTCCAACTTATCTCTATACTCATCCCTCTCCCACTCTGCCCTAACATATATAGTTTTAGCTATATCAACTTGGTGAAACAAATGAGCATACACACTAGCTATAACTATCACTCTTTATATCAAACCCTCTTCTATAGCATCATCAAGTACATGCTGTGTAATCTCATACAGTGTAGACTCAATCATAGTCTCTAATAACACATCATCTCCATCATCTACCTCAACAGATGCCTCATCCTGAACACCTCCAACTCTATTGACACATAGAGATACATACATTATGTTAAACATACATTTTCAATACAAATCTAAATAAACTAAAACAAATTTGAACTTGTACACAACTAAAGCATAATCACAACTTACCTCCCATCATGTGAATTGAAGTAAGATCCTCATACTCAGGGGCATCCCTTCCATCAACAAGATACAATAGAGCCAATCGATACCCCACTCCCATCCACTATAGCAAATAAAGCCAACAACACTGCTAACCACTTATACAAACATAAAACATTTGATCAAACAATAACTGATAATAATATATCATTATCACTACCTCTTTTATGTATGCATGAGGGCACACCAACAAAATATAAAGATGCATGATTAATGGCATCCGTACCCATATCATCATGTAAAATCACACATCATACACTAACTGACAAATGCAAAATGTGGTATACATCCTCTAGAGTAATAGTGATCTCTATAGTAGGAAGCCATAATGTATAAGTATCTACATTCCACCTCTCACACAGAGTAGTAATCAAATACCTATACCACTACACAGTACATCGATCACACACATGACCTAGTCCAAATCTATCCATCATAACCCTCTCATCAACTGATAAAGGCAATAGTCTTAGAGTTTCCATTACCTGGCCTCTATGGAACTCTTTCATCCATACCTTACCCTAAAAAACACCAAAAAACAACATATATATATCATCCAACTAGTCCAACTAAATATCCAAGCTAAATAACAATAGATCACAAGTCAAAAATCCTAGAAAATAACAAATACATTAGTTCATCATGCTAAATAAATTTACAAAAAAAAGTATAGTAACTAAACTAAGCATTAGCCCATAAATCTAACCTCTAAGATAATAATGCTGAGTACAAGACAACAACACTAGACAGGAGCGTTGTAAATTGGACATCAACGCTGGAACTAGTAAAAATTTCCTAAAAACACCATTTTTCCCATAGCTTGAGCACCATAGCTCCATTTTACAAACCATTTTCCCCTTATAATCATGAAAATAATACCTTCAACATCATATAACCCTTAATCTCTTAATACATCATTTACCTACCATAGCACACACATCTCTACATCTATCTTATATCCAGATACACAAATTGGTCCTCACCAATCAAACACTTGTTCAACTTTCATAAACTTGGTACTCACCAATCAAACACTTGTTTCAAATTTCATACAACTTGGTCCTCACCAATCAAATATTTGTTCAAAACATTCAAACAACCCTGTTTATTCAATCAATCAACTTTTAACTCCATTCAATCTATTTCTACCTCATTTGCCTACCATGAAATGAAATTTTCTATATCTCTACTATACCTAGATACAAGATTTGATACTAATCAATCCAAGATACATTTCACTCCTATTAATTCAATCTCACCAATTTAAAAATAAACTCTCAATCAATTCAAACTATACCAAGTTCCTATACATTCCACCACTAGTCATCACTTTTGGCTCAACCTCCTCTATCATAGATTTCGTCCTTCTCCCCCAAAGGGGGAATCATTCCAACTATTGTTATTCCTACACTTATCTAGCACACGTATCCATTCTCATAGATGGATACACCATGGTTATCACACCTCTAATATTCAATTTATTAGATTTAGCTCAGATTGGTCAAAACATATAATGATTTAGACTACATGGGTCACTTAACAGGGTTTTTACACCTCTAATATTTAGATTATCAATATTACTTAGCTCAAATTGGTCAAGATTATATAGTGATTCAAACTATATGGGTCACTTGGCATTAATCAAATTAGATTGGTCAATATTTTATATTGGTTCAGATTATATGGGTCACTTAGCATCACTTAGTTTAGTTTGGTTAAGATTATACAGTGATTCAAATTACATTGGGTCACTCAACATTACTTAGGACATTCAGAGGGATACACCTTCAGTTTATAGATATATAGACTATCCAAATACTAGATTTATGGGTATGTACATTACTAAAGGCTTCACACATACAACTTCATATAGTATGACATAGTTACAAACCAGATAGCAGATTATAGGCATAGCACATAACTCATTATTTTGATCTCTAGTTTTGCACATGAGACATGACACAATATATCATATCATATCTATTTATATAGATTTATAGATTACACAGATGCATCACTCACATACCAGATTTGGGGGTATGGCATAGATGATCATGTCCTTCATCTTCCAAGATTATATAGATTAAGATGGTAAGACATACCATCTTCGTGTCATAGATTTAATAGCATTTTTGGTTTACACCTAGGCATTACTCAAGTTGTCACCAGGTTAGACTGTATGATAATCTAAAATGATTGTTCCATAGTATTACTCAAACTTAGACCTAGGATTTTGTGTAGGATAGAGGACAGGCATTGGTTTTTTACCTCTGAGCACTTCTCAAGTACAATTTAGATTATTTAGATTCAGTATAGGAGGCATCTATTATAGGGGTTCCTTCTTTCTCCAGGCACTATTTAGATTCAATACAGTGGGAATCTATTACAAGGATTCCTTTATCTAAGCACTATTCAGATTCAATATAGGGGGCATCCATTACAGGTATTCCTTCTTTATCTGAGCACTATTTTAGTTCTTCATCCACTTCCCTGGCTAGGAAGTTGGACCCTTTTTAGCACTCTTATCTTCACACAGGTAAGTTCAAGTACGCATCTTCTTTGTTTTTTTTAATCTAGTACTTCATTTCACTACATCACTAGATTAAATGAGGGGCAAATGTATGCACCCTAAATTGGTCAAGCAAACACACATATTATGTCTTTTCATAGTCCTTTCACAAGAGACTTCGACTGGAAAATATGAGTTTTTATTCACATTTAGCTAGGTCTTTTTATCTGACTTGTCTTGGTCTTACTACATTCCCTATACATATATTTTCTTATTCCTAGTCATTCATAGATTTTCAGACTTAACCCTTTTAGGCCCAAGAACCTCTTTTAAACATAGACCCATCCCCCTAATTCCCACACCCCCTGAATAATACCACCCAAATAGGACTACAACACTAAAACCTAAAGTGTCTATTTTTTGGTGCTGTTGTCCAAGCACAATTTTAGTTCTAATGGTCAGTTTCTCCCACAGGATGAGTCTTACCACTCTTATTTAATTTGTTCCTAGTTTTTCAATGTTAACCAAATGTGAATAAAGTTCCCAAATTCAAAATAATGAGTCTCCTATATAAATGACTACACAAAGCATTTCATATTTAACACTTACTATTTTGGCACATTAGAAATAATAAAATCAATCAATACTATAGCTCAGCTTCTCTACATCACACATATATTTGCATGCTTTATTAAGGAAGGGCCTAAGATAAATTGATTCTTGCACCAATTATGCATGTTGATTATGCACGTTCCCTAAGGGAGAACTACATCGGATCTAAGACCCTAGCTTGAGGGTTAATGTAGGTAGTAATTAGAATAACATGGGTTCTTGATTGTATGGTCATTTTTACCCTAACCCAATTTTGCCCCCTTGTGCTTTGATTTTTTTTATTGTTTTTGTGTATGAAGACTAACACAAGTACTAGAGATTGAAACAAACCTATAGTGAGCTCCAATAACTTCTAGGACTTGAAATTTGGTACATAGGATCATACTAAGCAGATGAACAGAACCTGAAAATCTTTTAGCCTCAAGATAATAGTGCTAGGAAATTACTATAACATCAAACACCAAGGTGTCTTATTTTTGATGCTCTTGTCCAATCATAAAATAGAGACTAGATCCAGAATTCAGACACTATCCCAATCTTTCTCTTTGAATTCTAAATTTTGAATCATCATTTTCAACATAAAACCAACTAAGTTAATATTTTTTTGTCTTTTCCTTCCTATGTAAGTTAGGTTAATTTTAATTAGCATAAACCTATATTTTATTACATAAAACCAGAATTATCCCCATATTCTAGACCTTTATTACCTAGGAATTAAACACCTAATTTCCTAAAATAATAAAATAGGAACAATAAAATCATACCTTGCCATTTACCTCAACTTGCCCTTATTTCATTTTCCTTACCTTAACATTTTCCATGCCCTAGCCATTATTTCATATCTTTCCATTTACTTTACCTATCCATTTACCTTACCTTTCCATTTACCTTGCCTTGCCCTTTGCCTTGCCATACCATTGTTTCATGCCTTGCCATTTACTTTGCCTTACCATTTGCATTTCCTTACCATTGTTTCAAAAATTTATTATCTGCCTATTTTTGAACTTGTTGTAACCTAGTCACATTATCCATTGTAAGGCAAAATTACATTGACTTGAGGTCCTTTGAGACTATGTAGGAAACACTCAATTTACATTGAGGTCAACTTGGTCACCCCTTTTCCATGATCTCACCATTTTTTAAGTAATTTAAATAAATGCTCCAATCATTTTTTCTTGATGCTCTCACTATTTTGTGAGTAGTTTAACCCACACTCTCATCATTTTGTGAGTTGTTTAAGCCATACTCTCTCCATTTTGAAAGAAACCTAATCTAATGATCTCATTATTTTATGAGCAACCTAAGACACACTCTCACTATTTTGAAAACACTTTAAGTAAATGCTCTCACTATTTTAATATAAACCTAAGCCACGCTCTTGCCTTTTGTGAGTTAGCCCATTCTATGTCTCATAATTCTCCATTGAGTTGAGATGCCTAAAAAATTCCAAAAACATTTAAAATATTTCAAAAAAACCTAAAATTTGGAAATGACTTACAATCTCTTAGAGAGATATAAAGCCCCAAAATCCAAAAATATTTGTCATGTCTTAAACTTAGTCACCAATCCTTGATCCACCCTACTAGGGCAAATATATTATTGGTTCTAATCCATTATATTGCCATTGGAGTATGACCTTCCCTTTGAATGTATCATTTTTTATGGGTACCATCCAATTTATGATTTTAGGCCAAGTATCTTTGGGTCTTATAACCTTGCCTTTGCATGTATCCTCACTTTGGGGCAACATCCAATTCACACTTTTAGACCAAGCTCACAACTTTCACCCTACTAGAGCAAAACTAAAGCATGTAGCTTATACCAGGATATCTTATCCATGCATGTCCTTATCTTACATATAGCCTTGTTTGGGGGCACCATCCATTTATCATTCCATTGAGCTTTCACACATATATATATTGACTTAGTTAACAACATGATGCTTTATGTTACTTTTATTTTGAAGATTTATGTGTGTTTATTTGCATATTTAGTTGGTTAGTTGTTTGTTTCATTTTCTTATTATGATTTGAATCAATGTATATGCATTCATTAGGTGATTATTTTTTCATTATACTTGAGTCCATCCATATTCATACATCAACATTGTCATCATAGTTTTTATCATTGGAACATTATTTTTAATTGTCTATTAGATCAGGAGTCTGTCCTTATACACATTGTAGCTAAATCATCATGGTGTTTTATAGCACGGTGCATACCATCATGTGATATAAAAAAATCATGCCAATGGATCTATCAAAAAATGTAGTGGGTAATACTTCTCCTTGTTCACAACTAGCCAAATCTAAAACATCACCCAAATATAGAGTAATAAAATCCAAAATGAATAGTAATCCCTACTAGTTAGGATGTACATCTCCATACTAGTTAGTCCTTATTTTCAATTAGATCAGGAGTCAGTCCTTATACACATTGTAGCTAGATCATCATTGGTGCATGATTTTTAATTGTCTATTAGATCAGGAGTCAGTCCTTATACACATTATAGATAGATCATCATGGTGTTTTATATCATGGTGCATACCATCATGTAATATAAAAAATCATGCCAATGGATCTATCAAAAAACGTATTGGGCAATAATTTTCCTTGTTTACAACTGGCCAAATCTAAAACATCACCCAAATATAGAGTAATAAAATCCAAAATGAATAGTAATCCCTGCTAGTTAGGATGTACATCTCCATACTAGTAAGTATCCTAAATTCATACTTTTCCTCTATACTAGTTCATTACCAATATGTGATTATGGGTTCATTACATGAGCTTCCTTTTCCCCATTATGACATTTTGATATTTATCCCCTGCTCCTTGATCAAATCAACTCATTGACCGTTCTGGTTGTATCAATGCTAATAAGGACAAGGATCTCCACATTGTTAGGTGCAGCTAAATCATCCACATTGATCAATTCTTATTATTTTATTATATTCATCATTCCATTTTCTCTCATTTTTTGGTGAACTACATTAGTTTGAGGTCTATTTAGACTATATAGGTAGTGTTTGGATACATGATGTATCTCAGGGCAGCTTGGCCACCAATATTATTCCATCCCCATTATTATCTTCTAATAATCTCTTTCATCACTTCATCCGTGCATTGGATAAAAGTGCCTAGACTTATTTTGAGGCTTCCTTATTTGGGGAAACATGCTACACTTAATGATAACCTATCTTGGATTAAAACCCATTCAAATTATAACTTGGTAAATTGACAAATTCGAATTTTGATCTATTAATGAAAAACACTAAAATAATTCCTAAATGCCAAAAGCCTAAGCAAGATTAATTAAAAAGCAATTTCAATTCTTCTTAATTAAAAATTCTAAGGAATTACATTATCTAAAAAAAAGATTTTTTCAATAAATATGAGGTCAAAGTTAAAGGAATTAATAGTGTATTTTAAAAATTACTAAAATTAAAATAAAAGGTGAGTCACACCTCATAAATATCTTCTATGAATTGTCATGTCTTCAAAAAAAAATTGACCCAACCTAGGGTTAAGCTAAATTTGACCAAGATTAATCTAGACATAACTAAGGTTAAAACTAATCCTAAACACATTTGAGTTAGAGTTAGTTTTAGAACCTATAAATATAAGTGTTATTTTGCCTATCTAAATAAGTTATCAATCCAATGTTATAATATCAGTCAGATTGATTAAGGAGAAGCATCACTAAGCCAAGCCAAGCCTCAAATGGTCTTAGAGAAGTGTTGCTCAAATGGAAATTACATTGATTAAGGTCTCTATTTGTCACAATCCAAGCATGAATATCCTTTATGCCATTGGATGAGCACTAGTTTGACAAGAGAGGTAACATAGTCTTGTGTTTTATCTTATATTTATAATTTTGTTCATTACATTAAACTCACCCAAGTACTTAAGAAAGAGTAGTTTAGTTTCTATTATATTTTTTGATTTGAACTCTCTTTTGATTTCATTAATAATAAACTAAATAAATTTGGCTCTTCATATTCCTAATTATACAACAATAACATGCCCAATTAAATGGAATTTAATTTAAATATGTCTTAAAATGAGATAAGAGAACTTAATCAACCCTTGTTTAATGATAAAATTCAAAAAGTAGAACATGTAAATAATTAATTTTCATTGATTGATGAAACACATGGAGAAACAAAATATGATGAAACATCCATCCATAATGAAGTTTATGAGCATGATGATAATCAACATCAATTAATGACACCAATTAATATCTCTCCTAATGAATATGAATTCACTTCACCTGTAGGGTCTAATGTATGTAGTCAATACTCTAATATACCTTCTATGGTTGAAGTGGTAACTCCATCCAATTTAATACAAAATATATCTCCTAGAACCATACCTCTAAGGATAATATGATGAATAACAAGGTATTTGGTTGAAATAGGTGAGAAAATAATAGAAACTATGGGAGTTAAAATTTCAAAGAGATGAATTCAATGTCATGTTCAATGTGTATGGGACTATATATTTAAAAATAAAATCCATATAAAATGATGTCAATTATTTGTTCAATTAATGAAAATACAAAACATACATCACATGATGCACAATTTAGGGTTAAGAATAAGCAATATAGAGGGAAGAAATAATATAATAGTAAATAATATATTTAATATATTCCATGCAATAGATAAAAGAAGTTAACAAAATATAGTAATGTGATAATATAAGTAATTACAAAATCTATAGTGAGAAAGTCGACATCTAAACCTTGATTTCTAAATCAAATAAGTACATCCTTGAACATTATTAGGAAAATTATAATAAATACCATAAAAATAAGAGCAAGGCTTGATGACCCTTCACACACAGATTGTTGGGCATTTAGTGGTAGACTCCCATGAAAATATAAATTATTAGTTGAAGGAACAAGAAATTTCATTGAAATTTTTTGGCATGACAACACAAGGGTCTCATCTAATGTAAAAGATGTTGTTAAAAGAAGAAAACATTTTAAAAACTATGAGCCACATGCAAAACATTTCTTGGACATGACCCAAATATAATTTTATAAAAAAATTATTGAAAAATTTAATGGGCAATTGATAATCAACCAAAGATCATTTGAGATGTGCAAGCCTTTCTATGTTAAAATCAATAAAAAATGCAAGACATGTTATAGGATCCATGTTGAATTTGTTAAGCATTTTGATGTTTTTCATCATATACATTATAATTTACATACTGATGAGATTATGCAGGAATGTATGGTGGCTTCCCCACCTAAAACATCCAAAGAATTAATCCCAAGTATTTTTTGTCAAATACCTAAGGGACATACTTTTTTTACCAAATAATGTTTATATGGAATATGTAACACTTGTAGAGGTTTTTCAAATTTGAGCAATTATATACATGAAATTTCACATGAATTTTGAAAGTAACTAGTTGATTTTAAGAAGTACAAATATGTAAAGTATGTTTTAGAATATAGAAAAGAATGATTAAGATGTGAGTTGGTTATGAACAAAGTATCTATATATTATTTCATGTCTAAATTAAATAATACTATTATCTACCAATATGCAAAACACACACACAACAAAATGGTTAGATAATCAATTTGTGATATACAAGGATGACTTCCCAATTGGCACCATTGTTTCAATTATGGATTTTGATAAAAACTACACACTCAAACCACATAATGAGGTTCAATCATAGTATTATAAGTCAATTTAAGTTGGATTTTTATGTATATTACATTCAAGTATGCACCTAATAGCATGGATGACAACATAAATGTTTTGAAGGAGTACCAAATTTATATGAGTGATGATAGGTTTCATTATTTATAGTTTGTCTAATTTTATTTTGAGTTATTTTATATAAATATGAATGCAAGAGAAATAATGTTTGATACACACTAAATTTGGTCAAAAAATTATGCAAGAGAGTTTTATAAGTTTGAAATGTTTTACTAGTTAAGTAAGATGCATAAGAAGAATGAAGTTTAACATTTTTAGAGTTTCTTAGAGACTGGACATGAAAAAGAGGAACATGATGGTGCAAGTGCATGTGCTAAAAGATCCCTTGAAAAAGAATAGGGAAATCACAAGGATGATGCCAATTTGATTGATGTTTTAAGTATTATAACTTGGTGCAATTATTTTTTCTCATGGATTAGATAATTATTCTCATTTGAAAATATTGTTCTGGTTAATGGAGTAAAAATATAAGATAGTGTATATAGATTGCATTACAATACATAGATCGAGTATTTTTCACTTCATTCAAATCTCATGTTCTAGTTCATGGACTATTTATACTATGAATATGGCATGATTTTACTCAAACTATATGGAATTTAATTGGAATGAATGTGAGTCAAAATAATGGGTTGATTAATGGTATTGTAGACCCCTAACACCTATGGAGACTAGTGATTTATTTCAACCATTGGGGGATCATGAAATGATATCGTCATTATGTGTTTATTTCTTTTTTATTTTTTTACTAACAATTTTAATGTAGGTTAGTGGTACCAAATGATATTTCATCTCCATGTGGTTGGTGTTATGAGTAGAGAAGATTATATTCTTGAAAAAAAACCTAAAAAACAATACTTTTAGTCATGTGTCTTGATAGAGAGCAAAGTAGGGCTATTCTAGTGTTAAAATTCCCATATGGATGCATCCATGAAGATGGTTCATCAATTGGGATATCAAGTCATAAGATATGCCTCCCACATACTAACTTTTCATTCCTTAAGAGACATTTTGCTTATGAGAGAAAACTTGTTATCGTTCCTCATTCATCCTAAGTTGGTGAGAATCCTCAAGGAGGTGCTTTGAGGACTCTATCATGTAACTATAGGAGCTAATGGATCATCTCTAATTCTCATAGTTCTCTTACAACATGTGGTAAAAATTTGGCTAGCTTTCACTCTCAAGGATGAGAATAGTATCTTAAGGGATGCATCCAACTAACTATAATTTCAGTCCTAGGGCTTGATGGAGAGCATAAGGGGACCATTTCAGAATTAAAATGACCATAAAAATGTGTCTATGAAGATGGTTCATCAATTGGGATAATGAGCTAGAAGATACACCTCTCAGAAACCAAATTTTCATCCCTTAAGAAAGATTTGGCTGTGAGAGAAAACTCATTGTCATGTATTTCTAATATTTAATTGGTGATAATCCTCTTGGAGGTGCTTTTACGACTTGACCATGAAACTATAAGAGTGGATATATTATCTTTACCCCTCATGGTTCTCCTATAACACATGTTATAAGTTTGGCCAGTTTACACTCTTAGGGATGATAATATTTTCTTAAAGGATGCATCTTGTTGAATACAAATTTTGGCCTTGAGGCATGATGTAGAGTACATGAGGGTGATTCCAGTGTTAAAATACTCATTCAAATGTTTCTATAAATATGGTTCATTAATTATTATAACAAGTCATAAGATATGTCTCCTATAGACCATTTTTTTTCCCGTAAGATACATATGGATTTGAGAGAAAAATTGTTACCATGTCTCACTCATCTAGATCTATATAATCCTCTAAGGGATTCTCATAATACTTGACCATATAATTCTAGGACCTAATGGCTCATCTCTACCTGTCATGGTTATCTTGCACTGCATGATGGAAGTTCAGCCAATTTGTACTCTCATGGATGAAAAGATTCTCTTAAGGGACGTGTTTGACCAAATATAATTTTATTCATGGGGATTGATAGAGAGTAGAAGGGGGCCATTCCAATGTTAGAATTACCATCTAGAAATATTTTTGAAGATTTTTTGTTTATTTGGATAATGATTGAGAATATATGCCTCCCATAAACCAACATTTCATCCCTTAAGAGAGAATTAGTTGGGAAAGAAAATTTGTTACCATGTATCGCTCATCTTAAGCTAGAAAGAATCCTCCTAGGGGAGATTATAGGACTTGAATAGAAAATATTGGATTTAATGACTCATCTCTACTACTCAAGATTCTCCTGTAACTCATGGTTGAAGTTCAGCCAATTTACACTCTCAGGGATCAGAATATTCTCTTAAAATATACATCTATCTAATTGAAACTTTTACTCCTTGGGCCTAATAAAGAGTAGAGGGGGATACTACAACATTATAATTCCCATTTGGATGTATCTCTGAATATGGTTCATTGATTCAACTAATAAATCACAAGATATGCCTCTCATAGACCAACTTTTAGTCTCTTAAGAGATATTTAGCTATGATAGAAAACATATTTTCATGTCTCGCTCATCTTGAATTGGTGATAATACTCTAAGGGGTGATTAGATAACTTGACCTATAACTATAGGAGCTAATGGATCATCTCTACCTCTCATAGTTTTCTTGTAATGCATGATGGAATTTTGACCAATTTGTGCTCTCAAGGGAAAAGAGTCTCTTTAGAGATGCATCTGATCAAAAGTAAATTTTAGTCCTAAATCTTGATGAAAAGTAGAAGGTCAAATTTAAATGTTAAAATTCCCTTTAAAAATCATTCTTAAAGATAGTTTGTTGATTAAGATAACAAGTTAGAAGATACACCTATTATAGACAAACTTTTCATCCCTTAAGAGAGATTTTGCTCCTAAGAAAAAACTCATTTCCATGTCTTGCTCATCTTGAGATGGAATGATTCCTCCTAGGAATGATTATAAGAATTGAATGTGCAATTTTTGGAGCTAACGACTTGCATCGACCCATCGTGGTTCTCCTACAACACATGATGAAAGTTTGAATATCTTTCACTTTTAGGGAAGATAATATTATCTTAAGGGATGTGTCAACCAAATGCAACTTTTAGTTCTTAGACCTAACATAGAGTAGAGGCTAGACATTATAATTTTGAAATGCCTATCTAGGCACATCCACATAGACAATTTTTTGATTGGGCTAACGAGTCATAAGATATGCCTCCCACTAAATAACTTATAGTCTTTTGACATAATTTTGGCTATGAGAGAAAAATCATAGTCATGTCTCACTCATTTTAAGTTGAAACAATTCCTCCACAGGTGATTATAGGACTTGACCATGAAACTATAGGAGATGAAGTTTTTTCTCTAACCCTCATGATTATTCTACATGTGGTGAAAGTTTGCTTAATTTTCCCACTCAAAGATGAGAAGATTATATTAAAGGATATATCCAACCAACTATAAATTTCATTTTAAAGGCCTAAATAAGAGTGGAGATTAGCCATTATAACATTAAAATACCCATTCAGACATGTTCTCCTAGATATTTCATCGATTGGGATAATGAATCCTAAGATATGCCTCCCACAAACCAATTTTTAGTCTCTTAAGAGACATTTAACTGTGAGATAAAAATCATTGCCATGTCTCACTCATACAAAGATATAAATAATACCTTGAGGCATGATTATAGGGCTTGACCATGAAACTATAGGAGCTAATGGCTCATCTCTAACCCTCATGGTTCTCCTATAATTTGTGGTGGAACTTTATTCAATTTCCCACTCACAGATGAGAATCTTATCTTAAGGGATGAATCTAACCAATTAAAACTTTTATTTCTAAGTCCTGAATAAGAGTGGATGGTGGCCATCATAGTCTTAGATCTCCCATCTAGATGTTCTTGTATAGAGTATTCATTAATTAGGCTAATGAGTCACAAGATATGCCTCCCACATACCAAATTTTAGTCTCTTAAAAGACATTTCATTATGAGAAAAAACTCATTATCATGTATCTATCATCCCAAGTTGTAAATAATCCTACAGGGAGTGATTAGAAGACTTAATATTGAAAATATATGAGATGATGGCTCATCTCTAACCCTAATAGTTCTCTTGTAACACTTGGTAGAATTTCATGAATTTTTCACACTTAGGGATGAGAAGTTTCTCTTAAGGGATGCATCCAACCAACTAAAAATTTCAATCCTAAGGCCTAATGTATAGTCTAATATGGCCATTCTAACATTAAAATTCCCATCTAGACATGTTTTTGAATAAACTTTGTTGATGGAGCTAATGAGTCACAAGATGTGCCTGAAGAAACCAACTTTTAGTCTCTTGAGAGACATTTGGATGAGATAAAAAAATCACCACCATGTCTCACTCATCTCGATCTAGAAATAATAATCTAGGGGGTGATTATAGGACTCAACTATGAAACTATAAGAGTTAATGACTCGTCTCTATCCCTCATGGTTCTTCTGTAATGCATGACATAACTTCGCTCATTTTTCCCACTCAAAGATGAAAAAATTATCTTAAGGGATGCATCCAACAAACTTAAAATTTAAGTATTGGGGCCTGAAAAAGAGCATAGGGCGGCCATTAAAGTGTTAAAACACCCATATATATGTTTTTGTAAATACGTTTCATCAATTAGGCTAACTAGTCACAAGATATGCCTCCCACAGACCAATGTTTAGTCTATTAAGAGACATTCAAATATGAGAGAAAACATGTTGCTATGTCTTTCTCATTTTGGGATGGAAAGAATCCTATATGGGTGATTATAGGACTTGAATATATAACTATATAAGATTATAACTTATTTTTAACCCTCACATTTCTCTTACAACATGTGGCAGAAGTTCACTCAAGTTTTCCACTCAAGGATGAGAGACTTATCTTAAGGGATGCATTTGGTAAACTATAATTTTTAGTACTAGTGCCTAAAATAGAGTGTAGGTGGCCATTATATTGTCAAAACACCCATATATATGTGTCTACATAGATGGTTTATTGATTGAGCTAATGAGTCATAAGATATGCCTCCCACAAACCAAATTTTCATCTCTTAAAATACACATGGCTATGAAAGGACACTCATTATCATTTCTCACTCATATCGAGATATAAATAATATTTTAGGGGGTGATAAGAGGACTTGATTATCAAAATATATGGAATAAAATCTCATTTATAACCCTCATAATTCCCCCATAATATATGGTATAAGTTTGCTTAATTTTACACTCGAGGATGAGAAGCTTATCTTAAGGGATACATTTGACCAACTAAAATTTTTGACCTTTAAGCTTGAAATTGTTAATGATTTGTCATGATGAGGTCATGTTGATGTCATGGAGATGTCTAGGTGAGTGTATGAAGTGCCTTGATAGTCTATGTGATAATGACAAAGTGTGCAATGTGCTTGTCCTAGTATGCTTGAAGTATGATTGGTTAATCTTCTATTTGGCATGGTTAGAGATGTTTAGGGATGAGTATGGAATATTGATCATGTAAAAATGTCCATAAGATGTTTTATAATATTTGAGTGTTTGTGTGCATGAGTGGATTTCACTGGTTAATCATTGTTGTCATCTAGACATTTTGGGTCTAGTGGCAAAAAATCTAAGTGTGTAGTTTGATGATGTCACCATTACCACATGGGAATGAGCCAAGGGGAGTTGGTCATATAGTTGTGATCACATTAGTCCCTATTTTTTATTCACTAGGCTCAATTCATGTGATAAAGCATAGCTGAGATATGAAGATACAAAGTTGGCTACTCAAATAGAATTCACTATGTTCCCATACTTAGCCAAATTTGCAAAAGGGCTCAAGTAGAACTGAGTATGCATGTTGATGAGTTCAACATTAAAATGATTGAAGGTGTTAGGATAAAATGATCATATGGTTTTTTTCATTTTTATTCCTATTTATTATGTAACAATTTTTAGGTCATGTGATGTAGCATGATAGAAGATATGCATGTGCAAAGTTGGGATCCTAGGCATTTTGATAATATTTTCCTATACTTAGCCAAATTTGCATAATTCAAGAAAGATCTGAGTAGGAATTTTGATGGTGGAATATCTTGCACATGTGGATGTTTCAAGAGAAGGTGATCATATGGGTTTGTTCAATTTTGTACCTAATCTATTTATGCTAAATTTTATATCATGCACTGAAGTGCATCAAAAGTTATGCATAAGAAAAGTTGGCCTTCTAGGTAGGTTTTGACATAGTTGGCTCTGTGGAAAAAAATATGAGTGAGTAGATTAATGGTGTTATATCTCACATGCATGAAGGTTTCAGGATCAATTTGTGACTTGGTTGGATTCCCCTATGAAAGGTGTTCATATAGTGAAAATGTGAGGTCATGAGATTGATCGAGGCAAAAGATATATCTATGTAAAGTATACTTTCTAGGCATATTGTAGTTGGTCCCCATACTTAGTCAATTTACATGATGTTAAATATTTGGACCTAATGGAGATCCAATAGTTTGCAAGAATTTATACTTCTAGATCCAATGATGTGTATAGAGTCAAATGGGTCAATATGATAGCTATTTAGAAAAGATAAATATTGAACATCTTAAAAAATATCAATAGAGCATGTGGGTTCCAAGACATTAGGAATTAGTGAGATGAGGACAAGGGTTTAAATTTTAATGATGAATAGAGATAAAGATTGAGCTTATTTAGAAAATCAATGGTGATCAGGTGTTCATATTGATAGAGAACAATGGTGCACATGGATTATCAATAAAATGATCAGGAAGGCACATGAGGGTGAAAAGTATTATGATCTTAGGGGTTCTAAACAAAGATAAAATAGTGAGTACTACAAGGTAAGGACCAGGCTGATCCATAGAGATTGATGTTGCACATTGAGTCAAGATTATAAGAGTACACGTGATGAGGTCAAAGTGATATAGGTTTAACACTTGAGCATTGATGCCTATGAATTAAAGTTAGGATACGATCAATGGTGCATAATTAATTTGAGTAATGAAGACTTAAGATTAAAGCTTAGTGTTTGAGGTTTAATTGTGATCGTTGTCATTTAAATATTTAAATTGAACAAGGGAAAACTAGTGTCTAGTCTTTGGGCCATCTCTTTCGATCTAGACAAAATTTTCTCATGATGTAAAAATCAAAGATGAAGAGGACTCCATGGTGCATATAATGAGCCTAATTTAAAGATATATAATTGTGTATAATCAAATATATTAAGGTTTAAAGTTGATTGTGTGTTTGTGCTTATTCTACAAGTGACCCAAAAATAGTAATTGAGCTTGTTTTGATATTGTTTTCATATATCTTAATGAATTAGATATTGGGAACTATTTTAGATGCCATGAGGATTCTCTATGTGCATTATGAATGTTTTACCATTTGTATATAGTATGAAAAATGGTTTAGAATGTGACTGTGTGTTCATTCATAATGATTATGTGTGAAAAATGTTATTTGAGTGAATTATGCTTAAATAAAAGGGTTATATGTTGGTTGTTGGAAATTAAAGGGGAGTTATAGATCATATGGAATGATTCCATTATTTTGATAGTGGTTTTGGGTTTTTTTTTGGTTTGATATAGTGTTAAAAGAGTGAATGGGTTCACATGAGACCTATAAGGGCTACAAGGGCCTATTTGAAAGGTGTAATTCCTTAAGGGTGACCCATAGATGCTATGGCTGACCTATGAAGTCTATATTGAGATATGTCTTTGTGTGAGAGATTTATTAAGGGCTAAGGCATTCCTAATGACTGACCAAGGTGTTGATTATCAAGAATGCTCTATAAATAGTGAAACCAAAGAGAATGGTTTCTAGATTTTGTGTGAGAGACTTGAGAGAGGTTTGTGTGTGTGGATTATGGAATGGAGGGGTAGAATGCCTTGTGGATGATTTGAAGAGAAGAATAGATTAAATACTATTTTTATTACCTATTTGTCATAATTATGTTGGTAGAATAGTGCTCTTGTTGTTTGAGTATGAGCGAAGGTGAAGATTGATAATCAAAGGTCCATCATCAAGTATTGAAGACATCAATTCAAAGGTGAATGTGTTCATAGGTGTTATTATGGTAGATCAACATCTAAGGTGGTTACAACCTCTTTTTAAGTTAAAACTTGATAAAATTCTAGTTGTTATTGTAGTTCAGATAGATAGGTGTGGTACCTCCTTATGGGATTGCAGTCTCATTAAAATTAGGAATGGTAGTTCCTTGATCATTTTTAAATGGTATGAATTGGTTCTTTTTATTATAAGATAATATTCCAATTGTAGTTTTTGATGGGTTTTATTCCCCAAGAGGGTTTCCCACATATGTTATGTGATTGATCTTGCATTGTCTCTCTTGCTCATTGCTATGAATGATGTGCATGCTTCATGAATGCTTGTGGTAACTAATTAAGTGTTTGTAAATATAAGAATTGAAGTTGGATTATTTGGACTCACTGATTTGCCCCACTTCTTACTGATTATACCTCTAATAATTGGTATCATAGCTAGGTCCTTTGGTAAAGACTTAACAGCTTAAAGGTGATCCAAGGTACAATATGGATAGTCATCAAGGAGGTTTCTCTATTAAGCAAAATCTGATGTTAAATGGATCCAATTATGCCTTTTGTAGTATGGAAATCTATGTCCTTAGGGTTTGATGTATGGAAATATATTTTGGATGGATATGTTGCTCCTATTACTCCTCCATCTAGTGTTGTAGATAAGAAATTATTTGAGAACAATTTCAAGGCAATTAATATTATCACATGTGGTCTTCAAGAGATTGAATACACCAAGGTTATCCATTGTAAATATGCTAAAGATACATGGGATAAAATGCAGATCATTTTTTAAGGAGATTCAAAGGTCAAGATTTCTAAGTTCTAGACTCACAGAAGCCAATTTGAAAGTCTCAAGATGAAGGACAAAGATTATGTGGCATCCTTTTTTTAAAGAGATGATGAGACTGTGAACATCATCAGAGGACTTGGAGAGAACATTAAAGAGGCTAATATAGTACAAAAGGTATTAAGGTTCTTTCTTTCAAGTTTTATCTAAAAGTATCTACTATAGAAGAGAGTCATTATCTTACTCAATTGAAGATGGATCACTTACATGGCACCTTTATTGCATATGAGATGAGAGTAGATGATGATATACCTCCAAAGAAGGAAGTTGAATTTAAGGTAGAGATGAAGCCTAAGAAGAAGTTCCAAGGTAAGAAATACAAAGAGGATGATATATCTGACATTGATGAGGATGAAATAATTTATTTGATTACTAAGAAATTGAACATAGACTCAAGGAAGTATAAGGGTAAACTACCCTTCAAATGTTTCAATTGTGGAGAGATAAGACCTTTTTATTATAAGTGCCCTCATAAGCATGAGAAGAAATATCATGAATATCATGGTGAATGCCATGATGATACCAATAATATATATAAGAATAAAGGATTCAAAAATTTTAACAACATGAAGAATTCCTTCAAAAATAAAAAAAAAATTCTACACCAAAGAAGATTATAGCTCATCAGATGAGAGTGAAGAAGTGACTCAGAATATGATCATGAAGATGATGGTACTACTAAATATGAATCTCTATTATGGCTGAGGAAGGAAGTTGATCACATCAGAAGGTGTCTACTTAGAGTGATTTAGATGATGATGAAGATGAGGTGAACCGTGAGACTATATTGATGAATGATCTTAAAGAACTGAAGATTGATAAGAAGATGAATTCTAAACTCAAGGAATATGAGGAGAAATTCAATGTGTATGAGGAAAGAATGAATGAAGACACCAAATATCATGAAGATATGATCAAACATCTCAGTTGTCAATTGGAAATTATATCTACAAGCCTAAAATCTAAAGAAGATGAATGTTCAAGGTATGTTTCTAAAAATGAGTCTTTAAAATCTAAGTTAGAAAAGACATCTAGTAAGGTGAAGACATTTGTGAGATTTGAAAAGAGATTATGTGATTTAGACAATATTATGAGTGGTCAAAATCATGCTAGTGATATAACTGGTCTTGGATATGAAGAAGAACAAAATAATGTAACTCAAGACAAGATGAAGACTAATGTGAACCAAGATAATCATACTTTGAAGACAAATAATTAGACAAAGAATGAAGGTGATGATATAGTAAAGACAAATTAGATCAAATAGTCAAATGCCATGAGGTATACAAGATTCAATGGTTACTATTATACATGTAATAAATTTGGTCATAGGGATAGAGAGTGTAAGAGACTTGTTAAAAGACAATTTGCATGGGACTATGATGGGGGTCATCAGTCAAAAGGTGTGAACATAATTAAGTTCTTCAACTATCTTGATATGGGACACTTTGTTAACCATTATCCACATAATATTAGATAAGGTGAGTCATCTTCAAAAATGGGAGGTTGTTTTGTTTGTCATGACAAAGGGTATATTGCAAGTTTCTTTCCAAACATGATAAGACAAACTATGTTTCCATCAAGGAGTATGGTGTGTTACAAATGTGAATAGAGAGGTCACATTACTAGATTTTGCAAATAAATGACATCAAGTCAAAATGAATTCAATTAGGCTCCTAGAGTGCAAAGAAGAAGGTAAGTTAACACACATGGAAGCCAAAGGTGACAAGTGTGAGTCGTGATTAGACTACAGGTCCAAGTAATATATTTTCTATGGTGGAAAATGATTTAAAAGATGAAGAGTTACAAGAGGTCTCATTGTCTAATCATGTTGAGAGTGAAGAGACCAAGCTCAAAGAGAAGACCAAGGTGCTAGTTGAAGCTAATCTTGAGGTATGCATGGATCTAAGTGAACATCTTATTATTGCTAAGAATATATAATGCAAATAACATCAATTATTTGTGCCTATTGATGAAGTTCCAGGCTGTAATGAAGATTCTACAGATGAAAAGTATGTCATGAATATTTGTTGTTTCCATTTATTGTCAATCTAATTTTAGAAAAAAAGGAGAATGTTGTAGTGGTTCAGCATGTTGCTTCTCATAAGCCTAAGAATAAGAAGAACTAAAAGTATTAGATGACCAAAGAGGATAAGGAATATGAGGAGTTATGGGCAACTTCTAATTTCACATTATTCTAGGATATTGTGAAGTAGGGTGTTTCTGCGTATGCTTCTTAAGAGACATATTCTCATGTGGAGAAGTAATTTTTTGTGCTCAAGATGATAATTCTAATCAGATAAGGTCTTTGGTTAATGAAGAACAACAAGTTCATGAGCTTGTTGTAGAGATTTGTGAAGAAGCTATAGTACATGATTATAATGGGTGTTTCCAGATGGCATAATGAGTTTGATGCAATTCTAAGAAGTGTTTGGTACTCAGAAAGGTCTGTGCATTTTTTTATGATTTGCTCTAGGTGCTTATATGGTCTAAAGGTATGTTTTGTGCCAATTGAATATTTTTGAATGCTCTTGGTTTTCTCAATTTTTGGCTTAAAGACAAGCAGGCCTAAAATGGGTTATAAGAAATCAAGTCTCCAAAAGGTTTGAAGGCTCAATTTTTGGTCTAGAAGTGTGTGATGGGTGTCACTAGGTGTATAATAATTTTTAGAGATGTGTATTGACCAAAAGGAGGTTTGTTGACCCTATTTGTTTTGAGATTCTAGGGTTTTGGGTTATACTAGAAAAGTGGTTTGCCTTATGAATTGAGGTTTAATGCTTCTTAATAGGTTAAATGGGACAAATGGGTTTTAAAATCAAGTTTCACAGAGATTTGAAGGTTTGGTTCTCAATTTATTTAATTTTTTGTCAATATGGATGGCTAATTGGCTAGTAGGTTTGTGAAGGAAGTATGTTGTAGAGGATGAGCTTTGTGATGTAAATTATGTACATGAAGGGGAGTATGAGATTGATCCAGATATGAAGTTTTAGGTCTGAAGATGTGTCTACTAAAAAATTGTGAGCTCTACAAGTTCCAGATAGGGATACAAAGATGCTAGACATGCTTAGTTTGAAGAAGAGTGTTTTTTGCTCTATTTCTCCAAAAGAGCAAGATATGATTATTTCAAGGTGAGTTATAAATTTGGTTTAGTGCATATTTTCTATTTGGTGAGTGGCATGAAGTTCTATTGGTGGTCCTTATGGTAGCTTGAGAAAGGAGGCTAGTAAGCATATGTGGTGATATTTCATGGTGTGTGGAGATCTAAATATGCTCAGAAGGTGAAATTACTCAGAGTTATTAGGAGGAGTCCCTCTCAATTTTTTCTTGATGTGTTCCATTATATTTTTATGGTTTTGTGTGTTCTTTCTTAATTGGTTGTAGTGCTTGGTTGAAGAGAGTGTTGGCATAGAGTAAGAGGAAGTTGTCAAGGCAAAAAGAGGTAGGCTCAAGGTAAGGGGGAGTATGTATCATATTTATCAAATGTTCATTTCCTATTTATGGTCTTTTTAGGTCCTTAGGATTATTTGGTTCCCATTTTATCATTGTGTCAAAGGGAGAGAAAGTTCCTATTACGAGAGTATTTGAAGAGAGAGAAGGTGAGATGTATATTGATATATATGATGGTTATTGACATCAATGACAAAAGGGGAGATTATTAGAGAGTTATCATGATGATTTCATGGTGATGTCATGGAGGAGTCTAGGTGAGTGGATGAAGTGCCTTGATAATAAATGTGACAATGACAAAGTGTGCAATGTGCTTGTCCTAGTATGATTGAAGTATGGTTGGTTGATATTCTATTTTGGAATGGTTAGAGATGTCTAGGGATAAGTATGGAATATTAAACATGTGAAAAAGGTACCTAAGATAATTTCTAAGCTTTGAGTGATTATGTGCATGAGTGAATTTCATCTGGTTGATCATTGTTTTCATCTAGACATTTTGGGTCTAATGGCAGAAAATCTGAGTGGGAAGTCTGTTGATCTCACCATTGTCACATGAGAATAAGTCAAGGGGAGTTGGTCATATGGTTGTGATCACATTAGTCCCTAGTTGCTATGGTTATATCTCAAGTCATGTGATGAATCATGGTGAAAGATATGAGGATGCAAATTTGGCTACTCAGATGGAATTCACTATTTTTCCATACTTATCCAAATTCGCAAAAGGGCTCAATCAAAACTAAGTATGCATGTTGATGAAATCAACATTCACATGAGTGAGTGTGTCAAGACAAAATGAACATATGGGTTTGTTTGTTTTTGTGCCTAGTTATTATGCACCAATTTTTAGGTCATGTGATGTAGTGTGATAAAAGATATGCATGTGTAAAGTTGGGATCCTAGGCATTTTGATATTGTTTTCCCATATATAGCCAAATTTGCATAATTAAATAAAGAGTTGAGTATGAATTTTTATGGTGGCATATCTTACACGTGTGGATGTTTTAGGAGAAGGTGATCATATGGGTTTGTTTAGTTTTATACCTAGTTTATTTGTACTAAATTTTAGATCATACATTGAAGTGCGATAAAATTTATACATGAGAAAAGTTGGCCTTCAAGGGAGGTTTTAACATAGCTATCTCTATGGTAGAAAAATTTGAGTCAATATATTAATGGTTTTATATCTCGCATGCATGAAAGTTTCAGGAGTAGTTTGTGACATGGTTGGATTCCCCTATGAAAGATGTACATATGGTGAAAATGCAAGGTCATGAGATTGATCGAGGTAAAAGATATACTCATTTAACATAGGATTTCCAAGAATATTATAGTTGGTCCCCATACTTAGTCAATTTACATTATGTTAAAGATTTGGACCTAGTAGAGATCCAATGGTTCGTAGGATTTCATACTTCTAGATTCAATAATGCACATAGAGTCAAATGGGTCAATATGACAGTTGTTTAGCCAAGATAAAGATCAATAATATTATAGAAGATCAATAGAGTGTGTGTGTTATAAGATGTTAGGAAGCAATGAGATGAGGATAAGTGTTTGAAGTTTAATGATGAGCAGAGATAAAGATTGAGCTTCTTCAAAAGATCAATGGTGAGTGGGTGTTTGTACTAAAAGAGATCAATGATGCTCATAAATTATCAGTAAAGTAATCAAAAGGCATGCAAGGGTGCCAAGTGTTATGATCTTATGGGTTATGATAAAATATTTAATGGTGAGCGCTGAAAGGTAAGGACCAAGCTGATCTGCAGAGATTGATGGTGCGCATTGAGTCAAGATTACAAGAGTGAATGAGATGAGGTCCAAGTGATAGAGGTTTAATGATTGAGAATTACTGCCTATGCATTAAATTTTAGACAAAATACATGGTGATTAATTGATTTGAGTATTAAGGACATGAGATGTGATCTTGGTGTTCAAGGTTTAACTGTAACCGTAGTTATTTAAATATTTAAATCTAACAAGGGAAAAACTAGTATCTGGTATTTGGGCCATATCTTTTGATCTAGATAGAATTTACTCGTGCTGTAAAAAGAAAAGATGAAGAGGAATCCATGGTGCATATAATGAAAATGATTTTAATATTTGGAAATGTGTAAAATAAAATTTATTAAGGTTCAAATTTGACTATGTGTTTATTCTTATTTTGTAAGTGACCTGAGAAGAGTAATTGAGCTTGTTTCGATAATGTTTTGATATATCTTGATGAATTTGATATTGGGGGGTGTTTTAGACTCCATGAGGATGTTATGTGTGCATTATAAAGGTTTGTACATTAGTATATGTATGAAAAATGGTTTATAATGTGACTATGTGTTCGTTCATAATAAATGTGTGAAGAAAATGTTGTTTGAGCGAATCATGATTAAACAAAAGGGTTCTATGTTGGTTGTTGGAACTTAAGGGGGACATATATATCATATGGAATGGTTCAATCCTTTTTATGTTGGTTTTGTGTCCTTTTTTTGTTCAATAAAGTGCTAAAGGAGTGAATGGGTTCACATGAGACCTATAAGGGCTGCAAGGGCCTAATTGAAAGGTGTAGTTCCTTAAGCGTGGCCCATAGATGTTATGGCCAAGATATGAAGTATGTATTGAGATATGTATTTATGTGAGAGATGAATTAAGGTCTAAGGCATTCCTAATGACTGACCAAGGTGTTGATTATCAAGTATTCTCTATAAATAGTGGAACCAAAGATAATGGTTTTTAGATTTTGTGTGAGAGACTTGAGAGAGGCTTGTGTGTGGTATTGTGGAGAAAAGGAGTGGTAGAGTGACCTATGGATGAGTTTAAGATTAGAATATATTGAGGAATATTTGTATGACCTATTGGTCATTATTTTTTTGGTAGAATAGTGCTCTTATTGTTTGAGTATGAGTGAAGGTGAATAGTGATAATCAGAGGTCCATCATCAGGTGTTGAAGACATCAATACAAAGGTGGATGTGTTCATAGGTTTTATTATGTAAGATCAACATCTAAAGTGGTTGTAGCCTCCTTTCAAGGTAAAAATTTCTAAAATTCTAGTTGTTGTTGTAGCTCAACTAGACAGGTGTGGTAGCTCCTTGTGGGCTTGGAGTCTCGCTAAAATCAAGAATGGTAGTTCCTTGATCATTTGTAGATAATATAAATTGGTTTTTATTATTATAGTATAGTAGTCTAATTGTAGGTTCTATTGGGTTTTATTCCCCAAGAGGATTTCCCACATATGTAATGTGTTATGTTATTGATATTTCATTATCTCTCTTGCTCATTGTTATGAATGTTGTGTATGCTTCATGAATGCTTTTGGTAACTAATTAAGTGTTTTTAAAGATCAAAATTGAATTTGGATTATTTGGGCTCAATGATTCATGCCCCATTTAGTGATTGCACCTTTAATAGAAAGAGAGTGGAGGGTGGACATTATAATGTCAACATGACTATTAGAATGCCTCTATGAAGATGGTTTTCCAATTGAGCTAATGAGTCACAAGATATGCCTATGATAGACTAACATTTAGTTTATTAAGAGACATTTTGATATGAGAGAAAACTCACCATCGTATCTCACTCATCTCAAGCTGGTAATAATCTTATGGGAGGTGCCTATTAGACTTGATCATGAAAATATAGGAGCTAGTGACTCATCTCTAACCCTCAAGGTTCTCCTCTAATCATTTTTCCCACTTAGGGATGAGAAGTTTCTCTTAAGGAATGTATCCATCCAAATATAAATTTTGGTCTTGAGGCCTAAAAAAGAGTGGAGGGTGGTCATTATAGCATTAAAACTTCCATCTAGATTCATCTGCATAGATGGTTCATCGATTGGGCTCTAGAGTCACAACATATGCCTCTCATAGACCAAATTTTAGTCTTTTAAGAGACATTTGGTTGCAAGAACAAACTAATTTCCATGTCTCACTCATCTCAAGCTATTAAAAATACTCTAGGGGTGCTTAGAAGACCAAACCATGAAAATATAATAACTAACATATTGTCTCTAACCCTCATGGTTTGTCTTATAATGTGTAGTGGAATTTCACTTGGTTTTTCCACTTAGGGACGAGAAACTTATCATAAGGGATGTGTCCAATAAACTAAAAATTTTGGTATTGAGGCCTAACAGAGAGTGGAGGGTAGCCATTATAGTGTTAAAACATCCATTTGAATATGTTTTCATAGATGGTTTACCAATTGGGATAATGATTCATAAGACATATCTCTCGAAAACCCAATTTTAGTCTCTTAAGAGATATTTGGTTATGAGATAAAACTCATCTCTATGTCTCTCTCATCATAAGCTAGAAAGAATCCTCCAAGGGGTGATTAGAAGACTAGATCATGGAACTATAAGAGTTTATGGATCAGCTCTAACCCTCAAATTTATCCTACACCTAATTGTGGAAGTTTGTTCAATTTTCTCACTTAGGGATGAGAAGCTTCTCTTAAGGGATGCATCCAACCAACTTGATAGAGAGCAGAGGGTGGCCATTATAACATTAAAACACCTATCTATATGTGTTTGTATAGATATTTTATTGATTGGACTAACGAGTCACAATATATGACTCTCATAGACCAATGTTTTATCTCTTAAGAGACATTTATCTATGAGAGAAAACTCACTGTTGTGCCTTACTCATCCAGAGTGCCAAAAAATCCTCTAAGGGATGTTAAGATGTCTCACTCGTGAAACTATAGGAGTTAAGTAGAATTTTATGGGGGTTGTTCTTTATATATACATGTTATGAAAACATTATATTTCTATAATTGTGACAAAGTGTCTTTCTACTTTATTTCTTTAGGTCTCTCTTACTAGAAATTTATGATAATGGTCATTATGGACACTAATATAATTTCATTCTTTTTTTATTTTTTTAATGAAATTTATGATAATACTAAGAAACCATCACATATAAAAACAATCATCACATAGACATGCATAGTAAAATGAATTAATTATACTCATTATAACATTAATACATCAATTTCATGAAAGTTAAACATTTTAACTATCTGTGAACATGTTCGACCAAATAATAATGACATACTTAAGAAGTAAATATGTATACACAACTTATAAAAAAGTATAATTCACATGTAAATATGTCAAATAATATATATGTGTATGCAAATTATGTCATAATGAAATTAAAAATAAGACATATAGAAAGATAAATCTATACCATAACATGTACATATACAAAATGTGTCATATAGACGTACAATGTGGGCCATATCGGCATACAAAATATATTGTGCCTATAACTAGATCTCATGATCGTCATTGCCTCCAAATAAATTATGTTTCCTTGCTTCCTTGCCATAGATGTAGAACTAGGGGTGTTGCATGACTCATTATAGGGAGAAACTCTCTTCTCAACATGTGAAGTATCCAATATCTCTTCCACAACCTTAGAAAATTATGGCATATGCAAAACATATGAAATATAAATTTTAATTCATTGAAATGATATAGTTTTCATGAACAAAATTTTACAACAAGGTGATTATGGACTCACCGTATGCCACCTAAACGGTTGTCTTGGGTTGTATGATTGTGAATATATCCATGATGAAGAATCATATGGAGCATACATATATCATTAGATCTAGATGTGTAAACAAATATAAATATGGTATAGAGTATCATTTATTGAAGTTATTTTTTTTTCTATGTGTTCTCACCACTCTATTTAATTGAATTAGGTATTGTGAGGGAGATGGTGTATGTTGTTCTGATTTATGTGGGGTATCCATAGCATCTTATATCATCTATAAACCAACAAAAACAACATGATCATGTAAAATTTTGATACAGAAGTTATAACAACCTTTAAGGATCTTTAGATTGTAAGAAAAGTCTTCTAGCATGTCTTGTTTTGCACCAATAAGTGATCTTCTAATTGACTAACCATGCATGAATTTTTTAGATTCAAAGGCCTAATCAATTTCTTAATATCATAATGAACCAACCAACTAGTAATAACAACTACAAGAATTATTTAGATGAATACATGCAGATATCAAGCATAGAGATGTGTTTGTATCACAAGAAGCACTATAGGGAATTTTTTTGTGATCAAATTACATCAAATCAATCTTGTGTTGATATAAATTTTTCTACATCAAACCAAGCTCATATTTATTTTGAATTAAGACAATAATGTGAAATATAAATCTTAGTGAAGAAAGAAACCTATGCACAATTTAAATTTAGATTAAATGTAAAATATTATAGAGTTACACTTCTTGAAAATGAAACACTTCTTGAAAGTGAAATAAAAATATGCTACACTTATGAGAGTGTTTCAACTCTATCTGGGATACTAGGCTTATGACAAATTCATAGCTATAAAAATTAAATAAATTCAATAACTACACTAATTGGATGAATATATATCACTAAAAAATTAAAAGTCAAGTATAATACACCAAGTTGTGATTTAACATTAAATAACAACTTTTATGTAATTTGTAACTTTCCATACTTGAGTGTAGGGTACCGCAGTGATGATTGCAGCCTCAACAGTAGAATCTAAGTTAGCTAAGGTACTTAAGATATTAGTGATCATCTATACAAGCAAGAAATTAAAATATAATTTAAATATTATTCAATTAAGTAAACATATACTAAAAAATAAACTAAATATTATTTTACATACATAAACAAACTTTAATTAGAACTAAGCTTGTGTGTCAAATATAGATGGTGAAGTAGATAAGTCATGCATAATAGGCTGACATGTGCTAAGGGGAGGTAGTGAAGTAACTATAGATGGCATAATGTCTGGCATGTTAGTGTCATGAGGTGTTTAATCATCTACAAGTGATGTAAACTATGACATGCTAGTATCTTGAGATCCTGAAGCAACTCTAGATGGTATATACTTAGGTGTGTTAGTGTCCTGAGGTATTGAAGAAAATATAGATGAAACATAATGTTTTGTACAATTGTATAGAGATTTGAAAGCTATTTTAAATGGAATATACTAATAGGTACTAATGTGTTGCACAAATATAGGTATAGTATCCATAGATGTATCCCATATATGTCATACCTTAACAAGAGGTCTAATGCTCCTCCTCCCATATGATGTGAAATTATGTACATGAACTATAAGATGACTGCTAGAAGGAGAGACACTATAAATAATACCACTAACACTAATCTCAGGAGGGACATTAAAACCAATACCACTAGAACCAATAGTAGGAAGGACATTGATAGATGTCCCACCACTTGGATCCTGAATAGAAGTCCTTAATGTATGCATCCCATGGTCAGTTAAAACTTGTGTGAGACTAGTAACTACCTCAAGGGTGTCTATTTGTGTGGTATGATGCAAAGTTTTGGGGATAAAACGACATTTCATTGTCTTTTTATTTATTTGAACTTAATTAGGGTGGTTTTAGTCCTACCTATCACCAAGTCTATTAAATCAGGACCCACTTCCCCTACCTTGGGAGGCATTCATGTTAAAATAATTTGAGATTTATTACAACACAAACTCATAATAAAGTTTTCTCAAAAAGTATAATGGAAAATCATTATTGTTTCATAGATACTCATCAAACACCATTCATAACCTATCCCAAAATTTATTTTTTATCTCCACATGAACACACCAATCAATGATAATATGTTTTCAACTCATTGGTGGTGATTGGTTGGTTCTAGGCTTAAGAAACAAAGCACACACATCTTCTTTTGTTATATTTTTTTAACATCATCATATGATAATTTATCAAAATAATATTATTTTAGGACCTATCTTTGATGCAAAATTTCATCAATTTATGAATTAACATTTCCCACTTCATTAAATAGGGCCTCAAATGTACTCAAAAGTGAATTGCATCCACTAGACTTGAGGAGTGATGCAAATTATTGACAATAATTTATAATTTTTGGTGTTTTAAATTATATTTTTCATACAATTCAAATTCTTCTTCTTTGAAGACAAACTATTGAGGGTTTTGATCATAATTTTGTTCTATGCTTTCTTCATGCATTATGTCCGTTAAATTTTGTATATAAATTTATAAAAATACAAATTTTACTAGGCAATGTGAGATAGTTCAATGTAAATTTAATTTCAAAATTCTATTCATAAAAACCCTAAAATTAAAATTTAACAATCAACATACTAGAGATCATGATCAAAATGTTGAATCGCATTGGCAGGATGTAAATCCAAAGCACACATGTCCTCTTCAAAATATGAGAGCTCCTTCAAGGAAAAAAAATAATTTATAGGTTTGAGCAAGGATTGTATTAAATAAAAAAAATAAAAAGGGCATACACCCTTTTGAAAATGGTATAGGACCTTTTTCTTTGACACCATGCCAAACACTTTTAGGCATAGAAAATTTAAAAAAATGGGTGTATGCCCTTTACAAAAAAAAGAAAAAAACTCTCCCTATGAATGTCATATTTTTCATACCCCAACTTTGTGCATCCACTTGTTTGTTTATGGTTATCATTGAGGGAACACACTAAGAAAAAACCAATGATTTTATATTAAATGAGGATGGTACTCCATATACACTGTGGGTAAGATCAACCCTTTATTGAACTATGATATTGTTGATCTAGAGGGAAAAAATAATCACAACTCCACCATTGCCATCAGGGTGAAAGGATATGAAAAAGGTTACTTCTTTCATGATTTGATTGAGGAAATATTATAATTTTAATAACCACACTACCTTAATTTTCACTTATTAAATAAAAACAACATCCAAGTGCTAAATAGTGAGGCTTTATTAATCTAAAACTTGCAAGTAGGGATTGACATACCCCTCACATTCTAAGAGAATAATTTTCACTTTGATAGAAAAGTGGAAAATTCTTGGGGCTATGTGGTCAAGGTTAACAATTAGTTATTATGAGGAACAAGTTGTTTAGTCTATGGGTTAGAATTAGAGACACAACCATTGAATAGAGAGAAAGAGATTTGTTTGATGACCTATGAGGGGTCTTCCTTCAATCCATGATTCTCATAAGGGGTGTGGTTCCTAGATGATTCCTCTATGAGAGAGTTTTTAGATGATGAAATAAACTCCATCTTTTTTTTATCATACACCAACCATCCTCTATGACAATAATCTTATATGAAGTAATAATCTAGGTTGGTTCAATTTGGTCAAATGGGACAATGGCAAGGTGTTGAGGGTGTTTGGGTGGAGTGAGCGAGTTTAGAAGAGGGAATTATCTATTTATAATATATTTGGGTCCTATATAACTATAAATGAGAGGGAGGACCATGACATTATTGGAATAAATTGGAAAATTATTTCTTTGAGATGATTTAACTTGAGGATTTCACTGAGTAACATTGTTCCTATTACAAGATTGAGATTTTTTTTTAATGGTATTACATTAAATTTTAGTTTCCTCACAATGTTGGGACTGATTAGGTTTTATTTTATGAAAAGGACAATCTTTGATGAGATACCCTTCTCATTGATAATATAAACAAGCATTGTGTTTATTAATATACACCACTAGCTGTTAGAATTTGAAGCCATGGCCAAGAAATTGAATAGAATCATGAAGGGGATGGTTGAGATCCATATATATGCATTCATGAGTCTAGAAACTAGGACTATAAATTATAAATAATTTTTTTACACAAAATATCTCTACAAAATTAACTGATTATTTCCTTTAGGTAGGGTAGAAATGCTAGAGGTTGAGGAAAGGGAACTCAACCACATTGGATAACAAAAAAGAGAAGGTCCTTGTTGGTGGAACTCAAAATTCCATGCTTTTAGGTAACATATTTGACCAAAAATTATGCAAATTCCAAACTGTAAGATTGTTTATGCATATTGAGGGTCACATAACATACATGAAACATAATATTTTTCCAATGCCCTCATTGAATCATAAATGCACCCATATTTTCCCAATTCATTTTGGACCTCATTGAGATAATTTGTCAAAATACCCTATGTTTGGCTCCACTCTCAATGAGATGAAAGGTCTATTATGGGTTTTTTAATTTTTAATAAAAATGAATTGCCTCGATGTTACTTGAAAGGTGGTATTACTTATATGATAATGAAAAATGGACTAAAAATCCTAATCATGGTGTTTATCATGTTATTTACCCTAAATTCAAACAACATTATCAAATAAGAATTATTTTATTTTCAAAAACTTTTGGCAAGATTTTTCAAAGAAAAAAATTAACTCTTTGTGTTTATCATTGTATTAAATTTTTCATCATGAGGATGAATTTTAACTAGAGCTAAATTATAAATGAATTGTTAGTGAGGTAGTTGAGGATTACAATTAACCAACTAAATATTTTCCATTTGGGATTCCTTTTAAATAAATAAAATATAAGAGAAATAATATTCCCACATTCCATAAGATTAAAGAAAAATGTTTTTGTTTAGAAATCTCAATCAAAATTTCATATCACACTCTATGATCTTTTATCATTATGATCTATTTTCATTATTTTCTTATATTCATTATTTTATCCTCTTGATATGATAATAGATCACAGGAGTGTGATCCAAAAGTTGATATGAAAATTAGTTACAAATTTTTATCCAAAAAAATTAGAACAAATCTAAATTTCTCCATCTAGAGAGAAGGATTTGGTAATCCAATAGGATAATTTATTTTTCACTTTGAGAATTACATAGTTCCATAAATGAAATTGAGAAAGCCTAAAAATTAAAAGGAATGCCCAAGATTTTGAAAACTTCTCCATGGGAAATTCACTTCCATTGATAAACCTCAAGCCAACTAGGTAGAGGACCATAGAATTTTTTGTGACATTGAGTCTTGGCCCATTTAAGTTAAAGCCAAAGGCCAAAGAAAAGGTTTGTATACATCTCACAACATTTTGGCCAATGTATTCTTCCTCTTGAAGAGTGAGAAATTAGTCATCAATGAAATGCCCATTTATGAGTCAGATGTGGGGTGTCATAGGGAGGTTGATTCCTTTAATAATACCTCTAGAGTCACAACCTCCCAATAAATAGCAAAATCATTAACAACAAGAATATAGGAGAAGGGGCTGAGAGGGAAACCTTGTTTGATCGAGTGAAAAGACCAAAACTCTCATATTAGTGACCATAAATGTTGAGAAAAAATAAGTCATCTTATAAGATCATTTGAATAGAGTGACTGAACCTAAGACCAAATCCCAAAGCTTGCAACATGGATAAAATAAAGGGCCATTTAATTTTATCATAAGCTTTTTTGAAAGAAAATGTTTTTGGATAAAATTGTGTAACTCATTTTTATATTAACATTGGGATAACAATAGATGATCCATTATAATTATTAAGATGATAGAATAATTAATATATGTATCATGATGATAATATATCACATAGTGTGATCTAAAATGTTGATCAAGAATTTTATGAAAAAACATTTTTATTTATCCTTATGGAATGTGCAAATACTATTTCACTTATATTTTATTTATTTTTGAAAGGGGAAGAATTTTGGTCTAGTATCTCTATTAATGTTCATTCCATTTGGTTGTCCCTAGTGATTACCATCAATGATAAACTCTTGGTGAAAGTCCCCATAATCAAATCTCTTTAGATTTTTCATAGAGGTATTTGAGTTTTGGGGGATATATTTGATAGATTATCAATATCTTGGCTTATCTTACGTGACTTGAAAATCAAACTCAAGTTAAATGCTCATGATTTTGAGTCTATTTCTAGGATCTAGATGGTTGTTCTAGATTATGCTTTGCATAAAATTGGTGTTTAAGGGTCTCTCAAGTTATGGAAAGATTGGTTATTTCCATCTCCATGCTTTGATATCAACCCTAACTTGGTTATCAATGGCTCTTTCCAAACAATTCTCCTTGGGATATGATCAATAAATGTTGGAATACTAAGCCCCCCTTCCTTTTGGAATAGGAGGTTTTTCACTATCCAGTCAGCTGATTTTGAACCCATAAAATCAAATTTTTCTTGGTGCATTCTTCACCATTTGTCTCTTTGCAAGAGATATACTTATACACATGGGGATTCCCTTTCCCATATGCCCTATGTCTGGCCATTTTGAGTCTATAAATCACATCTTATGGTGTTTTTATAGAGCTTAGGATTCCTGGTAGTGGATTCATTCCATTTTAAATCCTTTTAGGTTGGAACCTTTCTCTTGAAACATTACACTCTTATGGGACTCTACACTCTTCCATGTAAAATATAAAAAAATATGTCATATATCATATTTCAAATATATTTAATCTTTGAAAATATTGGAATGCATCTATGATGCCAAAAATTATATTCTTTACCTTAATATTCCTCTTGAAATACTATCTTGAAGTCTATAACTTTTGGTAGAACTAACTCTTTGAACCTTGGCAAAGACAAATTTTTAATTAACCCTGATTTCTTGATTCATTCAACTTATATACCCTATGAAAGGATTAAAACAATGATATGGAGTTTATAGTGGTTATTTTGGACAAGTTCAAACATCAATTAGATCATTTAATGATCAAGAACTCAACTTAGTCCTAACTCTATTTTAGGACTGTGTATAAAACTTTTAGGTATTAATATTGGTGTTATAGGTTTAAATTCCTCTCAATAGTCCATTGGATGACCTATATATATATATATATATATATATATATATATATATATATATATACCACCTAGGATAGTGAGAAACCAATATCTCTATTGGTTTCTGAGGGGAATAAACTAAAAAACAAATCTTGCTCTCTTTAAGATTGTTCAGGCCTAATTCTACTTTTTGAAGGATATTGCCTTATTTAAATCAAAAAATTAATTTAAAATAATTTACTAAAGTGTTTAAAATAATCATATAATGACAAAAAACCTTCTTATGAAGTTTGGGATCCAAATACATAGTAAAATAATCAACATTTCGCTTTTCTAATCTCTCTTGATGACTACTTATAGGCAGTCCTAGACACATTCAATTGTAAAGGGAGTTTCAGAGTAAGTTTGACATTGAAAGCTAAAAATCCTTAAGTAACTTCCTTCAATTTTTGATAATGTTTCACTGGTTAAAAACTTAGTTATGAAGCTTTTTATATCAAAAACCTTGTTTTCGGGTTTCTCAAGAAGCACAAAAGTTGAGAGCTTCTTAATGATGGTTCATAAGTGTTAGATACTCTATATCCTTTATAAAACATTTATTAGGATATTAAGAACCTTATTCAACTTTTCCAATCCTTAAAACAATCTCATGTAAACTTTCACATGTGTTACAAGTGATTACAATTAATTATGGATGTCTAAAAATAGGGTTCTTGGAGGTTTGAAGCATAAAGACTTTGAATTAAGGATAAAATCAATTCAAGTTGAATTTAATATATTTCATTAATACAAAAATAACATGAAAACAATGATTCAAATAACTAAATTTTCCTATCTTATATGAAAACTATGTTTCTATACATGTAGACCCCTGTTTTACATGGCAAACTTGAAGATTAGCCTGTAATCATCAAAATTTCTCCTTTTTATGGACTTTTTCACCTCCTTTTTAACTTGGTCGATGATTATCAAGTAGTTTAAGGATTCACTAAGCTTAGGATGCTCCAAGTTTTCTCAATAATCTTCTCAATTATCTTTAAGATAGAAATTGACCTTATATGACTTATCTTATAGTTGTATGTTAAGAAACTAATACCTCACATACACAAAATAATTAAAAATACTGAATATATATGATTTAATATTCCTTTTATGGAAGGAATCACTTTGAATCACTTGCCACTTTGAAAGGGCTACCTCTATATCAAAGTAACACTCTAATTAAATTAATATCTACTTGGATGCATTATAATAGCTTATACCCCTCTATTTATACTACTTCTAGTCTATCCCACTCATCATTTCTATGCATGTGGGATTATATATTCACTATTATTCATTCTACTATTTCTTTCCTCTATTCTACCCCCCAATATGCATTATATTACTCTCCCTAAGTATATTATATTCCATCCACTGTGACCTATTTTTCCCTCAAAACATACAAAGAATTAAATATCAAAAATATGTAGAAGACCAGATAGATGCACATCCATATGTCATTTTATACTTCCACTTCTTTCACTTGAGATGGGATGTGACCATATATATCAACATAGTAAACATGGACACTATAATCAAAGGTTAAAGTGCAATTTGAAATATGATGATCAACATATCAAATCAAGAATGAGGGTACTTAAAATATTTATCCTAGTGAGCCAATAGAGGATACATGCCATCCCCCTTAACATTGTTCTTAACACACATTTTTGTTGGAGTGGCTAACCTCAACATAAAATTGTTAGAATCATATGAGGGCAGAAGGAAAGAAGTTTTTGTCATGTGAAGGGAGGATTTGATGAAGACAAGACCAAATGAATTAGTCTATACCAAGTGATCAACATAAAATGCTATGTAAGTGTAATTTAAATCCATTAATATAATTATTTATGTTTCATATTCTTCAACTATAAGAAATAAAGACCCATACCATTCACTATTGTTATTCTCCCAATCCATCCATTCATTATTTTCTTTATCATAGTTTTTCAGTATGCGGGAGTGAAATTCAAATCTATCTAAATTAGAATGCATATTACTCTTAAATTTATAATTAGCATTACTTAATTGATGCATTACTCTAGATAAAATGAAAAAATCCATTTTTAACAACAATAGTTCCTAAAATTATGATAACTTTTGGAATACGTATTAAAATTTAAAAATTCTAATTGTTATAGAAAATTTTAAATGAAACACACAAACCCCATAAAATGGTTTGGTGTAATTCATTACCATTTAAGAGAAATTTCAAGAAGAATAGTCATAATTTTGAGGGCAAAAAATGAAAATCTACACTTGTAAATGATAGTTTTTAGCTTCATATTCTGATTGGAACAAGACATAAAGATGTAGATATAACTTTTAAAAACCTCAAAAATGTATATGCAACAAAGACCATGAAAGTGGCCCTATAAATCACTCTAATACTAGATGTTAATAACATAATATCTGACATACATAAAATAATTGAAAATACTGAATATATATTATATTATATTCTTTTTGTGGAAGAAATCATTCTATATCACTTGCCACTTCAAGGGGGATACCTCTTTATTAGAGTAACACTCTAATTAAATTGATATTTATTTAGATTCATTACAATAACCTATTCCCCTCTATTTATACTACTTCTAATTTATCCTACTCATCCTTTCTATACATATGATATTATTCCTCCAATATACTATTCATTCTACTATTACTTTTCTCTATTCTATAACCAAATATGCATTATATTACCCTTTCTAGGTATATTACATTATAATATACCTAGGTAGGGGTATATATTGCATATTAAGGGTAGAATAATAGTAGTGAATAGTAAGGAATAGTAAGTCATAAATGTATTATTTCACATGCATAGAAAAAAAAGTGGGATAGAATAGAATAGTATAAGGTGTATTTTATTTTAAGGCATCCAAGCAAATTCAATTCAATTGGAGTGTTACTCTGATAAGGAGCTAGCCCCCTCAAAGTAACAAGAGATTATAGAGTTATTTTGTAAAAGGAATAAAATATTAATATACTCAGTATTTGTGTATGTTTTATGTATGTGAACATAGAGGTTCTTAACATATGATATCAGAGCAATTTCCAAGGTTATTTCTATGATATTTTTTGTAGACACATTTTGGAGCTTCATTGCATCTTGAAGATTTTCAAAAGTTAGATCTAAATCATTCTCTCTTGTTCGAATCATAATTTGAAGATATTATAAGTGAAGATTTTCATTTTTTGCCCTCAAAATCATGACTTTTCTTCTTCAAATATATCTTAAACAGTAACTAATTATGCCAAATAAATTTTGAGATTTGTGCTCCTCATTTCTAAATTTATATAACAATTTTAAATTTTAAATTTTATTAAGTATTGAAAATGTTATCACAGTTTTAGTAACTATTATTGTAAAAAAAAAAAAAGACCATTTTTTTACCTGCTGCCCTCAGATAGTAACGAATTGCATCAAACCATTTCTAAGTTTTGTGTGCCTCATTTCCATATTTATAGAACATTTTAAATTTTTATATTTCATTAAGTATTGTAAAAGTTATCATAGTTTTAGTAACTACTTCTGTAAAAAAATAAAAAATGATTCTTCTGCATGCTGCTCTTAAACAAGAAATAATTGCACCAATAAATTTCTAGGTTTTTTACACTTTAGTTTCAATTTTTTAGAATAGTTTTAATTTTTTTATTTTGTTTAGCATTTTAAAAGCTATCATAGTTTTACTAATAGTTGTTTGTAAAAAAAATGAAGCTTTCCATTTTATCTAGAGCAATGCATCAATTATGCAATGTTATGGATAAATTCAACTGTAATATACATGCCTTTTTTATACAGATTTGAGATTCACTCCTATATAATAACACAACATGATATGGAAATTAATGCATATTTGGCTTAGGAGAATAACTATAGTGAATGGTATGGGGATTTATTTCTTATAATTGAAGAATTTTAAGAATAAATAATTATATTAATAGATTTAGAAGCTACTTGCAGAGCATAGCATGAATATCTCTTTTGCTTGGATGAGGGCAATTTATTTGATCTTCTATTCATTGAGTCTTCCATACATATGAAAAAAATGTTTTTCTTTTTCCCTCCAATGATTCTAACAATTTTATGCATTCTTTGTAAGTATTACCCACTCAAAAAATAATGTATGTAAAGAACAATGCTAAGTAGGATGGCATGTATCCTCCATTGGCTCACCAACAGATTATTTTGAGCATCCTTGTTTTTTTTTTAATATGATGATCACCAAGCTTAAAATTTCACTTCAACATCTTGTTATAGTACTTCATTTCACATTGTTAATATACCTACCCATCTCCAAGCACAAGAGGAAGAACTGGAAACAAAAAATGATGCATAGATGTGCCTCCATCTGGTCTTCTATATATTTTTGATACGTAATTTTTTTGCATGTTTTGAGGGTGAAACATGTCAAGTGGGATGTAGTTTAATATACCTAGGTAGGGGGATATATTGTGTATTGGGGGTATAATAATAGTAGTGAATAGTAAGGAATGGTAATGTCATGGAGGAATAATCCCACATGCATAGAAAAGAAGAGTGGGATACATTAGAATAGTATAAATAAGAGGGCATATGTTATTGTAAGGCATCCAAACAAATATCAATTCAATTAGAGTGTTACTCTGATAAGGAGATATCTCCTTCAAAGTAGCAAGTGATTGTGGAGTTATTCCTTCTCTAAAAGGAATAAAATATTAATATACTCAGTATTTGTTTATATTTTGTGTATGTGAGCGTAGAGGTTACTAAAATTGTATTTAATTTTTGATAACCTCCAAAATATCTATGATTTGAAAAAGGTCTAGAAGACTCCTTCTAATGTTTCAAATCCCTAATATACCTATGACAACTCATAATGACTAATAAATGAGTACAATTATCCATAGATTTACAAAAAAGATATTTAAAAATTCAAATTTGAACTTTTGAAGGGATAACTTATATAAGACCTCAAACTCATTTAGACTAGCTTCTAAGACCTGGACAAGGTCTTTTTATTGTATTACAAACATTTCAAGACTATAAAGACCCTATACTATCCTATCCAAGTACAAATTGTGTATTGATAGTGATGTTGTTGCATTAAACCACCAAGCTACAAAAAGTTATCTTCATAGACTCCTATTCATGGGTTGTAATTTCTATGCTATTACTATCGATGAATTTCTAATCTTTTACATTATTCCTTTTATAGTTGATTAAAATTCCTCCTGGATCCCATGGCTTGTTTGGTTGATATGAGTTTGAGTGTATAAGTTGCAGTCTTTTCTTTATCTACTTGTGATTGGTTTCCTATAAGGTTTATGGACTATATTTATTGATGAAGATATTTATACTTTTCAATTTCATTATCTCCTTATTTGATTTTGTTGTACTTTCATATCAGAAAAACAATTTAATAAAATCAACATGTTCACTATGTTTTTAAAGTTCCTTTTCATCACCTATGAGCATTTCCTTTACCTCATATACATCAGTCTGCACTTGAACCTCTATTTTATGTTCTTTCATGACTATTTCTCCCACTTTAGACTGTTTATTACACCTTTTCCATTATTCTACTCCTCCATTATAGACATATTATAACATTCATTCTTATCACTATTTTGATCCTCAACTTTGAAACTATCATTGTTGTCTTTCACAATAACTTTTTCTTTTTTACTCACTATTTTATCATTTGGGACAAGGTATTTTTATTTTATTACAAACATTTCAAGACTATAAATACCCTATACTATCCTATCCAAGTACAAATTGTATATAGATAGTGATGTTGTTACATCAAACCACCAAGCTACAAAAAGATATCTTCATGGACTCCTATTCATGGGTTACAATTTCTATGCTATTGCTATCGATGAATTTATAATCTTCTACATTATTCCTTTTGTAGTTGATTAAAATTCCTCCTGGATCACATTGCTTGTTTGGTTGATATGAGTTTGAGTGTATAAGTTGCAGTCTTTTCTTTATCTACTTGTGATTTGTTTCTTATAAGGTTTATGGACTATCTTTATTGATGAAGATATTTATACTTTTCAATTTCATTATATCCTTATTTGATTTTGTTATACTTGCATATCAGAAAAATAATTTAATAAAATCAACATGTTCACTGTGTTTTTAAAGTTCCTTTTCATCACCTATGAGCATTTCCTTTACCTCATATACATCTGTCTGCACTTGAACCTCTATTTTATGTTCTTTCATGACTATTTCTCCCACTTTAGACTATTTATTACACCTTTTCCATTATTCTACTCCTCCATTATAGACATATTATAACATTCATTCTTATCACTATTTTGATCCTCAACTTTGAAACTATCATTGTTGTCTTTCACAATAACTTTTTCTTTTTTACTCACTATTTTCTCATTTGGGACAAGGTCTTTTTATTGTATTACAAACATTTCAAGACTATAAAGACCCTATACTATCCTATCCAAGTACAAATTGTATATTGATAGTGATGTTGTTGCATCAAACCACCAAGCTACAAAAAGATATCTTCATGGACTCCTATTCATGGGTTGCAATTTCTATGTTATTACTATCGATGAATTTCTAATCTTTTACATTATTCCTTTTGTAGTTGATTAAAATTCCTCCTGGATCCCATGGCTTTTTTGGTTGATATGAGTTTGAGTGTATAAGTTGCAGTCTTTTCTTTATCTAATTGTGATTGGTTTCCTATAAGTTTTATGGACTATCTTTATTGATGAAGATATTTATACTTTTCAATTTCATTATCTCCTTATTTGATTTTGTTGTACTTGCATATCAAACAAACAATTTAATAAAATCAACATGTTCACTATGTTTTTAAAGTTCCTTTTCATCACCTATGAGCATTTCCTTTGCCTCATATACATCAGTCTGCACTTGAACCTCTATTTTATGTTCTTTCGTGACTATTTCTCCCACTTTAGACTGTTTATTACACCTTTTCCATTATTCTACTCCTCCATTATAGACATATTATAATGTTCATTCTTATCACTATTTTGATCCTCAACTTTGAAACTATCATTGTTGTCTTTCATGATAACTTTTTCTTTTTTACTCACTATTTTCTCATTTGGGATTTCATTGCCCTTATTTCCCATAAAATTTTCCTTCAACAAACCAACTTTTGTTATAAACTCCTCAACATAGTTTATTTATTTTATTGAAGATAAATCACATAATAGGTTATCAACTAATTCATCTAACAAAATCTAAGTTTTTCAAGACAAATTAGGTTCTTTATAAGTCGTAATAACTACTTTTTATTGATTAAATGGTACATTACTTACCTTATCCTTTTTCATTTTTTTTAAGAATTCTTTATCGCCTATCAACAACACCTTAGAAATTATTTTTACCACTGCATCCTCTTCTTTCAGTGGTAGAAGTGTATGCTTATGTACCTCATTCTCAAATGTATAGGAATTTCTTTACCCATCATCAATGGATTTCATATCATACTACCAAGGTCTACCTTAAAGGACATGACAAATGTCCATAGGCATCACATCACATATGACTTCATCCTTATAACTTTCTATTTAGAATTCTACTTTACATTGCTCATTTATTAAGATCTAATGACCCTTTTGTAACCAAGATACTTTGTAGGGAGTTGAATGAATTACCTTTTTCAAATTTAGTTTGTTTACCATTTCAGTAAAAACTAAATTATTAGTACTCCCAAGACCCACTATCAATAATAACTTGACAACACTTACCATGTGTTTTATAGGCGGTCTTAAAAAGTGTCTTTCTTTGAGGTGGTTCTTAGATCTCCTTAGTGGGCTTAAGAAACACTTTCTTCATGAGTAATGATTCACCAATTTTAGGAGCATATTCAAAAATAGATGATCCAACACTCTCCTCTTCATCAACTAGAGATATGTGAACACTTCCTTGGCTTGTAGATGAATTTTCAGGGCACTCATAAGATCTATGCCCAAACTTTTCACATTTAAAACATCTACCAACAAATCCTCTACCTTGACCTCTATCAAATGGCCTCTTACCTCTGAATGGATAGCTTCCCTTGTGGTTGGTTCTTATCTTTTTATGTTGATTTCTACTTCTTCATATACTTACAACCGACTTTTATTTGCATTCTCTCCTCCACCTCTAAGAGGCTTATTTCTACCCCTTGAATATTAAGTTTATCTTTTTGACAACTTTTCTTCTACTTTTAAGGCATACTGATATGCATATTCAACTGATTTAGGTGAAAGAAGACTAATTTAATCTTGAATAAAAAATTTAAATCCATTTACATACCTATCCACCTTATCGATATATTCTTCAATATGGATTGCTCTTATAATTAACCTATAAAATTCTTTAGTATAATCCTTAACTAATATATCTTTTTGTGTCTGATTCTAAAGTTTATTAGAAATATTAATTTGATAATCTCTAGGCATAAACTTACCTTTGATTTTATCCACCATCATGTCCCCCAACTCTTGATTTTAGTCTTACCTTTTCTTCTTCTCTCCTCTTGCACTTCATCCCACCATAGGGATGCTTGACCTTTGAGCCTTGTCATGGAAAATTTCACTCTTTTATCTTCATAAACATTCTCGTAATCAAATCACTTATCTATTCAATCAATTCCTATACATTGATGCTACCATCATATCTAGGTACCTCTATCTTGGGTTTAACACTAACACACATTATCAATTTGACCAATCTTTCTTATGTTCCTTCTTTCTCTATCTATACATATACTTATTCTTCTTGAAGTCCCTCATCCTATCTATCAATAATGTCTCCTTTATCCACTCCTCTCCTTTATGAATGTTGTATGACATGTAATCTTATCTTGAGATTCCTCATCTCCTCAAGTAATATAGCCTGAGTAGGTTGTCTCCTTTGTCCTCTACATCTTTTTATTCTCATAACCAACTCTGCAATCTTATTTTCACTTGTATTGATTGATTTGAACTGAATTCCTTGATTGATATCTCAATCCTAACTAAGCTATGATACCATAAATTGATGTAAATAATGGTCTTCTTCACTTTAATCTTCCTCTTGAAATATTATCTTGAAGTCTACAACTTTTAGTAGAACTGACTCTTTGAACCTTTGCAAAGAAAATATTTTAATTAACCTTATTTTATTGACTCATTCAACTTAAAAACCCTATGAAAGGATTAAAACAATGATATGGGTATTATGGTGGTTATTTTGGACAAATTTAAACACCAACTAGATCATTTAATGATCAATAACTCAACTCAGTCCTAACTCTATTTTAGGATAGTATATAGAAATTTTAGTCTTAAGAATGGTGTTATAGGTTAATATTCCTCTCAATAGTGCATTATATTACTTATTTAGATATTATATACCACTTATGATAGTGATAAACCAATCTATTTATTGGTTTATTAGGGGAATAAACTAAAAAACAAATCTTGCTCTCTTTAGGAATGTGCAGGCCTAATTCTGCTTCTTGAATAATATTTCCTTATTTCAATCAAAAAATTAATTATAAAAATTTAATAAAGTGTTTATAATTATCATATAATTAAAAAAAACCTTCTTATGAACTTTGGGCTCCAAATACATAGCAAAACAATCAATATTTCTCTTTTCTAATCTCTCTCAGTGATTACATACAAGCAATCCTAGACACAATCAATTGTAAATAGAGTCTCAGAGTAAAGTTTAACCTTGAAACAAGATGGAACACCTTATAAACCTCCTTAAGTAAATTCCCTCAAATTTTGATAATGTTTCACCCATTATAAACCTAGTTGTGAGGCTTTTTGTATCAAAAACCCTATTTTAGGGTTTCTCAAGAAGCATAGAAGCCAAGATCTTCGTAATGATGGTTCATAAAAATTATAGACTCTATTATTTATAACACTTTATCAAGGTCTTAAGGATATAATTCATTTTTCCCAATCCTTAAACTAAGCTCATGCAAACTTTCACACATTCTACTAGTGATTGCAACCAAATGTAAATGTCTAGAAATAGGGTTCTTGGATGTTTCAATCACAAGGAATTTGAATTAAGATAAAAAAAATTAAGCTGAATTTAATATCTTTCATTAATTAAATAAAAACATGAACTCAATGATTCAAGCAACTAAATTATATTATCTTGAAAGAAAACTATGTTTTTATACATGTAAACCCCTATTTTACATGGTAAACTTGAAGATTATCCTAAAATCATGAAAATTTATCTTTTTTATGGACTTGCACACATCCTCTTTAGTTGGGTCAATGATTATAAAGTATTTTAAGGCTTATCCAAGCTTAGGATGTTCCAATTTTTCTCAAGATTCTTCTCAACCAACTATCCCTAAGACAGAAATTGACCTTATATGACTTATCTTATAGTTGTATTTAGGTTTTGGATAACCTCCAAGATAGATATGACTAGAAAAAGGTCTAGAGGACTCCTTCAAATGTTTAAAAACCTTAAGATACCTATGAAAACTCATAATGACTCATAAATGAGTATAATTATCCATATATTTACATAAAAGACATTTGAAAATTCAAATTTAAACTTCAGAGGGAAAACTTATATAAGACCTAAAACTCACTTAGACTAAATTCTAAGACCTAGACAAGGTCTTTTTATTGTATTAAAAACATTTCAAGACTATCAAGACCCTATACTATGCTATCCAAGTATAAATTACATACTGACCGTGATGCTCCTGGATCAAGCTATATTTAAGGAAAGCTGCTTACATAGAGTTTTTCCTGTAGTTAACATAATATTTGTTCTATCTAATTTAATGCTACATATTCAACTATAGGCTGATAAATTTACCCTCGAGGTTGAATATATTTTTATGGTTATGATCCATTGGGGTAATTCCCCTTACATAATAAAAAAAGTGCCTCCTAAGTCTCCTCATGATTACTATAACAGAGGGTAAGAGAAGCATGAGCATGGTTATAGGCATTGGAGGTCTCAAATTAACTCAAAATTCTCCACCCCTCCACCTCCTCTTTGTTAGAGATTATCTCCTTTCGAGGGGTATGGAGGGTGGCTTTCACCCCATGTTGATCTTCTAGTCATAATAGGTTTAATCCTCTAAGTAGAAATAGTTAAGGGAAGTTCCCCAAGTTTATTCTTTCTATATCACCCCCTTATGGGCATGCTGAGGAAGGTAAATAATAAAAAATTACGAATATGGTTGGTTTATACCTAATATGTCTCCATCTCATGGGGAGATCGGGTATAGATAGCCCACTATTGCCTTTTTCTCCTTTTGCAGTGCTACTAATCCTTTTTGAATAGTGTTGGTTGTTATTCATTGTATCTTGTACTACTGATGTCACTACATTTGTAATGGTTTAATTTTGGTTTTGATTTTCATGTTCCTTTTTTGTCCAGTGTATTGAATTTTGCAAATTTTGGTAGAAATGACTCTTTGAACCTTGGAAAAGAATTTTTTTTACTTAACCATATTTTCTTGACTCATTTAACTTAAAAAAACTATAAAAGTATTAAAACAATTATATTGAGTTTATAGTGGTTATTTTGGACAAGTTCAAACACCAACTAGATCATTTAATGATCCAAAACTCAACTCAGCCCTAACTCTATTTTAGGACTATGTACAAACCTTCTAGGTATTAATAATGGTGTTATAGGTTGAAATTACTCTCAATAGTCCATTGGATGACTTATTTATATATTATAGACCACCTATGATAGTGATAAACTAATATCTCTATTGGTTTCTTAGAGGAATAAACTCAAAAACAAATCTTGCTCTCTTTAGGACTGTTCAGGCCTAATTCTACTTCTTAAAGGATATTGTGTTATTTCAATAAATAAATGAATTAGAATGACAAGGATCATATAAAGACAAAAAACCTTCTTATTAAGTTTGGGCTCCAAATACAAAGCAAAACAATCAACATATCTCTTTTCCAATCTCTTTTGGTGACTACCTACAAGCAGTCCTAGACACAGTCACTTGTAAAGGGATTCTCAGAGTAAGTTTGACATTGAAACCATATGGAACACATTATAAACCTCATTAAGTAACTTACATCAAATTTTAATAACATTTCACAGGTTAAAAACTTAGTTATGAGGCTTTTTATATCAAAAACCTTGTTTTAGGGTTTCTTAGGAAGCACAGAAGTGAGATCTTCTTAATGATGGTTCATAAAATTTAGAGACTCTCTATCCTTTATAACACCTATATCAAGGTCTCAAGGACATTATTCAACTTTTCCAATCCTTAATCCAAGCTCATGCAAACTTTCACATGTGCTACCAGTGATTGCAACCAACTATAGATGTCTAAAAACAAGGTTCTTGAAGGTTTCAAGCACAAGGACTTTGAATTAAGGATAAAATCAGTTAAATTTTAATTAAATATATTTATTTCATGTAAAAATAACATGAAAACAATGATTCAAACAACTAAATTCTATTATCTTGTAAGAATATTATGTTTCTATACATGCAAACCCTTATTTTACATGGCAAACTTGAAGATTAGCCTGCAATCATCAAAATTTCTCCTTTTTATGAGCTTGTACACCTCCTTTTATATCTGGGTTGATACTTATCAAGTAGTTTAAGGCTTCACTAACCTTAGTATTCTCTAATTTTGCTCAATATTATTTTCAACCATCTTTAAGATATAAATTGACCTTATATGAATTATCTTATAGTTGTATGTTAAGAACATAATATCTCACCTACATAAAATAATTGAAAATATTGAATATATATTATATTATATTCCTTTTGTGGAAGGAATCACTTGCCACTTTGAGGGGGCTACCTCCTTATCAGATTAATACTCTAATGAATTGATATTTACTTGGATGAATTACAATAGCCTATGCTCCTCTATTTATACTACTTCTAATCTATCCCACTCATCCTTTATATGTATGTGGGATTATTCCTCTAATATACTATTCTTGTAATATACTATTCACTATTATTCATTCTACTATTTCTTTCCTATATTCTATAACCCAATATGTATTATATTACTCCCCTAGGTATATTATATTCCATCCCTCTTGACATATTTTGGCCTCTAAACATGTAAATAATAAAATATAAAAAATGTGTAGAAGACCAAATAGATGCATGTCCATATGTCCTTTTTTGCTTCCACATCTTCCACCTGAGGTAGGATATGACCATGTACATCAATAGAGTAAACATGGGAACTATAATTGAAGTTTGAAGTGTAATTTGAAATATGATGACCAACATATCAAAGAAAGCATGAAAATTCTCTAAATAGTCAGCCTAGTCAGCTAATGGAGGATACATGTCATCCCCCTTAACATTGTTCTTAAAACACATTTTTGTTGGAATGGCTAACCTCAACATAGAATTGTTAGAATCATCTGAGGGAAGAAGGAAATAAGTTTCTATTGTGTAGAAAGAGGATTTGATGAAGATAAGACCAAATGAATTAGTCTACACCAAGTGATCAACATACAATGATATGCAAGTATCATCTAAATCCATTAATATAATTATTTCTAATTCACATTCTTCAACTATATGAAATAAATCACCGTACTATTCACTATAGTTATTCTCCCATTCCATCTATGCATTAATTTCCTTATCATAATTTGTTAGCATGTGGGAGTGAAATTCAAATCTATCTAAAGTAGCATGCATATCACTATTGAATTTATCCATAGAATTACTTGATTGATGCATTTCTCTAGATAAAATGAAAAGATTCATTTGTTTTTACAATAAAAATTCCTAAAATTATAACAAATTTTGGAATATGGAATGAAATTAAAACATTAAAATTATTCTAGAAATATGGAAATGAGACACACAAAACCCATAAATTGTTTGGTGTAATTTGTTACCATTTGAGAGTAGTTTGAAGAATAGACATAATTTTGAGGGCAAAAAATGAAAATTTACACTTGTAAATGACCATTTTTAGCTTTAGATTCTAATTGGAACAAGACATAAAGATGTAAATATAAGTTTTGAAAATTTTAAAGATGCAATGAAGCTCCAAAATATGCCTACAATAAATATCATGGAAGTGGCCCTAAAAAGCGTTCTGATACCAAATATTAAAAATGTAATATCTCACATACACAAAATAACTGAAAATATTAAATATATATTATATTATATTCTTTTTGTGGAAGAAATCAATCCGAATCACTTGCCACTTTAAGGGGGCTACCTCTTATTAGATTAACACTCTAATTAAATTGATATTTACTTGGATGCATTACAATAGCCTATGCCCCTCTATTTATACTACTTCTAATCTATCCAATCATCCTTTCTATACATGTGGGATTATTCTTCCAATATACTATTCACTAATATTCATTCTACTATTATTTTTATCTATTTTACCCCCAAATATGCATTATATTACCTTCTATAGGTATATTACATTATAATATACTTAGGTAGGGGTATATATTGGATGTTGGAGGTAGAGTAATAGTAGTGAATAGTAATGTCATAGAGGAATAATTCCACATGCATAGAAAAGAAGAGTGGGATTTATTATAATAATATAAATAAGAGGGTATATGCTATTATAAGATATTCAAGCAAATATCAATTTAATTCGAGTGTTATTTTTATAAGGAGGTAGCCCCCTCAAATTAGTAAGTGATTGTGGAGTTATTCATTCTATAAAAAGAATAAAATTTTAATATACTTAGTATTTTTATATATTTTATGTATGTGAGTATAAAGGTTCTTAACATCTGATATCAGAGCACTTTCCAAGGCCATTTCCATGATCTTTTTTGTAGACACATTTTAGAGTTTCATTGCATCTTGGATGTTTTCAAAAGTTAGATCTACATCATTCTTTCTTGTTTAAATCAGAATATGAAGCTAATACAAGTGAATATTTTCATTTTTTGCCCTCAAAACCATGTTTGTACTTCAAATAGATCTTAAATGGTAACAAATTACACTAAATAATTTCTAGGTTTTGTGCTCCTTGTTTATAACTTTCTATAAAAATTTGAATTTTTAAATTTAATTAAGTACTAAAAATGTTACCAAAATTTTAGAAATTATTGTTGTAAAAAAAATATGACTTTTCTTTTGCACATTGCTCTCAGACTATAATGAATCACATCAAACCAGTTTTTTAGTTTTGTGTGCCTCATTTCCATCTTTCTAGCACATTTTGAATTTTTAGATTTCATTCAGTATTGTAAAATTTATCATAGTTTTAGTAACTACTTCTGTAAAAAATAAATAAATAAACTAACTATTCTTCTACATGCTACTCTTAAATGAGAAATAATTGCACCAATTAATTTCTAGGTTTTATGCACCTTAGTTTCACTTTTCTAGAACAATTTTAATTTTTTAATGTCATTTAGTATTTTTAAAGTTATCACAGTTTTACTAACTATTATTTGTAAAAAATAAAAAATAAAAAATAAAAAAATGGAGCTTTCTATTTTATCTAGAGCAATTCATCAATTAAGCAATGCTATGGATAAATTCAAAAATAATATGTATGTTGATTTTTATAGATTTGAGCTTCACTCTTATATACTGACACAGTATGATAGGAAAATTAGTGCATGGTTGGATTAGGAGAATAACTATAGAAAATAGTATGGGCATTTATTTCTTATAGTTGAAGAATATGAAGCTGAAATAATTACATTACTAGATTTAGAAGCTACTTATAGAGCATAGCATGAAAATCTCTTTCCCTTGGATGAAGTTGATTTATTTGGTCTTTTGTTCACTGAGTCTTCCATACATATGAAAAAAAATTCTTCTATCATCCAACAATTCCAAAAAAATTATGCATTCTTTGTTGGGGTTAGCCACTCCAAAAATAATACATGTAAAAACCAATGCTAAGGGGGGTGGTGTGTATCCTCCATTGGCTCACCAAATAGATTATTTTGAGCATCCTTGTTCTTGTTATGAGATGGTGATCACCAAGATTCAAATTGCATTTCAACCTCATGTTATAGTACTTCATTTCCTATTGCTAATGTACTTGCTCATCTCCATGCACAAGAAGAAGTGGAAATAAAAAATAATTCATGGATGTGCCTCCATCTGGTTTTCTATATATTTTTAATCTGTAAGTTTTTGCATGTTTTGATGGAGAAACATGTCAATGGGGATGAAATGTAGTATACCTATGTATGGGTATACATTGCATATTGGGGATATAATAATAGTAGTGAATAGTAAGGAATAGTAATGTCATAGAGGAATAATCCCACATGCATAGAAAAGAAGAATGGGATACATTAGAATTGTATAAATAAGAGGGCATATGTTATTATAAAGAATCCAAACAAATATCAATTCAGTTAGAGTGTTACTATGATAAGTAGGTATCCCCCTCGACATTATAAGTGATTGTGGAGTCATTAATTCTTTAAAGGGAATAAAATATTAATATACTTAGTATTTGTGTATATTTTGTGTATGTGAGCATAGAGGTTATTAAAATTGTATTTATTTTTTTGATAACCTCCAAGATACATTACTTAAAAAAGGTCTAGAAGACTCCTCCAAATATTTCAAAACTCTAATAGACCTATGACAACTCAAAATGACTAATAAATGAGTACAATTATCCATATATATACATAAAAAAACATTTGAAATTTCAAATTTAAACATTTGGAGGGACAACTTATATAACACCTCAAACTCACTTAGACTGGCTTCTAAGACTTGAACAAGGTCTTTTTATTGTATTATAAACATTTCAAAACTATAAAGACCCTATATTATCCTATCCAAGTATAAATTGTATATTGACAATGATTTTATTGCATCAAACCACCAGAGTACAAAAAGATCTCTTCATGGACTCCTATTCATGGGTTGAATTTTCTATGCTACTAGGAGTGATGAATTTTTGATCTTTAACATTCTTCCTTTTGTATTTGATTAAACTTCCTCTTGGATCCCATGGCTTGTTTGGTTGATCTCAGTTTGAGTGTACAAGTTATAGTATTTTCTTTATCTACTTGTGATTGGATGCTTGTAAGGTTGATGTACTATCTTCATTGATGAAGATATTTATACTTTTCACTTTCATTGTCTCCCTATTTGTTTTTATTGTACTTGCATATTGGATAAACAATTTAATAAAATCAATATGTTCATTGTGTTTTTGAAGTTCCTTTTCATCGCCTATGAGCATTGCCTTTACCTCATATACATCAATCTACACTTGAACCTCTGTTTTATGTTCTTTCATGATTATTCTCCCCCCTTAGATTGCTTATTACACCTTCTTTTCCATTGTTCTACTCCTCCATTATGGGCATATTATAACATTCTTTATTATCATTATTTTGATCCTCAACCTTGAAAATTTCATTTTTATCTTTCCCGACAATTTTTTCTTCTTAACTCACTATTTTCTCATTTGGGATTTCACTTCCCTTATTGCCCATGGCATCCTTCAACAAACCAACTTTTGTTATAAACTCCTCAAGATAGTTTCTATATATATATATATATATATATATATATATATATTATTGATGATAACTCATATAATAGGTTATCAATTACCTTATTTACAAGTTCATCTAACACAATCTAAATTTTTAAAGACAAATCATGTTCTTTATGAGTTGTAATAACTACCTTTTGTTGATCAAATGGTACATTATTTACCTTATCTCTTTGATTTGTGATAAGAATTCTTTATCACCTGTCAACAACACCTTAGAAATTATTTTTACCACTACATTATCTTCTTTCAGTGGTATAAGTGTATGCTTATGTCCCTCTTTTTCAAAGGTATAGGTATTTCTTTCCCCATCATGAATGGATCTCATATCATACTACCAAGGTCTACCTAGAAGGACATGACAAATGTCCATATCCATCACATCACATATGACTTCATCCTTATAACTTCCTATTTGGAAATCTACTTTACATTGCTCATTCATTAAGATCTGATGACTCTTTTTCAACCAGGATACTTTGTAGGGAGTTGGATGAGTTTCTTTTTCCAAATTTAGTTTGTTGACCATTTTAGTAGAAACCAAATTATCAGTACTCCCACAGACCTGCTGTAAATAATAAAGTGATAACACTTACCATGTGTTTTTTATGTGGTCTTGAAGAATGTCTTTCTTTTAAGTGGTTCTTGTATCTCCTTAGTGGGCTTAATAAGAACTTTATTCATGAGTAATGATTCACCTATTTTAGGAGCATCTTCAAAAATAGATGATCCAACACTCTCCTCTTCATCAACTTGAGCTATGTGAACACTTTCTTGGCTTGCAGATGAATTCTTAGGGCACTCATAAGATCTATACCCAAACTTTTTATATTTGAAACATCTACCAACAAACCCTCTACCTTGACCTCTATCAAATGGCCTCTTACCTCTGAACGGATAACTTCCTCTTATGGTTGGTTCTTGTCTTTGTAAGTTATTTTCTTCTTCCTCATATACTTGCAATTGACTTCTATCCGCATGCTCTCTTCCACCTCTAAGAGGCTTATTTATACCCGTTGAATATGGAGTTTGTCTTTTTAACAACTTTTCTTCTAATTTTAAGGTGTACTGATATGCCTATTCAATTGATCTAGGTGAAAGAAGACTAATTTAATCTTGAATGACAAATTTAAATCCATTTGTATACCTGGCTACCTTCTCGATGTATTCTTCAATATGGATTGCTCTTGTAGTCAACCTATAAAATTCTTCAGTATAATCCTTAACTTGTGTGTGTGTGTGTGTGTGTGTGTGTGTGTGTGTGTGTGTGTGTGTGTGTATATATATATATATATATATATATATATGTTTATGATTCTAAATTTTCTTAGAAAGATTAGTTTGATAATCTATAGGCATAAACTTACCTTTGAGTTTAGCCACCATCATGTCCCAACTCTTGATTTTAGGCGTACCTTTTTTTCTTCTCTCCTCTTACGCTTCATCTCATCATAGGGATGCATGACATTTGAGCCTTGTCATGGAAAATTTCACTCTTTTGTCTTCATCAACATTCTCATAATCAAATTACTTATAAAAATCACTTATCTGTTCAATCATGTCCTCCAAATTGAGGCTACCATCATATATAGGTACCTCTATCTTGGGCTTAACACTAACACACATTATCGATTTGACCAATCTTTCTTCTATTCCTTCTTTCACTATATTTGCAACTACTTCTTATTATTAAGGTCCCACTTCCTATCTATCATTGTTGTCTCCTATATCTACTCCTTTCTTTTGTGCAAGTTCCATCCCCTACAATCTTGTATTGAGATTCCTCATCTCCTCAAGCAATATAGCCTGAGTAGATTGTCTCCCTTGTCCTCTACCTCTTCTTGATCTCATAACCAAATCTGCAATCTTATTTTAACTTGTATTGACTGATTTTAACTGACTTCCTTGACTAAGATCTAAGTCCTAACTAAGATATGATACCACAAATTGATTCCAAGAATGATCTTCTTCACTTTAATCTTCCTCTTGAAATACTATCTTGAAGCCTACAACTTTTGGTAGAACTGACTCTTTGAACCTTGGCAAAGACAACATTTTACTTAACCCTATAACAAGATTAAAACAATGATATGGATATTTTAGTGTTTATTTTAGACAAGTTTAAACACCAACTAGATCATTTAATGATCAAGAACTCAACTCAGTCCTAACTCTATTTTAGGATTGTATATAGACCTTTTAGGTCTTAAGAATGATGTTATAGGTTGAGTTTCCTCTCAATAGTCCATTGTATGACTTCTATATATATTATAGAACACTTATGATAGTGAGAAACCAATCTCTCTATTGGTTTCTTAGGGGAATAAACTCAAAAACAAATCTTACTCTCTTTAGGACTGTTCATGCCTAATTCTGCTTCTTAAAGGATCTTGCCTTATTTCCATCAATAAATGACTTAGAAAAATTTACTAAAGTGTTTAGAATGATCATATAATGAAAACAAACCTTCTTATGGTGTTTGGAATCCAAATACAAATCAAAACAATCAACATCTCTCTTTTCCAATCTCTCTTGATGACTAACTATAGGTAGTCCTGGACATAGTTGTAAAGGGAGTCTCAGAGTAAGTTTGAACTTGAAACCTCTTGGACCACCTTCTAAACCTCCTTAACTAAATTACCTCAAAGTTTGATAATTTTTCACTAGTTAAAAACTTAGTTATGAGTCTTTTTGCACCAAAACCCCTTTTTTAGGGTTTCTCAAGAAGCACAGAAGCTGAGAGCTTCTTAATAATGGTTCATAAAACTTAGAGACTCTATCCTTTCTAACACATATATCAGGGTCTTAAGGACCTTATTCAAGTTTTCCAATCCTTAAACGAAGTTCATGCAAACTTTTACATGTGTTACCAATGATTGCAACCAACTGTAGGTGTTTATAAACAGGGTTCTTGGATGTTTCAATCACAAGGACTTCGAATTAAGGATAAAATCACTTCAAGTTGAATTGAATATATTTCATGCATGTAAGAACAACATGAAAACAATGATTCAAGAAACTAAATTATATTATCTTGCAAGAAAACTATGTTTTTATATATGTAAACCCCTATTTTACATGTAAACTTGAAGATTAGCCTGTAATCATCAAAATTTATCCTTTTTATTGACGTGTATGCCTCCTCTTTAGCTGGGTCAATGCTTATAAAGTAGTTTAAGGCTTATCAAAGCTTAGGGTGCTCCAATTTTGCTTAAGATTCTTCTTAACCAATTGTCCCTAAGACAAAAATTGACCTTATATGACTTATCTTATAGTTGTATTTACTTTTCTGATAACCTGCAAGATAGTTATGACTTGAAAAGGGTCTATAGGACTCCTTCCAATGTTGCAAACCCCTAAGAGACCTATGACAACTCATAATGACTCATAAATGAGTACAATTATCCATATATTTACATAAAAGACATTTAAAAATTCAAATTTAAACTTTCGGAGGGAAAACTTATATAAGACCTCAAACTCACTTAGATTGACTTCGAAGACATGGACAAGGTCTTTTTATTGTATTACAAACATTTTAAGACTATCAAGACCCTATATTGTTGTAGCCAAGTATAACTTGCATATTGACAGTGATGTTCCTGCATCAAGCTATATTTAAGGAAAACTACTTAAATAGAGTTTTTCCTATAATTAACATAATCTCTATTCTATCTAATGTAATGCTATATATTCAACTACAAGTTGATAAAGTTACCCTCAAGGTTGAATATCTTTGTATGCTTATGAGCCATTGGAGTAATGCCCCTTGCATAGTTAAAAAAGTGCCTCCTAATGCTCCTCATGATTACTAGAACAAAGGGAAAGATCGGCATGAGCATGGTTGCATGCGTTAGAGGTCTCGAAATAACTCAACTTTTTCCACCCCTCCACCTCCTCTCTGTTAGAGATTCTCTCCTTCTGAGGGGTGTGGAGGGTGGCTTTCACCCCATGTTGATCTTCTAATCATACTAGGTTTAATCCTCCATGTGGAGATGGTTAAGGGATGTTCCCTAGGTCTGTGCTTGCTATATCACCCTCTTGTGGGCACGTTGAGGAAGGTGAAGAAGAAAAAAAAGCAGGAAGATGGTTGGTGCATCCCCAATATGTCTCCCTCTCATGGGGGAGGTCGGGTACACAGCCCACTGCCTCCTCCTCCTTCTACAGCGTTGGTGGTCCCTGTTGCATAGTGTTGGTTGCTATTTGTTTTACCTTGTACTATTGACGTCACTATAGTTGTAATAATTTAATTGTGGATCTGATTCTCGTGTTCCTTTTTCGCTGAGTATATTTTAGTTGTTGTTTAGGAATGTGCTCTCATACCACCTATCTTTTAAACGAACATGTATTATATTTCTTTTTTAATAAATTTAATGTTTCAATGAAAATAAAATAATCATTTTTTTGAAATAAAATTTATCGATTGTATTTGAAAATGAAAATAATGGAGTTTTGGTTCCTTACATTTACGATTCAAAGTTAATGTGATACGAGATTGATTTATGGGTCACGAGTATAATAAACTCCCTTCAATTTTATGATGAGGTTTTTACCAGGAAAATATACAGGCAATTAGTAGTGAGGATTCTGTTTCTTTCTAAACTTCATGAAACACGCGCTTAAAAGTCTTTGGCAAGCCTTTTGCAACGGAATCGGGCATCTCTATCCTGAAAACTGGGAAACAATTTTTTTTTCCACGTTAAAAATCCCTATCCGGAAACTTAAATCCGAAACTATCAAAAACTTTTTGAGAAACCCCGCAAGGATTCATGCACGCGGATAGAGACGTGTTAAGAAAGCCGCCCTCTGCCCGCGGATGATGAGCTCAAACCAAACAAACGTCTCTGCTCAGACACTATTATAAATACGGGTACAACACCACCGTTGATCAACATCAATCGCATTGTGGGTATTCATAAAATAGCCTAACCATCATCATCATTCCAGTTCTCAGAATGGCAGGCCGTGTAAATGTTGTATGGCTTCTGATAGTGTGCACTGTTGTTGTATTAAGTGTAATGAGTGACCTGGCCATGGAGGCGGAAGCCCGGCAGGCCCCGGCCCCTGCTGCTGCTCATGAAGATAGTGGGAAAGGAGGGGACCAACCTTCAAAAGCTCGCAATGGCACCGTTAAGCATACTTCACCCCCGGCAAGCGGGTCCGGGTCTGGGAGAGGGTCGGGTAGTGGAAGCGGTAGTGCTTCCAGTTCAGGGGCTGGGTGTAGAGCCTCTGGAAGCGGTTCAGGGTCAGGGTCCGGGTCCGGGTCTGGCGGAGCCGGTGGTAGTGCCCGTGGGTCAGGCAGCGGCAGCGGGTCGGGATCTGGCAGCTGTGGCGGAGGTCGAGCCTCTGGTTCAGGAGCCGGTTCAGGAGCCGGTTCTGGATCCGGTTCTGCGTCCTCCGGCCCTACTCCGGCTCCTGCTTCTCCTCCTCCTCCATATTCACCTTCACCTTCACCTTCACCTTAAACATGCTGGATGTCAGATTAATATTTTTATAAGTAACATTGCATTGTGCTTAATTTGAATAAGACGAAACATCTCCTCGAACAATTGTTGGGTTCCAGGGTCGACAGTGATTTTAGGTATAAATAATAAAGATTAGTTTGTACAGTTTTGTTTTGAATAAGACTGAACATCTCCCTGAACAATTGTTGGGCTTCATGTTCCAGAGTCATTGTATTGTTGTGATTTAAAGTATAAATAAATATTAATTTGCAAGGCTTTATGAAGAATAATTCATAACGCTTCTCCATTGTTACAATATCAACAGCTGTTGGATTCTTTGACTGTAAGTCCAGTGCTAAACGTATAAAACTTTTAATGCATTTAATTTTACATTTTATATTGAAAAAACAATTTTAACAATGAAGACCAAATACTTAGCAAACATTATTTGCTGCAGCCTGCTAAAATAAGGAAGGATAAAATTAGTTTTCTGTGCATATGTTTCTAAAGAATTTCAGCAAAAGGTTTTTTATTTGATTTAAGAAGCTTTTTATCTGTAGATACAAAATGGGCAGCTGCTCAATGAAATTATTGAACATTAACCTAAGAAAATGAATCTCAGCAAAGAGTAAAAATCTATAAAATGTAAGAAAAAAAGGTTTACAAAATGGTACTGGAGTATTTGGCAAAAAAAATATAGCATGATCAATACGAGAAATTAAAACAAGAGCTTGCAAAGTTTGCTTCAAGACTATAAATATAATCACAAAGAATTGCAAAATTTTAGAGTTGAGCATGTAGGATTATTTTGAACAAATAAAGAGCAGAGCTACCGACTCATGGTTAAATGTGAATTTGAGGTCATCCATATTCAAATCTCTTAAAGGTAATTGAGGAAAGAATGAGACAAGCTCAATGAAAATAAATAAATTTCCGTCTCCATGTTTTTAGGAGCCATTTTGTGCTAAAACATTGACATAAGAAATCCCAGAATGACACAGGATAGTGGAGTGCAGGTAATATAATTGCCTCTTAATTGTAACATTACCATTTTTATATATGTCTAAAAATTAATGATAAGTATTAAAAATAGTATTAAATGTAAAAATTTTGAGAGTGAAGAAATGTAAAATAAATAAATAAATAGGTCAATTATTGAGAGGTAAATGAAATATGTTTTAAAAAAATTTAAATAATATTTTAATACTAAATTTTATAATAATTAAAATGATCTATTATTTCAAACCTTTAATTTAAAAAGATAATTTAATAGAAAATTGATTTTTATGTTCCTATTTTAACAGGGATTAATAAGATTATATTTTTGTGCTTCGGAAGTAGGTAGAATTATAGATTTAATTTTGCTTGTACGTTCTCAATAATAATTTGATTTACATAAGATTCATGGTTCTTTTATAATAAATATAGTAGCTATATTATGTATGTGTGAATATAATAGATATATTGTATATGTTTCTGAATAAAAATATGTAAATGATTTTGATTAATATAATAAAATTTATAGTTTAATTAACAAGAGTATTTTAAGTACACATTTCATAAAAAGAAATGTTAAAAATGTATATTTTTTCAAATTTTGATAAATCTAAAAATCGAGAAATATAAATATAAAAACTTATATTTTTATTTATCTTATATTCTTTAAAATAATAAAAATTTATATTATTAAATAGAAGTGTGCATTTATTTATTGGAAGTAGTTTATAAACTTTCATATGTTTTTATGTATCAAAATAATATTCCAATCTACCTCATTTAAAGTATAAGGTGTAAAAAAAGAGAAACATTAACATATCTATTGTTTCAAAGAAAGTTTAGATCTATCATCTTTTACACACTCTTATACTTGCCAAAATAATCAGAATAGTTTGTAGTAATCACATCAAACATATAAATCTTTCAAACTATTTATGTTCTAAACATTTTTTCTTTTTTTGTTATGATTTATAAATAGTGCAAATACATTCATCCATCTCACCCAAACATCTAGCAATATTTATTATAGCGAGCTCCCTACATTAAGATTTTCACATAAACATGTTAACAATTTTTTTCTTTGATGATTTTGATTATCCATCTCCTTGTAATAATTATGAGGGTTGAAAAACTTAGCAACATTAGATATAGATAAATCTGTGAACCTTGTATAGAGAATCAATCACTTTTAATATAAATATTTGTTTTTAATAGAATGCAATCATCTAGTGTCCCTAGTCTTTGTAAGTTAGGAAGACTTTTAAATCTCAATGCATGTATAATAAAGTAGCAAAAAAATATTGTAGTAAAAATATGGCACTCCACATGTATTTTGAGACAAATAGTTTGATTGTAGCAAATGATTCAATGGGACATGAAGGAAAAAGACAACAAGATATTCATTTCACAATAAAATTCTATATTTTTAAGGAAACAAACAAACCAATCAAAAACATTTCTCCATTCTATAAAAAGATCTTACATATTATCATTAAATTTGTAAAGAATAAGTAGGGCCAAAAAAAAATTGAAATACATAATAAACACCTTTAACTCCTTTAAAAATCCTAAACCTACTACAAACAGATCCAACTATAACTCAAACAAACTTAAAAACTATTTAAATTTATCTAAAATCCATGTATTAGAGGTCAAATACATTGAAAATGACCTCAAGTGATTAAAAAATTATAATAAAAATATCAACATTTAGAAAGACCGAACTTTAAATCCAAAAGAGTTGGATTGAAGATTAGGTAATGCTTGTATTGCAAAAATATTAGATAGAATTTTATTTATGGAGGAGTTTTTTCATATCTAGGCAAGTCCCCAAGTTTACTATTCTCAACAATGTTGAGTCAAATCATTTTCCAGGTCCGATAGAAATATGGAATTCTTAGTGCCCAAAATCTCCCTTTTGTTTCTAGCTAATGTGGCTTTGGCATGTTGATCTTAAAAATAAAATTTAGGTTTGGTGGATGAAGGGTAAGCCTCATCATGGAACTAAAATGTATATATTTGTGAAAAAACTTAGATTTGTCAAATTCTAGCTTATGAAGTGGAATTGGAATGAATTTGGACATATCAAAATTAAAAAGCAAGATATTTCTCAAAGGCTGGAAAAAGTCATTGAAACTATCCTTTTGAGTAACATGATTGAAGAAATCAAACAAAAGGAGCTTGCTTTGATTAATCAAATGGATGAATGGAATTTGAGAGAGGAAATAATGTGGTAACAGAATACAACATTAAGTGTCTTAAATAAGGATATAAAAACTCTAGGTTTTTTCATGAATCCATGCTTATGAGAAAATATTTTAACTATATTTCTTCTTTAGAATCGAGTGATGAAATTCATGAATTCTGTTTGTAGGGTATATCGATTATAAATCTCAACTACTTTGTTCAAATCTTTTATGTTATTCTTTTGGATTTGAATGATTAGGAGCAAATTCTTCATGAGATTCCTAATATTATTTCAAATGAGGATAACAGATTGCTTATGACTAGCATTTTGGTGGATGAATTAAGAAGTGTTGTCTTCAGTATGAGTAAAGGAAAATCCCCTAGACCCGATGGGTTTCCTATTGATTTTTATCAAGAATTCTGGGACATCGTTCACTAGGACCTGCTAGAGGTAGTGGAAGAAGCTAGGTTATCCGAAGTAATTCTTAAGAAAATAAATAAAACATCTATTGCCTTGGTTCCTAAGGTGAAATATTTTATGAATATATGTGGTTTTCATCCTATTTCTCTTTGCAATGTCTTATACAAAATCATTTCAAAATCATAACCAATAGAATGAAACCCCTCTTTCATAAAATTATATCCCCTGAGTAAGGAGGATATGTAGTGGATAGACAAATCCTTGATGAGATTGTGTTAGCTCAATAATCTATTCATTCCATGCAACTCCAAAACTTTCCAGTTATGTTTATTATATTAGATATTTCTAAAGCATGTGATAAGGTTGATTGGGATTTTCCCTTAAAATTTCTCAAGTGTTTTGTCTTTTGAGAGGAGAGGATTAGTTGGGTGAGAGGATGCATTTTTTAAATGTCTTTATCATTCCTAGTTAATAGTACACCTACCAGGCCATTTGGGGCTTCTATAGTTATTGGGCAAGGGGACCCTCTTTATCCTTATTTGTTTATCATTATGGTAGAGATATTGGGAAGAATTATTGCTAGAGACAGAGAAGAGATAAGTATTAAAGGTATTACTCTTGCACATGGTCTTAACCTAATTACACATTTGTATTTTATGGATGATTCTTCTTTGATGGGAAAGGCTTTGACACAAGAATCTTTGAATTTTAATAAGAAGCTACAACTTTTTAGTGTTGCAACTGAGTATCTCATTAGTGAAGATAAATCAATTTTTTTCTTTCATACATCTCCTAGACAAGAAGCTATGATTATCGATACGCTTTATTCTTGAAGAGATTCATTCTTTGTGACATATCTGGGCATTCCCCAAAAGGAGAGTAGGATTTCTGATTAGAGCTGGTTAGTGGATAGGTTAAGAGCCAAAATTTCTAAGTGGACTCATAAATGGCTATATATGGGAGGTCACATTACGCTGATTAAAGGAGTTCTAAAATCTATCCCCATTTATTTTTCTTTGATATTACATGTCCCGAAGACCATATTCAAACAAATTGATCAGAACTACCATAATTTTTTATGGGAAGGGCCTCAATATATCAAAAATTGGTCTTTGGTGAAATTGACTAAGTTTTGCCTACATAAGCATGACAATGGTTCATATTTCAACTCAGCCCATATAAATGGTCAAGCTTTAGCTACAAGGATTTATTGGCATCTTATTCAATTTCCTTCTCAATTATGGGTGCAAACCTTGAGAGCCAAATATGTAAGTAATAAAACACTTGGTCAAATTGTCCAATTTTATCTCCCCTCTAGAATTTTTCCTATTTTAGTTGTCCTCAAAGTTAGTGATTCTATGATCAATAAAAATATTTTTTGGATCACTAATAATGACATGAAATCCCATTTCTAGACTGATTCTTGAGATGGGTATGCCCCTCTAGTTGAACATTATCCCCATTTTCATTGGCCTTCAAAATAACTTCATCAAGCTAATTGGATTATGGTTTGAAAGTATTATAGAAGGTCCAATAGATAGTGGGTGATTGACAAGGAATGGATCCTCATTTAAGCTTGGGTGATTCATATTTTAATAGATTATAAAAACTAGTTGATTCATATTCTTAAGGAGAGAGATATTTATCGCTTTGATGATGATGATATTTTGTCTTGGGCAGGTGAATGTAATAGAGATTATAATGTGGTTGATTGTTATCACTCACTTTGTCCTCCTTCTGATCAATCTCTCAAGATCATATTTAAACAATTATGGAATCATAATATTTGGACTAAAGTAAGGATTTTTATCTAGTTACTCTTTCATAGTAAATATATTTTGGGAGAAGAATTTATGAAAATGGGATTCAATGGTCCCTTTCGATATAAGATTTGATAAAATCATGAGGAAAGTATGTCTCATTCATTCTTTTTGTGTCCCTTCATCATTGAGTTGTGTTAACATTTGGTAAAGATCTTCGGTAGTTTTTGGACATATTTTATGTCTTTAATATAACCACTTCAGGATTGGCACCACATTTTTTAGTTTGATGTTTTTTTAGATCAAATTATTTAGACTGGAGTTAGTCTCTTATTATGGAACACTTGGAAGGAACTAGATGCTAAGATCTTCAAAAAAGAAAGTACTGATAGTGGTTGGATTTGGCAAAAAACCTTGGACAATATTATAGAATTAGTGAAGCACATGTTGAAACACCCTAAGGTTCCCTCCAAGTGATGGATATTTATTCTTCAAGATCTGCACATTGTTTCCTCTCTTCCTTTCCCTTAGACTAATCTCTCTCATCAGAATCATTAATTTACTCACATTCCTGATTGTAATCAAATTCATACAGATGGCACTTCAAGGGGGAATCTAGGTTATGCTAGCATTGGGGGTGTTGGTTGGAGTTCTAATAATTTTATTTCTTTATTTTTATTAGTTAGAATTAGTGTTTCTACTAATAGTTTAGATAAGGGATAAACTATTGTGGAGAGTCTTATGGTAGCTTGGAAAGTGGGGTGGAAGAACCTTCAATTGGTTGTTGATTCTAAGTTTTGGATTCCAATTGCTTTCATAACCTAGTGATAATATCTCCAAATACTAGAGAATTCACAGAATTTTCCATAAAATTTAATGTCTTCAACGAGATTTTGACAGGGTTATCTATTTACATACTCTTCGACAAAAAAATAAAGTAGTTGATGTGCTTGATAATTAGGATATGGATCAATCTTATGTGAATGGATATGGTCCCCCTCCTCTATGATGGTTATTTAAGCTGAAAGACAAGGTTTTACAAATGCTTGCCCTACACAATCACATTATTAATTACTTAAGTCTTTATTTCTATAGCTTCTAGAGAATGATGCTGGTGTTCAGTTCTATTTAGATGGTTTTTATTTATATCCATCTCTATTTGTAGTAATGGGACTTTTTTCTAGTTATGGTCTTGTTAAGAATATTTTTGGGTTTTTCATTTTGAACACGATTTCATGTATGAGCCTTAAGTTATTAGTCTTGTTGGTATTCTTGGCCGCTGCATGCATGGACCAGTGACTAATTTTATTATGGATAGGCATGCTCAGTCTTGTTGATATTCTCTAAGCATATCGAAGGGGAAAGGCCAATATGAGTCCTAGGTGATTTTGTTAGAAGAGGTACCCCTACCTCCTTAGGTCTCACCCGAATGTGTCATCTTCCTTGATACATTTTCCACAATAAAAAATAAAAAATGATAATAAAATAAGATATTGACCATGCTTCTATTCCTAATAAACAAATAAGGTATCAATAATTTTTACCCACTTGTGGCTAATATTAAAAGGAGAAGGCATTGGGAAAAATTATTTAATTACTTCATGCATCAATATAGTTTTACTAGGTATGTTACAATATCACCAATTGCTGGATTCTTTGATTTTAACTCCAAGTGTTAAACATACAAGTTCCTTTTAATACATTTAATTTTATATTTTATATTAAAAAACAATTTTAATAATAAAGACTGAATACTTAGAAAAAATTATTTACTGCAACCTACTAAAATAAGGAAAGATAAAATTAGTTTTCTCTACATATGCTTCTAAAGAATTGTATAAAAAAGTTTTTTATTAAGTTTAAGAAGATTTTTATCTATAGATAAAAAATAGGTAGCCGCTCAATGAAATTATTAAACATTAACCCAAAAAAATCAATTTTAATAATAAAGACTGAATACTTAGAAAAAATTATTTACTGCAACCTACTAAAATAAGGAAAGATAAAATTAGTTTTCTCTACATATGCTTCTAAAGAATTGTATAAAAAAGTTTTTTATTAAGTTTAAGAAGATTTTTATCTATAGATAAAAAATAGGTAGCCGCTCAATGAAATTATTAAACATTAACCCAAAAAAATGAATCCCAACAAAATGCTAGAGAAAAACTTTACAAAATGCAAGAAAAAAAGGTAATAAAAAGGTATTGGAGTATCTGTAAAATTAAATATAAATACGGGGAATCAAAACAAGATATTGTAAAGTTCCTTCAAGACTATAATCACAAATAAATCATAAAGAATTTCAAATTCTTAGAGGTGAGTATGTAGGACAATTTTGAACAATGCTATTTGTATGTGTATCAAATAAAAGCATTTTCTTGAGTAGAGCTACCAACTCAATGTTAAACATGAATTTGAGGCCATCCATATTCAAATATCTTAAGGTAATTGAGGAAATAACTTAGGCAAGCTCAATTTAAATATATAAATTTTTGTCACCATTTTTTAGGAGGTATTTTATGTTTAAATAATGACATAACTTTTGCCTAGTCACAATGGGTACTTTGTCCCATGTGAAAAGAAAGGATATGGAGGAAATCTCAGAGTGATAGAGGATAGTGCAGCACAAGTAATAATTGTTTCATGATTACAACATTATCAAATTTACATATGTCCCTTATGAGTCCCTGCCAAGGCAAGAGACTATAGGAATCACTTTTCAATTAATCATTTTTTTCAGCCATTAAACTTTTTTGACAAGACATACAAGTTTATAAATTCTAAATTTTACTACCAAAAATTTAAGCATATTCTTCTATCTTATTTGGGAATATTCCCTTTATTAATTTTAAAAAACAAAAAAAAATCATCATCCATAGAATCTTTGCCATGTGTTAATTTGGTTTTTATAATTTTCTAAACCTGTACTTAGAAACTTATAACATGACTAATCATAAGGGAAGGCATTGACTTCAAAAAATTCAAAAAAAAATTTAAATATTACACATGGCAAATTCTATTAAAGTGCATCATAGAATTGATTCATCAAATTAAGCGCAATCATAAATATGATGGGACACGATTTTGAATACATTTAATTTGCAAAGTATACATTTAAAATGCAATATTTCTTATTTGTCATATTTCAAATATAGCCCCAGAAAACCCATCTATTCTATTATAGGAATTGTTCACGAATTTCCAACCTCCCTAGCTAGTGATGTCATGGTATTTTAATATTCAAATACTTTAAATAAATATGCTATTTGTCCACATGATTTAATTTTTTAATTACAATAATAACAAAAATCATATGGATATTTATATGTAATATTATAAGGGGAGTTGGGTTTTTCTTAGGATTTCTTCACAATGATTGGAGTGTTAAATTGTGTAATATAATTTAAAATATATAATTTATTTATAGGTGGATGAAGCTTAGAATCAATGAGTTTTTTAAACAATTATGATTGAAAAGGAAAAGTTTGTTGTTATAAAGTTTATTCTCATACAAACTCAAACTATCACTTAGGTTATATCTCCACAACCTTTTCTACTTACCAATACTAGACAACATAACCACATGATCTGGTTAAGATAACTACTAGGATTCATCTATTGGTTACAAATAAACACTATTAATTTTTATAAAATTAATCAGTGGCTCTAGATAAAATAAATATCACATGTTCATTACATGTATACAAATTAGATTTTATTAATTCAATTTTATGCAATTCAATATAGAACATTTATCAACAAGACTATTCATGTCGTAATTCTTCATTTTATGAACATATATTCAACCATAAATAATTTCTAATATAAAGGTAGGGACTAGCTACTACATGACCCTTTTTAATGATAATATTCAAAATATTATTAAATGTTAAAATTTTGAGAGGGAAGGAATGCAAAATAAATTAAAATTAAACTAATCATTGATAGGTAAATGAAATATGCTTAAAAAGGGCCTAAATAATATTTTAATATTTGAATGCTAAAATTTATAGTAGCTAAAATAATATTGATCATTTTAAGGAAAAATAACTTAATAGAAAACTAATTCCTATAGTCTTGCTTTGGCAAGGACTAATAAGATTGTATTTTTGTCCTTTAGAGGTAGGTGGGTTTGTAGGGCTAAGTTTGCTCTTGCATTCTCAATATTAATTTGAGTAGTATATGATAATATAGTATCTATATCATACGTGTTTCTTGGTAAAAATGTTTAAATGGTTTTAATTAATATAATAGAATTTATAGTCTAATTAACAAGAGTAAACTAAGTACACATTTCATTAAAAAATACTAAAAAGGTATATTGTCTTTCAAATTTTAATAAAAATAATAATCAAGAAACATGTCTATTTTCTAGAAAGAATAATAAAATTCAAACCCTGTAATTATAATTTAACATTTAATAAATATTAATGTCTAACCTCAAAAACAAAAATAAATATAAAAACTTATACTTTTATTTATCTTATATTCTTCAAAATGTTCAAAAACTTACATTATTAAATGGATACATCTATTTATTTACTAGAAGGAATTTATAAAATTTCATATGTTTTCATGCATCATAAATAACATTCCAATCTACCTCATTTAAAGCATGACATATAAAAAGGGAGAAACATTAACATATCTATTGTGAAAGTTTAGATATATCATGGTTCTTTATCTTTTTTAATTTTGAGAAGCATCTTTCACACTCTTATGCTTGCTAAAATAACAATAATAACTTGTAACTTATCCACATCAACTATAAAACTCCTTCAAAATATTTATGCTCTAAACATTATTTTTTTAGTTAGTATTCATAAATAATACAAATAAATTCATCCATCTCACTTAAACATCTATAAATATCCATAATAGTGAGTTCCCTACATTAATTTTCTCACATATAAACATGCTAACAATTTTCTTATTTGATGGTCTCGATCATCCATCTCCTTGTAATAATTATGAGGTTGAAAAACTTGACAACATTAAATATAGATAAATATGTGAACTTTGTATAAAGAATTAATAATTTTCATTACATATATTTGTTTTCAATAGACTTCAATATCTAGTGTACTTGTTCTATGTGAGTTATGGAGATTTCAAAATCTCAATGCATGCACAATAGAGCAAAAAAAAATATTGTAGTAAAAATATGGCACTTCACATGTATTCTTAGACAAATAGTTTGATATTAGAAAATGATTTAATGGGATAGGAAAGAGAAAGAGAGAAAGTGATTCATTCCACAATAAAAATTTATTTTTTAATAAAACAATCAACCTAAACAAAATCTTTTCTCCATTCTCTAAAAGGTCTTAAGATATTAGCTCCTTAAACTTGTAATAAATGAGTAGGGGAAAAGAAATGGAATATACAATAGACACATTTAAATCCTTCAAAAATATTAAACCTATAATAAATAGGTCTAAATACAACTCAAACAAATTTAAAACTATCTAAATTTGTATGAAGTCTATGTATTAGAGGTCAAATACATTAAAAATGACCTCAAATGATTAAAAAACTGTAATAAAAATCTCAACATTTAAAAAGAATGAACTACAAATCAACAAGAGTTGGATTAGAAAATTGAGGAAAAAATGCAAAGATTTAAAATAACAAATCCAAAAGAAATAAGGGGAAAGGTAAAGCAATGCATACTAGGGAGACATTACTCCTCTATCCATGACTAGCCCAATTAAATTAGGGAGACATTTCTCTTCTATCCAAAATTAGCCTAACTAAAGTAGTTCATCAAATATTAAATAAAAAGTTATTTTATTAAAAATAAAATTAAAGGAGGAGAGGCCAAACAAAAGTGAGAAAAGAGATGTTAATCAATTTTTAAAAAAAAAATCAAAGGTATCGGCCCCTATCTGGCACCACCTTCCCACTCTAAATAGAAACTCAATCATGTGGGCACTTAAATTCCATGACATTTTCACACCCACATAGCCTCATTGCCTAGGGAAGGATTTGAGTTATACCCCTTTCTATTTTTATTTACATAACACCCTTTTAAATACCACAACACACTCTCTACAATAACTAATAAAGCACATGTAACCTACACTTCTTTGAAGAGTTTCAATAACACCGTCAATGAGTTTAAATATGTATATGCAAAAAAATGTCACACTTATCTTTCCCAAACTTTTATCCACCTACAAGTCAGTCTTCCCTTCCATAATTTGTACAACCTCTAGTCTCTTGTAATATTTCATACTTCACCCTACACTAAATTTAGAATGTTTCTTTTATTTCAGGTAGTGTAATCTTCTAAAAACTTAGATAACTTGTGCATCAAGTTATGTGAGGCTTAAAAATATGATGATAGTCTTTATATTATTTTTTAAGTTGTCTTTATTTATAAGATCAGTTATTTGAGAACTAATCAAAGTTAGATATAATACCATACATTTTAAATATAGTTTATCTTATTTTCTTCATTGTAGAATTTATATATTTTATTTTATTTTTATAATTTAAAATTATTGTGAATTTTAACATGGTATTATAATAGGTTACATGAAAAAATCTTCATGAAATGGGTCATTATCCTAAAGCATAGCTTTTCTTCTATTAAGTTTTTTTTGTTTCTTAGGTTCCTTTTATTCAAAATCTAATTATAACAACATTTACATATATAATTTAAACATGTTTTTGATAGAGTGTTTCAAAGGAGAAGGTTTTTAGCTTGTGGAGCTATAAGTTCACTTTGGTGTTAAAAGAAAAAAAAGGTTTGTGGAATGTTATATCAGGCACTCAATTTATTACAATTCCTTTTCAAAAAAAACTAAAAAATGAACTGTAAAGGTTGGAAAAAATATGAAATGTGGTAATGATTTTTGAAAATTCAATAATAGCATAAGTAAATGAATGTATTTTTAAAAATAAAACACAAAATAAATTCAAATTTATCTGTATAAGAAAAAAAATCACTTCAAAGTTGGTAATTTATTATAATTTTATGTAAAAAGAAATGCTAAAAGGATATCAACGAGATGAAGGGAATTTTGGATGGGCTAATGGATGTTGGGTCTAAGCTATAGGAATAAATACCTATTTCCATATTGGTATATAATGTTCTTGACTCTCATGAGAGTGTTTTCATCTACATAAATCAATGTAAGAAAAAATACTAAGAGATTAAACAAAATAGTTAATATACTAAGAGACAAGGCAAAATAAGTGTAGAAAAAATGAGATTAAACATTTTATTTTTCTACAAACATGAAAAATAAATCAAAATTTTAAAAGGAGTCAATGTTAAAGTAGTCCATCCTAAAAAATAACATTATATCTAAGTGATATTTCCAAGAAGCCAAATAAAAATTAATATCATTAAATTTGAAATTTATAAAAGGATTGTTGGCAAAAGGTTGTTGAAAGTGATAAAAATAGGTATGGTGCATATTTTTCTCAATGGTTTAGTTTATCTCTTCTAATGTTCACCTCATCACTCAAAAAATGTATGTTGTGTAACTAGTATATAGATTTAGAGTATCTGAACTCATGAATTATAAAAAAGGATTGGTTTAATCATTTAACCAACATTTACAAATGAGCAAGATTAGAATATGATAGTGTCAATAAGGTAAAAGGAAATGAACAAATTGGAAGTTTTCTTCCTAATGGTGTCAAGAATAAATTCACTTATATTCTCCTTATATTCCAAATATTTCTCATAATATGTTGTCTATGATTAGGATTATAGACATTGGTCTCAAAGTTCTCTTTGAACAATTTTTTTTTAATTAAATGAGGAAAATTAAATTATTATTCAAGGAAAAAGATTCAATAATTTTTTAAAGATTGCATCTATATTTGATGAAGGAAAAGAATTTGTTGTTGATACTTAGAATGATGCTGAAAATTGGTATCATTGACTTTGTCACCCATGTTACTAGAGCAAGTGGTATATGAGTAGATCTGAACTAGTTTTTGGGTTTAAATTGAATAAAGAGGAAAATTTAAAGTCATGTAGAGCATGGGTTCTTAGAAAATCTACAAATACTCCATTTTCTAAAGTATTAGAAAATAAAGTCATAATAATTGTAGACCTTATTCATTTTGGCATAAATGGTCCAATGTTTGTTAATTCCTTTGGATATGCCAAGTTTGTTTTAACCGAGTCCCATAACTAACTCAAAATCCAATAGTTGTTTGTTTGACAATATTGGTTATTGAGGACAATTAACCATGACTCTTTTAGGAAAGGTATTAATTTGAATTAGATAATCTCTTATTTTAGAAAATTATACTCTTCGTTGGTTGTAAATGGAGATGGATTTTTGCTTTGAGTAGTTAGAACAAAAACTAGTAATTAATATGAGGATTAGTGACAGTGTTAACCATGTAGGATTCTTTTGTGTTTACTTTGCATGCAACCATGTAGGTTTATTGGAAACAAAATAAAATTTTGATTGTAAAAACCTCAAGCCATTGAATTATATTACATAGAATGAGCCATTTAAATAGCTCAAAGATTGATACAAACAAGTAAGGTATGTTTAAAGAGATAACTAACCACTAACAATAAGATTAATTAAGATTTGTATAAAATCTATGAGAATAGGTAATAGCTAAACAAATTAATTAACAAATATAATATAACATTATGTGTTATGTTATTTATTTTGTAAAAATATTCTAAGATCCTCCTTTAATGATTAAACTGGAAAAAATTCTAAGTTTTTCTCCAAAATTTATAAATTTATCTTTACTCAGAGGTTTATTCATTATATTTGCAGGTTACTCTATGGTAGGACATTAATAAAGGCACACGTTTCCATTATTGACCAATTATTGGATGAAGTGGTGATAAAATTTAATATGCTTTGTTTTAACATGAAATATTGGGTTATTCACCTCATATTTATGTATAGACAATATATTACCAAGGGTTACTCTACTATAGAACATACAAGGGAAATTTAGTTCATCGCTCGGTAGTTGCCTAACTCTTTATTGAGCTATGACCTATTGAGCCCTAAACAAAAAGCCTTATTTTTATATTACAATAGGGTCCAATCCATAAATCATGATCAAATGTTAGATTCCCCCATTTATGATGGAATGAAGAGGATAGAAAAATGGATCAAATGATAGATATATAGATCAGTGGATAGATTCACTTATTTTGACTACCTCTATTTATCTATATTTATGAGGATGATATGTTGAACTTAAATTTAGGTTGGTATTCAATTTCTTCAACAATGTGATCTTTAAAGTTGTAAAAAAAACTTTTTATCTCTATTAGACACTATGCAACACAAAAATCCATACAACCTCATAACTTATTAAAAAATTAAGTTAGCTATATCTGTAGTATAATTAGCCTTATTGTATGTATCAAGATGTGCCATGTTTAAAAATCTATCCACAATTACAAATATAGAGCCATAACCTCTCTAATTTATAGGAAATACTAAAATAAAATCCATGTTAATAGCTTCCCATGGTCTCTCTGGAATATGTAGTGGTTGATGTAGCCTTATATCCTGACTTCTTCATTTTTCCAACTAGAAAAATCTATAGTCATAATGTACTTACACACATATACATCCATATTTGGTCAATAGCAATTTACAACCAATTGTGCATAGTTTTTTCATTTAAAAAATGATCTACTAGTCCACCATTATTTTTTTCCTCAATCAAATTTTTGTGCATCAAAAATCTAGGTATGCATAATTGTGCTTCTTGTAACATTAATCCATCTTGCATGAAATAATCTAACCACAATTTTATATCTACACACACTAGTTTTGCACATGATTTCAAGATTCATCCTTAATATATTAATAATTTGCATATAACTCTTTCATGGAATCACATCCTATGACTCTTAATTACATTTAATTTAACAAGAGACACCTTCTATTCAATGCATTTATAACCCTGTTATAATTTCCACTTATATGCTTGAAAAAAAATGATCACCTTTGCATAAAATCAACCAATTTCATATGGATTTGATTTAAATTTCCTTTATTATTTATGAATTTTAACGCTTAATGACTTATGTAAAATAAAAATTCCTAGGCAAATAAGTAATGCTTCCATTTTTAGAGTGCTTTCACTATGGCATAAAACTCTTAATCATAAATTGAATATTTATTATTTGCATCATTCAGTTTCTAATTGAAGTAATCAATGGGATTACCTTCCTAACATGTCATAAATCCTATTTTTGTGCTTTTTGCATCATAATAAACTTGAAATATTGTGTTGAAGTTAGGTAATGCCAACACTAATTGTTTAGTTTCTTGCTTCTTCAAACTCTAGAAGCTATTTTATGCTTCTACACTCCATGGAAGCTATCTTATTTTATCGTGTATTACTTATGTGATAGGTGCACATGTTCCACTCAATTTTTGAATGAAATTATTATATAAACTCATTGAACCATGAAAGCTTTACACTTGAAACTTAATTCTAGGTGATGAGAAATTCAAGGATATCATGCACCTTCTCTAAATCCATTATCAAACCTTCTTAGGAAATTAAAAAAACCCAAGCATACTAGTTCCTCTTTCATGAAGATGCATTTCTTAAAATTTATCAATAATTTCTCCCCTTGCATCTGCTACAACATTTTTCTTAGATTTACTAAGTGTTTTTCTTCATCCTACTAAAAATCAATATGTCATCCAAAGATAATAGGACAAAATTACCAAGAAATGATTTTTTATTTCATTAATGAGTATCATGCATTTACTTGGTGCATAATTCAAGCCAAATGGCATGACTATCCACTCATTTAATTCTTCTTATGTTTGGAATTTTGTATTCTAGTCACTACTTAACACCTTCCCTTAAGTTGATTTGCTGAAAATCAATCTTCAACTCATTCTTTGTGATGTATTATGATCCACTTAAACATTCCATGAAATCATCCATCCATGACAATGAAAATAAATACTTCATAGTAATCTTTTTGATATATGTGTAATTAGTGCACATCTCCATTGTGCACCTTTCTTAGGCATTAACCCTATTGGAATTGAACATAGGATCAAAATTTATCTAAACAAAATTTTATCTAATAGCTCATGTGATTGAATTTTCACCTCTTCATTCTCCTTAGGTGTTAAAATATATGCCATTTTGTTTGATAAACTTGAACTTGGAATTAGATACAAGTGATGACTTATACTACTCATGGGTGGCAACCCATATGGTAGTTCATTGTAAACCTTATTTACAAACTAGCTCAAAAATTAATTCACTTCAATCAAAAGTTTTTATCTTGTGCCTACACTTACAATATGCATAGGTGTAGGGATTAAATTGTAACATGTGCTCTCCTTATTCACATATTTTAGAATTTTTTATCCCAAAACCATCAAAACTATTGGACCTTTGTATACATCTTAACTTTTATCCTTCGAATCATCAATGTGTATTTCCTCCCATCCTTTACTAATTTATAAGTGTTTTCATGTTTGTCACATTGTGATTTTATATAAAATTACAAAGGCATTCTAAGTAACACATGAAATATATCCATGGCTAGTATGTCACACTTGACTTCATATTTATGTGAACCAATCTAGAAACTTACCAAACATTACTCATTCACCAAAATATAATGCCCCTTTAACAAAAAAGATACCTAGTGAATATTTGGATGCACAATCATTTCCAGACCAAGTTTTTCAAACATATTTTGTAAAAAAATATTATTTCTATTTCCAATATCAACAATTACTTTGCATCTCTTACCTTCAAACTTGAAAATGGTTCTGAATAGATTCTTCCTCTATGTATAAAAATTATCCTCTTTTTATGGTTTCAACAACACCCTCTTCATCACGATATTTTCTACACATTTTGGCTCCTCTCCCTGATATATTGACGAAAAACTCATTGTATTTCATGATATTAACATTCTCTTCATTTCTCCTACTTCCATCATTGTGCAATGATGTGCATTCAAACACTCTCTGTCCATTTTCCCCACCTATAAAGCATGGGCCCCATGAATCCTCTTCTTCTACCTTGTCCATAGGATCCCCTACCTTTAATATAATATTATTTGACTCTTTAGACAATATCAAAGCTATAATAAGTGCCAGCTTCTCCTTAATTTGTAAAATAACCTTTGTCACTAATTTTTTGTTTTCACATGCACATAAACAATCATTTTCCTCATGCTACACTTTTTTATCTACATAAAAAATTATCCTCTACCTTCAGTATGGACTGATAAGTTTCTTTAATTGAATGTACATGAATCATACCAAAATCATCTTGAATTGAAAGATGCATCATGTTCATGTAGATTGAGATATGCTCAGTGTCATTTTTAACATGACATTTTATGATCACAAGTTTGTAATAATATTTGGTTTGATCCTTTACACTCATCTCCTTCTATTTCAAAGTTTCTCAAATAAACTTAACTAGTAATTAGAATATATATATATATATATATATATATATATATATATATATATATATATATATATATATATATATATTCAATTTTTTAACCAATGTATCCCAAGTGTTGATCTTTTATTTACATCTACAATCTCTTTCCATTTACGCATACTCCCAACATAACAATGTGTGACCCTCTTGGATCTTTTGTACACTAATAATAAAAATACTTCTTTAAATTAGTGATCCATTAAATGAGCTCTTTAGGACTCAATCTTCCTGAATAACTAAGGGTATTCAACTTTGATTTACTAGTTATTATTTTAAGTGAACGTAAATATCTATACTTTGGTTCATCAACCAAATCTTCTTTTTCCTGAACTTCAAGTGTTCCTTTTAAAACTTAATTATTTCTTTCATCATCCATTGTAACTTGTATGCATTTTAAAGTCTCCATAACCTCCAAGATGGATTGTATTCCTCTCATCAACTCAGACATGCATGTAAGTTTTGGTTCTTTGGAAACTCTAGGTGTTCTTATAATTAAACCTCATCTATGTACCATTAATTTCCTTGAAATCAAGAGAAATCACCACTCATTCTACCGAAAAATCTCTTTTTGAAGATCCCTTCATTGCTTTCTATTGCAAATGTGGAAAATAAATGTTTTTTCTCACATGCTCACTCCACAAGGATAACATCGCTCTAATGCAAAATGATGCAATCATGGTTAGGACATCCACTTAAGGATTTACTTAGACCATGTATCCCATATATTTCATAAAATAATGATTCAATCATATTCCTCTCATGTATAAACATAATTATGACAAATGCAATAACAAAAACAATGTTATTTATTTGATTTCAATGATGGAAATATGGCTTGCGCACACATACAATATTATTATATATTTTACAAAAATGTAGATCTACAAAAAAATAATGAGATGTATTACAACCTTTATTGAAGATCCAACTCTACAAATAGATATTTATAGAATACTCATCTTTTTATTTTCCCATGTCTCTTCTCTCAATTATATGGGTTATATTTAGAAAGATAATAATCCACCTACTTACATTACTGCTCTTAGCTAACTCAAAAACCCAAGATAAAATCATTAAATACTCATAGCACATCACTACGCATCACAAACATTAAATTTACAATATAATTCCAATGACTCATAGCACATCACAACATGACATTAAATGAACTCTAAAAACCATCCATTATTTAGGGCATCGAATAGAATTGTTAGAAACTTGATATATCTCCTTTTTTCAACTTTCAAATCACTTTACAAGAACATTCATAGTCTATAAGTATATTATACCAAGATCATAACTTACAAGATTAAATTGCAATGATTCATAGCCAAAACATTTCACATAGAAGACCATGTGTCAGTTTTTTAGGATCCTCATCATCACACTACTATATGACACTTGTTCTCTATAACATATCCCAAATTTTTCAAAACAAAGTTGCACACAATCACCTAGGTATCTTAATATTTTAAATTCTTTATGTGGAACCTTCAAAATTTCATGATACTAGACAAAGACATTTAAAACAAACTTATACAAAATATTCACATGTAATTCCAAGCTACACACACCAATAAGGATGCATTGATGAAATAAAATGCATGCATAAAGTTTGTCCATAAAAACACAAAATACTTTCACACAAAAAAATACTTTACATGCCACTATAAACTGCTTATTTGATGTAGAATTACTTATGAACTCAAATACTCCTACTTTGAATATATTGTAATCACAAATATAAGATGAGAAACTATAAATTTTTATAAATCCAATCAATCAATTGAAAATTTTAAATCTCATATAAAATTCACAATGTCAAAACATTTATATGACTTATATGCTTCAAACTTATCTTATGGATGAAACCAAAAAAATCTACATGCAACACTAGTTGTTATTCAACTTGCACTTATAAATAATCATATCATCATATATATTTAACTATTTTCAATGGTGAACAACCAAAAAGGTATCTCCAACACTTTATAAGTCTACTACTTTCACATAATACATTTAATCAACTCTACTCATTTAAAAAATAAAATAAAAATCACAATTCTTAGAATAGCCAATATGATTTTTATAGTTGTGTTTCCTTTTTTTACATGAATATAATAACATGATTGCAAACAATTGAGTAATATGTTACTATGTTCACACATAATAATCACATCTTTTCCCATGTTCTAATCTAATCATGGAATTACACATGGAAATAATTATCCCTCACCCATAATACCCAATTTTAAAAATGAGGAGTTCCTATTACCCATAATACCTAATAATACCTACTTAGAGTGATCGAATGGGAATTCTAGTTATAATTTTAAAAAACAATAAATATAATACCAAAATTTAAATAAATTGTACAATTTTTATTATAATACTTACCTAGGATGCCAAAATAAATATTATAGGTATAATTTCCACCCACACATATATATACAAAGGGTAATTTATAAAATTAATTTGGGAGATAATATTTTTCAATACACATCTAAAAAACACATGATATTTAAAATATTTATTTTCAAATTAAAAAAATACAATATATAGGTTTTAATTTTATAATATCTATTTTTAAAGTGGTTGTTAAGGTAGCTTCATATTATATTAATAAATCAAAATATAATATAGAAGGTTATATAGTTATGTGGCCAAAAAAATCATAACCCAAACTCCATCCGGACAAAGAAACTGGCTAAAAACATTAGCAAATGCTCAAAAAAACAAAACAAGAACAACTATAAATAACTAGAAAGATAATCAAGCACATCTCATTACCCCAGGAGGTAGAGGTGAAGGGTTGTCCTTAATAATCACCGATCAAGTAGGCAATTCCATGTTTGGGATCTATGGAATAGTCTAGCCATCCAGGAGGTCATCATGTATAGTGATCAACCAACCATCAATGGGTTGAGTAGGAATAAAAACACTCATTAGAGATTGTTGAGTAGGACCAACATCATATTTCCCGTAAGCACTCCAACCATCCCTTGGGGGAGGGTGAGGCAAAAAGTGTCCCCTACTATGAGATTAGCTTCTACTTTGACATCTCCTAGGAGAAAGTGGTGAGGGCCTGTGGGGAGGGTCATCTAATAGAAATCTACTTATAGTGTGTAGTGTACTCCCTCAGTGGTCTAAGAGCTCTTGCAAGTGGTGGAGGTCCAATGCCATCTTCTCCACCTGAGCCTGGATATGCAACTAAAATAAGGAAATAATAAACACCTTTTCATTAATAAAGAATGAAATTCCACAGTCCTCATGATTAAAATAAAATTATTTTTGGCTTTCTAAAGCTGAAAGAGGATGATAACATGAAAAAACTGCCATAGAAAATCAATAGAAACCATCTATTTTGAATAGTCCCCAAAAAGTGCCTAGCACAAAGAAAAGGGATAAGGATGAAAGGGTTTAAATAAATAATGGATAAAATGACAAGCATATTGAGATTTAGAACAAAACTAGTACAAATGCTTTAAATATTTAGGCCACTTACAATATGGATAAAAATGCTAGGGATTGTAGAGGTAGAGTAGCCTCTCATTGAAGGGGATCCCCTAGTAGATTAAACACTAAATAAAGAAACTAATTTGGGCTCCAAACTAGGGTGCCACACATGTTCTAGATGGGTGAGCCAAGTCTTGGGAGAGGACTGAAGGCCCCATCATCTACTGATATTTTCAAGATCTAGGGATAAGGAACCCATCACTTGATATAGGAGCCCAGGAGAGTAGGCTTTAAAATGTGCATCAAAGTTCCACCTCTAGTCTTTCCACCATGTCCTAGGAGGTTGAAGGTCAAGATAATAGAGCATAATATCAAGAATTAATTCTTGAATGCAAAGGATGGAAGGTAAGTCAACATTATTTAATTAAAATTTGATTTTCAAATCAGGTTAGGGGATTCAGTCTCTATAAGTAACCAAATCATGAATAGTGTGAATTCATTTACATAATAATTATAATGCTTTAATACTAGGCAATTTAGCTAGGGCAATAGAAGAACTGGTGAGAATATGAGACCACCATAAACTATGATTATTGAAATATAATCCTATGTGAAATCCATCCCCTACCCACTCCAAGTGGGGTTTGACTACTTTGAAATCCTTCCAAATACTTTTGACCATAAAGGAACTTGTAATCTTGACCGACACATTAGTGATGAGAAGGGATTGAAATCCAATATTCTACCAACTAGTTTTTCCATAGGGAGAACCTAAAGAGATATAATGGTAGAGGAGGATTTTTCATGACTCATTTCCTATAATGGCCTAAACAACCCATTTAGAACATAAGGCCATACTTCGATGATAAGTGTCAATTATGCCCATGCCACCTTAATCATGAGGAAGGAAGAAAATATCTCAGGCTACCTGATGAAAATGCGAGGCCTTGTTAGAATTGGCCCGTATTAAATCATAGAGAAGCTTGGTTAGATTATCATAAGAGGATTTGGAGGTGGCCCAACATGAGGAATAGTAGACATCAGTGACCACCAAAACTTAGTGCAAATATGGAACTTGCCCACTAGAGAGAGGGGCTTGGTGATCCAATATTCAATTTTACTTTCAATCCTATTAAGGACATACTGCCAAAGCTTAAAAGGTGAGATATCAAAAGTGAAGGGGATTCCCATGAACTTAAATTGATCCCCCAAGTGATCCATTACCAATTAAACTTTTTAAGCCACTTAGGCACTGACATCATGCTTTACTGGAAGCACTGGATTTTAATCCATTGAAGGATGGAGCCTGAAGCCAAACAAAATGTATCTAGCCACTGCATAGCTTTAGTAAAAGTGGCCTATTTATCTTCAAGTGTGAGAAATGTGTCATCTACAAAGTGGCCATTGATAAGCTGAGAGGTACAGTTGAGTAACATAATGCCACAAACAAGGCCCTACAATGCCTTAAAATCCAAAAAGTATCCCAATGCTTCAACAATAAGAACATAAAGTTGTGGATTAAGGGGACACCCTTATCAAATAGAGCCTTGGAGTGTTATCCCCACATTTTGATAGCCATTAATAGTGAGGTAGGTGGAAGCATTATGAAGCAAGGTTTGCACAAACCTGATAAAATAGGGACCAAAGCCAAGAACCTTGAGTATGGAAAGAATAAAATTCCACTCAATCTTTTCATAAACCTTTTTAAAATCCAAATTTAGAAAATAACTCTTTGCATAGAGGAATGAGCCTAGGACATGCCCTCCCAGACTGAAATAATATTTTTCAAGATATACCTCCCTCTCATAAAACTTGTTTATTTTGGTATAATAATGGTAGGTAAGACTAGCCAGACATAGTTTGCAAGGGATTTGGTGAGGATCTTATAAGATATATTTAGTAGGGTTATCAGCCTCCAACTGGTGAAAAGCTCAAGATCCCCAGCTTTGGGGATAAATTTGATATTACCTTGATTGATCATGGGGCCAAGAGACTAATTTTTAAGGGCCTCTTTATAGACCTAAAATAAGTCAAGTCTAGTGAACTCCCAAGTGGCTTTGTAAAACTCACAAGGGAAGCCATCAAGGTTGGGGGCGATATCATTGATCATATAGTTTAAACCCTCTATAAGCTCCTACAAGGTGATTGGGTCATCACATAGTCACTAATCCATAGGTTTGATCTTGCAAGGCACTACTTTGAGGCAGTTATGAAGAGTGTGAGACATCTCATTCTTAAAGGTATGGGCATGTAAAACCTATTGGTAATGCTCTAGAAAGGTTGAGAAGATATCAGTGTGGGAGTTGAGATGGTATTAAGCTACTTGAATGTCATTAATTTGACTATGAGCCTGCTTAGATTTAAGTGCTTTAAATAAATTATTAGAGGCTTTGTCACCAATTTTGACCCAATATAAATGAGCTTAGAGTTGGGTGCCTCTGGCTACATGACTATCTGCCTCTTTAAGGTGGTGTTTGAGGGAGGCAGCCAACCTTTGAAGCTGAATATTGATAGGATGATTCTTGAGGGAGGCAGAGACACATTTAAATTCTTGGATTGTATCCTCTTATGAATACTTGAAAATTTAGGCAACATGTTTGCTGTGGTGGTGCAATAAGGAGGGCATGTGAATAATGGCTTCATTCCACCACTCAATCTAACTAACAGTGTATGGGGGCTACAGGGCCAAGTCCTAGATTCAGTGGATGAATCAAATGGTATCAACATGACTTAGCATAGAATTATAGATAAAATTATGATTACGTGGCACTTTTTACTTCCTAAAGGTCCATTCTAATTTATAAGAGATGGGCAAGTGGTCTGACAATACAATATTTGAATGGATGTTGACAGGGTGGACATCAATGCTAGAAAATGAAAAAATATTTTTCTCTAATAACATAAATCAGTTTAATAATTTAAACATGTAGTGATCCAAATTTTGGTAATTAGACCATGTAAACCAAGACATGTGATTAAATGTCCATCATCAGATGAGAGGGTCTTCTAGCCCCCATTTATTTTTGAAATATTACCAAGTTTCATGCTCACCAAAAAACAAACACAAAGGGAGGACCCCAGCTTTATCTTGGGGGTGTTAAATCTTATTAAATTCATCGCACACAAGCCATGTAGAAAGAGGTAGTCCATCTTCTAATGAATGCCAGAGCAAGGCATGGTCAAGGCCACCATTAGGAAAATAAATGTTGAGGATGCCAACAGAATGGCCATCGATGTCAAGAAAATCTAGACTGCCTCATGTGATGGGTCCTCCCCCATAAAAATAATGTTAGAGGATACTTTATAATTAATTAAAATACATACACTACCACATCCTGCCTCATGTAAGGTGGTGACTTAGGTGGTGTCTAACCAAATACTTCGTAGGGCCATCTGGAGAAAAAATCCAAAATCTTAACTTACTACAAATAAAAAATGTTTCAAAAACCAATTTTCTAATGGGTAACTCAAAAGGATTATCGATGAGTAGACTCTATAAGATCCCTTTCATTTCATGATAATACATTAATAGGGAGGGGTCATCCATTTGAAGCTCACCTTGCCCATCCTCAAAATCTGCCAATGTTGCAAAGTTATTATGTTGTTGAGGATGAGAAATTTCACCACCTATAATGTAAAGACATGTAGCATCATGCTCCTCTTGAGGAGAGTAAACACCCTCGTGAGGTGGGTTATGAGACTATTGGGAGAATGAACCATTGGTTGAGTGAACCTCATACAGAGGCATCTTGAAATTTAGGGAGGCTGAAGAAACACTCTAAGGGTTAGGAGGAGCCAAGATGGAATGGGGTGGAAAAGAGGTCCCTTGAGAGGGTGTGACAACTAGAGGATAATCTTCCTGAGGTGGCACTAGGGTGTGAGTTGTGGCTTAGGGCCCAACACCCATTTGGGGGGAAATATGGTCCAACCATTACATTAGTCTTTTGGTTTTGGCTTCTCAGACTGAAGAGGTGGCTAAGGAGGCTTGGGATGACCCATGCAAGGAAAATACTTGATACGGTGGTCTGAGGCCTAAAATTGGAAGCAAGTGTTGCGAAGGTTAAAATATACAACCCTTTGCGACCATTGGGTCTCCCTAATTTGGATTTTAATTACCTTCATCAACTTTTTAGATAGGTCAACCTCCAAATAGCCTCACGTATTAGGGTAGGGGGAGAACCACTTATCTAGTTCAATTTTAACCATGTGTCCTATATGATTAATAATTTGGGGGATAAAATCCCAAAGGTAAGCTAGAAAACATAGAAGCTCAACCTAAACAGGGACATGAAGGGGGACATTGTCAAAAACCTACTAGGGAGACAAAATCATAAGCTAGTTGTAAAGGAACCAAACATTGGACTTCATGATAATCAATTGAGTTTTAGAGGGCTCCTTAAAGGTAAACAAAAAAACTTTTGGTAAAGTTGAGGATTCTAGAGGCATGGACCCCTAGTGGCTCCCAGTGGTTTTGGAGCTAGTTGTGGAGGTAATCCTCAGAGGGGATGCAACCAACAAAGTAATGAACAATATAAAAAATTTCATACCACTTATAACATTGTTCAATGGCAACAACAAGAATACTTACCTCTAAAAGGGGGAGCAAAGGGATTATCTTGTCGTAAAATTTCAAAACAAACTTCTGAGTTTGTTTGGGTGCCATTAGATACATCTCCTACATCAACAAATGTAGTAAAGCATAGAGAATAAATAGATATATGGCTTGCCTACCTAAAATGTGACACGTCGAGCACATTCAATGTGTTGTAGTCCTAATAAATCTAGTAGGCTTCATGATGTGACACAAAGGACCAAAAACACAAACAGGTAGATGCAAACCATGAAAAAACCCTACCAGAGCAATTTATCCTCCTCTCCCATCTATGGCTTAGATAAATTTAATTATGAACTTTTTTTTATTAAAACACCAAAATAAGAACCAAAGAAACACCCAGAGAAAATACCACAACCTCGACAAGAGGCTCATATCTGTGTCTCATGCATAACCAACAAAATAAAATTTCATACAATTTCTAAGAAAAATTAACATTAAATATTTCAATATCAAAATTAATCTCATTTACAACCTTTTCAAAGTCAAATCACTTACGCAACAATTGATGGAACGATGCATCATATGTTATCACATGGCATGCTTAACTGATTTGCACATAGCATGGTTTTATATCTAATGCCTAATATCAGTTGTCATCCATTTGAACATAGCTTTTAGGTTGAATATATTCTAACCATTTTCATGGTTATTAGCACTCCCTTTTTAAATTAAAACATCAAAATAATTACGCACCTCCCATTTATATTACTATGTTTTTTAATAATAATAATAATAATAATAATAATAATAATAATAATAATAATATTAATAATAATAATAATAATAATTATATATATATATATATATCTATCATCATCATCATCATCATCATTATTATTATTATTAAAACATAGTAATATTAATGGGAGGTGCGTAATTATTTTGATGTTTTAATTATATATATATATATATATATATATATATATATATATATATATATATATATATATATATATATATATATATATATCATCATCATTATTATTATTATTATTAAAACATAGTAATATTAATGGGAGGTGCGTAATTATTTTGATGTTTTAATTATATATGTGTGTGTGTGTGTGTGTGTGTGTGTGTGTGCGTGCGCATGTGTGTGTGTGTATTTTTTTTCTGTATGTATTTATTAGATATAATACATATATATGTAACATATAATAATTTGTATTGTATATAATTTATATTGCATAATGTATTATGTGTGTGTACATACATATATGTTAATCATATGAATAATTCATCTAAATTGACACATGGTGCATTCTATATATTTTAAGAGGATCCATTAGATATTTAACCCTTATTTTTATTGAGTTGATTCATGTTTTAATCATGTATTGGGTAACTAAAACACTTAGGTGGAAGCTATAAATAAGAAGAAAAATTGATCCTTTGAATGGATAAAAGGTTTTACATTATACACCAGAAACCTATACATTAAGAATGATTAGAAAAGCAAACATAATTACTCCTTTTTAGTAGAGCTTTAAGATGTAGTGATGAATGTTGTGTAATGGATATGATATGATAGATATGGTACGTGTCATTAACCTCCTTTAACTTGTCCATTTTTATTTTAAATGTTAATTGCCGTATGTCATAATATTATCCCCTTTTGCATTAATAATGCACTCTAATAAAAATCTAAACACTTAAATTTAATTCAAGTGCTACCTCCCTCAATCATTTATTCACATGATCATCCTAAGGAGAGTTAGCACCCCTGCAAGGTGGATTGTGAGACCATTGTGAGAATGAGCCATTGGTCGAGTGAACCTCAACCAAAGTCATCCTAAAATTTTGGGAGGTTAGAGAAACACTCTGATGGTTAAGAGGAGCCGAGATGGAAGGCATGGACAAAGATCTCCCATGAGAGGGTGTGACAACTAGATGAAAATCATCTTAAGGTGGTAGTTAAGGTGTGCTTTATGGCTTAGGGCCCAATGCTCATTTAGGGGGAACTATGGTTTAGTCATCACCTTGGTCTTTTGGTTTTGGCTTCTCAGACTAAAGAGGTGGATGAGGAGGCTTGGTATGACCCATGTGAGTAAAATCCTTAATGTGGTGGTCTGAGGTCTCATGGCACAAACAAGTGTTAGGAAGGTTGAGATATACAACCTTTTATGACCATTAGGTCTCCCCAACCTGGATTTCAATGAACTCTTTCATATCTTTGGAGAGGTCAATCTCCACATAGACTCACTTATTAGGGTGGGGGAGAACCACTTATTTGGTTCAATTTTAACCATGCGTCCTGTAAGAGTGATAATTTGGGGGATAAAATCCAAAAGGTGAACTAGAAAACTGAGAAGTTTAACCCACACAAGGACACCAAGGGTGGCATTGTCAAAAAGTTTAAAATCTTGAGACAAGGGAGACAAAATCATAAGGTAGTTGTGAAGGAACCAAACATTATACTTCGTGAGAATCCACTAAGTTTTAGAGGGGTCCTTAAAGGTAAACAAAAAAACCTTTGGTAAGGTTGCAAATTTTAGAGACATGGGCCCCTAGTGGCTCCCATTGGTTTTGGATCCAGTTATGGAGGTAATCCTTCGAAGGGATACAACCAAAAAAGTAAGCAATAATAGAATAATTTTCATACCAATTACAACATTGTTCAATAGTAGCAACAAGAATACTTACCTCTAAAAGGGAGGGGCTAGAGGGATTACTTCATCATAAACTTTTGAAACAAACTTATAAACTTGTTTGGGTGTCATTAGCTCTATCTCTTGCATCAACAGATGCATTAAAGCACAAATAATCCATAAATATAGGGCATGTCTACCCAATGGGTGGGCTGCTAAGCATAGTTAATGCATTGTAGCCCTAATAAATCTTGTGGGCTTTGTAGTGTGACACAAGGGGGCCAAGCACAAACAGGTAGATGCAAACCATGAAAAAATCCTAGCAGAATGATTTCTTCTTCTCTCCCATCTATAACTTTGTCAATTTAATTATGAAAATAAATTTTTAGTAAAATACCAAAATAAGAAAAAACAAAAACCAAAGAAACACAGAGAAGATACCACAACCTCGACAAGAGGCTCATATGTGTCTCACGTATAACCAACAAAAAAATTCCATATATTTTCTAAGAAAATTTAACATTAAATATTTCAATATCAAAATTGATCTCATTTACAACATTTTCAAAGTCAAATCACCTACACAACAGTTGATGGAATGATGCATCATATGTTATCACATGACTTGCTTAACTGATATTGCAGATAGCATGGTTTTATATCTAATGCCTAATATTAGTCATCATCCATTTGATCATGAATTTTGGGTTGCTGAATATCTTTCAACCATTTTCTTGGTTTTTAGCACTACTTTTTTTATATTAAAACATCAAAATATTTATGCACCTCCCATTAATACTACTATTTTTTTATATTATAATTATATTTAATTTATATAATATAAATATATAATTATAATATAAATAAGTATTAATAATATAATATTATATATATATATATATATTTATATTTATATATATATACATACATACATAATAAAAGAATTATTATGTATTACTGTAGTCATATAAAATATCAAAATTGGTAGCTTGAGTGTGGTTTGTGACACCCAACCCATAGGTCCCTCCTACTTGCTTTCATGACCCTCATAGGCATCTTTTCACTGATTTTCAGTCATCCGTAGCCTTCCAAACCTGATCCCAACTGATCTAGACTACTCTTTCTATGATAGATCCATCCCTCCAAGTCTCATCAGGTCAGAATTATAGTGCCCAACTTGGATTATAGCATTAGATCTTAGGGTGTCCCATTTTTGGTGATCCTATCCAATCACATTTCGAACCTAAATGACCATTTCCTTCCAATTCTTATCCCTCTTCTTGTTATCCTAATTCAAGCACATCTAACCCATGACCAATACATCCCTCTAAAATCCCATTCAAAGTTCATCTACAGAGGGTTCACAAATATCACAAAGCAAGAAAGAATACAAAAAAGACTACTCAAGCATATTTCCATATTCTCTGCATATAGCCATCCAATACCATTTATAGCTTATTTAAATCCTTACACCAGTCCCTAGTCACCTCAATCACACTTAGTTTATCATTTTGCATTTTCATACACACTATTTCAAAAAGCATATCAAGTGGGAGAACTATATATGACTTTATCCCTCTTCGGAGTATTGGTATGTAGGCAGTGTGCCCACACAAGGGTTTGGATATACATTTAGTAAATCTTACACACACTAACCCCCCTTTCTCAAAATTGATCAAAGCACAAAGGAGTCTAGGATTTGAAGATAAAATAAACTTTATAAGGAGTTTTATGGACATCCAACAGTCAAAATTTCATAGGCATGGTCTCATAGACACAACGAACAAAACCTAGAAAGCTCAGGTCTCTTAGATAACAGTGGTAGAAGTGGACTATAACATCAAAGCCTAGGGTGTCCTATTTTTTATGCTCTTATCTAGTCATTAAATGAAAAATAGATTCTAATTTACAATAGTATCTCAGTCCTACATAGTGAATTCCAACCTCTATCTCAATCGTATCAATCGATTTCTAGCTAAGTCTTGTTTTCTTTCCCTTATTACTAATTTGATTTTTTTTTAATTATACAAGACTTAGCTATTATACAATCAAATTATACAAATCAGTAGCTTAATTATTGTATATTTATTTATTGATTTTACTACTCAGACCCTTTAACTAAATTAAGAATAATACACCAATATTCTCAAAAAGATTAAATCATTTTGTGAACTCGACTTATTTTGTTTGTGCATAAAAACCCTAGAAACCTTAGGGTAAATTTTATACTAATTTTTCTTATATTTTTTTATTTTTTACTAGCATATTAAAATAAAAATATCACTATATTTTAAATTTTGTAGTAATTTTAAAATAATTTTCTTTCAAACCCTAGTTGTCCATACAGGTCCCGATATTTTCCTAGTAATTTTTTAATATTTTTTTAAATTTTTAATAGATTATTTAAATCATAAATACACTTTAAATCTCAAATTTTCATAGTAATTTTCATAATAATCATCTTTCAAACCCTAGTTTCATACACTAGGTCCCATTGCTTCTTGAGGTATCACCTTACATGCTTGTGAGTTTTATATCCTTTTTATGCAATTTCTAGTTAACTATTTTTAGGAATTTATATTTCCTATATTTATTACCTTAATTTTATATCACTTTTCTTATTACAAATTATTATAAAAAAGTCAAACAAATTTCAAATTATTTTCCTACCTTAACAATGGCCCAATACACTGGTTTTGATGAAACTAATAAAAGGGATCTTCAAGAAATCTTAACTAAACACCTTGACATGAAAGTTGATATGATCAAAATAATAAAAAAAGAACAACAAAGAGTGAACAATGGAAAATATTCTCAAACCACAAAGTAACCAGTTACAAATGACACTACAGGGGTAACTATGTCTCAACAACCCCCTATAGCAGCCCAACCTTCCTCTATGCAACTAGCTACAACTAGTACATCTTTGTCTACTAGTGTGATATATTTTGTGCAAGAGATAACATCTCTTCAATCCAAGATGAGAAATCTAGAGCAAGGTGCCTCTAGACCTACATAGGCTTTAAATTCTTTTGCTCTACTGTATACACCATTGGCACATCACATTGCTTCTACACCCTTACCACCAGGTTTTGTTCAACCCAAGCTTACTCTATATGATGGAAAGGGTGATCCAGAGACACATTTGAGAGCCTTTCATGTCACATGCTTGGACTATGTACCAAATGACTGTCTACTTACCAATCTATTTTCATGAAGCTTAAAGGATTATGCTTTACAATTGTTCTATAATCTATCAAATCAGTCGATCAATGCATTCAATATTTTATCCAACATGTTCCTAGCTCATTTTAGCATTAGCATTGGTGATAAGGTTTCCTATGCCCAAGTTTCACAATAGAAATAAAGGGAAAATGAGCATCTCACATATTATATTCTTTGATATAAGACTATCTTGGCTAAGATGACTAGCCCCATGGCCAATCAAGAGTTACAATATCTCTTCAAATAGTGTCTCTTACCAATTTTGCATGAATAAATTATGTTAAAAAGATTCTCTTTCTTCACCAAATTTTGTCACACACTAAAGGAAAGATAAGTCATGTTAATTTCAATGGGCAAACTCAAATACACAAGCACATCATAAAAAACAAACAAGAATAACAACAAAGTCCCATACAAAGTCAAGGTCAATGATAGTAATAGTTAAAATTAACCTACAATAAATACAGTTTTTGATCCCCCTCAATGATTGGTTCTATCAGCACTTCCTCGGTGAACTTTTACCAATCCACTGGTTTCTCTAACCAAAGTTTTACAACAGCTTTTAGAATGTAATATCATATCTCTCCCTCCTATTTGAGAAGTTGATCCAAAAAATCCTCTTCCATGGGGATATGATCAACATGTATTTTTCAAGTTTCATAGGGAACTAGGCCATACAATAAAAAGATGCATTAGTTTGAGACACGAGATACAAGATTTGATAGATGGCAATCATATTGATCTTGGCACTTTAGTCAAGCCTCCTTAGGCCAAGCCAACATATGATAAAGAATTAAAAATATTCTATGATATTTTTTTGTAACATTATAAATAAGAGATAGGGTATACATCAGGGGTTCACCATGCATATCATGCACATCCTCCACCAGATACATATAAGGCACCTTCAGTTGAGACACATCCTTTGAGTAACATGATTGGTGTATAGAATTCTAGAGTTCCAGCTAGACCTTCCATCTCCTTCTCAGAGCAAGAGATCATTGAAGATGATTTATATTATCATACACTCTTTATCAAATCTCACATTCATAATCATCCTATTTATAGTGTTCTCATAGACAATGGATCTAGTATGAACATGTGCACTATGACATTACTTCAACATTTGGGATATTCAAAAAAGAATATTACCTTAATAGACACAGTTATAAATGAATTGAATGGGCACATACAGAGTTCATTGGGTGAGATTTTACTTCCTCTACAGGTTGGTCTAACACATGTGGCCACACCTTTTACTATAGTTCTCAGTGCAAGAATTTTTGATAGGTTACTTGGTTGACCATAGATTTAAAAAATTTGAGCAGTACCTTCTATAGTTTAAGATGAATGAAATTTATTCACACTAATAAGGTTGTTATATCTAGTGGAGTTTCATATGAGTTACCACTCCCCACTTTAGAGCCATCTTCTACTTTACAGTCACTAGTTTTACTTTAGCCAACAGTTCTAGTTTCTCCACTAGTTTCAGTTCTTCCTCCAGTTCAGATTCAGACAAAATTGAGGCCTCCATCACTAGTACAAAGAGTTCATTCACTTCCAAAGAGGTCTCTTGTAGAGCAGCCATAGTTTCAATATTCTAGATAGCTTCCAGCTATAGTATTAACACCCAAGATAGTATCATTGAGGTCTCATACCTCTACTCATAGAGAACATATATAGAGAGCTTCTCATACTACCAAATGGGTCCCTAAGAGCCCTATAATTGTATCCACTTCACAAAGTTACAATGAGACCCCACAGTTAGTTTTTACTTAAGATATTTTAGATCATTTACAACATACATAGCTTTCAGAGCCACCATCTCAACCCTTCCATCATGTTTCATGATCATGCAAGATTCCTCTCCTTGATATAGGACACCATGATCATTTCTTCTGAGTTTTACCTATACATAGTTTCTGATGTTTGATTTTACATAGCTCAAAACATTCAAAATACAAAAATATTCAAATATGTCAAAAAATCCAAAAACATTCAAATAACTCAAAAACATTTGAATTGTATGCATTACCCATGCTTTACATTTCTACTATTATGCTAAACTTACATTTGCTATTCTATGATATTATTTGTCGATTTATCTACATTAGCATGCTTCACTTGATCTCCTTTGAGTGTGTGTAGTGACACCTAGGTCTTTAATTGCTTCACTCTACCCATTGAGGGGGAATCCTACTACATTCGAGACAATGATACATATACCCACTGGAGGCATCTTCTACATGACTACACTATCTAGGTTATGTCATTCTTACAAAACACACTATAATTATCATGTTGATGTACATTATTTACTAGCTTATACAAATTACTCTATCGATATTTCACTAGTATATAGCACTTGTGTATTTCTTAGCATATACCTAGTCTTATATTATCATGTTTTGCATACTTTCACATTTTTTTTAATTAGTTAGATGTGATTGTAATTCTAATTTTTACATACTTTCCTTTCTTGCTTTGCATAGCTAGATTGATTGCATTCCTCAATTCCTATTTGTCTCCTATATGTGCCTTAGGACATTTGTCAATGTCCTTTGCTTCTATGTATTGTGTGTGTCTTAAGACATTTACCAATGTCCTTTACTTGTACTCTTCTATATGATTGTATCTTTCATGCCAACTTTGTTTATTTCTAGTTATATGTGTATGTGACATTTGAACATGTCTTGTATGCTTTATTTCTATTTTGAATGGCATGTGCCCATGTTCCTTATTTTCTTGACCCCTTGGCTACTTTTGTATGCTTCTTGCTTTGTGTGCTTGTTGTTTGATTGTTTTTCAATTGTTTGCAATGCCATGATCCACATCATTCATTATCTTGATTTTTGAGATGCCATGATGGACATCATGCTCCATCCCTCCATGACAAATAACAACTAACCAGACTTCTAGTTCTAATTCAATACATTGTGCATGTTATTACATTATTATATGTATCTAGGCATACCCCTATTGATTTGACAATCTCTCCTTATAAACCATGCTATATCTTGAGATATCTTATAGATTATCATTTCTATATCATGTATTCTTTAGCATAACACACTTGAAAGGCTATTTTTTTTTAGGGCAGTCATTGCAAGATTTTCAATCCTACCCTTAGAAGAGGGGGCAATAAATAGGGGTTTTGCCACAGAGATCAAACCAAACAAAATAGACCAAAAAATACTGACAATTCCATAACATTTTTTAGTTTTAGCAAAGGACAACAATGGCAGATATGGAAAATAGCATCAGACACCAAGGTATCTTATTTTTTGTGCTCTTATCCAAATAGTAGAAAAACCAAAAATTTTAGAAGCAAATAGAAAATTAGGCTCAGCCATAGTTTTGCACTTTCAAACTAGTTTAGAATCAATAGTTTTCAATACACTTTTGCTTAGAGAATCTAGATAGAGGGGGAATCATGCATGGCATGATGGATCTCGCTTACAACTTCAGATATGATAGTTGGTATAACTTTCAGATCAGAATCCATATTTTAGATACCAATTATTGGGGGAAATGTACATGCCATATTTGATTTCTTTTCTTTTTGAGTTTATCATATTACCCATGTATTCTCAATAGCTGTATTCCTTACTCTATCTACAGGTGGTTGGCATCACTCCAAATTGGTTTTCATATAAACCTAACCTCTACATTTTGAAATGACTTTCATAAAAGCCTAGTGCCCAATTTTGGAGAAGCTTTCATACAATCTTAATTATCCATCTTTTGGAGTAGCCAAGAGTGGCCTAGTTTTTAACATACATTCATCTATCCATACTAACATTGTCATACTATAGAACATTCATGAGCTTCAAGATCCATCGCATACAACATTCATTTCATATTGGTATCAGTTTATAGCTTCATTTCATGAGGCAATGATGGAGCCAAAGGAATAGATAGCATTTGTATTCTTAAGCCACTATTCATAGAGATTGGATACACAGTCCAAACATTGATTAGTACATGCATGACCACCTAGCTTCACTTAGTGGGCGATGATGTAGCCAAAGGGCTAGCCTTTGCATTCTTGAGCCACTCTTAGGAAATTGAGCACTCAATTTTTTTTGCAATATTACCCTTAGTACAGAATCATCCAACATTACTCAGCATCATCTAGCATCACAACAATTTTATATTGGTTCACTTACCAAGTGAGGTGTATTCATTCATTTTATCTTCTTCTCTCTCTTACCCAGCTTTGCACATTCTTATTTTAGATATAACATATCTAGTAAGAACTAATTTACTCTTTATTTCTCTTGTACATTCACACTTCACAGTATGCTCTCTCTATGCACACCCAACATCGCAATAGCTTCATGAGTTTTACTCTTACAGGTAAGTTCAGGTATGCTTTCTATTTTTTATTTATCCTAGTATTTCATTTTGCTGCATCACTAGAATAAAGGGAGGCAAATATAGTCATAAAATACAAAAATTTGGTAATTTGAGTGTGACTTGTGACATCTATCACATAGGTCCCTCTTGCTTGCTTTCATGACCCTCATAGGCATCTTTTCACTAATTTCTAATCATTTGTATCTTTCCAGACCTAATCCTAACTGATCCATACTACTCTTTCTATGACAGATCCATCCTCCCATGTCCCATCGAGGGGGGTAGTTTTTGACAATTTGAGCTTCACTAACCCCCCTCTTTCTCAAAATTGGTTAAAACACAATGGAGTCTAAGATTTGAAGATAAAATTATCTCTATAGGAAGTTTCATAGACATCCAACAGTCAAAATTTCACATGCAGGGTCTCACAGACATAGCGATCAAAACTTAAAAAGATCGGGTCTTCTAGACAACAGTGGTAGAAGTAGACTATAACACCGGAGCCTAGTGTGTCCTATTTTTGATGTTCCTATCCAATCATAAAATGAAGGCCAAATTTTGATTTGTGACAGTGTCTCAATTCTACATAGTGAATTTTAACCTTTGTCTCAGTCGTATCAATTAGTTTCTAGCTAAGTCTTATTTTCTTATTACTATTTTTATTAAAAAATAAATAAATTATACAAATCAATAACTTAATTATTACATATTTATTTATTGATTTTACTACTCACACCCTTTAACTACATTAGGAATAATACACCAGTATTCTCAAAAAGGTTAAATTAATTAAATATATATGTATTAAATAATATATCTAATGCGTATACACACACAAAATATATATATATAATTAATTTTATTACATATATATAATATAATATTTATATATGTACATATGTATATATACACATACATATATATATATATATATATATGTTAATTATATGAAGAGTTCATCTAAATTGACATGTGGTGTATTCTATATATTTTAAGAGGATCCATTAGATGTTTAATCCCTATTTTTATTGAGTTTACTCATGTTTAATTATGTATTGGATAACTGAAACACTTTGGTGGAAGCTACAAATAAGAAAATATTTGATCCTTTGAAAAGATAAAAGGTTTTACATCATACACCAAAAACCTAGACATTAAAAATGACTATAAAAGCGAACATAAATGCTAGTTTTTAGTAAAGCTTCTGTAGTGATGAATGTTGTGTAATAGTTATGATATGATAAATGTGCTATATGTTATTAACTTCATTTAACTCGTCTATCTTTCTTTCAAATATCAACTACCTTATGTCATAATATTAGTCCCTATTTAAACACTTAAATTTAAATCATGTGCTACCTCCCTCAATCATTTATTCATTTCATTTTATAATTTACATACATACACTTTTTAATATAATATATTATAGAAATATTATAATATTTTATTCATATATATTAATAATATTATATTATTATCATATATTTATTATTTATATACTATATATTAATTATAGTATATATTATATGCATATTATTATTATCACATTTCTCATAATTTAATCATGCATAATTTAAACAAAAAGAATTTTGAAAGGGCTTTCTCAAATTACATTGGGCATGACAATATGTTATTAATATAATATTTCAAAGATATGTCTATTTTCATTGGGATGATACTTATTTCAATCATGTATTGGGTGACTGAAATAATTCAGTGAAAGTAATAGATTGTATTGACATATATGTGACATGTTATTGAACTTTACACATATATTTGGGGCACTTTTTTCGAGCCCATTCTCTGAAATACCCTATCACCGCTTCTTACCATCACCACCCAAGTCACCTTGAAACCTTTCACTGCTTTCATGTTTTGTATGGTTTCGTCCTTCCCACCACTTTGTCATTGCTTAAGCTCAGCGTCTAATGGAGTGTTCTTTCTTAGCACAACACATTCCCATATTATATGAAGAAACACACCACCTCATTTTCTACCATCACCATCATCTCTACTAAAAATATCATATTATTATTTCTTAACATTACATACATAAAAAATAAAATGAAATCACCAATCATAAATTTTAAGTAAGATATCCCTATCAATTTACACACTTTTACTTTACAAAACCCCACTACATCAAAATATAAATAACACCCCTTTCAAAGATAACATGAGCCTTAACAGAGAACTGCTAGTATACTCTATTGATATCTAATGCCTAATATAACCGACGTAGTTCTATCAGAGACGCCGTCCATTTGAACTGGGGGCTTTTGAGTTGCTGGATATCTGGCGACCAATTTCATGGTTGTTAGCAATATTTTTTTTTATTAAAAAAAAAATCGAAATAATTACGCGCATCTCCTGAATCCATTTCAATTTGATATTTCAACGAGAAATGAACCCCTTACACGTGATTTGGGTTACTATCTTGCAAATTCGGTGACGAATTCTGTACAAAAGCTCCACGCTCTTGTAACGAAATCTCGATCCATGTTTAATATCAACGCCAGGGAGGCACTTATCTTTATAACCATAAAATAGCTTTATAATAACCCGCAAGGATTAATGGACGTGTGGAAAGAGAAAAACCGCCTCCTGCTTGCAGATGGTGCGTCCAAAGAAGACAAAGCCCACGGTTTCGTTGCTCAAACACCATTATATATACACAAACACTCTCTCCACTCTTGCTCAGCATCATCATCAATCACATTGTGGGTATTCATAAAATAGCTTTAACCAGTGTTGCAAAACATCATCATCAATCCAGTTCTCATAATGGCACGCCGTGTAAATGTTGTATGGCTTGTGATAGTGTGCACTGTTGTTGTATTAACTGTAATGAGTGACCTGGCCATGGAGGCGGAAGCCAGGCAGACCCCTGCCCCTGCTGCTGCTCCTGCATACAGTGGGAAAGGAGGGGCCAAACCTCCAAAACCTCGTAATGGCCCTACTGAGCATTCATCGCCCCCGGCAAACGGAACCGGAACCGGGTCCGGATCCGGGTCGGGTAGTGCTTCCGGTTCAGGGGGCGGGTGTAGAGCCTCCGGAAGCGGTTCTGGGGATGGATCCGGGTCGGGCTCGGGCGGAGCAGGCGGTAATGCACGTGCTTCAGGCAGTGGCAGCGGGTATGGTTCGGGTAGCTGTGGAGATGGCAGGGCCTCTGGTTTTGGAGCCGGTTCAGGTACAGGTTCCGGTTCTGCCTCCTCTTCTCCTTCTCCTCCTCCTTCCCATGCTCCTGCTCCTCCTCCTCCTGCTCCTGCTCCTCCATTATCTTGAACAGTCCCAGTAAAGCACTACTTCATATAAGTACAAAAGGATTCCTACTATTTACTATTTCATATAAGTACAAAAGGATTCATACTATTTCTGAATAAGACTGAACTACATATTTTGCAAGTTGGTTGCTCCTCAACGCCAATCTGCCTAGCACTCTCAGCTATTGTTCTAATTAATGTTCACGGGCGCAGACCTTGTAAATACTCGAATGTCACATAAATGATATTATAAGAATAATGTTTTTAGAAACGGTGGATATGGTTTTCTCGGATTTAATATATTTGTACTATTTATCTCATAAAAATACTTCTGATTCAGGCTGATGTGTCGAGTAATTTTTGTGATAAAAATAGTTTTATCAGATTTCAATATAAAAATTATGGTATTTGATGTCAGGAAGTAGAATCTAGAATTAATCTGATATATAAAGCACAACAAATTGACGTGTACTCTTACAACTATTTGGGTGTGATAAAGACTATGCAGCATTGACAAGATCTTTGAAAAGCATTATCTTTGAAAAGCTAATGCTTTTTAGCTTCATTTGCAAGATATCTCGATAGATAAATATTCAACTTTTTCATATGTTAGTTACTTCCACAGAATTATACATAGATGTGAGGTTTTTAGTTTATATTTGAAACAAAATGTTTTCAAACATATGAAAAAAAATCATCTCTATGTTATCTAAAAATATTTCAAGCCAAAAAAATAATTTCTTACTTAATTATTCTTGTAGAGTTTAGTGTATGTCCTCTCTTAATCTCTTTAGTTTTCCATATTATCACCATGTTTTATAGGCTTTAATGTATGGAAGATTCTATCTTTGGTCAAAGTACCTATATCTATATTTGGCACTTCAATTTTCTATGCAATTATCAAACAAGAATACAGAACTTGTTTGTATACAAGTGTTATGGCTCTCCATAGAAATTAGATATCGATATAGAAAGACACCCTCCTCTTGAGTTTTCTATTAATGCTCTTCAACTCACTAAACAAGAAATCAACAAAAGTATTCATGAAAAGAGGGGGGATTGTTGAGATGGCCCCTGAAACACTTGAAATTTTTATTAGAAATAAAATAAATTATATAGTGCACTACATACAAGAGTGCCAACAAGCAAACTTATAAAAATCTAAGAGATTACAAGTTGGCAAAAATCTATAAAGAATTCAGAATTTTCTTGAAATGAAGTGAAATCCACATGACTTTTCTCTACTTGAATGTGTAGATGCAAAGTGACTGAGGCAAGGATTCCCAATTGCAATGAATGATTAATATAAGCTTCAGATACCTATCTTTCAAAATGAAAATTCAATCTGATTTTCCAAATTTCAAATAAAATTTGCAGTCTGAAAGCATGCCAAAGCAAATTTAACTTTTCATTAGCAATGTTATCTCCTCGAAGAACATGATGCATAGAAAAAGTGGTATTTATGATGTTTGAAATCAAAGCAACCCAATGCCACATATGGTTAGCATTCTAGAGCAACACATAAAAACATGTCGAAAGGAATCTAGTTCTCCGCACACTAGGTATTTGGGATCTTCCGTTTTAAAATGTTACAATTTCTGACCAATGAGAAATATTTGATGCATGAGTGACCAAGCAAAGAACTTAACTTTTGGCTAAGTCACATGCTTCAAAAGGTGTCAGAAGCATTTATCCCAAGTGGCTTTTGTGTCATGAAAAATTGAATGTTGATTTAGTTTAACTAACAAAAAATATTTATTCTTGTATCAATGTGAACCCATACTGACAAAAAATTTAGATAACGCATCATGATTTGGCCAACACCAAGCGTCCCACCATCAATGACTGGAGTGAAACCCTGCTCTGGAAATGTTCAGTGCCTCCACTTTAATCCTAAAGACCTCAAAAAATTTCTTATCTTTGGCCATAAGATTGAACTTTATTCGAAAAGAGGGCCAATCTGAAAGTGTGCCACTATGTTGATCTATAATATCTCTAACATGCATAATACCACAAAGGTATTCATGAAGACATCAATTAATCTTATTTGAAAATTACATAGAATAAAACAAAAGAGCCTTTAAAAATAAAATTTCTTCATTATTTCTAATTTTATTCATTCTTCAATGATGATTGAATTCAAATTTCTAAGTACATGAAGAAGATGCATGTGTCATATTGCTTAAGGATCAATTTAGCTCATTTTTTTAGTTTGCTTTTGTTAACTTGAAATGGAATCAAACCATGGCCTTCCACAAGTTGACTGTTTATGCCATTCATGTTTTCTATAATTTGAAAGTGAGTTTGTATTCAGGTGCCTTATGTACTATGAGATTCATAGAAGACACCTTTGTCTTTTCAGAGATTCACATAGATTTATGAGGACCTTCATTCAATATGAGGCTAGATATGTTTAGCTTTATTTATCTATAAGATACTTCAACTTCGATAGAGAATACTCAAATTCAAATCTTCACATATAAATGATACCAAGAATATCAATTCTTATTTCTTAACAATGTAATTCAAGAATTGTAAAAGATCGCATATTTAAACAATATAATACAAATCTATAAAATAGCATACATTTTATTAGTTTTAAAATCTATTACTTTAAAATATGAGAATAATTATTTCTCAAATTTTCAAATACAAAAACATAAAATGAAATTATGTACAAACCCCTACTTTAATGAAATAAATGAACTAAATAAAGAAAAACTCAATTAGCCCAAAATCAATAAATTAGTTTATTCTAAAATTTAAAGTCGAACTAAAAGAATACAACGAAAGGAAAATTGAAAATATAATCGTTTCACCTAAAATGTAGAAGAAAATGAGCATGCATTATTGTCAATAGATAAATTAATTTACATACCTACATTTTTTATCTTCTGTGGCTCACCAACTTTAAGATTTTAAATAAATTATTTTTCCATCTATAATTGTAGAGATGGAAAATATGAAAATAATCTAAAAATAAAAATAATAGTATCGGTTTCATTCCTGGTTTATTTCAAAAAGTCGTTAAATGCAATAGCTACAAAATCAATTTTAAGAAATTGTATATATAAATTTCATTAATAAAGAAATCATAATTAATATAATAGTGGAAATAAATGGAAATATAGATGAAAAAATCGAATACATACAGAACGGAATAAACAGGCCATACACATAAACTATACATCCAACATGGGTTGTACATAACTATATTTAATTAAGTATTTCTTTTTATTATTTTTATAAATTAAATTATATAAATAAAAGATTTTTATTCTTCACAACACAAATACGTGCATCTCTCTCCCAAAAAAATGTTCATAGATTTCTGCTAATCTATTATATTATTTTTATAATTTAATAAATAATAATGTTTAAACACTAAATAAAAAATAAATATTAAAAAATATTGATGGGAAGTGACTTCTTGATTGAGATGGCCCCTTTATAAAGGCAAATTTTGAATACACATTTCAAAGCCCCCATAGAGATATTTATTTTAATTAAGACAAAGATTCAAAGTGCTTGTGACTAATTTGAAAAAATTCAAATGCATTATAAATAGTTTTTATAAATATTTTTAATAAATTAAAATCTATTAATAAATATTAATTTTTTTAATAAATGAAAAAAATATATAGAATTATAAATTTGAAAGTAATTTATATGATTATTCTTTGAAATAATATATATAAGTGGTATTGTAAAAATTAATTGTGATTTTTATATAGGTATAAACTAATTTTGATCAATTTTTTTTAATTTATCAGATATAATTTGAGAGGATTCTTTTTTCTTGTCTTTATATTTTATGCATCTCGATATAATTATTTTGACATATCAATTATTAAAAGTTAACACATTCAAGACATTACAATATTCCACCACCTCCTTAATATCATTGTAAGAATTCCTTTGGATATAATGAAATAAAAATAATATAAACATTAACTTAAAATCAATATAAATTTTATTTACTTAAACATTTTAAATCACACCACATGATACATTAACTCTCACACACACCCATATATCTTTTACATATATAGTTTTACATTATAAATTATAGAAGTTTTAAATTTGTAATAGACATTTATATTTATTTTATTTAAAATATACCTATTTATTGTTAATTGGATTTAATTAATTTGTAACACAAGATACAAACTATAAGTAGTAGTATAATATTAAAAGTGAAAAAAAAAAATTGTCTAATATAAAATATATCATTTTCTTATTTATAGGATTTAAATTTAATTTTAATAATAGTATTAATTTTTAATAATATTATTAATTTTTAATTTGTTTTAAAACTAAATTACATTTATTTATTTATTTTCATTTTTAATATATATTTATTTTTAATAATAATATTTATGTTTAACCCTTCGTTAATGGGTTAACAGTAGTCGTTGGGAAAAAAGCAAGAAAGGGTAAGTGCTCATAGAATCCCCCACTAGTAAGTTGGTTTAAGTTAAATTTTGATAGAGCTTCTAGAGGAAATCCTGGGGATTCAGGAGCTGGTTGTATTATCTATGATTGTAGTGGATCTTTGATTCGAGCAATGTCCAAAAAACTTCAAGACGGTACCAATAATGAAGTAGAGATGCAAGCACTTGTCAATGGCATTGAACTTACAATTCAATGCAATATCATTAAGCTAATCATCGAAAGAGATTCATATATTATCATCTCTGCATTCCAAAAAATGTTGCCACTTCCTAGAAATTGGAACACATTTTGTTGTGTGTGTGGGAGAGATTGACTCTATTCACTTCCATAGAATCTAACCATTGTTACCATGAAGCCAATGTTACAGTGGATTTCTTTGTCAATTATGGCATCGACCAATCCAAATAAAACTGCGTGGATAACGTTTGAGAAACCTAGGAGGATTTCCCATCTCTTTCTTCTATTGATTTGGGATGATAATCCTTAATTGTCTTTCTTTTTGTATTTTTTTTTTAAGAATTACAAAAACAAGAATTCTTGGCTTATAGATAGTTTAGCATAGCTGTGGCAATTCCTAGCGATGAACTTAGAGGAGGGGTCAAATCTTCTGCCAAATATCTCACTATAATCTCTCATCATGATTACCCCCATGAAGTTGATGTTTCCATAAATGCAAAAGATGTTAGGTTTATTGGCTCATGTGATGATATCCCTATAGCACAAGTGTATCAAGATGCTTCCACAATGTCATTGGATCACGTTTAATTGCTCTTCTCTAGCATGTTCCTCACAAGTTGAATGGTGTTCTTTGTTACTCTTTTGGATCTCCACCTGGCGCTCTACCTGGTTTGTGGTGTGTCATCCTTGGGTGTTGTTGGTCTTAATATGGAACATGGAGTTTCTATCACACTCGCCACCCCTGTTGTTTATGGTGGAAGCTCTGTTTGTGAAATGACGTTTGATGGATCAATTTCTTGGGTGAGACTAAAAAACATTTTTTGGGTGCCAATGGAAGAGTTTTTTGAGATTATTTTGTTAGTATTAGGACCTGATTATTTGGATTAGAGGGTCTATAGTCTACCAATTCTGAGGTAGCAGCTATTTTTACATTGAATCTCATGGCATTGATTTCTAATTATGAGGTAATTTTCATTGGTGTCCTATAGCAAGTCGAAGCATCACATTAGACTAGTAGAGAACATTATCAATCAAGATTTGGGTCCCTTCCCCAAATTTCTATTCACTAGCTTGGACATCTCGAGCTTGGTTCTATATTCACTTTTTGTGCTTTAGAAATTTGGTTTATGCTCCTAGTGAGCTTTGTGGAAGATTTGAATCAAAAGGTATGTTCCACAGACTCCTTGGAAGGACACTTTCTAATTTTTCCACCCATGATGTAGATAAAAAGTCTAATTGCTGAGATAGCGCAGTGGAGGGAAAAAAGTCATCATAATAGGGCTAGGGTGGAAGAAATTAAGAAATTATCAAAAATGGTAGCACATGGTTCGGTTGCAACCCCACAATGGCTCCAAAATCTTCAAAGGTGGTTCAGGGCCAAATTGACAACAGAAACACAGTGGTTCTTGATGGAGGTCGCAAAGGGTCATTGTAGGAACACAAGTGCGATGTTTTTAGAGAATTCACCACCAATGAATTTAGGGGCAGGGAAATCATCTTTGTTGAAGAATTGGATGATATGGCACTACCCTGTGGAAAGATTTAATATTTTGTTTGTATGGTGTTTTTTATCTTTATGTTTTATGTTGGTTGTCTGTGGGGAAGCGTTTTGTTATTTCTCATATTTCAGTTACTTTAGTCCCTTGTGTAGTTTTGTATCTTTTCGAGTCCTTGTATGGCTTGCCTCTTTGCTGACTTTACTATTTATTGTTTCTATCATTTGATCGTTACTTTTTGTAAAACTATCATATATATGTGTGTGTGTGTGTGTGTGTGTGTGTGTACACACACACACATTTAATGTTCCTTAGATCCAAGTGTACAATTGTATTACAATATTTATGATCTTTCATGTTCTTAAATTCTTTAATTTTTGTATTAATTTATAACGTGTTAATTATGAAATTGTTAAAATTATTGTATTAATTTTTCATCATCTTTTACATTTTTTTCTTTATATATTATTTTTTACTAAAAGTTCACTTATAAAATTCTAAACAAAAAATTAAAAAAAAATAAGAATATAATAATATACTTCAAAGAATATAAGAAAAAATTAAATTTAAAATGAATAAATGTAAAAAATTAATAAACTATCACAAACAAGATTAAAACGAGAAGAATAAACTGTCCATTCATATTTTTTAAACTGAAATGAGAGTAACATTATTAAAGGCATAATATATTAAAACAATAGTGTTCATCATTAGTATCATAAAACTATTAAGATGGTTTGGATAAGGATGAATGTTATGGATGATTTATTGTGTTCCTCTTAGCATGGGATTGTTGTGCTGCTGCAAAGGGCTACGTAGTTCGCATTTTTAGACTTTATTTATCTCTCCAAATTTGTTTGGAATCTTCCTTCCTCTATTCAATAAATTCCCCAAGTAGAAGGAAGGCTTCTTTCATAGGCTTTGAGTTGACTGTAAGCAGCACGTACAAAAAAATTGTCTGCAGTTAGTGGTAATGGACCAAAATAATTTCATCGAAACTTTGTATGTATTTTTAGTACCTCCCAGAAGTACTCTTGTTTCGGCCTCCTACAAATAATTCATGCTGCTTGCCATCAGCAGCCAATGAAAATTCGCAATGGCTCAAACTAAACAATGTATTTCCAAGGTCTGTTAGGAAATAGTAATGTTTTATAGCTTTTTTAGTTACCATTAAACAGGTAATGATATCTTTGTCCTACAGCCAATAACATTATTTGATTTTCATTATTTTTATGTAAAGCCTTTTATGGACTGCACAAACATTACAGATATTTACCATATCTGCCACAGATAAGCGAGCTATATGCAGTTGCAGGGGAAATCGATACATATTCCAATTAAATTTTCGTAAGGTACGTTTGGACAAACCATACAGTAGGGCAGATATATATATATATATATATATGGGATTGTCAGGGATGCCCCCTATCTCTGTCTGTTGGATTTGCAGTTCAATGTATAACACTCAAACTTTTTGCCACGCTGTTAAACCACTAGCATATGGTAAATAAGACTCGTGGTATTTCCTTTTCAGGGATGGTGTCTTTGTTGCAATGATACATTATCGACTCTCTGCATTTTAAATAGAGCATATTAATTATGTTCTATATGTTTTGCGATTTTGGCATGAACCTTCAAACAATAATTGTAAATGTAAATGAAAGTAATCAATAGTATGAATAAATCTGTAAATAATTGATGAATAACGAAAGAATGTTCCTTCAATATTAATAAAGCGAATCACTATTACCTATGAAATTGTAGGGTTCATACTAAATCAATATTTAAACTATAATTTGGTTTTATAATGGGTGATCCGATGCAATCTAATTTTCACAGAGATGATGATGGCTCCATATTTTTTTATGAATTACATTCATTCAATCTTACATTCAGACATATTAAAACTACATGTATTTAATCCTATATTAATTTGGAAAGCAGGGACTATAATTACAATATAACACTTGTTCATATTTCAATTCCGTGACCTCTCATCTGCAAAGCCAAACCCTTCACCATTATCCTGTGCATACATTTTGAACTCTATTCGACTGCAATTTTATTTATCGATTTTTGAATCAAATTTTAGCAAAACTTTTTATCATTTTATGGTCCGAAACCATAAATAATGTTTATGTGTTGCTTAAGTGCTTCCGATTAAAAGGGTTTTGTAATCTCACATATGATCAAGGAGGGCTTGGTTTTATCATTTTATGGTCCGATAACCATAAATAATGTTTATGTGTTGCTTAAGTGCTTCAGATTAAGAGGTCTTTGTAATCTCACATATGATCAAAAAGGGCTTGATATAATAGGGTTTCGTTTTGCTTTCAATCTCTCTTTGGAAATTTTTGGTTAGCACAAAACTTCTAAATCTAGGTGCGGAGGTCCCTTTTCTTTTTATGAAAAAAATATTTAATTTTTAAAATATTTGAAATTTTATATTTTTATATTAGAGTTTATGAATAAGGTAGATCTCTGTTGCATCTTATGTCCTATTAACGTATAGTTAAAATTATTTTAGCCTTTTACTTTAACTTTTCTACTTTATTATCTTATTGAAGGTAGGTAATATAATTTTCAATTTTTATATTTTTGAATTTTGATAGATCAATTACAATGTGTTATTGATTATTTCTTATATTTAATATAAAGTTGTGAAAAAATAGATATGTATTTGATTTTTCAAAAAAATTATTGACACTTCTAAATATATAGTAGCTTGACAAAATTATGGTTGACACAATATCTCAAAAATATCCTTATTTTTATCGAAATGACTTATATTTCAATCATATATTATGTAATTGAAATAGCTCAAAAGAAATTATAAATTATATTATAGAACATAACCCACTTTATTTTCTATCCTTATCATCACCTCCACAAAAAATATTAGATTATTATTTTTTAACACTACATATACAAAAATTAAAACAAAATTAATAATCATAAATTTCAAATAAAAAATATATACACCTTTCAATTTACACTATTTTACTTTATAAAACCCTATTACATCAAAACATCAAATGTACCCTATGGATATCTAATGCCTTGCTCGGTATCTTGCGACCATTTTCATGGTTGTTAGAACTACTGTATTTTTTTCATAAAAAATATTAATCGAAACAATTACGCGCCTCTCATGAATCCATTTCAATTTAATAGTCCAACGAGAAATGAAACTCTTTCACGTGATTTTGGGTTACTAACTTGCAAATTCGGTCACGAATTCTGCACAAAAGCTCCACCCTTTTGTAACGAAATCTCGATCCATGTTTAATCTCAACGCCAGGGAGGCACTTATCTTTGTAACCATAAAAGAGCTTTATAATAACCTGCAAGGATTCATGGACGTGTGGAAAAATAAAAGCCACCTCCTCCTTGCAGATGGTGCGCCGAAAGAAGATAAAGCCCACGGTTTCGTTGCTCAAAGACCATTATAAATACGCATACCCTCTCTCCACTCTTGCTCAGCATCAGCAACAATCACATTGTGGGTAGTCATAAAATAGCTTTAACCAGTGTTCCAAAGCAGCATCATCAATCCAATTGTCATTATGGTACGCCGTGTAAACGTTGTATGGCTTATGATAGTGTGCACTGTTGTTATATTAACTGTAATGAATGACCTGGCCATGGAGGCGGAAGCCCGGCAGACCCCTGCCCCTGCTGCTGCTCCTGCATACACTGGGAAAGGAGGGGCCAAACCTTCAAAACCTCGGAATGCCCCTGCTCAGCATTCTTCAGCCCCAGCAAACGGAAACGGAACCGGAACCGGGTCCGGATCCGGGTCGGGGAGTGCTTCCGGTTCAGGGGCCGGATGTAGAGCCTCCGGAAGCGGTTCTGGGGATGGATCCGGGTCGGGCTCCGGCGGAGCAGGCGGTACTGCACGTGGTTCAGGCAGTGGCAGCGGGTCTGGGTCGGGTAACAGTGGAGGTGGCAGGGCCTCTGGTTTGGGAGCCGGTCCAGGTACAGGTTCCAGTTCTGCCTCCTCCTCTCCTTCTCCTTCTCCTCATGCTCCTGTTCCTGCTCTTCCTCGTCCCCCTCCTCCATCACCTTGAGCAGTCCAATTAAAGCAGTATTTCATATAAGTACAAAAGGATTCCTACTATTTCTCAATAAGACTGAACAACATAATTTGCAAGTTGGCCACTCTTCAACGCCAATCTGCGTATCCCTCTCAGCTGTTGTTATAATTAATGTTCGAGGGCTCAGACCTTCTGAATACTTGTATGTCACATTAATGATATTATAAGAATAAAAATAAAAAGAAAGGTGTGTATGGTTTTCTAGGGTTTAATATAATCATGCTATTTATCTCACAAAAATACTTGTGATTCATCTTATATGTTGAGTAATTTTTGTGATTAAAATAGTGTTTAAATAAAGCTTGTAAAGCCAAAAATTATGAGTAATTTTAGTAATTAAAATAGTTTTAAAATGAAGTTTGTAAAGTCAAAAATTATAGCATTTAATGTAATGAGGAAAGTAGAATCTATAATTAACTTGATATTTAATGTATAACAAATCGAGGTCGTACATTTTTATAATTTTTTGGGTGTGATTTTTTCTAGACCATTTAAATCTTGTATTTGTAATAGAAGTAAGATTTAACAAAGAATATACAACACTGATATTCTTGAAGGACTAATATTTTCAACTCCATTTTCAAGATATCCAGACAAACAAAGATTTAACTTTTTCATACATTAGTTACTACCACATAGTTGTATGGATGTGAGGTTTTTAGTCTATACTTGAAACTGTCAGAGTGGGCCACACTTAAGGATCAGTCTAGATAGGATCGAATGCACGAAGAAATCATGTATAGAATAAACAATTCAAATGGAAGAAGCTTATGTTTACAATAAATAAATTGTATTAGTAGCATTAGTCATAAAAGCTTTAGGAAGGTATATTATATAGGTGAAAGATAAACACATCCTCACATCCTCATGAATGTGAAATTATCTTTCACAATGACCTAAAAAGATACCTAAGCAAGTTAGATAAACATGTGTAAGAAAAAAAATATTAAATGGAATAAAAACCTACAATAACACCATAAAAACCTGATTACGTACCCAAGTACATAGAAATATCCCCCAGAGGAGGATGTCAGAGCTGCCCAAACCCAAAAAAAAACTAGCAAATGCAAATACTTACTCTTAGTGAAGGGTTTCGTGAATATATCAACAATTTGCTCCATTTTCAGGATGTAGTAAAGATCAATGGCTTGCTCATGGATTAGTTATTAAATGAAATGCATGTGAATCTTGATATGCTTGGTTCATTGATGAAGGATCAGATTCCTATAGATATGGATTGTGCTTTAGTTGGTTGTTGAAACTAGATTATAAACTCAGTGAGAATCCCCTAAATCCAAATAACTTTAGTGGCACTATTAACAACTCCTTTGTATTTTGTCTCGGTAGAAAATAAATAAATAACATTCTACTTCTTTCTTAACCAACTAATTGAACATGAACTAAGGGAGAAACTGTATCCTGAAGTAGACTTATGATTCTGAATATTGTTAGCCGAATCTAAATATATAGATAATCAAGTTAACATCAATGCCTACTCCATAGTGTTTGTCTAGCTCAATGAGAACTAGTGCTCAGAGAGCCAAGAGGAGATTTATCATCCTCTGAAGTTATTCTGGGAGAAAGATGAGATGAGTCCTCATCACTACTCTCATCAGCAAAGCTAGGATAAGGATTTGGATCATCAAGAAGCTACTCAAGTAGTTTTGAATCATCATAAATGTCATCAAATCCCAGTTCATATAAGGAAGGGGAGATTTATCGAGTGCAGAGTCCAAAGGACACTCTTGAAAATAAACACTCATCTCAATGAATAACTCATGAGTGGTGGGATGGAGAAGCCTATATCCCTTAACACCCTCAAAATATCTAATAAGGATGTAAGGCTAACTTTGAGGTTCCATTACCTTACATTTCTTTTTCAGAATGCGGGTCATAGTAGGAGATCCAAACACTCAAAAGTGTTTCACTATGGGGTTTTGACCATTTCAAGATTCAAAAGGATTGGCTCCCTTCAATGCTTTATGAGGAACTTGGTTCTAGATATAACAAACATAGTTGATGGCCTTGACCCAATACTAAAGTATAAGAGACTTGGCGTGTAGCATATAGTTGGTCATTTCCCTTAAGGACATGTTCTTGTACTCTGTAACACTATTCTATTGAGCACTATATGGAACTATACACTATAATTAAATCCCCTATGAAGTGCATAATTGTTTTAAATGGTTACTAACATGTTCACCACCATTATCGGTATGCAAAATCTTGATGGTTATACCTGACTATTTTTCTACAAGCACCTTAAAGTCCTAAAATGATCAAAGACCTTAGAGTTTTGCTTAAGAAAGTGTTGGGTCCAACACATCCCATTCTTAGATTGCAAATGGGGACCCTCTTATTCTATTTTAGTCTTTAGTTTGAATATTTTTAGATGTGAAGTTCTATCATCAGAATATTTCATTGATATTAACCAAGTCTGAATTGAAGAATTTTAAAAATAAGAAGCTCCATGTCTGATCCACCCAATCAAAATTATACCTCTAAAATGTTTTATTTTGATTTTAAAATGACCAAGTATTTATAAATCCCTATTATAAATACACGATCAATATTTGATTTTAGACTTAGCTATTCAAAAATTATTTGATCTTTAAAAATAATAGGAATTTATTTTTGTACACTGATGAAATCAATTATGTGTCTAAGCTATGAAGTTGGACTTTATTTTACACCTTGGTGTATTTTATCACTTTTTTGGATAACTTACTAATGACTTTATTTTCCTTAGTTATTTTGTTACCTTATCTTTTCTTTAGGTTTTTTCTTGACCCCTCTAGATGACTGAGATCCTACCACATGGCATGATCCCATTCACCCAAGCACTGGGGGACTTCGAAATACTTAGTTTTTTTGTTAAAAATCTCCCAAGCCTCTGATCCCTGAGATCATACCAGGTGGCATTAACCTGGGGACCCTACCTGATGGAGAAATAAAGCCATTAACAAAGCCTCAAAAGTTGAAAAGCTTAGAGCCTTAGAAACTCAAGGGAATTATAGTATCAACCCAAAAGCCTATGATTTGAAAGACATTGGTAAAGGTTGATGGCCCTCAATCCTTGAGAAGACACCATGGGGCACCCTCTCAAGAGCCCAGGAGCCTGAAGTGATAACAACAATTATCTGAGAGCTCAAGGAATTGGTAGCATTAACCCAAAACATGAAGATCCTAGGAGATTGAGAAGATGCCACGTGGTTATGAAATTGATAGAAGTAAATAGTAAAGTAAAGTCTTGGGGAAACAAAAATCTACCAAAGGGAAAAGTAGGTCCTGACAGGCAAAGCCAATAGCCTAGCAAAGGAAAAGGAATATAAAATTGAGAAGAAACCATGTGGACAATGGAAAGATCCTCAAGCCAACATAGTAGACAAGTGGCAAAGAAAGATCGATGACATAAAAGAAGATGAACCCAAACCATGTCACCTAACTGATTCATCATAAAGGGCAGGGCCTAAATTTGATGTCCCTTCAAAATGTTAGAATGCCCTAAATTGAGGAGAATAACATAATCAATTGAGTTGATTTTAAGAGATCTAGCTGGTCAAAGGAGGTACATAGAGCAAACTGGTGGCTTCATGACCTGAACATTCTCCCAGGTGGACCGAATAGAATAATCATTCAAAATACTTGGCCCAAAAGGGAAAAGTAGGGATATCATTACAATTAGATAGGGGTCACAATCGTGGAGAAAAGATGAATATAATATGACCTATTTTGAGATTGGAAGGGAATAATCTAACAAAATGTAGTTGTAATGGTCTAGAGTGGTAGTCATGGATAGAGATGAAAGCCTCGCACTACTTGGAGACAAGTCTCATTTTCTAATCTATAAAAGATAATTAACATTCTTATAAAAAGGGGGAGATGTTATGCACCAAAACTTTGTATAAATTACAATAGGCTTAGTCCTCTCTTTTTCTTATTTTTTTTTGGCTTGCAATTATCTATCCGGAGGGCACACTTAAATGATTTTGTAATAACATTAAAATAGATACCAATTTAGTTGGAAATTCATGTTGTTATTTAGTAATGTTCTTCATTCTTTGATGGAATAGAATTGATTAATGTTAAGAAAATATTGTAATGTTTGTTTACTAATAAATATGTAGTTAGATTATTCAATAACTAATCTAATTGGTTTTGAATTATTGTTATGTTTAACTTGAAGCTATGTCAATCCATTATGTCCAAGAGCTATAGGAATTTCATATTATTTTATTTAAATATAATTTCAGATTGATATGTTTAGTGAATTCCTTAGAATCCTACTCATTGAGTTGATTTGGTTTTACTCCAGTTAGACCTGGTACACAATAGTATAATGGTGACCAGGCATGGTTTTGATTTTTAGCATTAACAATATTGTTTGAGTCAAAGAACCACTTTCTTTTTTTCCCTGCTCTTTCTATCATTTTATCCTTTTATAATGGGTATATTCTAGCCATTATATTATAGTTTGATACCTATGTGAATGAAGAAGTAAAAGACTTAAGAAAACATCAGTAATATTTATAGGACAATATGGAGTTGACATAATTTTCATTGGTTAATTATCGCTTCTCACCTAGCTAAATGATTAGAAATTTATCGGTCCTTAGATATAACTAGATAAATCATATAAATGAGGGTACATTGCATCCCATGTGTTGTCACCTCCATTTGTCCCATCAAAATAGTTAATCCAATAATTATTTCTGCTATTGGTCACAAATTTAAACCAACAAAAATTAGTGCTAGAAGGAGGGCAATGCTCTTTGTCTAGTTTGAAATATCAGTTACTTTATGTCACTCTGATTTATTATTTTCTATCAATGTATATATTCTATATATTTCATGTTTTATTAGTTCAATATTATTGGTCTGAATATCTCTAACTCATATTTGATATCTTAAAAAATCTAGAGCCTATTTGAGTGAATAACTAGATCCTTAGAAATCAAAGGTAGATTGATTGTGTCCCCATTACAAATTTTTAGGAGAGCATGAACTACTAGAAAGAGACCAAGACCTTTAGCCACCCTTACCTATTCATGCTCTCAACCTACCCAAAATAGACCCCCACCCATTGTTGCACCCATGGCTTTGTTAGTAAGGTCTACAATAAATGTTCTAGGGGATGTGCCTGATATACCTAAGAACCTTGAGAGGTACCTTCCAAGCATCACCCCAAGTATTGGAAATACTATTGAATAACATGTCACATCCTATACAATTACCCTTAGGTTACTCAACATTGAGCATGAAAATGTAGCTTTCAGGCTATCCCCTTTCACCTTGCTTGATGCAACATATGACTTGTTCCTTAACTTGCTTGAGAATTCAATCAAAAGTTAGAATAAATTAAGTAGCATGTTCTTAGCCTAGTTTGGTCAAGTGGTATACCCTAGTATAGAAGTATTGGAAAAAATATTGAATAAAATGTCACATCCTATACAATTACCCTTAGGTTACTCAACATTGAGCATGAAAATTTAGCTTTCAGGCTATCCGCTTTCACCTTACTTGATGCATCCTATGACTTATTCCTTAACTTGCTTGAGAATTCAATCAGAAGTTAGAATCAGTTGAGTAGCGTGTTCTTAGCCTAGTTTGGTCAAGTGGTATACCCTAGTGTTTTATATTGATAGTTTGTTTGCATGATAAGGGATCCCAATTGTTGGGAAAATATGGAAGCACAATTGATTACCATATACAAGCAACTTAAGATGCGGAATTAACCAGAAGTAACAAGTAACTAAAATTCACAAATGACACAAAATATTAGAGACAACACAAACTATATTAATACTCATCCAAAAAAGAATACAATGAAGAGACGCCACACTCTTCCACACCTTTCAGGTTTCCCACACCAAGTGTACAGTAATTCTTCTCAAGAGTTCACTCTCCTACCAAAAATGGTCCCAACACACAACTCACACACAGAATTGGTGTTCACCTCCAACCAGTCAGTAATAACCCTACCAGTACACAAGTACTTAAAGTACTTCAAGTAGATCTCCCATAAGCTTGCAACAACCTGCAACTCAACAGACCTTACTTCAGAAGGAACTACCTTGCCTTCCTCTTTGCTCTCTGTCTGAGTACACACTATACTTTAAGTAGATCTCTCTTGATCTTGCTACCTGTTGTGTTGTTGTCCTCCCTGATCTTGCACACCTGCAAATCAATTTGGTTTTGCACACTTGCAAACCTGGATCCTACACACACATACACCTACAGATCAATGATCTTACTTACCATGCAGATCTCCTAACCTAGCCTTGCACACCCGCTGACCGAGATCATACATACATGAAGAATCCTGTTGATTCTCCAAACCAGCACCCACACTTGGCACTGTGGCACTAGGAGGAACACACCATGCTCTCTTCACACACAAAAAGAGCTAATATTTGCTCTCTTACTCTCTAGCACACTTTACAATACAGCCCATGAGTCTATTATATAGATCCCATGCATATAATAATTAGACATCTAATTAAAATAATTAGATCCGCAGCTTCTAGTCTATAATTGGCTTTTAACATGCAAACACTCAGTTCGTTAACAAACTGTTTGTGCAACTGACAGTTTCAAAACTGCACAAGTGACTGACGTCGGTCCCTGTCTGCCTGGAGGTGACCGACGTCGGTCGATTCCTGCCGACGTCAGTTACATTCCTGTCCACCACTGGCCGACGTCAGTCGGCCTAACCGACGTCGGTGACTATGACACTCAGCAACCTCCTTCTCTATTTGCATCAGTGAAGCTTTTAGCTCCACAACCTAACAATCTCCCACTTAGAGATATATAGCTGCACTATCCCTATACCTGTACCCTGTCTAATCTGTATCCTAGCTTGTATCCCTCTTCAAGCTCAACCTTGAAGACCAACCACCACAACCCCTGTGGTGAACCTCCTGTCATCCAAGTAACCTGTCGCATCCGCATCTACAAACCCATGTAGTGAAGTCCTGACCCTGCATAGCATGTATACCTGCTGCTTGTCCCTCTCAAATACCTGAGAACCCACTTCCTCGAATTGGCTCCTAACTCTCTGATAGCTCCCACTGCTAGGGAAAACTCAGGTCTATACCAGACCTCATGTGATTTCAGACACTAAACTATCCAGCCCTTGGTGTGATCCAGTTCTGCATCCTGCGTATTGAACCTCACCAACACCTGATTCACATCAGCTCCCACTAGAGACAAAATCAACCTGTGATCTTTCATGTCTCTCATGTCAAAGAATTTCGCTGCTCCAAATTCCTCATGACATGCCACTGAACTAACCTTACCCTTAGCTCAGCAAAACCCTGTATGTCTGAACCTGTAAGCTAGCATACCATCCACATACAGTAACAAGATAATGTTGCAATCATTATCCACCTGGTAAGACAAACACAATGGTTACACTGACATTGACTAAAGCCTTGCTTTGTCATCCACCTGTCAAAACCTGTACCACTATCCTACAGCGTCCTCAAGACCATATGACCTGGCCTTCCATCTCACGTATCCATTCTCTCTTATTTTTAACTAAGGTATCCATTCGTCTCTTAGTGCTTTCTTCCAACTGGCAACCCTACCAAATCTTTGGCTTGCTTCTGCATCTTAATCATGCCATGCTCTCACTATTTCCTGGATCCTTCCTGCTCTATAGTGAGCAACGAGTATAAAGAAGAGGAATAACAAATTTGAGGCTTACTTACCACTTTCAGTCCTCCATATGGGCATTTGAGACTCCTTGACAGCGTGTTATCCGTCCAAAATCTGTCTCAGTGACCGACTTCAGTCACCACACAGTCTGCATTTGACCAACATTGGTTCCATGTACCTGTCCTGACTACTGACCCCACCGACATCAGTGTATACCTTCTACCGACATCGGTCCTCCTGACCGACATCGATCAAACTGTTACCGACGTCAGTCATCCTGATCGATGCCGGTCTTTCTCTACCTGACACCACCAGCTCTGGTCTGCACATGACCGACATCGGCACCTGTCTGTTCAACATCGGTTCCTCTTGACTGACGCTGGTACCTATGTTTGCCTGTGAGTGATGACTTTTTACCCATGAGCTTTTTTTGAATCAAATCCCTATCCAAACTGCTCTGCTCAGAGTTACTCAGCCTTCTCCACTGATCTCTGTCTGCCATCTCCTCCATAAACACCAAGGCTTTCCAGTTCTTAAGTCTATCAAACACATCTATCTTCCGCTTAAGAACATGCATCTCCTTCTTGATCATGTGACCAAGCCTACAAAGCCACGTCTTCACAATAGAAGAATAATTAGTAATATAAGCAAGTAGATAAAGAGTACCTACTTTCTTACCACCAGCGAATTCAAGTGCATCCACTGTGAGAGTTCTTGTGCATCTCTCATCACCCAACTTCCCTGAAGAAATTAGCCTTATCTTCAAAACCGGGACCTACATGACCTCCTTCAACACCCATGTGTTGGCCGCTTGCAATTTCAGCTACACTTCCTCTTTTCCAATTCTTTGACAAGGCTCACCAGCACCTCTCTTTGGGGCTGCATGGAAAGAGGCAACAGATTCTATAAACCAAGATTCAACTTTATCCAAGAAACATACTAGAGCACCCTGTGCAACAACAGCTGCAACATCTGCTTCTTCAGTTCCTTCATGTTGATCTTCCACAAACCAATAATTTTCCTTTCCCTGCTCTTTCTTTCCATAGGACCGTAATTTCCCATTCGTGCTTTTCAATTCCTCCATTCTTAGCTTACTTTTTTTTGTCATTGCGATACTCCCACTCAATCAGAAACCCCTGAGAGTGACATGTAACCAAACACAAAACCTGCTCCCTGTAACCTTAGCTCTGATACCACTTGTTGGGAAATACGAAAGCACAATTGATTACCATATACAAGCAACTTAAGATGCGGAATTAACCAGAAGTAACAAGTAACTAGAATTCATAAATGACACAGAATATTAGAGACGACACAAATTGTATTAATACTCATCCAAAAAAGAATACAATGAAGAGACGCCACACTCTTCCACACCTTTCAGGTTTCCCACACCAAGTTTATAGTAATTCTTCTCAAGAGTTCACTCTCCTACCAAAAATGGTCCCAACACACAACTCACACACAGAATTGGTGTTCACCTCCAACCAGTCAATAATAACCCTGCCAGTACTCAAAGTACTTCAAGTAGATCTCCCATAAGCTTGCAACAACCTGCAACTCAACAGACCTTACTTCAGAAGGAACTACCTTGCATTCCTCTTTGCTCTCTATTTGAGTACACACTGTACTCCAAGTAGATCTCTCATGATCTTGCTACCTATTGTGTTGTTGTCCTCCCTGATCTTGCACACCTGTAAATCAATCTGGTTCTGCACACCTGCAAACCTGGATCTTGCACAGACATACACCTGCAGATCAATGATCTTACTTACCATGCAGATCTCCTAACCTGGCCTTACACACCTACTGACCGAGATCATACATACATGAAGAATCTTACTGATTCTCCAAACCAGCACCCACACTTGGCACTGTGGCACTAGGAGGAACACACCATGCTCTCTTCACACACAAAAGGAGCTAATATTTGCTCTCTTACTCTTTAGCACACTTTACAATACAGCCCATGAGTCTATTAAATAGATCCCATGCATTCAATAATTAGACATCTAATTGCAATAATTAGATCCATAGCTTCTAGTCTATAATTAGCTCTTAACATGCAAACACTCGATTTGTTAACAAACTGTTCGTGCAATCGACAGTTCTGGAACTGCACAAGCGACTGACGTCGGTCCCTGTCTGCCTAGAGGTGATCGATGTTGGTCGATTCCTGTCGACGTCGGTTACATTCCTGTCCACCACTGGCCGACATCGGTCGGCCTAACCGATGCCGGTGATTGTGACACTCAGCAACCTCCTTCCCTGTTTGCATCAGTGAAGCTTTTAGCTCCACAACCTAACACCAATGAACCTATACACAATTTTAATGTATGATTTCAAAATATATATAGTAGGGTGATAACTTTATTAGACTAGATGATCAATTAGCATTGAATTTAATTAATAATGCCTTGGACCCATGTATAACCATGTTCTTGAAGAGGGATCCAAATATCATAGATCTACCACTCTCCTATGCTAAGGTAATAAAAGTGGACAGGAAGCTCAATCCACAAGGATAAATGTTAGGCCCCATCCCTAACGTCATCCCAACATGCCATCATTGAATTCAATCTTTCCTATGAATTAGAATGTCCCAATGCTACAAGATCTCCAAATCACGAATCAACTCCCTCTGCTTTATGCCTCCCCAAACCAGAATTTGGGATTTATAAATTCTACTAGTAATGAGGTTATGCCATGGGCTTATAATCAAGTTATAGTCCCACTTATAAATAATGACATGCATAATTCCAATCAAGAATCAACTAAGCCTAAGCTAGATGTAATCCAAAGGATGGTCTAGAGGTTAAGTAATGAATTACTTAGTTTGTAAAAATAAGTGGGTAGTTTAAGTAGTGAAATTCTACCCTAAATTTCACTTATCAACATAACTACAGACTCAATAATAGGAAAGGAAAGAATATAAAATCTCCATCTAATATAATTCCTAATATCAACATCATGGAGATCACCCTACTGAATTGGTGTCGTGTGCATAACACAACCCAATATGGGGAACTTGACTATGTTGAGTTTTATAATGCCTTCAAAATCTTACAAAAGGATATTGATGAATATGAGGTTGTTCCAAATAACTAGAATACCATGAGTTACCATAATTTTCCTAGTTCATCTAAATCACCTGACACAACCATTATTTTGAAGATCCTAGACTTTCCTAGTGAAGGAGACAATGAATCTAAGGAGAATACTGATCGTATTCAAGCTATGTAGTTATTCTAGAGAGAAAATTATACCTTTAGGAGTAGGGGATACCAACCCTTGAAAACCTCAACAACACCCAAAAATGTTGTTACTCCTCCAGACCCAAAATCTAGGAATGATCTACCCCTACCAAAGTTAGGCAACAATCAACCTACCACTAGTAAGACCAACTACAACATAGTCAATGATATGAAAAGGATAAAATCCAATATAACCCTCTATGAATTGGCGCAAATTATTGAACATAGGAATTTACTCCTTAAGTCTCTTACTAGAAAAGAGCACTCAGTCCAAAAATAAAACTATGGCTAATACCAACATTATGATACACAAGGCCAAAACTGAAGTTCCACCCTTCTTATTCACAATTCAAATCTTTGACAAGAGTTTTCATAATTGCCTGGTTGATTTAGGCACATCAGAAAATCTTATGTCTATAGGGATTTGCAAGAACTAGGACTAATCCGTATAAAATAAGATAAGGTAGTGGTTTAATTAGATAAGTCCAAAGTCAAGGTTGTAAGATAATTTTTTAATGTTCATATGCAATTACAAGTTGAACCAAGAATGTAGTAGTTCATAGACATATAAGTGGTTGAAATCACAAAGGCATATGGCATGTTGTTAAGTAGAGATTAGTCCAAATCTCTTAACGGTTATATGGAAACAAACTTCTCCCATATGTGGTTGCTATGGAGAGGAGTGAAAATTCATATAATAATTGATAGAGAACCATGTATGAAGTTGATGATTACATAATACAATGCAGTCAATGAATAATTCAATTTTATTTCCATTAATTTAGGTGTCTATACTCTAGATACTAAACCAACAAGGAAGAAACAACTCAACCAAGATCAAAATTCAAGTATATGTTCTTTGTATTCTGATGGAGCTTGATCTAAATAAGGGTCAAGAGTAGGTATTTTAATTATTTCTCCCTTTGGTAAAAATCATGTCACTACATATAGATTGTAATTCCATTATACTAATAACATAATATAATACAAGGTACAAATCTTGGGACTACTGTTTACAACCAAGTATGACATCCATCAATTAAAGGTATACGATGATTCTGAATTAGTTGTCAATCAAGTAAGGATAAAATTTAAATATAAGTTTTCTCATTTGAATAAGCATAAACATTGTGTTTGGGATTTGATGGAATCCTTTGATGCATTTAACATTATGACATGTCATTCCTAGAATTGATAATGTCATGGCAGACTCACTAGTTATTTATACTTCTAACCTTACACCTTTGAGAACATGGATCTACAAAAGTTTTGTATCAAATTATTTTCATATCCATCTATACCTGATAATGTGAAGAACTTTCAAAAAATTTATGATGACAAACACAATCTAGATTTACTTTCTAATTCCAATGCTTTTGATGCATAGGTGGTTGATGAGGATGAGAAGAGTGATCTGAATGAAGAATATTGTGATGTTTATGGAGTTCTAAACCTTAAGGACAATCAAATCCCAAAATAAATGATACCATCAAAAAATTTATCTAACTTAAAAGGGTCGTCTAAAATAACTATTCACCCCAATCAGTAGTCATGAGTGATTAACATGGGGACGTTTGATCAACCTTGAAATATCATTGTAGGGATAGAATGTAATGATTAAGAAATCTATGGTCTACAAAGGATGTTAATCCATTACCAAGACATCCTTTCTTAGAATTATGGTGACCTAAATGTGTTTAATCCCAACATCATTATGCATAGTATTCCCTTGAATCCTAATAAGAATCCATTTAGATAGGGTCAGAGGCTATTTAACCCTATTCTTGAGCCACTCATCTTGAAGGAGGTTCAAAATTTATTGCTAGTTGGCATAATATTTCATGTGGCATTCAACTTGGGTAACTAATTTATTACCAATAATAAAAAAGAGCAAAGAGATCCATCTTTGTGTTGATTTTAGAAATTTAAATCAAGCTTCAAACAAATATAATTATCCACTACCATCCCAATATGAAGTCATCCAATAGTTTGGCAAATCTAAGATGATGTATTTATTATATGGGTTCTCAGGCTATAATCATATTTTAATTGACAAGAAAGACCAAAATAATATAACCTTCACCACAAAGTGGGGCACATTTGCTTATAATAAAATTCCATTTGGTCTGATCAATGTTGGTGCCCCTTTCTAAAGAGCCATGGACATAGCGTTTGAATGGTTGATTGGTAAGTGCATTGCAGTGTATATGGATGACTTGAATTTTTTTTCTAAATACATATCAAAACATTTAAAACTCTTGCAAAAGATCTTTGAATGTAGCCATAAGTTTGGTATTTCACTCAATCCAAATAAATATATTTTTTGTACAACTGAAGGTAAGTTCCTTGGTCTTGTAATTACAAAATAAGGTATGTAAATTGAACTAATAGAGCCGATGTAATTTATAAAATTCAATTACCAAATAGTAATAAGGAACTGAAATCTTTTTTTGTTAAAATTAATTTCATATAGAAATTCATTTCATGTTTTGTTGAGATAAATAAAACCTTGAATGCCATGTTAACACATGAAGCTAAAGTTAAGTGGATGCTTACCTCAAAGAAAGCCTTCAATAAAATTAAGGATGTTATAACGTAGACCCCTCTTTTGGTCACTAACCCCCCTCTTTCTCAAAATTGGTTAAAACATAATGTAGTCTAAGATTTGAAGATAAAATTATCTCTATAGGGAGTTTCATAGACATCCAATAGTCAAAATTTCACATGCAGGGTCTCACAAACATAGTGATCAAAACTTAAAAAGATCAGGGCTTCTAGACAACAGTGGTAGAAGTGGACTATAACATTGGAGCCTAGTGTGTCTTATTTTTGACGTTCCTATCCAATCATAAAATGAAGACCAAATTTTGATTTGTGATAGTGTCTCAATTCTACATAGTGAATTCTAACCTTTGTCTCAGTTGTATTAGTTAGTTTCTAGCTAAGTCTTATTTTCTTATTACTATTTTTTTTTAAATCAAATTATACAAATCAATAACTTAATTATTACATATTTATTTATTGATTTTACTACTCACACCCTTTAACTACATTAGGAATAATACACCAGTATTCTCAAAAAGGTTAAATTAATTAAATATATATGTATAAATAAATAAATATATTATATATATCTATTATATTTATTTTATATATATATATATATATATATATATATATATATATATATATATATATATATATATATATATATATATATAATATTTATATATGTATATATGTATATACATACATACGTGTGTGTGTGTGTGTGTGTGTGTGTGTGTGTGTGTGTGAATTATATGAAGAATTCATCTAAATCGACATGTGGTGTATTCTATATATTTTAAGAGGATCCATTAGATGTTTAATCCCTATTTTTATTGATTTTAATCATCTTTAATTATGTATTGGATAACTGAAACACTTTGGTGGAAGCTACAAATAAGAAAATATTTGATCCTTTGAAAGGATAAAAGGTTTTACATCATACACCAAAAACCTAGACATTAAAAATGACTATAAAAGCGAACATAAATGCTAGTTTTTAGTAGAGCTTCAAGCTGTACTGATGAATGTTGTGTAATAGATATGATATGATCGATGTGCTATATGTTATTAACTTCATTTAACTCGTCTATCTTTCTTTCAAATATCAACTACCTTTTGTCATAATATTAGTCCTTATTTAAACACTTAAATTTAAATCATGTGCTACCTCCCTCAATCATTTATTCATTTCATTTTATAATTTACATACATACACTTTTTAATATAATATATTATAGAAATATTATAATATTTTATTCATATATATTAGTAATATTATATTATTATCATATATTTATTATTTATATATTATATATTAATTATAGTATATATTATATACATATTATTATTATTATCACATTTCTTATAATTTGATCATGCATAATTTAAACAAAAAGAATTTTGAAAGGGCTTTCTCAAATTACATTGGGCATGATAATATGTTATTAATATAACATTTCAAAGATACGTTTATTTTCATTGGGATGATACTTATTTCAATCATGTATTGGGTAACTGAAATAGTTCAATGAAAGTAATAGATTGTATTAACACTTATGTGACATGTTACTGAACTTTACATATATTTGGGGCACTTTTTTCGAACCTATTCTTTGAAATACCTTATCATCACTTCTTATCACCACCACCCAAGTCACTTTGAAACCTTTCACTGCTTTCATGTTTTGTATGGTTTTGTCTTTCCCACCACTTTGTCATTGCTTAAACTCAGTGTCTAATGGAGTGTTCTTTATAATGCAACACATAAAAACATGTTGAAAGGAATCTAGTTCTCCACATACTAGGTATTTGGGATCTTCCATTCTAAAATGTTACAATTTCTAACCAAAGAACAAATCTTTGATGCATGAGTGACCAAGCAAAAAACTTAACTTTTGGCTGAGTCACATGATTCCAAAGATGTCAGAAGCATTTATCCCAAGTGGCTTTTGTGTCATGAAAAATTCAATGTTCACTTTGTTTAACTAATAGAAAAGATTTATTCTTGTGTCAATGTGAACCCATACTGACAAAAAATTTAGATAACGCATCATGATTTGGCCAACACCAAACGTCCCATCATCGATGACTGGAGTGGAAATCTACTCTAGAAATGTTCAGTGCCTCCACTTTAATCCTAAAGACCTCAAAAAAATTCTTATCTTTGGCCATAAGATTGAACTTGATTCGAAAAGAGGGTCAATCTAAAAGTGTGCCTCTATGTTGATCTATAATATCTCTAACATGCATAATACCACAAAGGTATTCATGAAGACATCAATTAATCTTATTTGAAAATTACATAGAATAAAACAAAAGAGCCTTTAAAAATAAAATTTCTTCGTTATTTCTAATTTTATTCATTCTTCAATGATGATTGAATTCAAATTTCTAAGTGCATGAAGAAGATGCATGTGCCATATTGTTTAAGGATCAATTTAACTCATTTATTTGGTTTGCTTTTGTTAACTTGAAATAGAATCAAACCATGGCCATCCACAAGATGACTGTTTATGTCAATCATGTTTTCTAGAATTTGAAAGTGAGTTTGTATTCAGGTGCCTTATGTACTATGAGATTCATAGAAGACACCTTTGTCTTTTCAGAGACTCACATAGATTCATGAGAACCTTCATTCAATATGGGGTTAAATATGTTTAGCTTTGTTTATCTATAAGATACTTCAACTTCGACAGAGAATACTCAAATTCATGTCTTCACGTATAAATGATACCAAGAATATCAATTCTTATTTCTTAACAATGTAGTTCAAGAATTGTAAAAGATCGCATATTTAAACAATATAATACAAATTTATAAAATAACATACATTTTATTAATTTTAAGATCTATTACTTTAAATTATGAAAATAATTATTTCTCAAATTTTTAAATACAAAAATATAAAATGAAATTATGTACAAACCCCTACTTTAATGAAATAAATAAACTAAAAAAAAAAAACTCAATTAACCCAAAATCAATAAATTAGTTTATTCTAAAAATTTAAAGTCTAACTAAAAGAATCTAATACAACGAAAGGAAAATTGAAAATATAATCGTTTCACCTAAAATGTAAAAGAAAATGAACATAAATTAATTTACATACCTACATGTTTTATCTTCTATGGCTCACCGACTTTAATATTTTAAATAAATTATTTTTCCATCTAACATTGTAAGAATTGGAAAATATGAAAATAATCTAAAAATAAAAATATTAGTATCCTGGTTTATTTCAAAAAGTCGTTAAATGCAATAGCTACAAAATCAATTTTAAGAAATTGTATATATAAATTTCATTAATAAAGAAATCATAATTAATACAATAGTGGAAATAAATGGAAATATAGATGAAAAAATCGAATACATACAGAACGGAATAAACAGGCCATACACATAAACTATACATCCAACATGGGTTGTACATAACTATATTTAATTAAGTATTTCTTTTTATTATTTTTATAAATTAAATTATATAAATAAAAGATTTTGATTCTTCACAACGCAAATACGTGCATCTCTCTCCAAAAAAAATGTTCATAGATTTCTGCTAATCTATTATATTATTTTTATAATTTAATAAATAATAATGTTTAAACACTAAATAAAAAATAAATATTAAAAAATATTGATGGGAAGTGACTTCTTGATTGAGATGACCCCTTTATAAAAGGCAAATTTTGAATACACATTTCAAAGCACCCATAGATATATTTATTTTACTTAAGACAAAGATTCAAAGTGCTTGTGACTAATCTGAAAAAATTCAAATGCATTATAAATAATTTTTGTGAATATTTTTAATAAATTAAAATCTATTAATAAATATTAATTTTTTTAATAAATGAAGGAAAATACATAGAATTATAAATTTGAAAGTAATTTATATGATTATTCTTTGAAATATTATATATAAGTGGTATTTTAAAAATTAATTGTGATTTTTATGTAGGTATAAAATAATTTTGATCAATTTTTTTAATATACGAATATAATTTGAGAGGATTTTATTTTCTTATTTTTATATTTTATGCATCGATATCATTACAATATTTCACCACCTCCTTAATATTATTGTAAGAATACCTCTATAAAATAAAAAGATATAAACATTAACTTAAAATCAATGTAAATTTTATTTACCTAAACATTTTAAATCACACCACATGATACATTAACTCTCACACACACCCATATATCTTTTACATATATATATTTTTACATTATAGATTATGGAAGTTTTAAATTTTTAATAGAGATTTATATTTGTTTTATTTAAACTATACATATTTATTATTAATTGGGTTTAGTTAATTTTCAAATGTAAATTTACATAAAATACAAACTATAAGTAGTATAATAATATTAAAAGTGAAAAAAATTAAATTTGTTCAATATAAAATATATCATTTTCCTATTTATAAGATTTAAATTTAATTTTAATAATATTATTAATTTTTAATTTATTTTAAAACCAAATTAGATTTATCTATTTATTTTCATTTTTAATATATATTTATTGTTAATAATAATATCTATGTTTAACCCTTCGTTAATGGGTTAACAGTAGTTGTTGGGATAAAATCAAGAAAGGGTAAGTGCTCATAGAATCCTCCACCAATAGGGTGGTTTAGATTAAATTTTGATAGAGCTTCCAGAGGAAATCTTGGGGCTTCATGAGCTGGATGTATTATCTATGATTGTAGTGGATCTTTGATTCGATCAATGTCCAAAAAACTTCAAGATGGTACCAATAATGAAGCAGAGATGCAAGCACTTGTCAATGAAATTGAATTTGCAATTCAATGCAATATCATTAAGCTAATCATCGAAAGAGACTCGTAGATTATCATCTCTACATTCCAAAAAATGCTGCCACTTTTTAGAAACTGGAACACATTTTGTTGTGTGTGTGGGAGAAATTGAATCTATTCACTTCCATAGAATCTAACCATTGTTACCATGAAGCCAATGTTGCAACGGATTTCCTTGCCAATTATGGCATCGATCAATCTAAATTGAACTGTGTGGATAACGTTCAAGAAACATGGGAGGATTTCCCATCTCTTTCTTCTATCGATTTGGGATGATAATCCTCAATTGTCTTTCTTTTTGTATTTTTTTAACAATTATAAAAACAAGAAGTCTTGGCTTATAGACAATTTAGCAGAGTTGTGGCAATTCCTAGTGGCAAACTTAAAGGAGGGGTCAAATCTTCTGCCAAATCTCTCACTATAATCTCTTATCATGATTACCCCCACGAAGTTGATGTTTCCATAAATGCAAAGGACATCATGTTTATTGGCTCACGTGATGATATCCATGTAGCACAAGTGTATTGAGATGCTTCGACAATGTTATTGGATCACATTTAATTGCTCTACTCTAGCATGTTTCTCACAAGTCGAATGGTGTTCTCTATTACTCCTTTGGATCTCCACCTGGTGCTCTACCTAGTTTGTGGCATGTCATCCTTGGGTGTTGTTGGTCTTAATATGGAACATGGAGTTTCTATTACACTCACCACCCCTGTTGTTTATGGTGGAAGCTCTACTTGTGAAATGACGTTTGATGGATCAATTTCTTGGGTGAGACTAAAAAACATTTTTTGGGTGCCAATGGAAGAGTTTTTTGAGATTATTTTGTTAGTATTAGGACCTAATGATCTGGAGTAGGGGGTTTATAGTCTGCCAATTCTAAGGTGGCAGCTATTTTTGCATCGAATCTCATGGCATTGATTTTTGACTTTGAGGTAATTTCCAATCTGGTGTCCTGTAGCAAGTCGAAGCATCACATTGGACTAGTAAAGAACATTATCAATCAGGATTTGGGTCTCTTCCCCAAATTGCTATTCATTAGCTCGAACGTCTCGAGATTGGTTCTAATATCCACTTTTCATGCTTTGTAAATTTGGTTTATGCTCCTAGTGAGCTTTGTGGAAGATTTGCAGCAAAAGGTATGCTCCACAGACTCCTTGGAAGGACACTTTCTATTTTTTCCACCCATGACATAGATAAAAACTCTAATTGCTAAGATAGTGCAGTGGAAGGAAAAAAGGCATCATAATAGGGCTAGGGTGGAAGCAATTAAGAAATTATCAAAAAATGGTAGCACATGGTTCGGTTGCAACCCCACAATGGCTCAAAAAATTCAAAGGTGGTTCAAGGAAAAATTGACAATAGCAACACAATGGTGCCTGATGGAGGTCGCAAAGGGTCATCATAGGAACACAAGTGCAAGGTTTTCAAAGAAGTCACCACCAATGAATTTAGGGGCAGGGAAATCATCTTTGTTGAAGAATTGGATGATATGGCACTACCTTATGGAAAGATTTAATGTTGTGCCAGTACGATGTTTTTTATCTTTATGTTTTATGTTGGTTGTCTATGGGGAAGCATTTTGTTATTTCTCACATTTCAATTACTTTAGTCCCTTGTATATTTTTGTATCTTTTTGAGTCCTTGTATGGCTTGCCTCTATGTTGACTTTGCTATTTATTGTTTCTACCCTTTGATCATTGCTTTTTGTAAAACTATCTTTTATATATATATATATATATATATATATATCCAAGTGTATAATTGTATTACAATCTTTATGATCTTTCATGTTCTTAAATTCTTTAATTTTTGTATTAATTTATAACGTGTTAATTATGAAATTGTTAAAATTATTGTATTAATTTTTCTTCATCTTTTAAATTTTTTTCTTTATATATTATTTTTTACTAAAAGTTCACTTATAAAATTCTAAAAAAAAAATTAAAAAAAAATAAGAGTATAATAATATACTTTAAAGAATATAAGAAAAAATTAAACTTAAAATGAATAAATGTAAAAAATGAATAAACTATCACAAACAATATAAAAGCGAGAAGAATAAACGATCCATTCATATTTTTGAAACTGAAATGAGAGTAACATTATTAAAGGTATAATATATTAAAACAATAGTGTTCATCATTAGTATCATAAAACTATTAAGATGGTTTGGATAAGGATGAATGTTATGGATGATTTATTGTGTTCCTGTTAGCATGGGATTGTTGTGCCGCTGCAAAGGGCTACGTAGTTAGGAATTTTCAAACCTTATTTATCTCTTCAAATTTGTTTGGAATCTTCCTTCCTGTATTCAATAAATTCCCCAAGTAGAAAGAAGGCTTCTTTCATAGGCTTTGAGTTGACTGTAAGCAGCACATACAAAAAAATTGCCTCCAGTTAGTGGCATTGGACCAAAATAATTTTATCGAAACTTTGTATGTATTTTTAGTACCTCCCAGAAATACTCTTGTTTCGGCCTCCTACAAATAATTCATGCTGCTTGCCATCAGCAGCCAATGAAAATTCGCAATGGCTCAAACTAAACAATGTATTTCCAAGGTCTGTTAGGAAATAGTAATGTTTTATAGCTTTTTTAGTTACCATTAAACAGGCAATAATATCTTTGTCCTACAGCCAATAACATTATTTGATTTTCATTATTTTTATGTAAAGCCTTTTATGGACTGCATGAACATTACAGATATTTACCATATCTGCCACAGATAAGCGAGCTATATGCAGTTGCAGGGGAAATCGATACATATTCCAATTAAATTATCGTAAGGTACGTTTGGACAAACCATACAGTAGGGCATATATATATATATATATATATATATATGGGGTTGTCAGGGATGCCCTATCTCTGTCTGTTGGATTTGCAGTTCAATGTATAACACTCAAACATTTTGCCACGCTGTTAAACCACTAGCATATGGTTAATAAGACTTGTGGTATTTCCTTTTCAGGGATGGTGTCTTTGTTGCAATGATACATTATCGACTCTGTGCATTTTAAATAGAGCATATTAATTATGTTCTATATGTTTTGCGATTTTGGCATGAACTTTCAAACAATAATTGTAAATGTAAATGAAAGTAATCAATAGTATGAATAAATCTGTAAATAATTGATGAATAACGAAAGAATGTTCCTTCAATATTTATAAAGTGAATCACTATTACCTATGAAATTGTAGGGTTCATACTAAATCAATATTTAAACTATAATTTGGTTTTATAATGGGTGATCCGATGCAATCTAATTTTCACAGAGATGATGATGGCTCCATATTTTTTATGAATTATATTCATTCAATCTTACATTCAAACATATTAAAACTACATGTATTTAATCCTACATTAATTTGCAAAGCAGGGACTATAACTACAACATAACACTTGTTTATATTTCAATTCTGTGACCTCTCATCTGCAAAGCCAAACCCTTCACCATTATTCTGTGCATACATTTTGAACTTTATTCGACTGAAATTTTATTTATCGACTTTTGAATCAAATTTTAGCAAAACTTTTTATCATTTTATGGTCTGATAACCATAAATAATGTTTATGTATTGCTTAAGCGCTTTCGATTAAGAGGGCTTTGTAATCTCACATATGATCAAGGAGGGCTTAGTATAATAGGGTTTCGTTTTGCTTTCAATCTCTCTTTGTAAATTTTTGTTTAGCACAAAACTTCTTAATTTAGGCACGGAGGTCCCTTTTCATTTTATGAAAAAAATATTTAATTTTTAAAATATTTGAAATTTTATATTTTTATATTAGGGTTTATGAATAAGGTAGATCTCTGTCGCATCTTATGTCCTGACGTATAGTTAAAATTATTTTAGCCTTTTACTTTAACCTTCTCTTTTATTATCTTATTGAAGGTAGGTAATATAATTTTCAATTTTTATATTTTTGAATTTTGATAGATCAATTACAACGTGTTATTGATTATTTCTTATATTTAATATAAAGTTGTGAAAAAATAGATATTTATTTGATTTTTCAAAAAAAATATTCAGACTTTTGAATTATAGTAGTGTGACAAAATTATGATTGACACATCTCAAAAATATCTTTATTTTTCTCTAGATGACTTATATTTCAATCATATATTATGTAATTGAAATAACTCAAAAAAATTATAGATTACATTATGGAACATAAGGCCACTTTATTTTCCATCATTATCATCACCGCCACAAAAAATATTAAATTATTATTTTTTAACACCATATGTACCAAAAATAAAACAAAATCAATAATCATAAATTTCAAATAAAATATATATACACCTTTCAATTTACACTATTTTACTTTTTAAAACCCTATTACATCAAAACATCAAATGTACCCTATGGATATCTAATGCCTGCCTCGGTATCTTGCGACCATTTTCATGGTTGTTAGAACTACTGTATTTTTTTAATAAAAAATATTAATCGAAACAATTACGCGCCTCTCGTGAATCCATTTCAATTTAATAGTCCAGCGAGAAATGAAACTCTTTCACGTGATTTTGGGTTACTAACTTGCAAATTCGGTCACGAATTCAACGAAATCTCGATCCATGTTTAATTTCAACGCCATGAAGGCACTTATCTTTATAACCATAAAAGAGCTTTATAATAACCTGCAAGGAATCATGGACGTGTGGAAAAATAAAAGCCACCTCCTCCTTGCAGATGGTGCGCCGAAAGAAGATAAAGCCCACGGTTTCGTTACTCAAAGACCATTATAAATACACATACTCTCTCTCCACTCTTGCTCAGCATCAGCAACAATCACATTGTGGGTAGTCATAAAATAGCTTTAACCAGTGCTCCAAAGCATCATCATCAATCCAATTGTCATTATGGTACGCCGTGTAAACGTTGTATGGCTTATGATAGTGTGCACTGTTGTTATATTAACTGTAATGAGTGACCTGGCCATGGAGGCGGAAGCCCGGCAGACCCCTGCCCCTGCTGCTGCTCATGCATACACTGGGAAAGGAGGGGGCAAACCTTCAAAACCTCGGAATGGCCCTGCTCAGCATTCTTCAGCCCCAGCAAACGGAACAGGAACCGGGTCTGTGTCCGGGTCCGGGTCGGGGAGTGCTTCCGGTTCAGGGGACGGATGTAGAGCCTCCGGAAGCGGTTCTGGGGATGGATCCGGCTCGGGCTCAGGCGGAGCAGGCGGTTCAGGCAGTGGCAGCGGGTCTGGTTCGGGTAACTGTGTAGGTGGCAGGGCCTCTGGTTTGGGAGCCGGTTCAGGTACAGGTTCCGGTTCTGCCTCCTCTTCTCCTCCTCCTTCTCCTCCTTCTCATGCTCCTGCTCCTGCTCCTGCTCTTCCTCGTCCCCCTCCTCCATCATCTTGAACAGTCCCAGTAAAGCAGTATTTCATATAAGTACAAAAGGATTCCTACTATTTCTCAATAAGACTAAACAACTTAATTTGCAAGTTGGCCACTCTTCAACGTCAATCTGCCTATCCCTATCATCTATTGTTATAATTAATGTTCGAGGGCTCAGACCTGAAAACTTGTATGTCACATTAATGATATTATAAGAATAAAAATAAAAAGCAAGGTGTGTATGGTTTTCTAGGATTTAATATAATCATGCTATTTATCTCACAAAAATACTTGTGATTCATCTTATATGTTGAGTAATTTCTGTGATTAAAATAGTGTTAAAATAGACCTTGTAAAGTCAAAAATTATGAGTAATTTTAGTAATTAAAATAGTCTTAAAATAAAGTTTGTAAAGTCAAAAATTATAGTATTCAATGTAATGAGGAAAGTAGAATCTACAATTAATTTGATATATAATGTACAACAAATTGAGGTGGTGCATTTTTATAATTTTTTGGGTGTGATTTTTTCTAGATCATTTTAAATCTTGTATTTGTAATAGAAGTAAGATTTAACAAAGAATATACAACATTGATAGTCTTGAAGGACTAATGTTTTCAGCTTCATTTTGAAGATATCTAGACAAACAAAGATTCAACTTTTTCATACATTAGTTACTACCACATAGTTGTATGGATGTGAGGTTTTTAGTCTATACTTGAAATTATCAGAGTGGGCCACACTTAAGGATCAGTCTAGATAGGATCGAATGCACAAAGAAATCCTATATAGAATAAACAACTCAAATGGAAGAAGCTTATCTTTACAATAAATAAATTGTATTAGTAGCATTAGTCATAAAAGATTTAGGAAGGCATATTATATAGGTAAAAGATAAACACGTCCTCACATCCTCATGAATGTGGAATTATCTTTCACAATAACCTAAAAAGATACCTAAGCAAGCTAGCTAAACATGTGTAAGAAAAAAAATATTAAATGGAATAAAAACCTACACTAACACCATCCTTAAACGTAACTTAGGTGGATAGTAGAATTGTGTCCCAACATAAAGACCTAATAAGGTACCCAAGTTCATAGAAATGTTCCCCAGAGGAGGATGTCAAAGCTGCTAAAACCCCAAACAAGTTAGAAAATGAAAATACTTACTCTTAGTGAAGGGTTTTGTAAATATATCAACAATTTGTTCCATTGCTTAGATGTAGTAAAGATCAATGGCTTGCTCATGGATTAGCTATTAAATGAAATGCATGTGAATCTCGATATGCTTGGTTCATTGATGGAGGATCGGATTCTTGCAGATTTGGATTGTGCTTTAGTTGGTTGTTGAAACTAGATTATAAACTCAGTGAGACTCCACTAAAGCCAAATAAATTTAGTGGTAGTATTAACAACTCCTTTGTATTTTGTCTCAGTAGAAAATAAATAAATAACATTATACTTCTTTCTTGACCAACTAATCAAACATGAACTAAAGGAGAAACTATATCCTAAAGTAGACTTATGATTTTGAATAATGTTAGCCGAATCTAAATACATAACTAATCAATTAACATCAATGCTTACTCCATAGTGTTTGTCTAGCTCAATGAGGACTAGTACTCAGAGAACCAGGAGGAGATTTATCATCCTCTGAAGATATTCTGGGAGAAAGATGAGATGAGTCCTCATCACTACTCTCATCATCAGAGCTAGGATAAGGATTTGGATCATCAAGAAGCTACTCAAGTAGTTTTGAATCATCATAAATGTCATCAAATCCCAGTTCATCTAAGGAAGGGGGAGATTTGTCAAGCACAGAGTCCAAAGGACACTCTTGAAAATAAACACTCGTCTCAATGAATAACTCATGAGTGGTAGGATGGAGAAGCCTATATCCCTTAACACCCTCAAGATATCTAATGAGGATGCAAGGCTAACTTTGAGGTTCCATTACCTTACATTTCTTCTTCAGAATGTGGGTCATAGTAGGAGATCGAAACAATCAAAATTATTTCTCTGTGGAGTTTTGACCATTTCAAGATTCAAAAGGATTGGTTGCCTTCAATGCTTTATGAGGAACTTGGTTCTAGATATAAAATATATATTTGATGGCCTTGGCCCAATACTAAGGTACAAGAGACTTGGAGTGTAGCATATAGTTGGCCATTTCCTTTAAGGACATGTTCTTGTACTCTACAACACTATTCTATTTAGCACTATATGGAACTATACACTGTAATTAAATCCCCTATGAAGTGCATAATTATTTTAAATGGTTACTAACATACTCACCACCATTATTGGTATGCAAAATCTTGATGGTTTTACCTAACTATTTTTCTACAAGCACCTTAAAGTCCTAAAATGATCAAAGCCCTTAGAGTTTTGCTTAAGAAAGTGTTAGGTCCAACACGTCCCATTCTTAGATTGCAAATGGGGACCCTCTTGTTCTATTTTAGTCTTTAGTTTGAAAATTTTTATATGTGAAGTTCTATCATCAGAATGTTTCATTGATATTAACCAAGTTTGAATTCAAGAATTTTAAAAATAAGAAGCTCCATGTCTATCCGCCTAGTCAAAATTATACCTCTAAAATGACCAAATATTTATAAATCCCTGTTATAAAGACATGATCAATATTTGATTTTAGAGTTAGCTATTCAAAAATTATTTATCTTTAAAAATAGTAGGAATTTATTGTTGTGGACTGATGAAATCAATTATGTGTCTAAGCTAAGAAGTTGGACTTTATTTTACACCTTGGTGTATTTTATCACTTTTTTGAATAACTTACTAATGACTTTGTTTTCCTTAGTTGTTTTTTTTCCTTATATTTTCTTCAAGTTTCTTATTGAGCCCTCCAGATGACTGAGATCCTACCACATGGCATGATCCCATTCACCCAAGCACTGGGGACTTCAAAATACTTAGTTTTTTTGTTAAAATTTTCCAAGCCTCTAATCCCTGAGATCATACTAGGTGGCATAAACCTGGGGACCCTACCTGATGGAGAAATAAAGCCATTAACAAAGCCTCAAAAGTTGAAAAGCTTAGAACCTCATAGAGTCAAGGGTATTATATTATCAACCCAAAAGCCTAGTATTTGAAAGACATTGGTAAAGGCTGATGGCCCTGAAGCCATGAGAAGACACCATGTGGCACCCTCTCAAGAGCCCAGGAGCCTGAAGCGATAATAACATTAATTTGAGAGCTCGAGGAATTGGTAGCATTAGCCCAAAACATGAAGATCATGGGAGATTGAGAAGATGCCACGTGGTTATGAAAATGATAGAAGTAAATCGTAAAGTAAAGTCTTGGGGAAACAAAATCTACCAAGGGGAAACGTGGGACCTGATAGGCAAAGCCAATAGCCTAGTAAAGGAAAAAGAATATAAAATTGAGAAGAACCATGTGGCCAATGGAAAGATCTTGAAGCCAACATAGTAGACAAATGGCAAAGACAGATTGATGACATAAAAGAAGATGAACCCAAACCATGTCACCTTACTAATTCATCATAAAGGTTAGGGCCTAAATTTGATGGCCCTTCAAAATGTCAGAATGGCCTGAATTGAGGAGAATAACATAATAATCAATTGAGCTGATTTTAAGAGATTTGACTGGTTAAAGGAGGTACATAGAGCGAATTGGTGGCCTCATGACCTGAACATTCTCCCAAGTGGACTGAATAGAATAATCATTCAAAATACTTGACCCAAAAGGGAGAAGTAGAGATATCATTACAATTAGACAGGTGTCACAATCATGGAGAAAATATGAATATAATTTGACCTATTATGAGAGTGGAAGGGAATAATCTAACAAAATGCAGTTGTAATGGTATAGAATGGCAGTCATAGATAGAGATGAAAGCTTTGCACTACTTGGAAACAAGTCTCACTCTCTAATCTATAAAAGATAGTTAACATCATTATAAAAAGGGGGAGATGTTATGCACCAAAACTTTGTATAAATTATGATAGGCTTAGTCCTCTCTTTTTTTATTTTATTTTAGCTTGTAATTATCTATCTGAAGGGCACACTTAAATGATTTTGTAATAACATTAAAATAGATACCAGTCTAGTTGGAAATTTATGTTGTTATTTGGTAATGTTTTTCATTCCTTGATGGAATAGAACTGATTAATGTTAAGAAAATATTGCAATGTTTGTTTAATAATAAATATGTAGTTAGATTATTCAATAACTAATCTAATTGGTTTTGAATTATTGTTATGTTTAACTTGAAGCTATGTCAATCCATTATGTGCAATAGCTATAGGCATTTCATATTCCTTTATATAAATGTAATTTCATATCGATATGTTCAATAAACTCCTTATAATCCTACTCATTGGGTTGATTTGGTTTTACTCCAGTTAGACCTGGTACACAATAGTATAATGGTGACTAGGCATGGTTTTGATTTTTAGCATTAACAATCTTGTTTGAGTCAAAGAACCACTTTCTTTCTTTCCCTACTCTTTATATCATTTCATCCTTTTATAATGGGTATATTCTAGCCATTATATAATAATTTGATACCTATGTGAATGAGGAAGTAAAAGACTTAAGAAAACATCGGTAATATTTATAGGATAATATGGAGTTGACATAATTTTCATTGGTTAATTATCGTTGCTCACCTAGCTAAATGATTAGAAATTTCTCAGTCCTTAGATTTAACTAGATAAATCATATAAATGAGGGAACATTACACCACATATGTTTTCACCTCCTTTTGTCCCATCAAAATAGTTAATCCAATAATTATTTCTGCTACTGGTCACAAATTTAGACCAACAAAAATTAGTGCTAGAAGGAGGGCAATGCTTTGTCTAGTTTGAAATATCAGTTAATTTATGTTGCTCTGATTTATTATTTTATATTAATATATAGATTCTCTATATTTCATGTTTTATTAGTTCAAGTTTATTGGTCTGAAAATCTCTAACTCATATTTGATATCTTAAGAAATCTAGAGCCTATTTGAGTGAATAACTAGAGCCTCAGCAATCAAAGGTAAATTGATTATGTCCCCATTACAAATTTTTAGGAGATCATGAACTACTAGAAAGAGACCAAGTCCTTTAGCCACCCTTACCTATTCATCCTCTCAACCTCCCCAAAATAGACCCCCACCCATTGTTGCACCCATGGCTTGGTTAGTAGGGTCTACAATAAATGTTCTAAGGGATGTGCCTGATATACCTAGGAACCTTGAGATTTACCTTCCAAGGTTCACCCCAAGTATTGGAAAGAATATTGAAGAACATGTCACATCCTATATAATTACCCTTAGGTTACTCAATATTGAGCATGAAAATGTAGCTTTTAGGCTATCCCCTTTCACCTTGCTTGATGCAACCTATGACTTGTTCCTTAACTTGCTTGAGAATTCAATTAGAAGTTAGAATCAATTGAGTAACATGTTCTTAGCCTAGTTTGGTCAAGTGGTATACCCTAGTATTTTATATCGATAGTTTGTTTGCATGATAAGGGAGCCCAATGAACCTATACACAATTTTAATGTATGATTTCAAAATATATATAGTAGGGTGATAATCTTATTAGACTAGATGATCAATAGCATTGGAAATGTTTAATAATTCCTTGGACCTATGGATAACCATGTTCTTGAAGAGGGATCCAAATATCATAGATCTACCACACTCCTATGCTAAGGTAATAAAAGTGGACAGGTAGCTCAATCCACAAGGATAAATGTTAGGCCCCATCCCTAACATCATCCCACATGCCATCATTGAATTCAATCATGCCTATGAAATAGAATGTCCTAATGCTACAAGATCTCCAAATCATGAATCAACTCCCTCTGCTTTATGCCTCCCCAAACTAGAATTTGGGATTTATAAATTCTACTATTAATGAGGTTATGCCATGGGCTTATAACCAAGTTATAGTCCCACATATAAATAATAACATGCATACTGCCAATCAAGAATCAACTAAGCCTAAGCTAGATGTAATCTAAATGATGGTCTAGAGGTTAAGTAATGAATTACTTAGTTTGTAAAAAAAAGTGGGTAGTTTAAGCAGTGAAATTTTTCCCTAAATTTCACTTATCAACATAACTATAGACCCAATAATAGGCAAGGCAAGCAAATAAAATATCCATCTAATATAATGCCTAAAATCAACATCATGGAGATCACCCTATCGAATTGATGTCATGTGCATAACACAGCCCAGCATGGGGAACTTGACTATGTTGAGTTTTGTAATGCAAATCTTACAAAAGGATATTGATGAATATAAGGTTGTTCCAAATAACTAGAATACCACGAGTTACCATAATGTTCCTAGTTCATCCAAATCACTTGACACAACCATTGTTTTGAAGATCCTAGACTTTCTTAGTGAAGGAGATAATGAATCTAATGAGAATACCAATCATATTCAAGCTATGTAGTTATTCTAGAGGAAAAATTATACCTTTAGGAGTAGGGGATACCAACCCTTGAAAAACTCAACAACACCCAAAAATGGTTTTACTCCTCCTAACCCAAAATCTAGGAATGATCTGCCCCTACCAAAGTTAGGCAACAGTCAACCTACCACTAGTAAGATCAACTACAACATAGTCAATGATATGAAAAGGATAAAATCCAATATAAACCTCTATGAATTGGCACAAATTATTGAACATAGGAATTTACTCCTTAAGTTTCTTACTAGAAAAGAGCACTCGGTCCAAAAATAAAGATACGGCCAATACCAACATTATGATATAGAAGGCCAAAACTAAATTTCCACCCTTCTTATTCACAATTCAAATCTTTGGCAAGAATTTTCATAATTTCTTGGTTGATTTAGGCACATCAGCAAATGTTATGTCTACATGGATTTGCAGGAACTAGGACTAGTCCCTATAAAATAAGATAAGGTAGTGGTCCAATTAGATAAGTCTAAAGTTAGGGTTGTAAGATAATTTTTGAATGTTCATATGCAATTACAAGTTGAACCAAGAATACATTAGTTCATATACATATAAGTGGTTGAAATCCCAATGTTGTTAATTAGAGATTAGTCTAAATCTCTTAATGGTTATATGGAAACAAACTTCTCCCATATGTGGTTGTTATGGAGAGGAATGAAAATTCATATAATAATTGATAGAGAGTCTTGCATGAAGTTGATGATTACGAAATACAATGAAATCAATGAACACGTCAATTTTATTTCCATTAATTTAGGTGTCTATACTCTAGATACTAAACCAAGAAGGAAGAAGCAACTCAACCAAAATCAAAATTCAAGTATATGGTCTTTGTAATTTGATAGAGCTCAATCTAAATAAGGGTCAAGAGTAGGTATTTTACTTATTTCTCCCTTTGGTAAAAATCATGTCACTACATATAGATTGTAATTCCATTGTACTAATAACATAATAGAGTACAAGGTACTAATCTTGGGACTATTATTTATAGCCAAGTATGGCATCCATCAATTAAAGGTATACGATGATTTTGAATTAGTTATCAATCAAGTAAGGAAAAAATTTCAATTTAAGCTTTCTCATTTTAATAAGCATAAACATTGTGTTTGAGATTCGATAGAATCCTTAGATGCATTTGACATTATGACATATCATTCCTAGAATTGACAATGCCATGACAGACTCACTAGTTATTTCTACTTATAACCTTACACCTTTGGAGAACATGGATCTATAAAAGTTTTATATCTAATTATTTTCATATCCATCTATACCTGATATTGCGAATAACTTTCAATTTTTTTATGATGACAAACACAATCTGGATTTACTTTCTGATTCCAATGCTTTTGATGCATAGGTGGTGGATGAGGATGAGAGGAGTGATCTGAATGAATAATATTGTGATTTTGATAGATTTCTGAACCTTCAGTACAATCAAATCCCAAAATCAATGATATCATTGGAAAATTTATTCTAATTAAAAGGGCCACCTAAAATAACCATTCACCCCAATCAAAGGTTGTGAGTGATTAACATGGGGATGTTTGATCAACATTGAAACATCATTGTAGGGATAGAATGTAATGATTAATAAATCTATGGTCTACAAAGGATGTTAATCCATTACCAATATATCTTTTCTTAGTATTGTGGTGACCTAAATGTGTTTAACCCCAACATCATTATGCATAGTATTCCCCTAAATCCTAATAAGAATCCATTTAGAGAAGGTCAGAGGCTATTTAACCCTGTTCTTGAGCCACTCATCTTAAATGAGGTTCAAAATTTGTTGCCAGTTGGCATAATATTTCATATGTGGAATTCAACTTGGGTAGCTAATTTAGTACAAATAATGAAAAAGAGCAAAGAGATCCATCTTTGTGTTGATTTTAGGAATTTAAATCAAGCTTCAGACAAATATAATTATCCACTACCATCCCAATATGGAGTCATCCAAACGTTTGACAAATCTGAGATGATGTATTTATTATACAAGTTCTCAAGCTACAATCATATTTTAATTGACAAGAAAGACTGAAATAAGATAACCTTCACCATAAAGTGGGGCACATTTACTTATAATAAAATGACATTTGGTCTTATCAATGTTGGTGCCCCTTTCTAAAGAGACATGGACATAGTGTTTGAATGGTTTATTGGTAATTGCATTGTTGTGTATATGGATGACTTGGATTTTTTTTCTAAATACATATCAAACCATTTAAAACTCTTGCAAAAGATATTTGAACATTCCCATAAGTTTGGTATTTCACTCAATCCAAATAAATGTATTTTTTGTACAACTGAAGGTAAGTTCCTTGGTCTTGTAATTACAAAATAAGGTATGTAAATTGAACTGATAGAGCCGATGTAATTTATAAAATTCAATTACTAAGCAATAATAAGGAACTGAAATATTTTTTTGGTAAAATTAATTTCGTATAGAAATTCATTTCATGTTTTGTTGAGATAACTAAACCCTTGAATGCCATGATAAAGCATGAATCTAAAGTTGAGTGAATGCTTATCTCGAAGAAATCCTTTCAAAAAATTAAGGACGTTATAATGTAGACCCCTCTTTTGGTCAACCCTGATTACATAAAAGATTTATATTTATATTTGTTTACATCCAATCATACCATTGTTGTTGTCCTTACACAAAAATTGGAAGATGGAGATCATCCTATAGCTTTCATGAGCACCAATTTTAAGGAAGATGAATTAAAGTAACCTATTTTGGACAAACAAGCTTAGGCACTGGTAGAGGCAACAAAGAAATTTAGAGATTACATCCTAAGGAAAAAAAATATGCGATGGTTCTAGATCCTACTGTCAAAATAATTTTGGGATATAAAAAATTTGGAGAAAGAAGAGGATGTTGGGTCTCAAAACTTCAATAATATGACATTGAAGTTAGGCTCATGAATATGGTTCAAGGACAAGGTCTATCACAATTGATCTCTAAAATTTACCTTAGTATTGTTTTTATCCAAGTGAAATCAGTCTGAACTAAAGCACAACCCCTAATATGACTCTATTATTCATTGCTTTTTGTATGGTGATACGTCAGTTGGCTTGGGTAAGACATAGAATAGAGCATTAACATTTGAGGTTTCCCACTACATGCTTAAGAAAAGTGTCATGTACCATAGAAATTATGAAGGGATTTTCCTGAGATGCTTAATAGAAGAGTAATCACTAGATGTCATGACTTATTTTCATGATAAATTAGGTAGTGACCATCCTTCTAGCACTGTGATAGCCCACAACATCTTAAGCGCTATTTATTACTGGCCAAATTTATTCAAGGATGCTCATACACATGTGATATCTTGTCATCTCTATCAAACCTTTTTGAAAATGAAAACTAATATTGGTATTCCCCTTAAACCATTAATTTAAGAGTGTCCCTTTGTTCAATGGACCCTGGACTTCATTGGAGTCATAAATCTAAACTCTTCAGTTAGCCATAGATTCATTATTACAATGACTAAATATTGCATAAGATGGGCTAAATAAAAATTAACTAAGAACAACACTACAAAAGAGGTGATAAGATTCATTGAAGATCACATTACAACTAAATTCAGCACCCCTATGGCACTTGTGTGTGATAATGGACCTACATTCCAATCAACAGAGTTGACTGAATGGACATATCAAAACATAATTACATTAAAGTTATCTTCAAACTATTACCTATAGGGAAATAATTTAGTTGAGTCCATATATAAGAACCTACTGAATATCATTAAGAAATTAGTAGAGGATAACCCACATAGTTGGCATCTTCTAGTCAAGTATACTTTATGGCCTGATTGATAGGACACAAGAAAAGCCTCAAGAGATCCCATTTCATGTTGATTTATGGCATGGAAATAATATTTCTAATGACACTCAGCATACCCACATATCATTTCATAAATGACTACATGGAAGTAAATGAAATAGATTAGCCCAAGTTGTTGGACCTAATTCATATGGATGATATGAGAGATGAAGCCTTATATAATTTTAGCAAGCACTAGGTAGATGTGAAAAAATGGTTTGATAAAAAAAATAAAAATAAAATGTTTTCATATTTCAAACTTGGTTTTATTATGGGACAAATACCATGAGAAGAAAGGTCATCATTTTAAGCTTAGTCCTCTTTGGATTGGTTCTTATCAAGTTACATTATTGCTAGGACATAATGCTTTATGATTAAAAAATCTACAAGGGAATGACCTACATCTACTAGTCAACATATAGTTTCTAAAGCATCACTTCTCAGCGAGTCTATCTAATGCCATCTCAAAATGATAATCACGAGATTTTTTTGCATGCACATACTGTATAGTGTTTCTTGTTTTCTCAGTTTAGGTTTATTTTTTGTTGTTTCTTAGTCTTCTTTTCTTTTCTTTTTTATGTTTCTTACCCTTGATTTGGATTCTTTTTTCGAATCCCCTGGTGGATTTTCAATGTGTTTCTCTAAATCAAAACTTATTAAGGATAATTTCTTGCCATATCATGGATAATTAATTATGTTAGAGGTATTATTTTGGCATTGTTATTTCAAATCTTCCCTTGCATCCCATTAACTAAAATTATGCCTATAAAACAGCATGGACATAACCAACATTACATTAAAACCATGTCTGAGAATGTAATGACCCACTTCCACACACCTCCAAATATTCAAACTTTATTTTCCCTCTTCTTATGTCAATAAGGTAATAGTGCTTGAATTTTATACAATAACTATCTATCAAGATTCATAATTCAATAAGTGCAAGCAATATCATTTGGTCATACTAATTGAATGGTATCTTCATAGGAGTATAAGGAGGGTCTCAGGTATCAACTACCACGAACATCAAAGAATGTCCCTTCATGAGTATTGTCCAATAAGGACAATAGAATCACTCCTATCTAACATACAAATATGGATTCACTAAGTGACATAATAAAATAAGGTTTGGTCAACTTAGTAATGATAGCATATTGTACAGATAAGTAACACTACCATAAAGAATGATTCCTCCTTAGGTCTAGTGAAAGTTTAGATTTAAATATATTGAGCTTATTGATTTCATCATTATGAGATTTAAATAATATTTTCAAAGATATGTGTCAACTCTGTAGAGAATTACTAGACCCTATGCTAAATCCCATATTCATTAGGTACCTTCATAAAATGATCTAGGATTGATTCTAGACTTCTTTGTTGTTTCAACATGTCTTGTCCAAGGTTTTACGAGTATAAAAGGGGTAGCTTACTAAAATTATATTATATAATCATCAGCCAGTTTTACCACTTAAATTTCCATTGAACTAGGGTGGCAACTTTAGTTATTACCTATGGTTTTAGTTAAGAGCACCCAAGGGGTAGTTGAAAATCACGGAACATACCCTCTACTTGGAAAAGAGGACTTGTATTACATTTCCTAAGTCCACAAATTTTGCTTTTGTATTCCAAATTGACAAGAGATAACATTGTACTTGTGCTTAAGAATAGGGTACCAGGAGATCATCTCATAAGAATCCTATAATTATCACAATAAAGAAGTTTACCATAAGACTTATATATCTAGTATTCCATGCTTGGGTATTTTATCCTTTTTAAACCTTTTTGGAAGTCTTTGGTCTAATGCTTCTATAACCCATGGTAATCAGCAAGGGTAATGACATAATTATTTATCTTTTATTGTACTCATTTTGATTAAATATAAGCAACAATTTTTTGTGCAAAGTTTAGATATTTATTTAATAATGTAAAATATTACACAATATTTCTTCAAGAGGAATTATATATACATAAATTATAATTAAATCCAAGTAGAAGGGAGACTTTTCATAATTCAAAGTTTAGAACCCTCTGACAATGCACCTAAAATACAACCAACTTTCTTTTTTTTGAAACGTCACATAGGAAGAAGACAACATATTTTATTGCTTAACTTAGAAACAAGACTCCATATCAATGCTTTCTATCCTTGAACGTATTCAAGGTCATTCATCCCAATGTATTTATCTCATTTCCCAAGGAATATTCAAAATGTTTAAGGTGTCATTTACACATATCTATTGAGTGAAATTTGAGATGATAGTTAGCATTGGTAGTAATAAATATCACTCTTATCCATCATATGGATGGGGATACACAAAAGTCCCGATCTAAAAAAAATATGATCCATTATATAAATATATGGTCCAAAACAAGAGGGAAGATAACAATCCTATGAGTGAACGGACGTTGTTATCTAAAAGCGAGCATAAGGTAGGATAGAAATCCTTTGTCCTTGTAATATCTATGCTCCCAATAAAATTATTATCATTAGAACAATCATCAAAATTTCAGATTATGTTCTAGCTAATGTTCTTATTATCGATGCAACCTAGCTCAAGAATTTTGTACACAATCATAACTCTACATCTCCTTATGTGATAAAAGACTAAACAAGCACTTCACTCTAGCAATAAAAATCCCCTTAGTTATGATAAAATGTGAGCATAACAAGGTCTACAAACCCAAAAAAAAGAAGAGTTTATTTTTCCCACATGACTAGTCATTAGAACACGAATACAATCATCAAACATCAAGGAGTCTTGAGATTTTATTTATAGTATTGTAATGATGTTGTTTCCACAATAGTTTTAATAGAGCTAAACCTTCTTAAATTTACATAGGGATATCAATCTAGGTAACAAAATCTTAAACATTTCATCATCCTTAAATGAATAGTAGGTTCCACCTATATATACTAATAATAAAGCCATAATTATCTACTTCATTACTAATTCTTCATTTATTACCACTTTAAGCTTATCACAATATATGCCCTTTATTAATTGTTAAGAAGAATATTTATTTCTTTAACCTTATATCTTTTGCTTTCTCTAAGATGGAGACAATTACAAGGAAGGTGAAATGTTATAACTTGATCAAGTATGTTAAAAGTTATAACATAAGTATACTGATCCATTAATTAACCCTTGATTACAATCTTAAGCCACTCAATGGTCTAGATAAGAGATAGTAGTTGAAAAGTGATAACAAGCGAGCATATCCTGCTCCTAGGATTAAATTTATCATGAATTACTCAATTTAATGAAAGGGGTTTTATAAATGTTCTTCAAATGATCTAATGTTATGCTACGTTGAGGTTAATGTGCTTATATATATAAACATTAGGTCTCTACTGGAAAGATTATACTACAGATTGCTAAAGCTATTTATTTAAACCTTGTTAATTTAATTTATTTAAAATTTATTAAATAGCATATATCTCTTTCAGAGATGGACTTAATGAAATTTGTAGTGCATTACTCAAGGGACAATTATAGATTTCTTAATAAATTATAAGTAAAAAGGGAAATGACATAAGGAATCAACATTAAATAAGAAGATCCTTTTAATAATTAACTTTAATAAGAGAACAATGCAATATAATTTAAGGGCTATAATACTTGAAAGACAATACACAAGGGCCCAAATGATTATTAATTAATGAAGGTAGTTTGATATCACTGAATTTTTGAATTTCTTGAGTGATTAGTTTCATAACCTATTAAGTTATCTTGCATTCCTATGGTAGGCCCAGACTTTGTGACACCTTATCTTCACAATTAACACTATTTACTTAATACTTTTAAGGTTGAATATGATCAACCAAGATACATAATATTCCAAAAAGGATACCTTATTAATGTAAGAACACACTTCTTCCTTTGTATAGTTTATAACAAGATCAAGAGTTTGCTTTAGTACTATCAAGATATATATATATATATATATATATATATATATATATATATATATATATATATATATATATATATATATATGATTTCATATTTAAAAATTTAAAATTAGAAGAGAACATCTAAATAAGTCCAAATCCTTAAATACTATTAACCATGATCAACCTCGCCTTACATTACAATCATAGACAAGTTTTCTCAGCATAAAGCTAGTAATGTTCTCCTCGAGCAAGAAAAATAGTTTAAGACAATTGATTACTTCCTTAACCAACAACTACACAAATTATCAAATTCAATTGTATAAAAGAAAATAATGAGAGTTATTGTCAATTTATAAGCAATTTTTTTGGTAAAAATAAAATTTGAAAGGAAATCTACAATCCAGATAACGTTTCTCTTCCCACCCCAAAATTTTATAAGTTTAAGACAATCAAATCCATGTCAAAATTTTAATATGAGATCAACATCTATTTAGAATATATAAATGGAAGCAATTGCTTAAATCCAATTTGTGATAAGATTTCTTGAGATCGGTTGTGGGATCTGTCAAACCCTCTCGTTAGTTGAATTATTACGATTGTGAGAGACTTCAAACCCTCTTATTATGCCTAACATGGTCGAGAGACCCTTAAAACCCTCTTGTTGTAAATCATGGTTGTGGGTTTCTTAAACCTTCTTGGTTGTGAGACTATTATTCAAAACTCTCCTTGATTGTGGGTCTAGTAATCAAAACCCTCACTTATCTAATTCATAATTCCAATTGCAAAAGTGTTTATCCTATCTAATAAAAAAACGCGTAATATCACAAAAAATACATACAATTTTATTTCATTTTTCAAAAAATATAAAATATCATAAAATAATAAGAAACACACTACAATTATACAACAACCATCCACATTATTTGACTTGTTAAAAAAATATATATCTATATCACCAAAGTACACTAAGCCCTCACACAAGAAGTCTTATTCAAAATATTCACTCTCTTATTATTAACACATATTCTATCATAAACAGTTCAATCAAAATTTATCAAGTTACGAGATTATTCTTCCCATCATCTCCCTGAGTTGCTAATTAACTAATTATAGGCCTTTATTAAGCCTTCAAGTAAAGAACAAGGAGCGAAGCATTCAATCTTTGACCATAGTAACATAAAATAATCATATATTCACCCTTCTATGATAAATTTATAATTGTTTGTTAACCCTAGTTTATTATTGCATCATTGGTCTATGGGAGGTGCATCAGGGAGTACATAGGAACCAGTCCCCAAGGGAGTCTACCAGCAGCTATTTCCCATTATGAATGTCCCTTTAGGACGTGGCAGCTAAGGGTTATTCTGGTAAGCGCTGGCACAAGAGGGACAAGTCAGCCAGCAACAAGGCAAGTTAAGGGTGGATCCAATAAGGGCATGGCACAAAAACAAGGCAAATCAATAAAAGTATCTATTTAAACATGATCCAGCATAATGAGAAATGGTAGGCATTACACTACCTATCAGAATCATAGGAGGAGGTCCAAACTTAGCGTGCAGCTATAAGTTATCGAAAGGATGAATGAACAGGCAACATAATAAGTTACAAATTACACCTACCCAGCCGTCTGAGATAGATGATGGGCAAACAACCATTCTTCACAAGCGTTTCCTAAATATTTATTGTTGTGGACTAACATCTGCAAGTTAATTAATGTCACCTCCTCAAATATGCACAGCACTGGGCAGAGTCTCCACGCATAACTGGGGAATGATAAATCCGACCTCTTCTAGCAGGTGGCTGTGTACTGGGGAAGGCTTTTCATCATTCAACCCCAATGCTGCATTAATACCAGTGTTTCCAGAACAGGGTTTATTTCTTTATTTTATTTTGTTTTGTTTTATTTTAATCATGAATCATATTTTTGATAAGAGTATAAATAGTTTTAAATATTTATTTTATTGTTATTATTATTATTATTTTATTAATCATCTTCCAGGGATCAAGAATAGTACAACTCCTTATTTCTTTTATGAACTAATGTTTTCTCTTATTTACATCATCTAACTTTTTATGATGACCTAGAGTACATAGACGTAATGCTAAGTGTTTAGTATAATATTAATACTATCGATCACTTGCTTAGATCACTAATTGGCATGGTTAGATTATAATCTGTCATGTTTAAGATATGGAAGGAATGTCTGAGGCATGACAAGTAAATATGATTGTAATTTGTAATCATTCTTTAATTTTTTTAAGATTGATCTCCTATTGATATATACAGTGAACACACAACAATGTTTAATGTTTTTAGAATATTTTCAAAAAAAAAAAAAAATTAGCTCAACTATATTATCTCCTTTATTCATTATTATTTAATTATATTTATTCTTAGGCTATGATAGTTTTAAGAGCACGGGTGGCATAAAACATCATGAGATACCTAAATGGTACTTAACATTTGTGAATACCTCTATGCACAATAATAATAAAATCATTATCACAAATTCAAGAAAACACAAGTGGTATTAGCAACAGGAAGAGTATGATAGTTAATAAAGTATAAAACTATCACAGCTTGAAAGGCTCTAACCAAAATAGATCTTTTAATTATACTAGTTGAGTGAGCAAGCTCTTCCGACAAGAGTGTTTCATGCTCACAAGATGACATAGCAATTATCATTTTGTCAAAAGATAATTGTTAGATTTTTGGTCATTGTGTTCCTTATAGAATACTCCAGCATTCTATCGAAGCACTCGCTAAAGGTAATTTTTATGCACATTCTATATTGCAAACATCACATCAATCACGTACTAAAAATTTACAAGTTGGAGGATCTCAAGGTAAATATGCTAATATCCAATTAATCGTAAGAAGGCTTGTTGAAAACCTATTATGATCAAGTTATCACAAAAGTCACAAGGTGAGTCTGACATAGAATGCCATGGATTCTTCGTGTTTGCACCAGGGGCACAAAGGATGACAAATGTAACCATTATAAGACCATGAAAAAATGGGAGGGTGTTACAGAAAAGAAGTAAAAGACAAAACAACACTATGTTTAAATTGAGGTCTTCTTAGGTTGTTTTGGGTTTGTCACTTCAAATGGTGAGTAAATGCATGAGGATCATTCAAATTTCAGGAGTTAATAAGTAGTCATTCTTGAACAACTCAATAAAATAGAAGCAATTATTTTGTAAATTTTTAGAGTTTCAAATTTCTGTGATTTTAAACAGAACATGTGAATTTTAGAAAGGTTTCTTTTCTTATCTAAATCCATCAATTGCACTTAATTGAACATCTAAAGCAAATAGAAACATTTATTTAGTTTAAATTTGTCTTAGTAATATGAATTTTCTAAGTTTATCATTATACCCATGGTTTGGTTCCACCCTCAACTCAAAAAGGTGGTTTTCATCCTGGATAGTAGTGGAGGAAGGTCTTGAGTGGGACCATAGATAACTTTGTCAAGGCTATAGACCCCTGGATGGCAACAAAGCAATGCCCATGCCATTCCCCCCAAGCTAAATAACCCATGTGTTCCCTCTCATAAGTTCTATTTGTTTAGATAGGATTAAATTGTGTCATGTAAATTCAAGAGCTATAAAAGAATCAATCACTTTTACACACAATGATGGTCTAAGTATGAATGGAAACTTAGTATGTCACATGTTGAAGTAGACTTTAGTACCTTCATTTTTTTTATTTTATCTAATGAAATATTTTTAGTTTTTGCTTGTTGTCCAGGTGTGAAGATTTATAATCTCAGTTCTGAAAGCTTATGCAACATTATCCCCATAGAGGTTGCCATTTATTGGGTCCAACATGCCCCATTATTATGTTTCAAATGGGAACCCTCATGTTCTAGTTTGGTCTTTAGTGTATAGGTTTCTAAATGTGAAGTTATGTCATCTGAATGATTCATTAATATTAACCAAGTTTGAATTCAAGCCTTTTGAGCATAAAAATCTCTATGTCTAATCTTTCCAATCTAAATTGCACCTCTAAATGTTTTATTTTTATTTTAAAATGACCAAGTCTTTATAATTCCCCATTATAAATATTTGGTTGATATTTGATTTTAGAATTGGTTATTCAAAAATTATCCAATCTTTGAAAATAATATGAATTCATTGTTGTGGACTAACAAAATCTATTATGTGTCTAATCTCAAAAGTTGGCCTTTATTTTATGCCTTGGTAGATTTTATCATTTTTTTGGCTAACTTACTAATGACTTCATTTGTCTTAGTTCGTTTATTGCCTTATCTTTTCTGTAAGTTTTCTCCCTAAGCCCTCTAGATGACTGAGATCATGTCACTTAGCATGATCCCATTCACTTGAGCACCCAAGAGACTTTGAAATACTTTTTTTTGGAAATTTCCCAATCCTCTAAGCCCTAAGATTGCACCACGTGGCATGATCCTAGTGACCCAATCTGATAGAGAATAAAAGTCATTAACAAATCCTCATATCCTTAGAACCTTGGAAAGTTGGGGATATTACAATATTGTAAAAGCCAAGGAGTTGAGCAACATTGGAAAAGACCCATATCGTCAAGGACCCAAGAAAATTCCATGTGGCACCCTCTTGAGATCTTAAGATCTTGAAGCAATTTAAACATTAACCCAAGAACTCAAGGCATTGGCAGCATTAGCCCAAAGCATGAAGATCCCGGGAGCCTAAGAAGACACCACATGTCCACAACAATGACATAAGTAAATAGAAAAGTAAATCCTAGGGGCAATGAATAGTTGTCTAGTGGAAAAGTGGGACCTACCAAGTAAACTCAATAGCCTAACAAAGGAAAAGGAATGCAAAATTGAGAAGAATATAATGGAAAAGATCCCAAGGCCAACAAAGTATACAAGTGGAAAGGAGAGCCCAATAACATAAAATAAGATAACTTGAACAATGTCAATGGCTGAGTCATCATAAAAGGCATGGGCCTAAATTTGACAACCCACCAAAATGTTAGAATGGTCTGAGTTAAGGAGAACAATAGAATAATCAATTGAGATAGATTTTAAGGGATATGACTAGTCAAGGGAGGTACGTGGAGTGAACTAGTGGCTTCACAACCAAATATTCTCCCAGGTGAGTTGAATAGAAGAATCATTCAAAATACTTAACCCAAAATGGAGAAGTGGGGATATCTTTTCAGTTGGATAGCTGTTACAACCATGGATAAAAGACAAAAAGAATTTGACCTCTTTTGATAGTGGAAGGGAATATTCTAACTAAATGTAGTTGTAGTATCCTAGAGTGGCAATCATGGCCATAGATGGGAGTCTTGTGCTATTTGGAGACATGTCTCGTTCTATTTTATATAAAAGGCAGCCTACATTCTTGTAAAAAGTGAGGGATGTTCTACATCAAAACTCTAAAAAAAAATTGATAGGCTCAGTGTTCTCTTTTTCTTATTTTATTTTGGCTTATGATTGTCTACCTAGAAGACACTTAAATGTTTTTGTACTAACACTGAAATAGATACTGGTATGGTTGAAATATCATGTTTTTATTTAGTAATTTCCTTTATTTCTTGATGGAATAGAATTTATTAATGTTAATATGAGATTGAAATACTAGTTTACTAATGAATATGCAGTTAGATTGTGCAATAGCTAGTCTAGTCAGTTCTGAATTTTTATTTTATTTAACTTGAAGCTATGTCAAGCCATTATGTGCAATAGTTATAGGCCTTTCACATGTCTTTATTTAGATATAATTTTAGAGTAATATGTTTAGTGAATTCTTCATAATCCTATCCATTGAGTTGCTTCGAGTTGTGTTACGACTAGACCTAGTACACAATGGTATAATGGTGATCAAGCATGCTTTTTATTTTTAGTATTAACAATCTTGTTTTAATCAAGGAAAAAATTAATTTCCTACCCTACTCTTTCTCTCATTTTATCCCCTTTTATGATGAATATTATACCCATTATATTATAGTGTGATACCTATGTGAATGAGGAAGTAAAGGACTTAAGCAACCATAAATAATTTTCTCGAACAATATGAAGTTGATAAAATTTCTAATGGTTAATTGCCATTACTCACCAACTGAATGATTGGAAATTTATAAGCCCTTGGATTTAACTAATTGAATCCTAAAAATGAAGGGACATTGCATTCCATTTTCTATTATCTCCCTTTATCCCATCAAAATAGTCAATCCAATAATTGTTTCTACTGTAGGTCACAAATTAAAACCAATAGAAAGTACACCAAAATATACCTCAAAATTTATTGATGAAGGTAAGCATGTATTTAGTCCTATTGAATGGAGTTGTAAATGGTCTAATAATGTCACTGTGAACTAGCTCCAATATTTGTGTATCTCTCCATTATTTGTGTTTGTCATACTTCTCCTCATGACGCTTATCAAGTATGCAACCTTGGAAAAATCCATCAAAAAGATGAACATGTGGCAACCCTAAAACCATGTCATGATGACTAAGTTGATCTATGTAGCAATAGTTGAGATGGCCAATTCACTCATGCCATAATTTACTCACTCCATCTAAATGAGTGAGCAGTGCAGTAGAGGGTTGATCAAGAGCAAAATATGAAAAAGTATACAATCATGACTAGTGATTTATTTTTCTAAATGCAACTATAGATTCATTGTATGCTTCCCTACTAACTATTAAATTAGGTGTGAACTCAACTCTATTTCCTAAACCAATGTGATTGATATAATAAATAGATAGGATATTGGTGGATAAAGAGAGAACATATAAAACATCATGAAATGTTCCATCATTCACTTTAACATATCCTTTCCCACTAACTTATATAGAAGTACCATCATGCAACAATGTGGAAGGCATAGAATAGGACTCCAAGGATGAGAAAAGGTCTTGAGATGAATCCATGTGGTGTGAGACACTAGAGTCAATTACCCATGTGGAAGGTTGGGATGCAATAGCAACAAGTGATTTTCCCTTATCTTTACCCTTTTTTTATGTCTTTGGCCTTAAAAGACTCCTACGTTAATGAACTTTGATTGGAAGAATCAGGGATTGATAGTGTGCTTCTAAAACATCTTAGTCAGTTGGTCAATTTTCTTCTTCATGCACTTGATTTCATCATGCCCAAATTTATTGCAATAGGCACATGTGAGTCACTCTTTCTTAGATTTTCTATCTAAATAAGAGGACTTTTTTGATGTTTTGGACTTTACATCATATTCATGACCCTTTGTTTCTCTAGGTTCTTGTTTTTTTCCTTTTCCTTGGTTCTAAAAGCCTTTTGTTTGTCATGAATCACAATTAATGCATATGATTTAGATTACTTCAGCATCCCCATTTAAATAAGTGTGTATTGTTCCCAAGTGAATCTAGAAATAAAGTCATCCAAAGGATGGCATAGTCCATGTAGCTCCAAGGGCACATTTGGTGGAATGAAAGGTATAAATAAATATATAACAATCAGATCCCAATTTTTCAAGGATGGAAAGAATCAATTGATCATCCTTTTTGCCAATGTTTCACAGTTTCAACTAAAACCTAAGTGATTTGAACTTTGTGAATAAGTCTTGTATAGTATCAAAGTTATCGAGGGTCAAAATTATGAGCTAATTCTCCAAATCATGACCTCTCATTATGTCCTACTTATCAAAGAGTTTTTTTCATTTTGGTCCAGACTTCATTAGAAGTAGCTAAAGATTCAATATGAAGGGGCATGTCAGGAGACATGGACATGCATAGAAGACTATAGACTTTATCACTTTTGTTAAACAACTTCACCTTCTCTACATCAAGTGTCAGTTATTTTTATGATTTGGTGTAAACCTTTGCTCCCCAAAAATATTTTAATTTGGGTTTTCTACTCATGATATTTAAATGATGTAAGAAGTGGAACATGACTCTGATCCATAGTATAGAAAGGAAGTATGCATTGAACTGAGTGTGTTAAATAACTTTGAAATAAAACCCTCTAATTTTTTATAGATTCAATTTTCTAAGGTATGATAATATTACCAATGAATAGAGCATGAAAAAACTCACATTTTCAAAAAATGGTGGCTAAAAAAGGAGCTATCAACTGAAAGTTATGGGAATTTGATGATTTATTGCTCACAAAAAAAAAATTATCCACTTAGCATAAAATTATTTTTGGTGTGAAAGTAGTTTATCCCAAATTTTTTGAGGAAAATTTAAGCCCCTTGGGTTGGTTGTGACCAAGGTCTCATATCTCATGTGACCGATGCTAAGAGCTAGGATGAGTGCTCTAGGATGTGTGGGGTGCTTAAATACATAGGATGCATGTGGATCTAGAGGATGCACAAGAACATATTTAGAGGATTCATGGGCAAATTCACAGGTGTGAGGATGCATGGGCATGCGGGCACAAGGGTGTGTGGATGCACAGTCAAGGGGACATATGGGCACTAGGGCATGTAGTAAATGTGAGGGCCCAAGGAATCAAATATGTGTAAGCTAAAATATGTGTGGACACGTAGGCATGGATGTGGGTGTGAGGAAAAGTTTTAAGTTCGTATAAGTCATCGAACCAATACAAATGGTGAAAAAAATAGCAAGGAAAACATTAGATCTTGAAAACTATGTATGGTTTCCTAAAAAAATTATAAAGACTCACTTGGTCTTTTTGAAAACCTAGAAAAACCTTAAAATATTTTTTAATTCAAGCACCAGACTATACAAAATCTACACGTTTCAAAAAACTACCTTCAAACCCTCTAAAAATGGTTTAAAATTACTATCACGAAACTAGGTCATATTTGTAGCTAGTCCTAAGTTTTTGGAACCTTTTGAATTGAATGTCACTATCAATTCTTCCTTTAGATACCCTGGTGATACATATCTACATGTATTTCTATAAATCTCATCAAAAAATTAAAAATCAAAATCAATGAAAAACACCAAACAAGTTAAAATCCCAGATCTCACAATAGAGGATATGGCATTCAGCTACCAAAAAAGATCTAGTACCATGTCATAGTGGGCCACATTTTAGGATCCATCTAGATATAATTAAATGCATGGATGAAATCCTATATGGAGTAGTGAAATCCAAATAAATAACTTTAATGGAAGAAGCTTGTCTTCACAATAAATAATTGTATTAGTAGCATTAGCCATGAAATCTTTAAGAAGGTATATTATATAGGTGAAATATAAATATGTCCTCACATCCTCATGAATGTGGGATTATCTTTCACAATGACATAAAAATATACCTAAGCAAGCTAACTAAACACGTGTAGGTAAAAACCATTAAATGAAATAAAACATACACTAACATAAACAAAATGATTTCAAACATATGGAAAGAGTTTTCATCTCCATGTTATCAAAGAACATTCGATCCAAAAGAATGGTTCCTCACTCAAATATTCTTGCAGAGTTTGGCATATGTCCTCTTTTAGTTTCTTTAGTTTTCCATATCAAACTTGTGAAGTTAATTCTTTTTAAATTAACTAAGTAGGCAGAGGTGGATATTAATACATGAAGCTAAAATTTATAATTTCCCATCATCCCTCTTTTGTAATAAATAAACAAAAACTTCATTAAAAGTCTTAATGATGTAAACATGACAGTTGTATCTTTGAGGTAATGAGTTAGATGCATGTTGGTGAATAGTTGATGCATGTCAAATAGTCACCAAATATTCCAACCTTGATGACAATAGTACTAATAATACCACCACCAATCCACAATCTGTAATTGGAATAACAACTTTTCTTCTAATATAATATTTTGCCTTTAATTTTCATAAATTTCAAGGTCATGCTTGTTGCATAAGAACAATATGTAAACAAAATTTTTATGTGTGTATACATTTGTCAAAATATATGTACACAATATACATATTTTATAAATGTTGGTATCTATTTATCTTTTGTTATTTCTCTCAAATTTATTATATTTAAGGACAACTATGGTCTCTATGTTGTTTTCAATCTTACTCTTTCAGTAATGTAATTGAAGAGAATGTTGATCTCAAAGTGGAGGTGGTTGAGAGTGAAACCAAAAGTCATGTCACTATAGTCTACAAAGTTAAGATATGCATATAGAGAGGTTTTTAAAAACATTCGATAGGGATTTTACCCTACCACAATTTAGTGGCAATAGAATCTATAGCAAAGGCTCGTTATTTATTAGATATATTCTTCCATTTATGCAATACTTATGTGTGTGGAATGAATAATTTTACTTAAATTTCACATTTGAGATATAGTTTAATTTAACTAAATTAAGCATTCAACTTTTGTGTCCTTTAATTGAATTTTCTCTACATCTGAAAGAATTAAAAGCTTGACATTTCTTTGTATCATTTTTTGTGATCTCTGATCTAGTATAAATATTTTCAAGGGGATATTTAGGTCAACTGCATGCATAGAGATCAGGCATCACTTTATTAGTAGAGTTCCTTGCATATAATTCCATATTTGGCATGCATATTTCAGGGCTTTTTTGCATGAAATGTGGAGGATGAAAGTAACTATCTCATGTGTCAAAGGTTTGATCATATAAAACCATAATAGGGACTGAATACTTGAAAGAAAAATTTAAGATAATGTATAAATTTATTATAATCCTTTACTTTTTTGTAGGGTCTAACCAAAATTTCACCTTGCATCTTATACAGACCACCCAAAAAATGATTATATATTATGCCATGAAAAAATAATAAATGGAGTCTTATACATACTACCCAAAAAAATGAATATATTTTATATCAAAATAATAATAATAATAATAATAATAAATACAGTCATATATCCATCAAATTTAAATCCTAATGGAATTTTTTATGCTTGTAATGGGATTATATAAGTACTTTTATGGATATATCTATAGAAAAGGCCATGATGAGGGAAGATGTAGATAAGATTATGGAGGTTGAGATGTAAGGAATAAGTGTAGGACATTCTCAACCTATAGAGGTTCAGAAATCCATGGTCTGCATCTGTGAATCCTTTGTTGCTTCCCTCCATGAATGGAATTTGGGCTTGTCTTATCTATTTGAATCCCAATAACATTTATCCATATGACTATCATAGATCAATGGAGAATACAAATCCAAAAAACCATTTATTGTCACCAAAAAATGATAATATCACTAAAAATGAATGATTCAACCTCTAGGACATACCTAAAATGAGTGATAATTGGCACACATTATGTAGAAAATAAAAGGAGGAGAGAATAAATATTTTCATTAATCTTCAATGAATTCTTGTTGTTGCACTCAATTTGATAGGTGATATATTTTAGTTCTCCAAATGTATTATTCAATAGTTCAGTTAGCTTGTTAACCAATGTCTTTGAATTTTTAACAACTTATTAACTTATGTTTAACATCCCACTTTTCCCTTTGTTAGTGCTTAGATCATTCACTTGTGTTTAATAGGCAAATTCTCCCTTTATCGATGATTAATGACAATCAACAGTTATTAATTTAAGATTAGGTTGGATGTTGTGTTTAGACAAAAAATGGCTTAGGCCTTACCCATGAAAATACCTTTGATGTAAAAAATAAATACAAGGTGTGTATGGTTTTCTCGGATGTAATATATTCATACTACTTAAATAGCACAAAATACTTTTGATTCATCTTGATGTATTCAATAACTTTTGTGATAAAAATGGTCTTATAATAAATCACGTAAATATAAAAATCATGGCATTGAATGTAACCAAGAAATCAATAACTACAATCAATCTGATATATAAATCATAATGAATTGAAGTGATGCACTCTTACACTTACTTGGGTGTGGTTTTTTTGGACCAAGTTTTAGCCTTGTACTTGCAATAGAATAAAGACTTAGCAAATTATATGTAACCTTGAAATCCTTGGAAAGATAATGTTTTCAACTCCATTTTCAATATATCATAATAGATAAAGATTCAAATTTAAAAATAGTCACCTAAAGCTAGGTAATAATTAGAAAAAATAAGAACAAAAGCTCAAAATTTTACATATGTAATGTGAATCCAAATCCGATAAATCTCACTATGCTTACTACTATTTTATGATTTGTTTGTGATACTTCTCCTCTATTTTCCTTTTATAATCTACCTTTCAAATTTTCTATTTTTTTGATGGAAAACCAAATATGTAATTAAAATTTACTTTTAAAACCAAATATATACTATTTTAACCCATACAAGAAAAATGAATAATTTCTAGGTCTTGGCATTTCACAAATTACTCATATTTGATAGCTGGTTGTTTTACCGAGTTGGATGATAAACATAATCATATTTCTAGCCACACACCCAAAATTTTAGGCCTTTTGGTCCAATAAAAGCTATAAAAAGAATACAAAGATTTACCATCTATCACCAAAGTGAGAAACCCTTCTTATCATCCTCTTGGACAATACCCATTTTAGGTTCCAATCTGATCATGTTTTGAATAGTACCATACTCAAGGTCCAATTTGATCTATTATTAGACAATACCCTTTTCATATTCTAATACATATTCAACTCTCCAATTTGAAGGTTTTCAATTTCAAAATTTCAGAAACTCAAATGATGAAGACTCCTTACCCCACTCCTTCGAATGTCATTTAGATTTTCTTTCTCTCCCCTTCTTGATGCTCTTTCCTTTATTTGCAACAAAAAAAAAAATCCCACTCCTCTTATCCAATAGGAGCAAATATATAAAATTAAAATTATAAAATACCCTCTTTGTTCCACATGCAAGACTCAAAGAAATATCAATTTTAAAATTAAAATAAAATGAGATATATCCAAGTAAAAAAAAAAATCCTCAAGATTTATAATGTTATTTTTGGATTCTTTTCTTTTCTCATGTACAACCATACCCTATTGTCACAAGAAAATTATTCTCAAATCTATGTTGAACATGTATTTTTCTACACTTTACAACTCTCTTAACCATTCTTTCTTTAGAAGAGTAATTTATGTCAAGATGAATGCAGTGTTTTTCATGTCCCTTAGATGGTTGGTTCAATAAAGACTTTTGGTAAATACCATCACATCACAAAATCCCATAATGTCTTGCATAAAAAATAATAGTATTGAAAATTTAAACCACATTAATGTTAATGAATCAGACAATATGTCCACTAGCACTAGTTGTTTGGGTAATGGGAAACATATGGATAATGGTCAACACAACAACCACCAAAATAGAACATAAACAAAACTAAAATCTTTGGAAATATGTTAAAAAACCTTTTATAGAAAAAAGGATAACTTTCTCTGATACCAATATGATCTTGAAACTAGGTAGATATTCTATTTTAAGTTTTGCTAATACATAGCCTTTCAAGTCAAGGTATTTCCTTCAGTTTCTTTGCCATAGATTACCACCTAAAATTATTTTTTAATATGCACTCCATCTCTTAATACTGTCATATAAAACATATAAAATAATACCTCCACACTCTAAACATGTTACTACCCCATACATGATTATAATTAACATGTTTGCATAAAGGTGCAATGTCAAATGTGAAATTCTTTAATCATAGGACTAAATCTTGATCTCTTATAATTATTTATGTATTAGCCTAGTTACAAGGGATGTAAATCTTCAAGGAAAAGAAAAAACACAATAACTATAAAGAGAGATAACACAAGACATACCTTGGAAAAACTCAATGTGAGGAAAATCTAGTAAAAGTGAAGCCATGTTGTCTCATCTCCACTATGTTTTATAGTTTACAAGATTTTTTTCTTTCTTAGGCTTATACGAAAAATAACCTCATACACTCATAATGACCTCTACACCAGTCAATGGAAGACTTGCCTTTTAAGGAAAGAATATTATTGAACTCAACCTTTTTCAGTTGTGTAATCTTATGAATAGTCACCTACAACTAAACAACAATGAAAAAAATTAAAGACTCAAACATGCACATATGCAATGTGAATCCAACTCCTATACATCTCAATAGGCTTGTTGCTAGTTTTTGATATGTTTTTGATCATTTTCCTTTGTTCTCCTTCTGTAATCTACCTTTTAAGACTTGTATTTAACCTTTCACAGCCTTAGAAACTACCAATAACTCAATTAATTTACTAGAGTGAATCCAAACATAAAAAATAATTCATATTCTTGGCTCTGAGATTCACTGGTCCTGTCTTCAGAGTTGAACAATCGGGCTCCTGAGATTTCCTAGGAAGAAAATCTACCAACTTAAAATGGTTATAAATTTTGCATACGACTTCAAAATGATGTGCCTTTTTATAACTTGTATATTTTTTTTAGGAGGATCCAAATATGTAATTAAAATTTACTTTTGAAACCAAATATATGTTGTTTTAACCCATAAAATAAAAACTAACAAGTTGTTGATCTTGGCATTTCAAAAATTACTCATATTTGATAGTTGGTTGTTTTACCAACTAAGTAAGATGATAAACATGATCAAATTTTGATCAAGAAGCATGGATGTTCTCTGGATTCTCTTTTGATCATGCATACAAGAACTAAGTAACAAATTGAAAATTAAATCTGTATGCCATCTACAATGGTTGACTCATTTAAAGTGCATAATGCATAACTTGGATATTCAACACCCTCCAATATTATAGCCTACATATCCATTGTGGATTCCAACCCATTTTTGTCTTGTACTTACAAATACAACAACGTAAATTGAGGTTTTTGCATCCCTTGATGGGTTCTAATTTTATTCATGTTTAATTCAAATTGAGGCTTGATCACCGTCAACTCGCCTTGGTTCAACAAAGGAACCAAATCTCTCCAAGTGATTCAAAGAAGCAGCATATTCAAACAAAGTTACAATGACAACATTGGTTTCACACATATATGTGTATTCCTCCTTTGTTTTCATTTTCAAGTTTTTCAATTTTTTAGAGTTCAAGATTTTTCAAAATTTAAATGAGTCAAATGACTACTTCATGATTTATTACAAAGTTTGCTAAGATAAAGTGCCCTGCATGAGTGAAGTATCTGTTCAAAGAAAAAATGTGTTTTACACACTCAAGTATACCTTTCCTTTTACTCTAGTAATTTCATTTCTATACTAAAGGGAGTGGAAATGTAGTCACTCAAATTTGGTCATGAATACTTGATAACATCAATTTTGGCCCACTTTTACTTCAATTGAATTAAGCACTTAATATGACCCTATTTTGCCACATCACTATATCTTAAGTGCTTATATATACCTATCCCTTTCTAAGTTGTTTTATACTTACATAAATTTTCTTAATTGTTAAAAACCTCCCCAAATATTTGTACGGATATCCCATATCCTTAATTTCAAACGTTATCCTTCCATGATGGAATCAACCATAATGGGATAGAACTGGTAGTTGATACTATCCTTATGGGTCGATCATGCCTTTCAACCCAACAACATTTTCTTTTCAAAGTTAAACCCCTCTATTATAGGTTGTTCTATATTTTTAGGATAGGTTGTATGAGGTCTTACTCTTTTAGACTACTATATAAAGGCACATTTAAGTCACTTATTCTAGCACTTATCAATGACTTGGCAATTTTAATATCAAGGCATACTTAAACTAATTCACACTGAGAAAAGATCACCTATTCTTCCAAACATGATTATATTCATTTGAAACAATGTTTAACCAAGTCAATATCCTATTCTATCTAAGTCGGGCAAAATATTATCAAGTATTCAAGCCATCTTTAAATGTATACATGTAGCAAAAGGAACACAATTGTATTAAGCATTATAAGTGGGAAAATTACGTGGACTTAATTTTCCTCTTTGGAGTATTGAATACATAGACAATGATCAATCATCACAAGGGTGATTGGGGTCAGTTCAACCTATGACACTCCCCATTTTCTCTTTGTAGGTTTTCAACCATTATAATCCCTATTAGGTTTTCAACTTTGAAGAAGTTATTTGTAGGCTATCAACAAATAACTAAAGGACAAATTATTGCACATATGTATGTTGTTAAGGTGTGGAGCTAAAAGCTTCACCAAATGAGTATTTTGCAGAAGTTGCAGGATTAGACAGTCACCAGCATCGATCAAGAGCGATCGACGTCGGTCAGGAGCAGACCAGGAGATGCCGGCGTTGGTAATGGATAGGCCGACGTTGGTCACAGGCAAACAAGAAGGAACCGATGTCGGTTACCTGTGCGTCCAGAAAGCTATTTTCATGGACAGAACAGAGTGTTTGCATGTTAGGATTAAGTGATAGTCTTAAGTCCACATCTCAATTATTAGTAAGACTATTTAGAGCCCTTGATTAGGAGGTGCATCTAATGGCTGTATTTATATGCTCATGTTTCCTAATTATTATATAATTAGATAGATCTTCTTAGCTTATTTGTAATGTTGAGTTGAACAGTACAAAATTGTATATGTGAATCATTCCAGGTTGTTGGAGTTGATTGTAATTGAGAGAGAGAGAGCTCTTGAGGGAAAGAGATCTAGATAGAGATCTGTACATCTGAGAGAGGTGGAAGAAAAGAAGTTTCTTCAATTGTATTCCTTCTGTAAAGAGTTTAATACAAGTTTTCAGGGTGGTTTCTTGTATCTCTTGTTCTTTGCTATTTATCATTATAATTACTTGTACTTCTGTGTAATTTCGCATTTAATTGCTTTCACATTGTAATCAACATTGTTGGTTGATCCCCAACAAGTGGTATCAGAGCTCAGGTTGACTAACAGGTGTTTCAGATCTAGTTAGTGTGTATTGATTACAGGGTACTCACAAGGATTTTTGCAGGGATTTCTGTTTGAGTGGGAGAAGCAATGGCAGAAGAAAGTAAACTGAGAATGGAGAAATTTAATGGCAAGAATTACCAACATTGGAGAATGCAGATAGAGGATTATCTGTATCAGAAAGATCTATACTTACCGTTAGGTGGGATTGCAAAAAAGCCCACAGACATGGATGATGAAGAATGGAAAGTTCTTGATAGAAAGGCTTTGGGGTCTATAAGACTGAGTCTGGCATCTACTGTGATATCTAATTTATCACAGGCAAAGTCTATGGTAGAGTTAATGACTATTTTAGCAAATTTGTATGAAAAACTCTCAGCTTTAAATAAGGTATATCTTATGAAGCAGTTATTTAATTTGCGAATGTAGGAAGGTGGATCTATATCTAATCATCTAAATGATTTCCATGGAATTGTAAATCAATTAAGTTCAGTCAAAATAGTGTTTGATGATGAAATTAAAGCTCTTTTAATATTATGTTCTTTGCCTGAAAGCTGGCATAGCTTGGTAATGGCAGTTAGTAATACTGCATCTACTTCAAATATTTTAAAAGTAGAGGATGTTGTTAGTGTGATCTTGAATGAAGAAATTCACAAGAAAAGCATAGAGGAAACATCAAGGAACGCTTTAAGTTTTGAGAGCAGGGGAAGGCAGAAAGAGAAGAGCAAGAAAGGGAGATCAAGGTCTAAGTCAAAGATGAGAGGAAGATCCAAATCCAGAAATGGTAGGGAGCCACAATGCTGGAATTGTGGAAAGATAGGGCACATAAGCAAAGATTGATGGTCAAAGCCTAAGGAGGACAATCAGCACGAAGGAAAAGAAGAAGCAAAGGTTGCAGGTATTGTACAAGATGCTCTTATATTCTCTTTGCATAATAATATAGAATCTTGGGTTTTAGATTCTGGTGCATCTTTCCATGCTACCCCTAATAGAGAATATTTTAGTGACTATGTCCATGGAGATTTTGGAATAGTATATTTAGGGGATGATGAGCCTTGAAAAATTGTTGGCAAAAGAAAAGTGTAGCTAAAAATGTAGAATGGAAACACATGGGTGTTGAGAGATGTCATGCATGTTTCCAGCTTGAAGAGGAATTTGATTTCTGCAGAAAAGTTAGGGGATGAGGGTTGTACAGTAACTCTCACAGCTGAATCTTGGAAGGTGACCAAAGGTGCACTTGTAATGGCCAGAGGTAAGAGAGTAGGTACTCTCTATTTATGTAATTATATTACTAATAATTCTCCTTTTGTATTATCTACTTCAGATGTGGATGCAAAATTGTGGCACTCTAGGCTCGGCCACATGAGTGAGAAGGGAATGTCAATTCTTAAGTCAAGAGGTAAGCTTTCATATTTGAAAAGCATAGATCTGGATTTTTGTGAGCACTGTGTTTTTTGAAAATAGAAGAGAGTGAGTTTTCTCAATACTGGGTCAACAAAGAAGAAGCATAAGTTGCAGCTTGTTCACACAGACGTGTGGGGACTGGCTCAGGTTGCTTCTATTAGAGGATCACAGTACTATGTTTCGTTCATAGATGATGCTACAAGAAAGGTATGGGTCTATTATATTAAGAATAAATTTGATGTATTTGAGACTTTTAAGATTTGGAAAGCTATGGTTGAGAATGAAACAGGCAGAAGATTGAAGTGCCTGAGATCTAACAATGGTGGTGAGTTCTGCAGCTATAAGTTCAACTAGTATTGTTATATGCATCGAATCTGTAGGCAAAGGACGGTTCTAAGGACACCTCAGCAAAATGGAGTTGCTGAAAGGATGAACAAAATAATAATGGAGCGTGCAAGGTGTATGAGATTACATGTTGGTTTACCCTTAGAGTTTTGGGCAGAAGCTGTTGACACTGCAGTGTACCTGATTAACAGAGGACCCTCTACAGCTCTGGATGGTGGAATTCCAGAAGAGGCATGGATAGGTAAAAAGGTAGATCTCTCATTTCTCAAAGTTTTTGGTTGTGAAGCCTTTATGCACGTTGATAAGGAAAATAGAAAGAAGCTGGATGTTAAGTCTATGAGGTGCACATTTATTGGCTATGGCTTAGGAGATTTTGGTTTCAGGTTTTGGAATCTAGGAACTAACAAGATAATTAGGAGCCGTAATGTTGTTTTCAATGAAAAAGTGATCTATAGTGATCAGCTCAAGAAGCTGAATCAATTTGGGTAGAGCAATGGAGAATTGGATGAGGTGACGGTCCAAAATTAGCTCGCAAGAAAATATAATCACAGACAGGAAAACACAGAGATCGACGTCGGCCAGGCAGGAACTGACATTGACAGAACAAAAACTGATGTCGGTCATACAGTGACCAATGTCAGCCAAGAAGGAACTGACGTCGGCCAGGCAGAACTGACGTCAGCCAGTTACAGACCTGGAGGTGACCGAGGTCGGTCACTGTCAGAGAATTTGGGTGGATAGCGTGTTGTGAATGAGTCTCAGACACCCATCAAGAGGTCAAAAATGGTAAGTAAACCTCCAATTCGATATTCCCCTTCTTTACTCTATTTATCGCTTACTGATGGTGGAGAACTAGAGAGTTTTGAAGAAGTAATACAGGTAGAATCCAAGACTCAGTGGGAGTGTGGCATGGTTGAGGAAATGGAGTCCTTGAAAGAGAACCAAACATGGGATTTGGTTGAGTTGCCAGCTGGTAAGAAGACACTAAAGAATAGATGGACCTACAGATTGAAGGAAGGTGAGAACAGATAGATGAGATATAAGGCCAGGTTGGTAGTGAAAGGATTTGCACAAAAACCAGGTATTGACTTTGGTGAAATTTTTTCTCCTGTTGTTAAAATGACTTCTATATGGACTGTATTGTCTTTAGTTGCTGTTGAGGAGTTGCATCTTGAGTAGCTTGATGTTAAGACAGCATTTCTTCATAGAGATTTGGATGAAAAAATATATATGGATCAGCCGGAAGGATTTGAGGTCAAAGGTAAGGAGAAGCTAGTGTGCAGATTGAAAAAAAGCTTGTATGGCCTCAAGCAAGCTCCTAGACAGTGGTATTTGAGATTTGACAGGTTTATGACTGAGCATGGCTATAGTAGGTGTCAATCTGACCATTGTGTGTATCTTAAGAGATTGAATAATGGTAGATATATTATTCTGTTGTTGTATGTAGATGATATGTTGGTTGCAGGATCACGCATGCAGGATATCTCTGAGCTTAAGGTAAAATTTTCTCACACATTTGCCATGAAGGATTTGGGAGCAACAAAGAAAATTCTTGGCATGAGCATAAAGAGAGACAGGAAAAATCATAGGTTGATTTTGTCTCAAGAGGATTATGTGAACAAGGTGTTGAAACGGTTCAATATGCAGGATGCAAAACCAGTAAGCACACCTTTGGCTAGACATTTTAAGTTGAGTAAAGAAAAATGTCCTAATTCATATGATGAGGTAGAGTACATGAGTAGAGTTCCATATTCTTCTGCAGTAGGGAGTTTAATGTATGCAATGGTGTGTACTAGACCGGATATTGCCCAAGCAGTGAGAGTTGTAAGTAAGTATATGGCCAATCCAGGGAAGGAGCATTGGAAAGCAGTTCAGTGGATCCTTAGATATCTGAGAGGAACCAACAGTAGGCATTTGTGCTATGGAGGTTCAGATACTTCTCTACATGGTTATGTAGATTCAGATATGGCAGGTGATTTGGATGGCAGGAGGAGCACCATAGGATATGTTTTCACTGTTGGTGGAATGGCAGTTAGCTAGATATCAAAGTTGCAGAAGGTTGTTGCCTTGTCAACTACAGAAGCAGAGTATATTGCAGTCACAGAGGCTAGCAAAGAGATGATATGGATGACACGGTTCATGGAAGAGCTTGGAAAGGAGCAAGAGAGTTGCAAATTATATAGTGATAGTCAGAGTGCAATTTATTTGGCTAAGAATTCAGCCTTTCATTCAAGAACAAAGCATATACAGCTTAGGTACCACTTCATAAGACAGGTATTGGAGGATGGTGAGTTGAAGCTGGAGAAGATCCATACAGATAAGAACCCTGTTGATATGTTAACCAAGCCGGTAACAAAGGAGAAGTTGAATCTTCATTCAACTTCTGTTGGTCTTCATGATTGAGTTGAAGATAGAGGAGCTAGAAGATGTTGATGTACAGGTACTGGTGCAGCTGTTTATCTCCAAGTGGGAGATTGTTAAGGTGTGAAGCTAAAAGCTTCACCAAATGAGTATTTTGCAGAAGTTGCAGGATTAGACAGTCACCGGCGTCGGTCAGGAGCGATCGATGTTGGTCAAGAGCAGACCAGGAGATGCCAGCGTCGGCAATGGATCGGTTGACGTCATTCACAGGCAAACAGGAAGGAACCAACGTCGGTTACCTGTGCGTCCAGAAAGCTATTTTCGTGGACAGAACAGAGTGTTTGCATGTTAGGATTAAGTGATAGTCTTAAGTCTGCATCTCTATTATTAGTAAGACAGTTTAGAGCCCTTGATTAGGAGGTGCATCTAATGGTTGTAGTTGTATGCTCATGTTTCCTAATTATTATATAATTGGATAGATCTTCTTAGCTTATTTGTAATGTTGAGTTGAACAGTACAGAATTGTATATGTGAATCATTCCAGGTTGTTGGAGTTGATTGTAATTGAGAGAGAGAGCTCTTGAGGGAAAGAGATCTAGATAGAGATCTGTACATCTGAGAGAGGTGTGGAAGAAAAGAAGTTTCTTCAATTGTATTCCTTCTGTAAAGAGTTTAATACAAGTTTTCAGGGTGGTTTCTTGTATCTCTTGTTCTTTGCTATTTATCATTATAGTTACTTGTACTTTTATGTAATTCCGTGTTTAATTGTTTTCACATTGTAATCAACATTGTTGGTTGATCCCCAACATATGTTTCAAGTAGACGCATTTGATTGTGCCATTATTTTGCTAATTTTCCATAAGACAAGATCAATTCACATAAGATAAAAGTGTTAATCGATCTTGTCCCTTCTAGTTAGTGTTGATCATAAACAGTTACAACCACAATCCATGTTGTACATGTAAGATCAATTTAAGTTGATCATCTCCTGTGGTCTCTTAGTCACACATAATTAGCATACAAATAAAAAACAACTATGTGCTCTTATATTTTTTTATAGTTAATTTTATTTCACTCATTCATGCTTCGTTCATTTGAATAGTTTACTTTCATTTTACTAATTACAAATTATTTTACATTATTTTTTACAATTGTATTCATTTTGTCCTAATTAAAATTAATTAGTCAAATTAATTCAAAATTCAAATAAAATACAAACCAAATTATTGTATTTCTAAGTAGTAGTTTCATTTAATTAAAAATATTTACATTAAAAAACCCACATGAGGAAAGTCACTTTAATACTTAAAATTTAAATAAATCATTGAAATTTCTTTGGTATGTGTGATAGAAAAATTCTTCCCATTAAAAAATGGACAAAACAATGTGAACTAAAGGGTATGAATGGAAGGGCACCACAATCCAAAAATACATGTGACATAGAAAATGGATATATAATAATGGTTACTAATGTCAAAGCCCCGGTTGATTTAAACCTAGAGTAAGCTGAGAAATATTTACTAAGATATGGATGCAATTAAAGATAATAACCTTTAATCTCATGTAACACTACAATCTAAACTCATAGAATATAGTATATTATTATAATAATAATTTTTTATTTATTTTTTTTTTTTTTTAAAAATTAAGCAGATGAAAAAAATCAAAGTTTTTAATAAGATTAGATTAAAAGTTAAAGCGTAAAAGTTTTAAAAAATAATAATTTATTTTATTATTTTTTTTTAAAATCTATTTTATAATGATAAGAAAAAAATTGTTTCTAATATTATTTTCACAAATTTTATTTATAATTTTATAATTTTAATTTTTTTTGGAATAATTTATAATATTTAAAATAAATTTAAAAATTAAAAATATAATTATAAAATATATAAAAATATTTACTCAGGGTGATGAATCATACAATATATTTAAAAATATGATTTTTTTTAAATATTAAAAAAAATAAAAAAATAAAAAAAATTAATACTTAAGAAATTAGATTTATTAAGGAGACGAGAGTGAATTGCATAAAGTTATAAATGTGACCATAGTGATTAATTATAAAGAAAAGTGCATTAGATTCTTTACGTTTATTCACTTATTCAAAAATTTAAAGGACTTTTTACATATAATAAATGATCACCATGCCTTAAATTATTTGAACATCTTAAATAAATATAATCTCCATTAAATCAATTTGGCACTTACCATTAAATTATTGGGGTTCAAGTGCATTAAATTATTATAGGTTCAAGTTTAACGCCGAATCTTTAATAATGGCATCCTTCAAAGTATTCTTAATTATTTATTTATTTTTTAATTTTTTTTTAATGTATTCATATTTCTTTAAATAAATATATTTTCTTTTTAAATTTAATTATAATAATATAATTTTTTACTTTTAATATTTATTTATATAATTTAGTATAATAAAGATTAGTATATAGATATTTATGTCGATATACATTCTTCAATTATAGGGGTAGGGTGGAGTGTAATGGAGTGAGTTGTTCACTTTTATGATTTTAAATTTGATAGTTATTTGACCAATCACATATCAATTTCAACCTTAGATTTGACATCTATTTGACTATCACTTAGATTTTTTTGTTTTTGTTTAGAGAAGTCAATCGAAAAAATATAATATCTAGTGTAAATAGATATATGGCATTGTCACCAATGAGTGTGAAATTAAAAAAGTTAATGAAATCATTAATAAATGTGATATATGAAAAATCCAAGATAAAAACCTCGAGATTGATATCTCTTGTCAGATAAATGTATTTGAGAAATGGCTATAATATAATTATACTATTATGTCGAGCATAATTTTTTTTCGCAAATATAAATAAGCTTTGAACTCCAACATATGCCTTAAAATATTAGGATTTTTTATTACCTTGTCTAAAAAAGAAGAAATTTTTCATATGAAAATTAAATGGATGTCAATTTTAAAGTTGTATGCTCTATGATGGTCAAATACATGTTAAATTTAAAGTCGATCATTTTATTAATATCTTACACTATCGCACACCACTATCACCCCCAATTGTCATTATAAATTATGTTTATCGATATAACTATCACTATTATAAATATTATGGTACTAAATATTTCTCTAACCTATTATTATTATTATTATTATTATTATTATTATTATTATTATTATTATTATTATTATTATTATTATTAAATGATAAATAGTTAAGGATATTATTTGAAGCTGAACAACCCATAAAAATGAAAAATTGACATTAAAATCACAAAATCATAGTTACCTCTTCTCATCCTTGGTGGAAGGATTGGAAATAACATGTTGACACCCATTTTCAAAATTATACTGCACATAAAGAGTATCAATGGCTATCGTTGCTCTATCTATGGTGGACAAACTCAATATCATATGGGATATTTGTTCATCCCTTGTAGTGTGGGGTAAATGCTTGTAGATTATTTGGTTTGTTTGTGTTGAACAAAACATAAATTTGATCACTTTACTTGGTGTTTACTTCATCAAGGGATTCCTATTGGGAGAAACAATGGTTCAATTAGAGGTGGTGCATCCCTTATGCCCATTTTATGACCACCTATAGACTATTATGCACTTGTTTTGGTTTTCTTTTGAGGCCCAAGGAACTTGGTATTTGATCCATGATTTTTTCATTCTTTTGCCCTAAGCCTTTCAACTAGGATCATATTCTTCTTGGTGAAAGTCCTAAGATGTTGCTTCAATACACCCAATTTTGACATGCTTTCAGAGTGGAAATCTTGTTTTAGATATGGAAAGAAAGGAATTCATCTCTATTCTCTAATGTTGTTACTGACAATCCTTATATATAATAAGTTTATGAACTATATTTAATGTTTTTTTCCATCTTTAAGTTCAAATCAACAAAGTTGTTATAGAGATTGAGCACCTGCAAATATTACTTCATAATTGGAGGGATGCCCTATGCAAGTGCCTCATGTGTTGCCCTCCTCACCCAATATCATGATGAGTTACGAGGGTGATAACATGCATTAGGAGGATTAGGATAACATATAGTATTTTAATTATATTATTCTCTACATTTCATTTTCATTAAGATTATTATACAAAAGAAATAAAATAATTAATTAATGTCAATAAGCATGATTGTTTGTATGATATTTATTGGAATTTATTATGTTTTATAGGTGCACCTATAATGACAACTAGAGATTTGGTGGTGGAGTATAATAATATGAGATGTTAATAAAAATATATAACTTTAAATTTGACATCCATTTGATCATTATGCTATAAATTTTTCATCTTACTTGGAGAAGGCATTAGAAAAATATTTTAGACATAAACTGGAGTATAAAACCATTTTCCTCTAAAACATGTTTTTGAGTCTAATATAATGGTGCAGTGAGATTGAGGCTATATGTAATCAACCAGTAAGAAATTCATGGAGAAGGTAATGCGATCATTAATCAATATGATATGTGACAAATCCAAAATAGACACATCAATATGTATATCTCTCAACATTATACACACGCGCACACACACATGCATACATATATATATATATATATATATATATATATATATATATATATATATATATATATATATGTACACACAAATGTATGTGCGTGTATGTATATATGTGTATATACATATATATGTGTGTATACATATACATATATGTATGTATGTACATGTATATATGCATGTGTGTGTGTGTGTGTTTTAAAAGATAAATAAGGTAAGAGAATAAATATAAGAAATTAATTTTATAATAACTAACATCAAAATCAAGTAGATCAATGATATTCTAAGGATTGACAAAAGTAAATAATGCAAAAGCATATTATTCAATGTTCCTATTAGGCTAAGACAAAATAAACTCAGGTGGGCCAAAAGTATGAGGGCTAGGGATAGGTACATTATGTGATTGATACAAGTAAGATTCATATACTTTAGAATGGCCATGGAATGAATCCTAGGAATCTAAACTAAATCCCTAAAAATATAAATGCAAAGGGATTAAAATCTAGATAATTTATGTCGACTTAACCAGGTGGGCTTACCATTAACCTATTATAGATAAAAACAAGTCACTCTTCTAGAATCTAGGTCTTTTATTGGATGCTTCAACAAGATATTAATGTATCTAGCAGAACTTTTTAAATGGGTGACATAGTCTTGGAAAGAAGTAATCCCTTTCTCCATGTCTTTTCTTTAGAAGGTTTTTTTGTGGTGTCATTCATGTCTTAAGAGGGTAGAGATAAAATCCAATTATGAGAATTTTGGGTATTAAAAAATCTTAGCCTCTCCATGTTGAATTAGAAAAAAAGTGTTTTATGCTTATAAAGTGGAAAATATAAGGGTTGTTGGAAATTTGTTGTATACTTTGCATGTGTTACACCCCTTAGGTATTGTATAGCCAAGCATAACAATTGGGATTTGGGACATCACCCCTGCTAGGGGGTTTAGGGGGCCAACATCCTCTCATTTGATGGAGTTTGGGAGAGGAAGCCTCAATATATTTTTTAAAATAAACTCATGTTTGGTAATCCCATAGGTATATTTACCTATAGTAATAATATAGTTGGTGTTATGACCCATATTTTAATGGGGAACTACTATGGGTTATATTATTTTCCCATTGTTTTAGTATCCATAGTATTGTAGGACTGCTTAGATAGTTGCCTATTGATATGCCTCTATATACTCACACATGAAGTAGGGATAGAGTAGAATTAACAAGTACAATATTATATTGCAAAATGGATAAGTTAATACAATAGTAAAGGAGGTTACTATGTTGGGTTTTTTCCCCTAAGGGATTTCCATGGGAAATATTGTGTACCATTTAATATTATGTGTGCAACTTATCCTATTCAAAATTTAGCATAAATATTTTTTTAGTATTCCTTCTCTTATATTAGTTTAGTAGTCATTTTTCTCTTCAGTTTTTATTAGAGATAAGTTTTATTTTTTGTGAAGAGTTAGGGTTTCATTTATTCTTGATAAATTATTTCATGAGTAGGAGCTTCGTGTGTGGGAATATGTGTGTGAATGAGAACGATAGGAAGCATAAGGATATAAATTTAAAAATTCAATGGTCAACATTTTGAGTTCTGGAAGCTCAACAAGGAATATATTCTTATGGATAAATATCAGTAGGTTTTTGTATTAGGAGTGAAAATTATGGGTATGAATGTAGAATATTGGGAAAAGATCAATAAGACAATGAAGAGTTCAATTAGATTATGTCTGTCACATTTTATTTTGTTAATTATGTCAACAAAGAAATCTTATAAGGAACTATGGGACAAGTTGGAGACTTTGTATCATAAAAAGTCTCTAGTGAATAAATTGTTTCTCCAAAATAAGTTATATTCATTGAGAATGAATGATGGTGACTTTGTATATGAACATGTAAATTCTTTCAATATTGTGGTAAATCAGTTAATTTTCATTGAAATTTAAATGGATGAAGAAAAAAATGTATTACTTTACTTTTTTATTTTCCTGACTCTCAAGATAATTTAATTATCACAATAAATACTACTAAATCTATATTAAAAATTGAGAACATAATAGGAACCTTTTTATCAGAAGAAAAGGGGTGGAAATTTGTTAATGATTATCAAAAAAATGATGCCTTGTTTGTGAGAGGTCGTTCATAAGAGAGAAATAAAAAGAGATCTAGAGAGTCAAATTCTAGAGGTAAATCTATGACTACGACAAAAGATAAGAGGAATATTAGAACTGTGGTAAAATGGGGCATTTTGAGAAATAATTAAGATCTAAAAAGTTGAAAATGGTAAGTCATATGATGATTCTTAGTTTTTAGATATAAATGCCCATAGTGAAGACTTAGGGGATCTATTACCCTACAACATCAAGCTCACATGGATGCCTTGATGTGTGGTTGATTGACTCAAGTGCCTCTTTGCATGTCACTCCCTAGAGGGAGTTTTTCTATGAATATGAAAAGATAAAAGGAGGTGATGTATTTTTTGGAGATAACTCTACCTAAAATATTGTTGGTGGAGGGATAATCAAGGTGAGGTTTAAATATGGAATAGTTAAAACCCTCCTTGGTGTTCTATACATTCTAGATTTTGATATAAATCTATTTTTTAAAATCAAGATGAATGATGTGGGTGTGTAACGGATATTTAACAAGGAAAATTTCAAGATGATACAAGGAGCGATGGTATTGTAAATAGGATTATGCATTCAAACATTGAGGTAGATACTACCAATGATGGTTGTAATAGCTCATTTATTCATAAGGATAGAAATGGACCAAATCAAACTCTTATGCTACCAAAAAAAAGATAGCACTTTGGCATCACAGGATGGGTCATATTTGAGAAATGCCTTTGAGCACTAAAAATTAAAGGTATGTCAAAATTTATTTATGAATGTCTTTTAAATTTTAAATTTTGGGAACATTGTGTATATGGGAATAAAAATAGAGAAAATTTTCCCAATATTGTTACTCGAGTGAGTGGTATTTTGCATTCAATACAGTCATATGTGTTTGGACTTCTGAATGTTCCATCTAAGGAAATTCATTGTATTATGTGTTTTTCATAGATGACAACTCAATAAAAACATAGGTTTATTATATCAAGCATAAATATGAGGCTTTCAAGTAGTTCAACAAGTTAAGGCTCTTGTTGAAAACCAAATAGAAAAGAAGATTGAAGTCTTGAGAAGTGATATGGGAGGATAATATTTCTCAAATGCTTTTAATCAGGTCTATAAGGATTACGAAATAGAAAGATAAAATATGACTCCATATACACCACAATATAATAGAGTTGTATAAATAATGAATATGACTCTAATTGATAAGGTGAGAAGTATTCTATGGTGACTCTGATCCACATACACATCAACATCGATAGATAAAACTCCATGTGTGGTGTAAAAAAATTACTTCACTAATAAATTATAATAACATCAACATATCATAATATGGTTAAAATAAAGCATAATATATGATAAAATGACAAGCCACTTTAAGGGGAAACCTTCACAACCTTACAATAAGAACATAATTCACATATGATAATCAAGTACTAATCACTACCTCTAATTTATAGTCTACTTAGGCTATGTTTACTCCATATGTGAACCTAACTAACCAAATGAGATCCTATAGAAATGAAATGTGATAAGTAATGGGTTATGCAAGCTACAATTTAGATACGCATATCCCAACACATGTTATATACTAAGGATGCAGCATGACCTTCCCCTTGTAAACAATGTTACCCTTAATGTTGTTAGCTTTGGATGTAACTGCAAAAAGTAATCATCCTCCCATGGGAAAGGAATATAAAGATCACAAAAAAAATTCCTTACACTAACCAAGAGAAGATAATATGCAAACTAATTTGATCTTGTTATAGAATTAAAAGAAACACATACAACTTAAAACATAAGCATACCATAACATGTGATTATGTGGGGAAAATCCTTTCAAAAAAACAACCCACAGTCCAAAGCAACCCATTTACTATTCAAATCAATAGATTACACCATACACTTGTAGAGAAACCTTCAAGGAGCATCGCTAATATACTACACATGAGAGAAACAGGTTCCATAGAGCTTCAGTACCTTTGCACAAATGTATAGCTTACAAAGCTTAGCTACTTTCATACAAGATTCACACAAAGGAGAATACATCTTATTTATAATATTATAAAGAAGATTGCATGATGAAGAAACTTAATGGGAAAGGAAGGAAATTAGCCACCCTTTAGTGGCACCACTATTTAGTAATAATAACATGCTTGTAGTCTTGTTATTTAGTCAAAAATGGATCCTCCACTTATGACACATCATCCTTCACTCTCACAAGGCTCCAAAATTGTGTCCCACTCTCACATTTTCCTCCAAACTATAATAGTAACTTATTCCCCACCATCCCATGTGACTCCACATGCTTCCAAGAGACTCTCCATCAAACTTTGACTCTCCTTCCACTCAAGATCATGAGGCCACTTAGAAATTTTCCCCATATCCATTATTTTGTCATTTTGCACCTAAATCAAAATCATGTGTATCTCAAAAGATAATAACTTGTCTCCTTAGTGGAGTGGTATATCCCACTTCCACTCACATGCACTTACAACATGTAGGTTACACCATGGGCCATGCGAACTCATCACAAGCCACATCAACACCTACATCACCTGCATAATCATTGTCAACTCACCACTACTACCTCATCACATGAATAGTGACTTTGAATAGTGTCTCGTGAATCATGTCTTGACTTGTCAAAGTTGAGACATCTCAATTCCCAACACCATATTGCATCATCATAGCTCAAATTATTCCATTTGATCAAAAACTCTTTAATTTATCTTGTTTTCAACCACTTAGTGTGTGTCTGAAGGATCTCCTTAGGTTCTAGAATGATGCAACCTTCTTCATCTACTTTTGTTAACTCAATCTAGGTAGAAACTCTTTATCCAACTACCTTATCTAGGCAAGATCCATGAACTACAAGATGTATGTGAGTGGAATAGGGTAGTTCTAACTTGTATACAACCCTACCAATTTTAAATAGGATCTTATAAGGGTTATAATACTTTGGAGAAAGTTAGTTATCCTTTTTATGATACTTTAGATGCATATATGGATGTAAGTGCACAAATACCCAGTCACCTATGTTAAAATATTTCTCATTCTGATATTCATTTTCTTGTTGCTTCATCATATTCTATTTTATTACCAAATTTTCTCTCAAACTAGCTAATACCTCATGTTTATGTTGAATGTGTTCTTCAATAGATCAAACCTTTGTTTATAGTCTCAAGGATGAAATGATAGATGGGCAATTATAACCATAAAGTGTCACAAATGGATACATTTTATAAGAGGTATGGAAGGAGGTGTTAGACCAACATTCTATGAGTGGTACCCAATAAACCCATTGTTATTTTTTATCTAATGTAAAATATTGGAGATACCCTTCTAGGCATTTGTTTACCACCTCAATTTTCCCATCAGATTGAGGATGATATTATGAACTATGACCCAACTAAATACCCAAACATGAAAATAAGTCACTCAAAAAATTATTAGTACAAATGGGATCATAATCACATACAATGATTTTGGGAGAACCATAAAGTTTTTGAATTCTATCCAAAATTATTGTAGCTACAATACTAGCTACAAATGGTTGTGACAAGGGGAAAAAATGAGCATATTTTGTGAGTTTATCAACTATTACCATGATGGAATTTTTAGCCTCAAACCTTAGCAACCTTGTAATGAAATCCATAGAAAATTACTCCCACCTTTAGCTAATAATGGATAAAGGTTACAAAAGACCTAGTGTCTATAGCTCCAAGAATCCAAACATAGCCACGAGGGTTTGATAGAGGAGTACATAGGATACTAAGAAATCACCTAATAGGATTAAGGGAACTATGGGCTACTATATATCTATAGAGGCTATCTAGTTTGTTAGCTTTCACTAGGATATAAATAGACTTGTGAATCAAGTTAGGGTTAACATGATTGAGTGCACAAAAGACACAAATATCTATAATGGGTATAACCACAATAAATTAAGTAGTCTAAAGAAAGAAACTAATGCATAAAGAATAAGAAATTAAGATATATAAACAAGTAAGCACTACCCAGAAAGGAAAAGGATTCAAAAACATGCATCTCTAGGAACTGAAAGATGTTTCTAAGGGGGATGAGAGAGAGAATGCATAAAATTTCAAAAACATATGCTACTGCTTATTTATAAATGAATTTGACCCTGCATGTAATCTCTAACCCTAACATGTATATTATTATACAAACTAATGTGTTTCACCTTGCAAGAAAGGTTCCCTAAGATTAAACTCAAAACAACAATATAGATGTTCTACCAATTAGGAGTCCAATTTTTATTTAGCTATGGAGGAATATTAGGTTGTAGTCAAGATCCTTGCCTAAACCAATGCCCATAAGCAAGCAGAATATGAAGCCTAAGTATGAAAGAGTGTGATGTCCTAAGCCAAGGGCATAAATCAAGTGCAATACCAACTTTAAAATCTAGGAGCAAGCCACAATGAAGCATGAACAACTAGGAACAATTATGGAGTCACCAAATCAATCTAAAAATTTGTACGTAATCCTTTGTCATAATGTAATCTCAAGATCACCAAGAATAAACAAAGAGATATTGATCAAGATGAGAGATATAAAAGAGTGAATAAGAGAGAGAATAAGGGTAAATAGGAATGATTTGGGCTCATATAGGGCAATCAAGGACCTAAATAGACCAAAAAAGAGTCATTTTTATTGTTTAGGAAAAGACAAGCATGCCAAAAAGGCATTCTACCTAAGTTGTATCCTAGGCCATGTATTTTTAACCATTACATGTGGCCTAGATAGTAGGTTTTGGGCCAAAACCTATGGCCTAGCCCATCCATGTCTTGAATGGCCTCTAGGGTACAAAAAAGGGGTCTAATAGTGAGTAGGAGGTTTAAGAGAGTGTAGGGAAAGTATGGAGTGGTGCACAATGGGATAGGGATGTCTCAAATAATGTGGGTAGAATAAAATGGGACTCACATAGCTGGTAGTTTACATGATGAGTTGATATGCAATCATTAGGAGGAATAGGGTCATGGGAAGTATGATTACATATGTCCATGAGGTATAAATAGTCGATGTTCAAATGAATAAGGATTGTTGCATAGTACCTGGAAGCCACAAAAAATCAACAAAGAAAGAGTAAAATGAAAAAAGAGAATGTTACCTATACTTACATGATAGGGATGGTGGTGGATGAGTAGCCGATAACATGATCTAGTGATATAAATCTAAATCTAACTCTAGATCCAACTCCTGCATATAAGGGACATAAGTGATATCAAATCATAAAATCAAATGACATTTACCAACTCATCATCCCTAGTGTTCTTTACATGATGGATGTGGGAGATCTATAAGTCCTCAAATAAGGGGATCAAATCACATGTCACCTCGAAGAGGGAAATAACTTAAAGCTAATGAGTTTCTAGACTTTAGTGAGTTGAGACATAACTAAGAGTGAGTTAGAAAACAAATACACATAGCATGTGCTTAAAGCATGAGCATTGGTCAAGGATCTAATAATCATGTGATACTCAAAATTATTGTTCATCTCACTGGTAAAGAAGTTGTAATAACCCTATATTGAACCAATATAGGCATAGTAATTTTCTTAATCTTGTCATTAGAGTGACCTTGCTAAGTGTGGATAAATATCGACAAGAGACACTTTGGTTATCTTGACCTTATTTAGATTCAAGTAACATTATTACATTATGTAGACTGGATTATTTGTGATTTTCAGGTGATTTAATTAGACTAATCTAGGATTATGTTTTTGATTTCATTATACTTGTATAAATAGTGATATATATGAGATTATTGTATTTGTTAGTTTAGGATTATTATTTAAGATGTTCTCTGCACATTAGTTGTATGTGAGGTTATCCATTGAAATTCTTAGTGCAATAATTTTGGATTACATATATAAGCTCATTATTAAATATAAATTGTATAATATGTTTTATATCATTATATTATTATTATCGGTAAGTATCGATCACAGTTGAATCCCTATGTATTGTATTGCGTGATTTAATAGAGAGTGGACATTTGGGTTTAATCTCTAGTCAACCAAGATGGTAGTGTGGTTTTCATGATCTTTTTGGACTATGACATAGAGTCTTTGATCAAATTATATTATTTGGTAGCGGACAAGTCTTAAACACCACTTTAAAACTCATGTTTCACAATATTATTCATCTTGATGGGTTTATATGGCCATATCAGTATTGAGGTTGGTAGCTAAGACGATTAAAAATAATGTATATATGAATATTATTAAATAAGTATTTTTTTAATCAAGAGAAATTACCTATTCTAGTTTATAGGCCTTGTCCTCCCTTTGTCACCACATTGAACATGTTATTAATGATTAAATGACAAACTTTAAATATTAAAATATTGATTATCAAACTAGGTGAAAATTTAATTGGTTTAAATTCATAAAATGATTTGAATTTAAATTTCAATTTTTTTTAATAGTTTAGAAATTTTCCAAAGGAGAGTGGGGTGTAGGAATCTATTTTCATGGTTGGAATAAATAGGTGGTAAACAAAACCCACATGGGAGTGGGATGCCATAGCCATTGGGTTGGAGTGTCTGGTTTTAGTTATATATATATATATATATATATATATATATATATATATATATATATATATATATAATTATATATATATATAATTAAATATATATATATATATATATAATTAAATATATATATACATGGGAGTGGGATGCCATAGCCATTGGGTTGGAGTGTCTGGTTTTATATATATATATATATATATATATATATATATATATATATATATATATATATATATATATATATATATATATAAATAAAATTAATGATTGCCTATGGAACACCACTTAGGGGTGATGAGGACAAGACCAGCAAGTGGATAGTAGGTTCAATGTCATATTAAATGGAAGTCCAATATCATAATTGTGTGGAATTCCAATCTCATAATGGCATACAACTCTAAATATGTTTAAATATTTTAGTTTGCTTTTAACCTATGATGCACACCACCCCTTGAGTGGAGGCTCTTAGGGAGTAGTGTAGGTTGTAGCTCATAGCCAAAGCAGCCATGGAAAAGAGAATAATTAATTAGCCATTAGTAAATGAGGAGATTCAGGGCCATCATGGTGGATCAGCTGGTAGAAGAATTGGGAAAGTTTTACCAGGCAAGTTATTCTCTTATGTTATTCAATCTAATAATTTTAGTTATTAACTAATTTTCTTTTTAAGAGGATAATAGTTTAGTATAAGCAATTGTAGCATACTCTATTACCTCATTAATAGATCTGTATTTCTCCTTGTATGTGGGTTAAATTTAGAAGTAAGAATTTGATTATTCTTTTGCTATTTTCTTCCTCGAGACTGTGTAGAAATGGTTTGTTTTCCTTATATATTATTCTTGTTTCATCATGTCATGTCTATGGATGTTTAATTATGATTATATAAATAATTTTATGTAGTATGGTGCCATATGGACACCCTATAAGGGAATTATATATTTCATGTTTATTTGTGTTCACCTAAATAATCTTTATCATACTTTTAGTTGGCCAAAATGGTATTATTAAACCTGGTATTATTCTTGAATACCACTATCATAATTAATTTTTCCTTGGTTTAATCATTTGCTAAAAGAGGCATCCCAATTAGCTTAAACAATTAGATCTCTTGGTAGGGCATAGAGGTGGAGTAAAGGCTGAAGTTGGGATAACATATGAGTTGTGGCACCTCATGTTTTGTGGTTGTATGGAGTTTTCTTTTTATGGCTGAAGATGGTGATTTTAGGCTCTTAATTCTATGCTTACTCCTTGGTGATGATTTGTTTTTGCTTGGAAAAATCTCCTGATGAGTGTGGCACCATTATTGGACAATATTAATTGGTTTGATGATATCTATAACACTACTGAAAATAAATTATGGTGAATTATTTACACTCAAAAGTGTGGATAGCATTCTTTTAATTCTATTATTTTTATTTTGGTTGGATAATTAATGAGTTAGAGTGGAGGCATAATTTTGGGCTTAGAATAGATGTAATGTTTCATTTGAAATGAAATAAAGTTGCATTTATGTGCTTAGTTTCTTTAGACATCGACATATCCTTTCAATAGAGTGATAAACCCTAGACCCAAATTTGTGGTGTTAGGATATTGGTTAAGCTTATCTTTTAAGTTACAAATTGTTTAGTTAAATAATTCATACCTCTAGCTTTATATATGTTTAACATCCTATTTTTGATCAGGTTGTAATTTGGGTTCTCTCTCTCAAATTATAAAGAGCAATTTTTCTCTTTTCTTTGTTCAAGCCAAAATATTTTGTTAAATAGATTTCTTTGGTTATTTATAGACAAGTTCTTTGTATGCTAGCTTGGAATTAGAAATTCAGTTGTTAATAGTAAATAATGTATACTAATATTATCTATTTATTTGCTTTTATCTCATTTTAGTTTGATTTTATTGTTGATTATCTAAAAGCAATTATAAATAGGTGAAGTGATATGTTATACCATAGAAAGATTAAATTTGTTTAATATCAAAATGTTTGATGGATAATATCAAGGAAATTCTTACCAGCATTAAGTTGATGCACTCGGTGTTGTGCAATAAAAGATAAACCACATATATATATATATATATATATATATATATATATATAAATATAATTTCAATGGATGTTACCATTGGTTAAGTGAACATTATGGATTAACCTATCTATTAGTAAGTTCTTGATGGAATAGATACTTGAAATGAAGAATTCATCATCTAGGAGCATGTGATATTATGACAACATAATCATCAATTGTATGGTTTGTTTTTGGAACAAACAAGCTGGTTTGTTAACTGTGAAAAATCAGCATAGAATAGCTCTAAATGGGCTCATAAAAATATCAAAACTGATAGTTTCCATGAATCTTATTATTAAAACCTTTTATCCTATCATAGAGAATATGAAAATGAAACCAATATCATTTTACCCTAGATGGATGGATTTCGGTGGACCCATTCCAAGAGATGCATAAATTTGTGTGTTATCTGGTTAGTTACACCCAATGAAGCCATTTAGGAATCAACCTTTAAACTAGTAAAAGTTTTTTTTAATCAAAACTAAAAATTGAGATCTATTCCCCTATCATATGTTAATTAGTATCAATAAAAAATTTATTTATTCCTTACATAATCATCTTTTGATGGCCTCATTTCTAGAGCTATTCGTCGATATGTTACATCTATTGCTCATTTCTAACTTGCAAAGTTGCCTTCAAATTGCCTTGTCAAAAATAGTTAAATGCAGTGTATCAAAAAATAAATATTTGTTAGTGTTTTATTTGACCTTTATATTAAACTTAGAACATTGTTTTAGTTTTTTTGGGAATGTTAGCTATTTTTGACATGACTATCTTGGAAGACTGTCACAGGATTTTTGCATAGTCTGAACTTTCTAGATTTCAAAGTCACCAAAAAAGTGACCTTATTTTTATAACTGGATTTTTTTTTTTTTAAACACAAAGTTGTTTATGTATTCCATGAGGTTAATTTTGAACCTAGAATTTTTTAACCTTTGAAATAAATTTGTTATCTATTTTTAGTAACTTGATTTTAAACCCACTTTATATATAAAATTACTAGATAAAACAATTTAGTTGTGAAAAGTCAGCTTGAAATTGACTGACTAAAAAAAGTTAGATTCATTTTTATGCAAAGATAAGAGTTGACCCTAATTCTATCTAGCTTTATATTATCATTGGAACTTCATTTTGGTTCTTTTGGAGTCATTTTCTATTTTGGTAGGCTCATTCCAAGCCCTGTCTATTTCAAAATTTTGAGTTATTCAGCCCTTATGTTGCTAGAGCCCAATTGGATTACCAATTTATTTTGGCATCTTCTTCTCTGGGGTTTTATTTTATGAGTTTCCAAGAGTATCCCATAGTTTATAAAATTAGTATGAGTTGTCTGATTTATTTTTCCTTGGATAAAGATATTTATTACAATGCTATTTTGGAGCCATTTTTTTATAATTTTAAGTCGGATGAAATTTGGACCTCAAGATGTTTGACTATGTCATGACACATGTCAGTCTGACTCAATATGTCATCTGAAGTTATTTACCTCACTTTGTGAATTGTATGAGACTGTAATAAATCTAGGATAGCCTTTGACTCTTTAGTAGAATTTTTTGTTGTAGGTTCAACCTCACTTAATTTGATAATTTTGGTGACGTACCTATTTAGACTTTTGTTATCAAATTTATTTTAGTACTACATGTATGCATACTTAAATCTTGTTGTTTGTGATGTAGTTCACATCTTATAATTAATAAGGATAATCTATAGTTTTGTACAGTGCTAAACAAACTTGTATGTTCATCCATGTTGTGACACATGTCTTTTGAGGTTATTAAAAAAGTTGAGTGTTTGGGTGTGTTTCAGTCATTAAAAATTGGGCATGACATTTTGCTATCAGAGCTTGGGTTCAACATCAAGAACTATGGGGATTATGTTTGGTATTCCTAATGAAGTTGTGAAACTTATCATCACAATAATTCTCTATTCAATTGTACTCGCAGTGAGTTGAGATCATAAATTAAAATGTGTGACCATGTTGTTTGTACTTGGATGAAGTTTACTTGAATTTTGAATTGATGACTTCATTGGCATGTCTATATTTCAAGTTAGTGTTTTGTATAATATTTACTATGTAATATATATTTATTTATTTATGATTGAGTTTTAATGCTGAATATAAATTATGTAGTTATTATATATGTACTTAAGTGGTATTTTATCTTAATACACTTCCTTTATATTCTAGTTTTTTTTACCAACATCCTTGTAGAGGTGGTCTGGAAGCTTTTTTTCTATAAGCTCTTACTAAAATTTGAATATATTTCCTATGAGAAATTATGTTTGTATACACTATGATTTGAATATAAGTAAAAATGTAAAACCTACCTTGATGTGTCTTACTTTGGTTTTCAACATCCAAACACCTTGTATACTTCGGTTAAGAATTAATTGTGCGCATGCTAGCTTAGACTTATTAATTCCCATGGATGTTAAGGTTAGAGTTGTTACATTTACCTTTCATTGAATTGATTTTAAGTATATTTATTGAATAATAATATGATATATGCTGATTTTAAGTATAAAATTATGATATTCCCTAAGTGGCTTGGTGGCGATAATGTTATTTAGTGGTGAAGAAATGTTTATACCTTTAATAAGTATAGTGATTAATTGGATGTAGAATAAACTAATGAGATTTACAAGATTTTTATTACATGTGTATTACATGGATGAATTCTGAAGTTATAGTAAATGTGCTGAAATGATTATTTCTTAGATCCAAGCTTAATTTTATACAACTTAACCAATTTTGAAAATCGTAAATAACCTTATGGTATTAAAATAAAATTGGTAATGATAAGAATCTTACACATTTTTATAGACGAAGGAATACTTGTTTGAAAGTATTCTAATCCTGTAATAGTAATAGATGGCCTATGAGTGTTAATAACATAAACATATGAGTATTTCTTTTAGAGCTTAGGTATTAATAACCCTAAATGGTTGTTCCTCCCCTTTGTTCAACAAGCTTGTGATACTAATACACCTTGATTTTTTAGTATATATGCTAGTTGCCTACAACATATAGTTAGCATTGGTTGTGATTTCCAAAATTTTATGAATGATGACCTTTTTAGGTGACCCTTATCTTTTGCATTGACCATTGCATATTTTTATGGTTCATGTTATGATAACATAGGCAAAATATAGTATCATGTAATACCATATGTGATGCATGCGCCAAGACCTATAGAACCTATTTTTCTTCATCTTGTCACACCCTTGTTGAGAATGGTGAAAGCTTGGTCATTTGGAGTATGGATTGATGATTAGTACAGTTGATGCATTATTTATCTCAGTGATTATTGCTTATCCATATTGATATTTCTTATATTTTCAATAGATAGTAGTTTTCAGTGGTCAGCACTCAAGCATACATATAATTTTCACTTGGTAGAACTTCAATGAACTATGTTTGACAACAATTTTTCCCTTGAGATATGTTACTTGGGAGTAGTTAAAGTTAGATATATGAGATAGTATGTATGCATTGGTATTTGTGTGTCACTGGGATGTCATGTGTGAGATTTGATAATTGCCATTCTCATTTATCTATATCAGTTGATTGACATGTTGGACAGTTATTGTCAAATATCATTAGATACTTTATTTTTAGTAACACTTTGTTATGATATGGGTTATTGTTCAGTCTTTTTAGTGATGATTAATGATGGATAACAGGTAAAATTTCCACATGTTACCTTGGAACATTATACTGGTATACACAGAGAGACTCAAATATTCCTCATGAGATTTTAACTGAAGTTATATGTTAAAAATGCCATCCAAGATGAAATTGTGACATCAGTTGGACTGATGTAATTTCTTTTTTTTATATGTTTGGCATGGTTACTCTCTATAATTAATGTTAGTTGATAATGGGTTGGTTATATGACAGATAGGGGTGTGAGATAGTATGATTACCTTGGTACTTCTATAGCATCAAGATGTTGTGTTTAGGTGTTATTATTTATATCATCTACTTGTCATGATGGACCACACCCTAGTCAATGATGTAGTTCAATTCTCTATATGGCTAGTGAACTATTTTTTTCTTATTGGTAATGGTAGGTAGACCAATCCACTATGCCCAATGATGTAGTTTGATTCTCTGTTAAGGCTAGTGGACCATCTGATGCCCTCATACCTTATCCCTTCTCCCCTTGGGTGACTTTCCGTGCTTTGAGAAGTCACATAGTGTTCATGATGTGATTTATTTTCACTTATATTTTGCCAAAATTATTTATATTTGATTGAATTTCATTTTTAAGTTGACTAGGAACTAGTATTTTATTTTATTGTCTTTGATTTTTTTCTAAATGATCGATCATGGACATTGTTGTTGAAATTTATTTTGGATTTTTGGGTTTACCTTTTCTTTTGAGACTACTTATTCTCATTTTTTTTGGTTTCACCCTTATATGATCAATTGATTCTCTTGTACATTTCTTTTGATAATTATTGGTGTTGGTTTCATATGTGCATAACTAGTACACCTATGGTGTGGTATGGTGGAGAAGAAGTAGTTTGGAATATAACTAGTGGTTCATGATAGGAACCGGTCACACCGGTTCATGATACCACCCTTCCCACCCCACCAAACATGGTGGTTATGTGTGTGTGTATGTGTGTATGTGTGTGTGGTCTTTGCATGGGGTTATGACTCCTTGGGAGGTCTAAGGAATTTATATGATAGAGCACAATGTTTCTCAGTCATTTCAATAGTGATATCATTCTATGTTGATAATGGAGGTATAATCATATGGTTGATATATAACTTTTGATTGGTTATATATGCATATTGGTCAATACAATTCAGTGGCATGATAGATTTTCTTGGTTTAGTGTGGTTCATTATTGCTCTTTATTACCTACCAGGGATTATTCTTGTGTTATCACATTATACTTACATCATGGGGTGGTTTTTAGAATTATTACTATGAGTCATTACAAGATAGAAACACTATTGTGCATCATATTGATCACATTATACTACAATAAAATATTCTTGGATTTCTATTGATTTGGACACAAAGTGAATGAAAATATGGTAGATTATCAGTATGGAAATTGATTATAGGAAAGTTTTCATAATTATAGATTTAAAATGAGAATTAATCATACATGAGAGCAAGTTAAAAATATTCAAAATATTAAAAGATGTAATAATTCTAATAAATGAATTAAGGAATTGAGTCAATCAAAACTTTTATTGTTGTGCCCTATGTTGGCTAAATCCAGGCATCAAGGTCGATGCTTTTATAAGAGGGGGAGAATGTAATACCCCTATATTGAACCACTGTAGGAATAGTCATTTTCTTAATGTTGTCATTAGAGTGACCTTGCTAAGTGTGGATAAATATTGACAAGAGACACTTTAGTTATCCTGACCTTATTCAAATTTAGATAATATGATTACATTATGTGGACTGGATTGTTTGTGATTGTTAGGTGATTTAATTGGACTACTCTAGGATTGTGTTTTGGATTGTGTTATACTTTTATAGATAGTTATATGTATGAGATTGTTGTATTTGTTAGTTAAGGATTATTGTTTGAGATGTTCTCTGCACATCGGTTATATGTGAGGTTATCCATTTAAAGCCTTAGTGTGATAATTTTGGATTACATATATAAGCTTTCTATTAAATATCACTTTTATAATATGTTCTATATAATTATATTATTATTATTATTAGTATAGTATCGATCACAGTTGAATCCCTCTATGTATGTGTGTTGAGTGATTGAGTAGAAGACAGATATTTGGGTTTAGTCTCAAGTCAACCAAGATAGTAGTGTGGTTTTTATGATGCCCTTGGATTAAAACATAGATTCTTCAATTGAATGATATTATTTGGTAGCAAACAAGTCTTAAACACCACTTTGAAACTCATGTTTCATAATATTATTCATCTTGATGGGTTTATATGGCCATATCAATATTGAGGTTGATAGCTAAGAGGATTAAAAATAAAGTGTATATGAATATTATTAAGTATTTTCATAATCAAGTGAAATTACCTATTCTAGTTTATAGGTCTTATCCTCCTTTTGTCGCCATAATGAACAGGATATTAACAGTTAAATGACAAATTTTTAATATTAAAATATTGGTTATCAAACCAGGTGGAAATTAATTGATTTAAGTTCATAAAATGATATAAATTTAAATTTCAAATTTATTTTAATAATCTAAAAAATTTCCAAAGGAGAGTGGGGCGTAGGAATCTATTTTCATGGTTGGAATAAATGGGTGGTAGACAAAACCCACATGGGAGTGGGACATCATAGCCATTCGGTTAGATATCTAGTTTTTTTTTAAATTATAATTTATTAATTAATGATTACCTATGGATCACCAGTGAGGGATGATGAGGTCAAGACCAACACTTGGATGGTAGGTTCAATGCCATATTAAATGGAAGTCCAATCTCATAATGACATACAACTCTAAATATGTTCAAATATTTTAGTTTGCTTTTAACTTGTGATGCACACCATCCCTTGAATGGAGGCTCTTGGGGAGTAGTGTAGGTTGCAACTCATAGCCAGAGCAGCCATGGAAAAGAGAATAATAAATTAGCCATCAGTAATGGAGGAGATTTAGGGCCACCAAGGTGGATTAGTTGGTAGAAAATTTGGGAAAGTTTTACCAGGCAAGTTAGTCTCCTATGTTATTCAATCTGATAATTTAATTTATTAACCAAGTTTATTTTTAGGAGGATAATAATTTAGTATAAGCAATTGTAGCATAATCTAGTACCTCATTAATGGATTTGTATTTCTCCTTGTATGTGGGTTAAAGAAATTTATTATTCTTAAGTTATTTTCTTCCTTAGGACTATGTAGAAATGGTTTGTTTTCCTTGTATATTATTCTTATTTCATCATGCCATGTCTATGGTTGTTTAAGTATGATTATATAAATAATTTTCTGTAGTATGGCACCATATGGACAACCTGTAGGGAATTGTATATTTCATATTTCTTTGTGTTCACCTAAATAATCTTTATCATACTTTTAGTTGGCCAAAATGGTATTATTAAAGATGGTATTATCCTTGTATACCACTATCATAATTAGTTTTTCCTTGGTTTAATCATTTGTTGAATGAGGTGTCCCAATTAACTTAAACAAGTATATCTCTTGGTGGGGCATAGAGGTGGAGTAAACATTGAATTTGGGATAACATATGAGTTGTGGCACCTCATGTTTTGTGGTTGTATGGAGTTTTATTTTTATGGCTATAGATGGTGATTTCAGGCTCTTAATTTTATGCTTACTCATCGGTGATGATTTGTTTTTACTTGGAAAAATCTCTTGATGAGTGTGGCACCATTATTGGACAATATTAATTGGTTTGATGATATCTGTAAGCTTGCTGAAAATAAATTATCTATGGTGAATTATTTACACTTGGAAAGTGTGGATAACATTCTTTTAATTTTATTATTTTTGTCTTTATTTATTTATTTATTTTTGGCTGGATAATTAATGAGTTAGAGTGGAGGCATAATTTTGGGCTCAGAATAGCTGTAATGTTTCATTTGAAAGGAAACAGAGTTGCATTTATGTGCTTAGTTTCTTTATACATTGACATATCCTTTTGATTGATTGATAAACCTTGTGATTGTTATAAATAAAAGATTTTAGGACACATATTTGTGGTGTTAGGTTTGTGGTTAAACTTATCTTGTAAGTTACAAATTTTTAAGTTAAATAATTCATACCTCTAGCTTTGTATATGCTTAACATCCTATTTTTTATCATGTTGTAATTCGGGTTTTCTCTCTCAAATTATAATGAGCAATTTTACTCTTTTCCTGGTCTAAGCCAAAAGTTTTTTGTTAAATAGAATTATTTTGTTATTTATAGCCAAGTTCTCTGTATGTTAGCTTGGAATTAGAAATTTAGTTGTTAGTAGTAAATAATGTATACTAATATTATCTCTTTGTTTTCTTTTATCTCATTTCAGTTTAAATGAGCATATTGAACAATTCTTTATTCTATCTTGATTTTATTGTTGATTATCTAAAATCAGTCATAAATAGGTGAAGTGTTATGTTAAACCATAGAAAGATTAAATTTGGTTAATATTGAAATGTTTGATGGATAATATCAGGGAAGTTCTTGCTAGCTTTAAGCTGACACACTTGATGTTGTGCAGTAAAAGATAAACAAAAATGTGTGTGTGTGTGTGTGTGTGTGTGTGTGTGTGTGTGTGTGTGTGTATCTGTGTGTGTGTGTGTGTATGTATGTATGTATGTATGTATGTGTGTGTGTATGTATGTATGTATGTATGTATGTATGTGTGTATGTGTGTATGTATGTATGTACATGTATACATATATATGTATGTATCTATAAATATATATATATATATATACATACATACATACATACATACATACATATATACATATATATATACATACATATACACATACATACATACATATATATATATAAATACATACATATATATGTATATATATACACCATTGGTTAAGTGAACATTATGGATTAACCTATCTATTAGTAAGTTCTTGATAAAATAGATACTTGAAATGAGGAATTCATTAGCCATGAGCATATGACATTATGAAAACATGATCACTGATTGTATGGTTTGTTTTTAAAACAAGCGAATTTGTCAATTGTGAAAAATCAGCGTAGAATAGCTCTAAGATGGGCTCATAAAAATATTGAAACTAATAATTTCCATGAATCTTATTAATGAAACATTTTATCCTATCATAGGGGAATATAAAAATGAAACCAGTATCATTGTACCCTAGATGGACATCTTTCAGTGGACCCATTCCAAGAGACAAAATTTGTGTGTTGTCTGGTTAGTTGCACCCAACGAAGCCATTTTGGAATCAACTTTTAAACTAGCAAAAGTTTCTTTTTGTCAAAACTAAAAATTGAGATCTCTTCCCCTATCATACATTAATTAATAGTAACAACCATTTTATTTATTCCTTGCATAGTCATCTTTCAGTGGCCTCATTTCTAAAATAATTCATCGATATTTTACATTTGTTGTTCATTTCCAACTCACAGAGTCACCTTAAAATTCCCTTGCCAAAAATAGTTAATGCAGTATATCAAGAAATAAATAGTTGTTAGTGTTGTATTTTACCTTTATATTAACCTTATAACATTGTTTTAGTTTTTTGGGAATGTTGGTTATTTTGGCACGCCAATCTTGGAAGACTGTCACAAGATTTCTACATAGTTTAAACTTTCCATATTTCAAAGTCACTACAAAAGTGACCTTATTTTTATAACTGGATTTATTTTTTAAACAAAAAGTTGTTTATGTATTCTATGAGGTTAATTTTGAACCTATATTTTTTTAACCTTCAAAATAAAGTTGTTTTCTATTTTTAGTAACGTGATTTTAAACCCACTTTATTTAGAAATTTACTAGACAAAACAATTCAATTATGCAAAGTCAGTTTGAAATTGACTGATTAAAAATAGTTAGATTCATTTTTATGCAAAGATAAGAGTTGATCCTAATTTTGTCTAGCTTTATATTATCATTGGAACTTTATTTTGGTTCTTTTGGAGTCATTTTCTGTTTTTGGTAGACTCTTTCTAATCCCTGTCTATTTTAAAATTTTGAGTTACTCAACCTTTATGTTGCTAGAACCCGATTAGATTGCCAGTTTATTTTGTCATCTCCTTCTCTGAGGTTTTGTTTTATGAGTTTCAAGGAGTATCCCATAGTTGATAAAATTAGTATGATTTGTCAGATTGATTTTTCCTTGGATGAAGATATTTATTACAATGTCATTTTGGACCCATTTTTAACAATTTTGAGTTGGATGAAATTTGGACTTCGGGATGTTTGACTATGTCATGACACATGTCACTCTAACCAAATATGTCATCTGAAGTTATTTACCTCACTTTATGAATGGTATGATACTATAATAAATCTAGGGTTGCCTTCGATTCTTCAATAGATTTTTTCATTATAGGCTCAACCTCATTTAGTTTGATAATTTTGGTGATGTACCTATTTAGACTTTTATTACCAATTTTTTATTACTACATGTATATGTACTTAAATCTTGTTGTTTTTGACATAGTTCACATATTTTAATTAATAATGATATTATATAGTTTTGTACAATGCTAATCAAACTTGTGTGCACATCCATGTTGTGACATGCATCTTTTGAGGTTATAAAAAAAATTGAGTGTTTGGGTGTGTTTCAATCATGTTAAAAAATGGGCATGACAAAAGTAACCAACTATAGCAAGTTTGTGGCCCCATGGTTCATTGATATTCCAAGCCACAACAACAGGTCCTAGGTTACCTCAACTACTACCATCAATGTGGATCACCATAGAATGGTGTACCATGATGAGGGTTAAGGATGCAAGACACCCCCATGAAAGGATTATCTCAACATGGTGTAGAATAAGTGAGTTGCATGAGGGAGATTGAGAATGTAACCAAGTCAAATTCATGGAGGTGACTAATGTTAGCCATAGTGAGAGGTGAAGAAGGTTGGTAGGAGGCTAATGAAAGATGAAGACTGGCCAAATAAGACCATATCAAGTCTCAAACAACCATAACCATGAATGAACACACTTACAAAAACCATGAAAAAAGAGGGAGAGGGAGACATTAGGACATCAACTATAAACAAATAGGTAGATTACTTATTGGTCTCAATTTTTTATCCATAACAGAAATAGTTATTGTATTAACTATTATGATAGGATAAAGGGAGATAATAATGCATACAACATAATATCCACTCATTTTAGGATTCAACTAGTTGAATCCATGGGTCGAGAACTTTCCAATCATTTAGTTGGGTGAGCAATGGTAATTAACCATCAAAATTTCAATCCACTCTATGTCGTTTGAGAAATCTCACTAATTTTTGTTTAATTCCTTTATTCCTCATTCACATTGGTATCACCCTATAATACAATGGTTAGAATATTCACCATAAAAAAGATAAAGGGGAGAAAGAGTAAGATAGGAAATTAAGTGATTCCTTGACTGAAATAAGATTTTTTATTTTGAAAATCAATAACATCCCTGATCACAATTATACCATTATGTACCAGGTCTAGTTGTAGCATAAAATGAAATAACTCAATGGGTAGGATTCTGAGGAATTGATTGAACATATTACCCTAAAATTTTATTAAATAAAATCATATAAAAGACCTATATCTACTACACATAATGGCTTGACATAGCTTCAAGTTAAATAAAATGATAATTTAGAATCAATCAGACTAGCTATTACATAATCTAACATCATATTCTTTAGTAAAAAAACATTGCAATCTCTTCTTAACATTATTAAATTATGTTCCATCAATAAATGAAGGACATTACTAAATAAAAACATAAATTTCAAACTAGACTGTTATATATTTTAAATGTTATTACAAAAGCATTTAAGTGTGCCCTTAAGGCAAAATATTGCAATCTAAAACAAAACAAGAAAAAATAGGATTGAGCCTATCACAATTTATGCAAATTTTTGGTGCATAACATCTCCCCCTCTTTTTTACAAGTATGCAAAATGCTTTTTTATACAAAATAGAATGGGACTTGCCTCCAAGTAGCACAAGGCTCCCATCTCTAGCCATGATTATCACTCCAGACCACTATAACTATATTTAGTTAAAATATTCCCTCCACTCTCAAGAGAAATCCAAATTCTATTTTGCCTTTTGTCCATAGTTGTGACACTCATCTAGTTGAAATCACCCCTTACTTCTCCCTTTTGGACCAAATATTTTGAATGATTCTTTTATTTGACCCACCTAGGAAAATATCTATGTTAAGGATCCACCAGTTTTCTCCATATACCTCTTTTGGTTATCAGACCCTTTAAAATCTATGCTAATTAATTATTCTATTATTTTCCTCAATTTGGGTCATTTTGACATTTTGATGGGCTATCAAATTTACCCTATGGGCCACCTTTATGATGATTTGGTCAGTTGACATGGTTTGGGTTCATCTTGTTTTATGTCTTCAGGCTCTCTTTTCCACTTGTCTTCTTCTTTGTTTCACACTCCTTTACCTTTTCTAGGCTATTAGCTTTGGCCATTAGGCCCCACTTTTCCCCATATAAGCTTGGCATTACCCTTAGGATTTACTTTGATATTTATTTTTGTCATCATTTTGGCCACTTGGCTTCTTCTCGACTTTGTAGGATCTTCATGCTTTGGGATAATATTATATTACCCCTAAGGTTCTAAGCTCACAATAAGGTACCACATGGTGTATTCTTTGAGCCTCAGGGCCATATGCCTTTACAAATGTTTTTCAACTCTTGGGCTTTTAGGTTACTACTATCATCACTTTGAGCTCTCGAGATATGAAAGGGTGCCATGTGGTATCCTCTTAGGGAATCAGGGGCATAGAACTTATCAATATCGATCAACATATGGACCACTAGGCTAATGCCTTAATGCTCCTAAGGTTTTGAGGTTCCAAAGGGATATGTCACTAGGATTATGACACATGGCATGATCTCAAGGCCCCAAGGCTTTATAAGGACTTAGTCATTTTTAAAAATATTTGACTTCAAATCCATGTGTCGATGATATTTGGATTCATGTAAGGATCTGGGGGACCTTGATAAGTTTTAAAATCTCTAAAAGACTTGAATTTAGACTTAGTTAATATCAATGATGCATTCATAAGCTATAAATTTATATCTAGAACCTACAAACCAAAGCCCAAGCCACAATAAGAGGATCCCCATTTGAAATCTAAGAAGAGGGCATGTTGGACCCAAAAAATGGTAACCTATATGGGGAGAATATCACATCAGCATTTAGAACTTATATTATAAATCTTCACACCTAGACAATAAGCATAAACTACAAATAATTCATTAGAAAAAATTAAAAAGATGAAAGCACTAAATTCTGCTTCACATGTGACATACTAAGTTCTAATTCAACCTTAGACCATTAGTGTGTGTAAAATTAATTGGTTTCTTTATAGTTATTGAATTCATGTGAAATAATTTAGACCTATCTAAGCAACTAGAAATTTTGAGAGGCACAATATTGGTTATTTAGCTTGGAAGAATAGCATAGACATTAATCTATTGTTAGTCAGACATCTTTAGCCCCAACGAAGATACCTCTAGGCATACTCAAGGCCTTACTCCATTGCTAGCCATTCTAGAAAGCCTACGGTGGAGATTGCCTAAATCAACCTTTCAAGAAAGACATGGATTTTGCATTTTTATTCAATTTCCTTCAAAATTTTCTTTGAAATTTTTTTACATTTATATCCATTAAAGATCAACAACTAAGCCATGGGTATAATAATAGACTCAAAAAATTTAGATCACTAAGATAAATTCAAACTAAATCAGTTCTTCCATTTTCTTCAGATGTTCAACTAAGTGTAATTGATGGTTTAGACAAGAAAAGGAACTATTCCAAATTCACAAGATCTATTTTGAATCACTGGCCTTCATAATTCTAAAAATGTACAAAATAATTGCTTTTATTTCATGGAGTTGTTCAATAATTAATATATTGGGTTTTTATTCTTAATAGTGCTTCAACATTGAAATGTAGCCCAATGAGCTAACACATTGGCCCTTTCATGCAAGACTGTGGTCTTGCACGCTCACCCAAAGCATGCAACTAGAGAGCGATTCTTATAGGTTATGTTGCATAGTAACATTAACTAGTTATATTCTTTGGGTTGAACATATATTTAATTAGATATTATATAGATAAAATGATAACCTACTTTAATCCTAGTATCATATGTTCAAACACCATAATCATGCAAAAGAGTGCCATGAATTTTTGATATTGTTATTTATAAAAAGAAAATATTTGTATAGATTTCATACTAACTTCTAATAACCACATGCTCAACTCAACCTAGCGTAGTTACACAATTATACATTTAAATAAACATGAACACAAGTTTGGTTATAACATTTGCATTTCATATATTAAGCTTCAATAAAATGATATTAATAAAAATCCCTCTTTTCGTGCTTTATAATAGGGGTATTTATACTTATTTATCCATGTCCAAGTATTTACAACATTAATGACAGGAAAAATTTGGCCAATGAACTCTCTACAAAATGATATTCATAGTGTTCTATTAACTAACTTCCCCTAAGGACCTAGGCCTTTGCACCCCCTATATACTCACTAAATGCTAGATCCTTATTGTCATGTGTTTATCTCCTTATGGGCCAATGCAAAACTCTGATAGATAAGGTTTGGGTGACCCTCAGGAATTGTTCCTTAACCATCTCCCACTTTTTATGTGCTTCCCAAGTCTTCCATTATTGTTTAGAGCCCTAAAATCTTAGGTTCCTTATGATTAATTCTCTTTTGACTAGGTCCTCTCATGTTGGTGCTTCCATGCCCTTTTCCTCACATGCCCTACAGGTTCCACACCATGGTGCTTCTATGCCATTTGAGTTCTATGCCATAGAATTTGTGTTATGCTCCTTTCATGTCATGCTAGTTCCTTTCTAAAATATCAAAACATTTAGCAAAAATTTGGGGTCCAACATTACCCCACACTATGTTCATAGTCTATCTCGAACTAAGTCTCATTAACGGCCTCCACCAGAAATTCAGGCCCCATCTACTTGATCTAATTCTTAACATTGTCCCAATGTGACAATGTGTCAAGAAACTTAGTTTTTATTACCTCAATTACCTCCTTGTAATTCTTCATATCCTTGAGTTGATTAGAATTATCATTGGCCTTATTGACCAAATCATTTAAGGACATGTTGGCATCCTTCTAGATGTCTTCTAATGTTGAGACTTCTTCGATAATCTATCCTTAGAGGGATACAAATTGATTTAAATTATTGGTGACGTGTATTGATCTTTTTCCTCCATCATTTATACATCCTTGAATGCCTTTGCATGCTTAGTGTAATCCCTTATTAAGAGGGTAGCATTAGCCATTTTTTGCCTTTGGGCTTCTTCTTCTTGGAGCCAATCCTTGAAGATCTTATTTGAGCCTAATAACCATTTAAAAATCCCATCCAAGATGGGGATGACTTCCCAAAATCTTTCAAGGGTGAACTTACATACTTCAATTATCTCAGTGAATTTCTCTACTATGACCAGTCCCTCATTCCTCAGTGTGGGCTGCTCCTTGTATCATTTCAAAAAGGTGTTCACCAAGGTTTCTAGTTTATCTATAGCATCCCCATTTGAAGCATGCCATCTACTAGTGTTGGTTCCTATCCCAAAATTATATTGCATAAATTTAATGTTTTAAATTTCACCTTTTTGGTCTCCTTTATTTGTTACTTCAAAGTAGCCACTTCCTTGATGAGTGCCTTCTTAGTGGTAACTTTCTTCTCATACATGCCCACCACTTGGGCATGTTTCAACTCTATGTCACGTACATTAGAGTCAAATAGTATATTCTATAATATGACTTCCAATCCATCTTTAAGAATGTTGTGATGGCTTGTAGAGGGGTGATCTTTTGGGGATCAACCCATAGTGGTTTGGGCAGTGCAGGAGCATTAGGACCCAAAAGAAAGCTATCTTGAGGGAGATAAAAGTGGTATTCCTCATTATATATGTCTAATAATAAGGACACCTACTTCCTTGTTTTTAGAGTTACATCTTGTGGAAGGAAGTAAAGCCATAGATATTGTTGTCACTTGGATTTTCACCCTTTTAGGAGATGCCTAAGCTCTCCTCATCCAAGTAGCACAATGGAAACACCTTTATGTTTTTTTTAGCCTAAGGATGAGTTGAATCTATAGGTAGGGATATCTCCCTTGATGTATCACTTTGGATCACAACTACACCTAAAATTTGGGGGGAAAAGGGAGAGAGATAATTAAAAGAAGACTATTCTAAGGGAGGTGATACACCAAATAAGATGATGACTTCCAACCAATATCATGTTACACATGAAAACAAAAGACTAACCAAACATACACTCCTTTAATCTACATCTTCTCAAATCAATATTACATAATGAGGTTACAGATGAAAGTGCAAAGCTAGGAAGACTAGACAATAGGCATTAAATGTAACTAATGAATAAACTAACTCACTCAATCTTTGACATTTATTAGAACAATTCACATGCCATGCAAAAAGAAGATTTCTAACTACAAATAGGATGAAATAATGAGAAAAAATGTTAAGGAATCCATAGTCTTCACTAAGCAAGATCCAAAACTCAAGTAGAACACACTATAAACAGTTATGAAGATGTAAAAAATTAGTAGTCTTATTGATCAAATGGTATGCAAATGAGCAGGGCTTTTTCATACTTAGGTGGAGCATAAGTCACAATGGCCAAAATGGTTAGTTCTTATCAAACTTGAGAGAGAGAGAGAGAGAGAGAGAGAGAGAGAGAGAGAGAGAGAGAGAGAGAGAGAGAGAGAGAGAGAGTTCCAAGGGTCAAAAGGACACTTTTCAAGCTGATAAAATTAGTTAATTATTTGTGAGAAGAGGATGTGGGATGAACCATGCAAGGTCATGAAGCACAAGTGTCCATCCAAGTCATAAAACTCATGAAACATGGCATTAAACTCCTCATTTTATCTCAAAAAATTGCCTTCATGATTTATATCTATTTAAACATCCCAAAATTGATTAAGGATAGGTCTAATGATTTAAATGAAGGTAAGGATTGTAGGCATACCTCTCAATGCATTGGTTGTAGGCTTGGTCATCTGGAATCATTTGGGAATGAGTCATCATCAATTACAATCCAAAAAACTCCTCCTTCATGCACCTTTCACACTTGGCATCTAAACTGGCATCATTTTTCCATGAAAATACATGGGAGGGAGTGGATGACACCTGTCAATACCCTCCATGGCCTTAGAAGCATCAAGGAACCTTAAAAAGGCTCACACTTGAAGTTTTCACCCTTCTCACCATTGTGTTCACTATGATAGTTTTGAATGGCTGAGATGAGAGCTCTTTCTTTCACACTTATAATTTTTTTCAAGGCATGAAATGGACATATTGAGTTATCAAAAGTATATATCTTCCTCCCAAACTTGATTGCATCCTCAGACTCCTATAACCTACAAAACACACAAAATGGTAAAAAATACCCCATTTTGTACCTTGTCCATAAAATTATGTACATATTAAAAGGGTGATTATGAGCCTAAGAGATTCCTCTACAAGTTCCAATCATCATCTTAAGTAAATTGGTCCATTAGAGTAGTTATCCCACTCTATTTCTCCAAACGAGTCACTGGCAAGGGTTTAGGAATGTTTTACCCTCTTAAGGTTCATTCATAAAGATGGGATGTTATAATTTAAATATAATGCCACAAACTGATTTTTAAATGCCTATTATAACTCCTATAAACATCTTTGTCACCCATGCAAATCATCAAGAGAGATATGAGTTTTCAAACTTGTCATTTCGAGCCCTTTCCTCCTTTACCTGTAGGCCTAGTTTTGCTTTTGGGCTAAAATGGCTTCCTTGTGGTTTTTCTACTAGTTATAAAATAAAACACATATTTAATGACCTTATGAACATTCTCCAATAGGTTATATATCTTATTTAATTCTAGAGGTGTGACTAACTTTTCATTTGGACACTAGGCCTAGCCATGCCTAGTATATTTGTCTACAAGTTTAAGCCCAAAATGACATTTTTGATGTCTTATCAACATAAAATATATCATACACATCTATTAAAATCCTAAAAACACGATTCAATCAATTTGAAATTTCACTTAGATCCAAAATTGAAAGTGACCTCTTGTTTGAATTCTAGGCATAACCATGTTTCATGAGCTTGTCTACACTTTTGGAGGTACAAACCCTTTTGTTTAGTTCCCTCCTTATAAATAAGTATTTTCATTTTTTATTAGATGTGTTTTAACTTTCCAAACCTTTTTTTCATGTCCAAACAGATCCTTGGTCACTCTTCATCCCCTTTTCCCCAAAACCTACCAATTTTGTTCACAAGGGAGTGCCCTCTAACTGAACCAAAACAAAGGGAACTCCCCATATTTTTTTAGCAAAAAAAAATAATTTTATGGACTTATTAAAGTTTTAAATTTTATATAAACAAGTTTTCAACCCTCTACTAGGTCATTTGACCCTCCAAAAGGCTGTAAAAACCTAAACAAACCATGTAAAGGAAAACTATTTATGTAGGATTTCACAAGGATTGTGTTATGCTTGTTTGAGCTCTTTCTCTTCTCAAAATACATCATGATAGTTTCATGAGTCTATTTTAAATTATATTAATGTGATATCATCTCCATTTTTTGACTCCAACCACTCACATGTCTCCATATGCTCCTATCTATCCTAGACTGTATGCATAATTTTGATTGTGTTAACTTGCCTTTTAGCCAAAGGATGATCCCTATAGGTGTTTGTGGCTCATTTAGACTTTGGTTATCATATTTAAATACTTCATTTCAAAAACTAATTTCATTTAGTAATGGTTTTAGACCTGTTCATTCATATTTGGACCAATTTAGATCAAGAATCTTAGCTTTCTTGCTCTTTGCCCCTCATAGTCAACTAAAGTTGACTATGTGAGGGCTTGTAGGTATATATCCCACTTATAAAAGGATTAATATAACTTTAAGGTACTATGATGGATTTTAAATCATCTCCTACTAACTATAATTGATGTCTATTTCATACTTCAAACCCTACCATGAATGATGTAGAGATCACAGTCTCTTATAGGTGATGTTTTCCCAATGGAAAGAACCCTGTAGGTGTTTTTTTAGGACAAAAACCTAAATATAAAAAAATTGGTGGTCCTTATATTAATTTAAAACCCTATATTCTCTCCAAACACTCAAATGTGTCTTCAAATCTTCTACCTTCTTCAATTATTATTCCAAAGCACTTTTTACCTCCCTGTTGTTGTAGATGAATATTTTCTTGTAAAAGGGCACTTTTAGGTGTCCATGGACTTGAAAATCTATTCCTCCACATAATAATAGTGTCTCTCATGCTATTTTTACATCAGTCTATCAACGGAACCATTCTATTCAACATGATAATGTGTTGTTACTCTTAGGGTGTCAACTATCCTCCAAAAGGCAAATTTGATCCCTCAAAACATCACCCTCCACCAATCTTCTACCCTCTAAACTTTGCATGGCTCTTGTCTATGATGGATACTACAAGACCAATCCATTAGGATGTCTTAACAATTATTTCAATCTTGTTATATGATATTACCAAAACATGATTGGACCTTTGTTTTGCTAATTTAGGGATTAGATCCCTAAACCTAAAGTCATTAACTTTAAAGATGATTTCAACTTTGTTTAGCAGTTCAACCTTATAGATATGTATGCTAGGATCCTTTAAACATATCAATATTTCAAAAAGAGTTACACTACCATGTTTCACACTTGGAATGGATATTCAACTCTCTATTAGGCTCCCTATAGGTGACCATTCATTGTATACAGGTAGTAAAGGGTGAAAGTGGACAATATGCATGCTTTAGACCTCTTATGAGCTATATATCCATTTCAAGAACCTCAAATTAATTCTTCACACTTCCAAGCTCTTGAAACCACTATAAATAGTCCCATCATAGCATGATGTCATCAATGATACCCCTATAGGTGGAGATTTATTTATATGTAGGAAAACAATGATTTAGGTCGTAAAGATGAGTTTGAATCCATGACCAACCTTATACCTTTATAAATATTAAAATAATGGAGGATGATACTAAATTATTTGAGGAAAACCTATACACCATATTTTAATGTTTGAAACCTTTTGAAACATGTAAGTACACGCTCCAATGGCAGACTGTATGCAAAAGTTTTATATGATTGCACAGTCACTCTTTCTTGAATAAAATAAAGGATTGAATCACTATTTAAATATTATAAAGGATACAACAAGGCCTTAAACCTTCAACACACCTCTATGGACATGCCATAAAGGTTTCAAACATGTGATTTACTAAGACTGACTGTGTATGACAGTCTTAGGGTAAACAAACTACATGATCCTTGTGAATGCAACCTCATGAAGTATGATTTGGATAAGTAAATTTAGAGGAAATGAGATAAAAATAATATTTTAAAAATAATAAAATAACCTATCACAACTCCTTTGAGCCATTGACAAAGCATGAAAATCTTGAACATGGTGAAAAACTGCATGTTGCATAAAAAGTGTTTCCTCTTACAACCTAAGCTAATTTTCTCATTATAACATCATGGAACATGAAAAAATAATGTATAACATTTTATAAGGTATCCAACATCATATTGAGTCAACATCATCAACTGTTTGATATAGATTTGACCAAAATGGAGCAAAACCTATATGGTGCATGAAATAACTAGCAAAAAAGTAAAATCAACTTTAAAAGGATGGTTCATACAGCACAATTGATCTATAATTTAAATATTTATATTTAAATTAAGGCATATAATTTTAATAAAACCCCCCAAAATCATTTGCCCTGAAACCTTTTTATCTATCTTTACTAAGCACAAACCTAAAGGTCACTTTTATATGTCTAGGAAAACAAAGAAGGAATAGAATGGTTTTGGATTTAAAATGAAACTTATAGAGAATATAAATAATTTATATGAGTTTTATTAATATTAATATTCCTTACATTATATTCTCCCATATGGCACACTTCCCCATGAGTTGGATAATTGTTAAATGCTCCCTTTTTCAATTGGTTTCTTAAATTTTTGTTAAGCAACCTACAAGATTCTGATGTAACTGACATCCTTGACAGGTATACTACCATATTGTACACTTGAAATGAAAATAACACACTTGATCACCTTGAAAACTATGCCATTTGTATTTAAGACCCCTAAAAGCCCACTAAATGACCCAAAATGAAAAAATTACTAATATGATTAAGATCAAGGTTAAGATGACATTAAATAACATATAATACACCCCATGAAAATATATTAAACCCCATAAACCATCTAAAGCTCATGTTTTTACCTATAGGGGTCCCAAATTGACCTAAAAGTCAAATTTGGTCAACAAATTAGTGTCTCATAGGGTTAGTATGCTTGTTCTACTAACTAGACCAATAGCCTTATCAATTCATTGGGCTTAGGGAGTCATCTGAAGTCTAAGACAAACATTAAGGTTTTTACCATTGACCACATTCTTTGATCAAGACAATACCAATGACTAACTCAACCACATAAAATAAAAGACACACATAATGTAAAAGAAAACACACATGTGATTCATGAGCACTTATGGAACACACACACCAAAATAAACAAACTAACTCAAACACTAACTAACCTGATATGAAAACTCCCTCCTAGATCAAAGGGGAAGTTTAAAACTCTTCTTACTTATTAACATGAAGGATTTAGTGAAACATTTAGCCTTTTGATCCTTGACATTGATGCCTCCATCTTTTTCATGATGTTTACCAACTTCATTGGCATGATGTTCAATAAGAACTAGGTAGATCCAAATATTTTGGCTATTGAAATGAATTATTATTGCATATAAAAAGCCTCAACCTCCTCATATGGATCCTCAATTACAACCTCCTTCCTGATTTCCATGGTGCTCTCAATAATATTGGGTTTCTTCTCAGATATAAGTTCATATAGCTCATTAAGGAGATTTGCATACTCTACCCAATCTTGGTCATTATCCTCCATGGAAGACTCTTTCTTCACCTTGTCATGTACTTTTACCTCAACTTGGCAAAGCTATTCAAGCTCTTGAAAGAGCTTCATTTGTAGTTGCCAATCATCCTTGTCCTCTTTATCATCTAGGACTACTACCTCTTCAACATTCTCTTCTTGTCATATGATGTCATCAATATGGTGTTCTTCAATCTCCCATGCATTTGATGGTGATTCAATATTAGCCTGAGGTATTAGGTCATCTTCAAAAATAGCATCTTGTGCATTGGTCTCAAGAGAGTTTTCTAGGGTTGTAACCTCTTTAGGAAAAACGTAAAATTGCTCTTCATCTATAATAACACCTTCATCTTCATAATTAAAATGATTATCCATAAATTTTTGATTAGATGTAGAGTCTTCTTCAAGGGCTTCAAGATCCTCCATCTCCCTCTCCTTCATGGTGATGCCAAGACTAGGCATCTTGTAATCATGTGACCTAGCCCAATGAGGCTACCAAAGAGGTATGTCTTCTTCAAGCAAGAGATATAAAATTTTATCAACCAACTAGTACTCTTTATGTTCCCATACCATATTTCTATCAATTTAAATGGTTATGGGGTGAGGACAAGATGAACTAGTTGTGGAGGTGGCACACAGAACTCAAAATCAAATTGAGAATGAAGTATAGGGGATTCTTTTGGAAGCTCTTAAGAAAGGGGAGGCAGAACTTGGGATAAAAAAAAATTTATTTTCTTTATTTTACTTGATAATCACTTCATTCACATTTGATTTATCTTGAGGAATCTCTTGAGGAAGGGTAGATGGGGTGTGTTTACGCATAGGATCTTCTTTTGGGTCTAAACCTTCCATCACACCTTGACCTACTAGCTTCATCCTTAACTCTAGCTCTTCAATTTTATTGGATAGGTTCTCTTGGAAAATTATTTCTTGAATTTGATAGGCATGATCATGAGTATAAGTATTATAAGAGGGTTCATGTGGAGAACAAGAGGTTTCTTGAGGAAGGGTTAGTTTATATAGGATCAAGATCCTTCTCAACTTCACACTCTTTATCAAGACCTTTTTCCTCTTTATTTCCCTATGAATCCAATATCTTATTCTAGCTTAGGATGTTAGGATTAGAATACTTCTTGAGGTGGTGATGTAACTTGAGGAGTGGATGAAGTACTCAACAAACTTGGAATCTCCTTAGGCTTGGACTCTCCAACTCGTCTCCAACTTGGAATGTCATATCTAGAGGTATTTTCTTGAGGTAGGGATGGTATGGGAGAGGTAAATGAGGGCTTAGGTTCCACTTATTTTTTTTCTAACATGGACTATTGCATATACATATTGGCTAACTCAATTTTATTATTAAGATTAGCTTTAAAAATAAGGTTTCTCTTTTCAACTCTCTTTTCCAACTGATGAGGAAAAAGATGAGTTTGGTAAACTTGATTGGGATCATGAATAGGGGTCAAATAGGATTGATATAAATCTTTGGGAAGTGGATATGAAGGCTGATAGGTTTGGTGAGGCTACCTCTCATGAATTCTTAGCTTATCCTCTAAGGATTCCATCAAGCCACTCACATCTATCATCTCATTTGTAAGCCTTTGCCAATTGGCTCTCTCAATAGGTGTCCACTCTCTTTTGAATAACTCTAAAGAATATCTCACCTTATGAATGAAATTTCTAGGGACATCTTGACCATGTACCCTTAGTGTATCAAGCTCTAACATACTTTTCATAGCCCAAGAGTGTCTTCTTGAAAGTTGCAATGCACTGATTAGAGAAGTGGATAGGTTGACTATAAGAAAGATATGGAAGAGGCTAATTGTATGACTGATAAGGATCATGTAAAGGCTAGTTATAGTGATAAGAAGGATCATGTTGATAAAGGGTTATAGGATGGCTATAAGACTAGTAAGAATCACACAAAGGTTGATGGGAAGTGCCATAAGCTTGATATGTTTTACAAACTTGTGTAAAATAGTATTCAACATCAAAATTAGCCATGAAACCTCATTGAAAGTTAGAACACAAAGGAAAATGTTACCAATAATCTTTAAATGATAACTTGGGTTGATTTAACATTTGATATAACTTTGGAGTCACTATTGATGCTTGGATAGATGCTTCCAAAATTTTATTATTGAAAGATAACACCAAAAATATTTTAACCTCTTGGACCAATAGTCCTAATGGGCATGCCAAAAACTATTGTCACTTAAATTTTCACCCTTTTATTAGATGCCTAAGCTCTCCTCATCCAAGTGGCATAATGGAAACACCTCTAGGGTTTTGGATAGCCTATGTATAAGGTTAATCTCTAGATAGGGCTAGCTCCCTTGATGTACCACTTTAGATCACAACTACACCTAAACTTTAGAGGGGGAGGGAGAGAGATAATTGAAAGAAAATTATTCCAAGGGAGGTGATAAACCAAATAATATGATGACTTACAACTAGTAGCATGTTATACATTAGAATAAAGGACTAACCAATCATACACTCCTTTAATTTGCATCTTCCCACATCAATGTTACATTATGAAGTTATGGATGAATGTGAAAAGCTAGGAGGACTATACAAGAGGCCTTGAATGGCACTAATAAATAGAATAACTCACTCAATCTTTGACATTTCCTATAAAACTTCACATGTCCTGTAATAAGAAGCTTTCCAACTATAAATAGGATGAAAGAATGAGACAACATGATAAGGAATCCATAGTCTTCACTAAGTAAGACTAACATTCAATTAGAAGACACTATGAAGAGTCATGAAGAGTTAAAAAATTACTAGTCTTATTGATCAAATGGTATGGAAATGAGCATGGTTTTTCCATACTCAGGTGGAGCATAAGTTATAATGGCCAAAATGGTTAGTTCTTATAGAACTTGAGAGAGAGGAGAAGAGAGAAGTTTTTAAATATAAAAAGAACACTTATCAAGTTGAGGAAGTTAGTTACTTGCGCATGAAAATAGGATGTAGGATGAACCATGCAAGTTTAGGAAGCATAAGTGTCCATCCAAGTCAAAAAAACTCATGAAAAGTGGCATGAAACTCCTCATTTTGGTTTAGAAAATTGCCTTCATGATTTGGACTTGTTTGAACATCCCAAAACTAATTAGGGACATGTTTGATGATTGGAATGAATGGGAAGGGTTACAATCATGCCTCTTCATGCATTGGTTGTAGGCTTTGTCATCTAGAATCATCTAGGAATAAGTCATCATCAACTGTAGTCCAAAACAATCCTCCTTCATGCACATAGCATACTTGGCCTCCAAAAAGGCATCATTTTTCCATGAAAATATATGGGAGGGAGTGGATTACACATATTAAGACCATCTATGTCCTTTGAAGCATTAGGGATACCTTAAAAAGGCTCACACATGAAGTTTTCACCCTTCACACCATTGTGTTCACTATGCCAATTTTGGTTGACTGAGATGAGATCTATTATTTGCACACTTAGAAGTTTTTTCAAGAATTAAATGAACATAGGGAGTTATAAAAATTCTATATATTCCTCCTAAACTTTATTTCATCCTCAAACTCCTTCTATAACTTTCAAAACACAAAAAATGGTCAAAAATACCCTATTTTTTACCTTGTCTATGTAGACTAGGAATTTGACTCAAAAGAGATTATTAGTATTGTGTTAGTTCCAAAATAAAATAAAAATTGACAAAAACACACTAACTAGCATACATCTCTAGGCCTAGTTCCTAGGGGGGCTTAGTTAACAAAAAAAATGGAAAAAACAACCAAAATTCAAAAGACAACCTTCTTTCACCTTCCTTAGATGTTTTAAAATGCTTGTCATAGTGGCTTGCTCAGCTTTGTGCTCATGAAGTTGGCATCAATGGAAGCTTGGCTACCTCCATCTCTTCTTGGCACCTTATGTGGATTTGAATTTACTTGGCTTGGATTTGGCTCAATATTTTGGCATTATAACATTAATATGCAATGATTTTTGAATGCATTTAGGCATTATAAGTTTGACATAAAAGAACTTAGAATTCAATAGGCAAGGCCTCCTATTTATAGATTTTTGAAAATGGCTAGAATCAACTTGAATCATCTATCTCAAGATGGAGATGTGTGGCTAAGGATTAATTCAATTATGAAATTAAAATTCATAAATATGCTCATAAATATTTGGGATAAAATGGCATTAACTAGGCATGGAGGGTCTTAATGAGGCATGGGAGGCATGAATCCTGATATTTTATGCATTTATGGCCTAGGGATGTCTTCCCAAGAAATGATGTCACTTTGATGATGTAGATATTCAATATCTATTTACAAAAAATAAATCATTCAACAAGTTACATGGAATTCTTAATTAGGCTAATGATTTGGTTTAATTAGCTCTTAAGTATGATTAATCACTTTGATGCAAACTTTGGCTCTTTGTGCACAAATTACTCAAATTGGTCAAAATGTCTTGTTATTGGCCCAAAATTTGATTGGATTAGAATTAGAATGAAATATTAGATGTGTTGGAACCATTATCCCATTTATGATGTTTTCAATGCAAAATAATAAAGGCACATATCTTGTACAAGAAATTTGATAGAAAAGAGCAATCTAGAGCACCCAAGTGCAAAATTGGCATTTTGACTCGAAATGATTTGATCAAAGTTAGTTGCTTCATAAATTATATTATCCTATTTAATGATACCCTAGCCAAAATTAGCACTTGGATAGATCAATTTCAACTCATTTAATGTGTTTTAGTGTTTTTAAGCCAAATTTTGTATTTTGGCAGAAATTGGTCAAAAGCTTGATTGATGGTTATTAGTGGCCAGTTTTAGGTGTTTATAATTTACCCTTATTTGGGAAGGCATTGCAAGCTATAAGCATATTAACAACTTCTCAAATAATTAAAAGGTCATGTATGCTTACAACTTCAATGGCAATTGATGAACTATCTATATGATGCCCCCTCAAGGGAATGGTTGGCATAAGGAAAGGTCAAAAAATGGTCCCTCAAAAATAAATAAGTGAAACAAGGGGACCAAAGAAAGGAAAATTATGGGGTGAAAACACAATGAGTTTGAAAAATTAGTCCAAAATCACTGAGAATGCAAGTGGGATGGAGTACAATGGTTTGCCCAAAGGTGGTTATAAGAATTGTACCTTAATAGTGGTAATGTGGCATGAAAACACAATGATTTACCCAAAGGTGGTTATAATCATTAAAGAGATGAAGTTGTCCCAGTTAGGATAGAAAAACAAGATAACATCATGCCCTTGTATGGGTAGAAAAAATAAAGTGGTGACAACACAATGATTTACCCAAAGGTGGTTATAATCATTGAGAAATGCAAGTGGGAAAGTGTGTAATGATTTTCCCATAGGTGGTTATAATCATTGGACCTCGACTAATGCAAACATAATTTATTGGTTAATTGATGATGGTAACTTAACATAGAGTGTAATGATAAATTAGAATAACCTGCTAGTAGGGAGATGCTCGTCTAAACTAACAAAGGTTAAAATTATTTTGTTGTTAATTACTCTACATAGAATATGATTGGGATTAAATCAGGATAATAGTGATGAAGAGATGTCAATGTCACCATTTATAAATAGACTTCTTGAAGCTAAGGTTTTTTGTATAACATCATGAGGACTTGGCCAAAATATACATAAGGACTGACTCCTGAAATCCATTACTTGATAGAAAAAATGCACCAATGATAAAAACCATGATGACAATATAAACACATGAATATGGATGGATTCAAATTTAATTGTGGGAAATGAATGACTCAATGAATGTACATAGACTGAATCAAGGCATCAATACATAAAGCAAACAAATAGGCACACAAACAAAACAACAAAGAAACAAATAATTTAAATTTAAATCATACAAACATTGCTCCTAGAAAATAGGTGACAACTTAACAAAATAACAAAATGGGGGAATAGAAGAAAAGGAAGGGGATGTCTAAGTTGTCTCCATATGCACTAGGTATGTGGAACTTGCCTACATAGTTTCATGGACACAATATCCAATAAAAACTTTAGGCCAAATGTAGTTCTCTCAGGAAATGGGAAGAAAATGATAACTAATGAAAACAAATAGAATTGATGTGATATAAGAATAAGAATGGTCTTGAAAAAGGGTAAGTATGTGGGATAAAAGGCCAAAAGGATGGGAAAACTAAGGAATAAGTAATTTTCTTGTGACTTAGTAAGGGTTTCCATAATCCTTAAGGCAAAGAAGTGGTCAATATTTTTTATTTTTTCTAACAGTTTTATAAATATTTTTGGAATTTTTGGAGTATCTCAACTTGATCAAGAATGATGAGACACTAAATGATTCAAGCTCACAAAATGACATGAGCATGGCTTAGGTTGCTTACAAAACAATGATAGCATGGCTTAGGGGTGATTGATATGACCTCAACAAGTATTGAGCACTACCTACATAGTCCCAAAGCAGGACCTCAAGTCACTATAGTTCCACCCTATAGCAGAGGAATCCAACTAGTGCATTAAGCAATTCAAATAAATAAGCACAGTTGGGATAAAGGCATAGTATGGCATAGAGAATGGCTAGTTGGTTTGTCAAGGCTTAATAAACAAATTTTTCCCCTAGTTTTCCTATAGGTAGTTATAACTAGGACACAATGGCATAGATAAATGGTACTAATTTGTCTAAAAATGGTTATAATTAGTATCAAGACCAATGATAAGAAAGGAACAACAAATGAAGGATGAAACCACTGAAACTTTTGTCATATTACTCCAAAATATGATCTCTATCTAAAATTATTGAAACTACTACTAAAACTAATCAAATTCATTGGTGATGAAAAGGTGTAACAAATGGTGAAATGAAGGTCAAATAGGCTAGGTAGATAGGATTCAAAACATGGTTGGTTGATAGAATGTAATGGTAAAATACATAAGTAATAGGTGAAGAGGAATTATAAGAATGACATTCATACAAAGAAGAATAGTGATAAAGTGTCACAATTGAAATAGTCCTTTATAAACAATACACTTAGTGTTCAAGCATATTACTGCTTGAGGTGAATAATATTCATCAGCTTAGGAAGTTCATCTTCATCTAGTGTGAAGAGCTGGTATGCTCCTAATCCATAATCTACAATAATGATGAAAGGCCCTATCCATTTTGGTTTGAATTTATCTTTATACTTATTCTCAGCCATGGTATTCTTTTGGTTTTCTTTAAGAATAAGATCACGAAGTTTAAATGTTCTATACTTGACATGTTGATTGTAGTGGCCTTTGAGTTGATTTTGATATGCCTAAAGATTATTAATCATAATTGTGCATTTTTCATCAAGTAGGTCTAACTCTTGCAAGTGAGCTACATGATAGTCATGATCATCTAGGATATGCTTGAAAGATATGCACAGTGAAGGTAAATCAACTTCAATGGGAAGGATGGATTTTTTACCATAAACAAGTGAATATGGAGTGGCTCCTGTGAGGGTACAGTGATTGGTATGATATGCCCAAAGGGCACATAATATTTGAAGGTGTCAATCATGACTAGCATCATTGATAATCTTTTTGAGAATATTAACAATGGTTTTATTCAATGTTTCAGCTTAGCCATTACCTTGAGGGTAATGTGCCGTAGAAAAATGTTATGTGATGTTATATTTGGCACATAGTTTTTTAACATCCTTGTTCTTGAATGATCCTCCATTATTAGATATGATGTTAGAGGGGATACCTTAGTAGAAAATGAGATGGTTGAAAATGAACTTGGAAATTTGCTTTCTAGTCATGTAAGTGAGGGGTGTAGCTTCAACCCACTTAGTGAAATATTTGGTGGTGATAAGGATATGTTTATGGCCATTAAATGAAGTGGGGTTGATCTTCCCAATGAGGTTAAGGCCCTATGTAACAAATGGCCATGGTGTCAACATTGGTTTTAGAGTTTTTATTGGAACATGAATCAAATTAGCATGCCATTGACATTTATCACACTTCTTTACATACGTAGTTGTATCTGCATCCATCATGGGCCAATAATAACTAGTATGCAAGAACTTTTTGGATAAGATAACCCCATTAAAGTGGGCTCCACATACCCCTTCATGAACTTCCAATAATGCTAGTGTATATTTTTCCAAATTTAAACAATGAAGTAGAGTTCCATCAAAGCTACGATGATAAAGGTTTGATCCAAGCAAGGTATAATGAGTGGATTGGTGGATAAATGCTTTGGTTTATTTTTAGGATAGGTTAGGTGGTATAAGTTGGTCATGAAGATAATTATAAAGGTCTAAATACTAGATAGAATTAGGACCAAAAATATCACAACTCATTTCCACAATTAAAGGTTCATGAGCTGGAGTGACCAAATTCTCAATGAGGAATTGATACTCTCTGGCTTTGTCTATGTGTTGAATTAGAGAGATAATAGTATCCATAGCATTTTTAGTTTTGTTATGTGCCCTTGATAGATGCTCAAACTGAATGTCGATAATATGTTGTTTGAGAGTGTCAACAATGGCCTTATATAGAACCAACTTGTCATCTTTGGTTTAAAAATGGTTTGTAACTTGATTGATGATTAACTAAGAATCACCATAAACATTGAGATGAGATATGTTCCATTATACTAGCTATCAAAGTCCTGCCACAAGTGCTTCATACTTAACCATGTTATTTGTATAAGGAAAACTAATCCTAAATGATTTAGGGATTATATCCCACTATGGTGTAATAAATAAAAGGCCTACCCTTGATCAATGTGCTATGAATGATCCATCAAAATATAGTTTCTAGTGCTACTCCTCAAGAGGTGTGTCAATGATGGTCATTATGGATTCATCTAGAAATTGGAATGTGAGTGGCTTTGTATCAACAAGTGGTGTTTTAGCAAGTTGATATGTAAGAACTTGCCCCTTAATAGATTTTTTATTGATGTATTTGATGTTAAACTCACTTATAAGCATGATCCGTTTGGCCATTCTACCTGGTAAAGATATTTTAGATAGTAGATACTTGAGTGGATCTACTTTTGAAATGACCATGGTCTTATTATTCAACATGTAGTGTCACAATTTCTAAGCTGTAAAGACCATGGCTAAATAGGCTTTCTCTATGAGCATATAATTGTGTTCATATGTGACCAATGTATGACTTAAATAGTACATAATATGATCTTTTCCATTATCATCATGTTGAGCTAAAAGTGCCCCCATGGCATTGTCAGTAGTTGATAGATACAACAAAAATGGCTTTCTCAACATAGAAGGCAACAAAATAGGTTGATTTAGTAGATAGTCCTTTAGTTGTTGAAAATTTGTTTAGCAATGATCATTCCAATGAAATGTGACTCCTTTATTTATAATATGTGTAAAAGGGTATAATTTGTTGTCTAATTAAGATATGAAGTGTCTAATAGACTGGATCTTGCCCTACAAACTATGAAACTGCTTCAAATTGGTTGGTGGTGGCATCTTTGTTATAGCTTATACTTTGGCTAGATAGACTTTAATGCCTCTATGAGACACAATGAATCCAATAAAAAAGTTGAATGTTACTCTAAACACACATTTCTTTGGATTTAGTCAAATTTTTTACTCACACAGTCTTTCAAATATTCTATATATTAATGATGGATGGTCAGCCCTAGTCTTTGATTTTCCTAGTATGTCATCAATGTAGTCTTCAAAAATATCATGCATCATATCATGAAATATGATGGTCATGACTCTTTGGTAGGTAGCTCTGACATTCTTAAGACCAAATATCATTACTTGATAATAGAATGTTCCCCATGGAATGGTAAATGTTGTCTTGTGTTGATCCTCTGGTGTTATTTTGATCTAGTTGTATCCTAAAAAGTCATCCATTAATGAAATCATTTCATAACCCACTATGGATTTGATGATCATGTCAATGTTTGGCAATAGAAATTCATCCTTAGGGTAAGCTTTGCTTATGTCTCAAAAATTAGTACAGATTTTGATTTCATCAAGATTTTTGCTAATAGGTATAACATTAGATATCCAATCTAAGTAATCAAAGGATCGAATACATCCTTCTTCTAAGATTTTTTCCAACTCTTTCTTTACTAATACAATAATATGAGGATGCATATGGTGTAACTTTTTCTTAACTAATTTGGCATCATTATTTACCACAAGGTGATGTAAAACTAAGGTGGGGTCTAAACCTAGCATGTCAAAATAAGTCCATGCAAAGATATCTATAAATTCCCTCAATAGAGCTGTAAAGACTTCATGTTCCTCCTTAATGAGAGATGTGCCTAATTTTATCCATTTTGAGTCTGATGGAATCCTAATGTTTACCTCTATTGTATATTTGACTAGAAGGGTTGACCCATCTTTTATGATAGTAGTCAAATATTTGAACTATTGGATGATATCAGGGTCCTCTGTTAGGACTTACTCTTCAACTTCTCCTAGGCATGATGAATCTGAGTCCCCCAGTGGGAGATCTAGCCATATGATAAAAACATTTAAAGATTCTTGAAGACTTTGATCAAACACTTGTTGTTGCTCAAAAATAAATTCAAATCCATAATCAAGTTCATTGTTGGTGGTCTCTTGGTCTAAATTTTAAACAAAATGAACACCCTCATCTAATGGCACCTGAGATAGGATTTCACTAGTAGATTGGCCTTTATCTTTATTTTTTCTCTAGTCAAAAAGTGCCTCAAAGAGGTTTTCACTTTGGGACCTCAATGTTTTATTTATTTGTTTTTAGCTAAGGGTGTTTACCCACTCTTCAAAATAGGCTTCAGGATCTAATGCGATTGAGAATCTTGATTTATGATCTCCCAATGGAACATTGTCTCTAAGGCCTAGAAAATCATAGAATGCTTCATCACTCTAAAACTAATCAATCAGTAAATTGGATTCTTGTTGGTCTCAATCTATCAGTTGGGGATAGTATAATGGCAATGGGTTATTATGTATGATTGGGCTGAGGGTACATATGACATGGTTATCAAACAAGTTAGTCTTAGCTAGGTCATCAAAGATAAGGCTATGATTGGACTCTGCTTCACTATCAACATCATCATCACTAGTGACTGGTGATGGAACTTGACTAAGATATGTGGGGTCACCCCCAGGTAGTTTAAATCTAAGTCTATAAGGTCTTTTGTACTTGGTCATGGAAATTGGCTCAAGTGTTCCTTGTTGATCAGGTCTGAGGCCTCTTCCTTCATATTTGTGATTTTACATGATCCTATTGGGAATAGGATACTTTTCACTCTTATAATAATTAGGTTGGTTGTCATTATATAACCATGATGCATCTCCTTCGATAGGGTCTTGCTCTTGGCCAGATGCCGGTATGAATGTGACTAGTCTTGGATTATGAATTTTATCTTTACCTTTTCATTGCTAATGCATTTATAGGGTAATTTTACATCTTCTAAAGGTCTTTGTATTTTGAAGAACATTAACAATATGAAAGGTATCATGCATCAAATATTATCCTTGTCTATTAGCTAAAATGGTGTAATGATTCGATGCTTCAAGAGGTAGCATGTGGGAAAGGAAATCCAAGGTATTAAGATATATGTAATTATCCTCTAGAGCATCAATATGTATGGCCTTTCTTTTATCCTATTTGAAACTTGGATTCATATCATATTGGTAATTGTATCTTTGAAACTTCTCAAGATGTTTGTAGTATTCATACATGTGCAAATATCTTGGAATATTCACTTCCATCCCTGAGTCAGAGAACTTGATACATTGGTGCAATGTTGATAGGACTACAAGAATCTCATGTAACCAAGGCCTTCCTAGAATCATATTATATGATGACTCAAGATCAAGCACATGGCAAAGTGTATCATGGGTCAAAAGCCTAATGATAACTGGTAGGTTAATGGTGCCCTGTGATTCTCTCTCTTGATTATCATAGGCTTTGATACTTATCATTTTTGGTTGGAGATCTACCATTATGTACCCAAGAAGCTTGATGAGCTTTAGAGATGCTATGTTGAGGATTGATCCATTGTTTATAAGGATATTTTTCACTTTATGCCACTTTATATAAACTTCTATGTATAATGGATTATTATGGAGCGGGCCAAGGGAAGACATATCACTTTGGTTGAATGTGATTTATTGGGTTGGAGCTAGGTGTCCAACCAAATATTGAAATTTATCAAGGGATATGTCACTAGCAAGAGTGGATTGAGTTAATAACTCATTCAAAATGTTATTTTGGATTATCGACATTTGCAATAAATCTAAAATAGAGATCTAGGCTAGTGTCTTTTGCAATTGTTCCATGTTATCAAACTTTTTTTTGGGTCAATGGTAAATGGCTTGTTCTAAGGTTGAATGGTTGGTTGGATGATGGGTGAAGTGGCAGATGGATGTGGGCTTGGGATAGTAATCCTTGACCTTTGAGTTGTAATTGCATAATCAAGATTAAATACAGGACCATGATTGCTAACAGATGGTGGTAGTGGTGTGGAACCAGATAGGATAAGTCTCAATTGATGGTGCACATATATGTGGTTATAGGGCAAGGATAAGTTATCAGTATAACGTCCAAAAGTGGAAATCTTAGTTTGTTGGTTCACTTGTGTGTGATCCCAGGTCAAAAAATAATTATCCATGTAATTTGATTGTCATTATTTAGCAATGATTTAGATTGATTAGAATTTGGCCTAGGATTAATGGAGATGGTATTAATGCTACCCCCTGCAATATGACCTACAACCCTATTGTAATCATGTGCAACTACATGGTAGGTTTGTTGGTTGTTACTATTTTGACCTTATTTTTATCTATTGTTCTGACATTATTGGTTTTGTTAATTCTATTGGTTTTGTTGGTTCAGCTTTTGATTTTGATACTATTGATTTTATTTTTTCACTGGTCATGGTTGTTGTTGTTGTTAGTTATGCTATGAAAAAGGGTTTCGATAGATGCTAATATTATGATTGGAGGTGGAAGCACCACCATCCAATGTGATCTCCCCATTCTCTAACATATTCTCAATTAAATGCTTTATTTTCACACATCTTCATAAATTATGCCCATTGACCTAATGATATTCATAGAATTCATTTTCATGGTACCAATCAGGATAAGGGATGCCTTAAGGATAATGATTTGGTATAGGCTAACTAATCAAATTAGTGGTGACAAGTTTGTGAAATATAGACTCAATAAGCTCTCTAAGGTCACTAAAAACATGATGCATAGGCATAATTCTCCATGGAAGAGGGTTTTGCAATTACAAAGTGTGTGTCATTTGTTGTGTGGGTCTTGGTTGGAGAGGTTTTTAGGTAGGAGTAAGATGAAAAGGTGGTACAAATTGATCAAATGATGTTTGTACCTTTTTTACATGTCATGACTCAGTTACTCTATTTATTACAATATTCTTATTGTGATTGAATTTCTTTGGTCTATCTTGGTTATTGGCCTATGCCAATTTTGATGCTTGTGCTTGGATTGGATGTTGGTTTTGGCTACTTAATTGATTAGTACCTTGGTTCTGATTAATTGAATTAAGTGTGATGAATCCTTTATTAATGATCACTCACTCAATCAACAAACCTTTGTCAATGATTTCTTTAAAGGTATGTGCACATTGTAGTTCCAAATGATAAGCTATCTCACTATGCAAATTTTTAGTGAATACAATGGTTAATTATTTATCTAGTAAACTATGAGTGAACTAGCTTGCAAGTACTCTCTGTCATTGTAGATAACTCATAAAACTCTCACCAACTTTTTACTTTGCTTGCATCAAGTTGACTAATGAAATCTCATGTTCAAGATTTTAAGAAAAGTGTTGCACAAACTTTTCTGAAAGGTCATCAAAATCTATGACTAAATTTTTAGGAAACTTTAAGAACCACTCCAAGGCTACTCTAGCTGAGCTCCTTAGAAACAACAACAAAGGATAAATATCACTATATGCCACTAGTTGTGATGTGACAAAGAACTGAGTAAATAGGATTTGGGGTCACCTTTCCCCTTGTATTTGTCAAAATTTGGTGGCTCATATCTTGGAGGAAATGGAATATGTAAGTATTCCATATTGAAAGGATAGGAACACACATCATCCAATTTAAACTTTTTAATCTGCTTCCTCACTTGGATGGTAGTAATTACATCCTTCATCTATTGTAATTCTTGGGCTAGAAAACTAGAGGGAACATTGGTTTAAGGGAGAACATTATCCTGGGTAGATGGTTGAGTGGTCATAAGTGGGACACTTTGACTGGGGTATGATGGAGGTATTTGGTATATGTTGGTTTGGTTGGGAAATGAACCAAAAATATGCATACATGGATTAGGATGTACTTGTTGAAATTACATGTTTGGTTGTGTGATATTCTAGTTTGGGTTAGCAATCAAGGTTTGAATTGGAGGATTTTGAGGTTGGGATGGAATGATTTAATGATATTGTGCCTATTGTTGTTGAATAGGGATTTGTTGTTGACTACTCAAACCTTGTTGTTGAATGGGAACTTGTGAGTCAAGACCTTATCCCTGAACTTGTGATACGCTCTACACAAAAGGCAATTGTTGCCTAGTAGGTATTTGAGAGACATTGGAACCCCCTTTTTGCATGAACCCTAGTTTGGAAGTCGATGCATGTTGGATATTTGGTACCTATCACTGACCAACATGAATATGTTTTTGATTAAACATTGTTTGGTTTTGAACTGACATTTGGTATGCAACGAAGAAGGTATGTTTGTTACTACCTAATGAGGTGGAACATTAGTTGTCCCTTGTTTAGGTAGCAATATGTTCATCCTTTTCTATGCTGGTATATTCATTTATGCCTATTGTTTTGAAATTATACTCATCACCTGTTGAGGAGGAATAGGATTCATCCTATTCTATTGTTGAGGCACAGTATTGGTTGTTAGTTGACTACCTAATCATGTTAGTTATATGCTTGATGAAGAAGTTGGTTGAGGTTGGGGTGTAAAAGCTCCCATTCCTAGGTTTATAGAGCCACTCATGGTATTAACTAAAAGCATATGTTGTTGACTAGTTTTTTTTTGTATTAGTACCACTTTGATTTGAATTGGACATTACTTGTGCACTGTTCACTATGTTTTTCTCATTATTCTATGCAGAAGTAGAAGACACTTCTTCAATAATTATCATATGAAACAAGTTGTCTACGAAAGTTTTTTGTAAAAATGGGTTTATTTGATTGTCTTGACCAATTAACTCTATCAAAACCCTATTAAAGGAACTAAGTCAATAAGATGTTTACTCACCATGGTCATCTAATTGAAATTACATGTTATATTTAGGTAACTTTGATATGCCATTTGAATTTGGTTAAAGTGATCCTTCATGAGGTTCTCTCCTTTGTTAGGCATATTAAGGTCCTGATATGTGGTTTGGACTAGATTCAAAGGATTTCTAGAAGAGGCATGTTGACTATACAATATGTTGTGAGGCATTCTTACTAGGCTTGACAAACTTTCATGAGGGAAGTTTGCTATAAACTAGCCCCTACTTCTATGGCTCTAACCAAAATCTTGAAACGATGCTAAAAAAATGGATCATATGTGGAAGCCATATTAGTAGGGTATGATTGTTGAGGAACTAGTTCGTCAGTTGTGGGTATCATAGCTAGGTATCGTACAATTTGTTCTTGGTCTTATTCTGAATATGGTGGCATATTAACCAAATAGTTATCCAATGGATCTTGGTTTTGCACCCCTATTTGAGTGCTATAAGAGGGATAGGGATCCATCTCATAAGTAATAGTATCTACGTAGGGGTCTTGCACCATTTATTCTTATGCAACCACATTACTAATCCCTAGATTGTACATGAGTCCACTCCAAGTATAGTTGTACATGTTGAGATCCATAGCGAATGTTTTTTTGATAGAAAGAGAGTTATACAAACTCTAAAAAGACAATGTCTAAAAAATGATGTTCAAACTTGGTCTAGATTCATCAAAAGGATATAAAGTTTTATGTAATGATTTGTGATCAAACAAGCTAACATTAAGCATATAACATTACACGTCTTATACCAAAAAAATCAATTAAATGGACCAAAAATCAAAATGCTAGACTCTAAGGTCAAAGTGTTTCAAATCAGTCTAATCTAGGAAATAAATAATTACTAGGTCTTTTGTCCAAATGCGACATCAAAAGATAAGCTCAAACAAGGCATGTGTTAGGACTCTTAGCCAAACGACATCAAAATATAGACTTTGAAATAGATAATATTTTATTATAATAGATTTTGAAACACTTCTAACAAAAACTAGGCAGTTAACTCTTGGACATGAACTCAATCAAATAGGTATAAGGTATAAAACAAAAGACACACTAGAGATAGTTTATTTTCTCGCAAATAATGGTATAAAATTTGGTTCCTTTGGAAAATAGGCTAGAAAAATGTGAATGGTGTAACTGTGATAGAAAAAGATTTACATAGGTATACTCAGATTGGCTTGAGAAAATGTGTACAAACTTGAACACTATGAAATAATGTTTAAAATGTTTTGGGCGGTGTAACAACTCTAGACTACTCAAAATACATGACAAAATGTTTGCTTCAAAAAATCCCTAAGGAAAAGATGGTTTCTCATAAACTTGTTAGCGTAACACTACCTTTCTTAACTCAAATGACATACATACCTTCAAACTTTTGACAATATTTCTAAGGCAAAAAGGTATGCTTCAAATGATCTCAATGGAAATAGGATGGTAATACAAAAATGTTAGGTGCATAGACTCAAAGTGCAAGTGTTTAGCATAAAATTACTTAATTTTATCAAGTGGTGATAATTATTATGAGTCTTAAATGACCTTCAAGCCAAATTGGAAATTGAACCTGATTTCCCTCAAGTTTAGTGTAAATGGCGAACCCACTTAACACATCAACCCTATGAATTTATAAACTTGTAATTTCAAATTTAAGTTATAAACGAAGGACTTAAACAATGTTTGGTAAAATTCTAGACTCAATTGGGCAACATAATTGTGCCAAAGTGGATGATATGACTCCAAGTGTTGATGAACTTTGAACAAGGCAAAATGATGATTCACATGGGCAACATAATGCCTCTTTGTTCAAATTAAAATAAGGACTATGTGATTTGGTTTTTATCATTTGTTCACACTAAGTTTTAACTCCGAAGAAGACTTTAATCTAGGATAATACCAATAAATTAAATTCTCTTAGGTCCTAAACTGACAAGGTTGCATGGTATTATTTGAATCCATCAATATACATCATTTGAGAGGATTTTAAGTGTTCATCCAAAAGTAAATATGCATTATATAGTAGGGTTTTTACAACCCCCCCCCAATTCACTCAAATGATAGTACTATGACATGGACCTTGAGGTGCACCTTACACCAACAATAATTTCATGACAAGTGGGGATTCTACTAGAAACTATAAGTTTTTGAACATTTTTATGGGCAATGCCACCTAAAACTAGCCATCGATAACCACCAATCAAGATTTTGACCAATTTTCACCAAAATGCACAATTTAGCCTAAAAACACTAAAACACATTAAATGAGGTGAAATACATATCTTTAAGTTCCAATTTTGGCTAGGGTATCATTAAATGGGGCAATTCAATTTATGAAGCAGCTAACTTTGATCAAATCATTTTGAGTCAAAATGCCAATTTTGCACCTGGGTACTATGGATTGCTCTTTTCTATCAAATTTCTTGTATGAGATGCATGCCTTTGTTATCTTGCATTGAAAACATCCTAAATGGGATAATGTTTCCAATGCATCTAACATTGCATCCTAATTCTAATCTAGTTATATTTTAGGCCAATAATAAGCCATTCTGACCAATTTAAGTAATTTGTGCACAAAGAGCCAAGGTTTGCATCAAAGTGATTAATCATGTTTAAGAGCTATATTAATCTAAATCATGACCCTAATTAATAATTCCATGAAACTTGTTGAATAATTTCTTTTTATAAATGAATATTGAATATTCTACATCATCAAAGTGACATCATTTCTTGGGAAGACATTCCTAGGCCATAAATATTTAAAATATCAAGATTCATGCTTCTCATGCCTCATTAAGACCCTCCATGTCTAGTTAATGCACCTCTATCTCAAATATTGATGAAATTATTTATGAATTTTAATTTCATAATTGAATTAATCCTTAGCCACACATCTCCATCTTGAGATGGACAGTTCAAGTTGATTCTAGCCATTTGTAAAAATCTATAAATAGGAGGCCTTACCTATTGAATTTCAAGCTTGGATAATGCAAAGTTATAATGCACAAATAATTATAAAAGAAATTTCATTTTAGTGTTCTAATGTCCAAATGTTGAACCAAGCCAATCCAAATTCAAACATGGTGCTAAAGAGAGATGGAGGTAACCACACTTCATTGATGTAGACTTCATGAGCACAAATTGAGCAAGCTACTACAATAAGTATTTTGGAGCATCCAAGGAAAGTGAAGGAAGGTTATTCTTTCATGTTTAAGTTGTGTTTTCTATTTTATTATTGTTAACTAAGTTCTCGCTACTGTTTGGACCTAGAGATGTATGCTAGTTAGTGTGTTTTTATCAATTTGTTTTCATTTTGGAACTAACACTTTATCCAACCACCTCTCTTAAGTCAAATTCTTAATTCACATAATGGCACACCTAGTGGGACAAGATGCATCCCATGTATGAATAAGATCATGAGGAAACTTTAAAATTTCAATTTGGATACTTAAAACTCTTTCTAAATGATTTTGACTTGTTTGACTAGATTTTCACCTTCACGAGTTTACACAAAGAACTGCCAACAGTTAAGTAAATTGTCAATGGTTGAGTAAACCATCGATGGTCATATAACTACTACCGATTAGGTAAACCATCGATGGTTCACTATGTTTTTCTTAAAAACACAAAACTCGAGAGCTAATAGACCAATTTCAAATGCTTGGTTTAGGGTCATATGGACTTTATTTTTGATGTTTTTTTTAAAACCATGTGTTTTTTCTAAATTTTTAGAATATAATATTATTTTAGCTTCAAGTTATATATTTTTCATTAAAAAATTAAAATCTCTTTAAATGTTTCTAATCTAACACATTTTCTTTTGGGGTGATGCCTTAAGGGTAAACAGGTAATCGACAGACTTTGAATCTATTAAAACATGTTATTAAGACATATTTTGCATGCTTTAAAATGAATTAGGAACCTTGTTTTGGTGCTTAATAAAAAAATTATATGCTTAAGTGAATGATTTTGATAATTATGCTTTCAAAGTTACAACATAAGACCAAGGGGTCAAAAGAACACCACCTAATCTTTCCTTTGGGGCTTAAAATTGAACACACTTGTCAATTTTTATTTTCAATAGTTGTTTAATTATAACTTGATTTGGAAAAAATAAGATTGTTTCATGTATTATCTTTTATCCATCCCCTTTAAGGAAATTTTGGAATTAAAAGTGTCATCCTTGTTGCAAACATGTTTAGTCCAAGGCATAGAAAGAATATCATCTAAAGCACTCCCCAAAAACTTGCAATAATTTGGGTGATCTTGAAAATGACCCTAAAGTCTTTCTCTTATGTATTTTATTTCATTTCATCTTGGATTGTGAGGGAGACTTCATCACCTCCTACAAGTTCTATAGGTAAGTTTTGGCTTGAGGTTTCATCTCTTGACACTAACTTCAACCACTCCCACTAAGATTGAAGGTTTGAGCAGTTAAACCACCTTCTAGTGTTGGAGTTGCACATAGGATGTATCTTCACTTTGGACATCACACTACACTGAGCATGTGACAGATGTAGTGGTTATAAAAAGGACAAGACCTTTTTACAACAAGCTAAGTATTGTGAACACCTAATTACATGATTTGATTTTACATCATGACATGAAAGTCATTATGTAATTGATCCCCCTAGAAACATTCAAAAAACTTGCTAGTTTAGTCAACCCCACATTAACATACCCTTTTTAAGATTCAAACGATTATACTTAGTGTGTTTTGGTCATTTTTTGCTTGGTATGTTTTGAGACTAAAACTTGTTTGTTTATTTATAACCATGTTAAAACCATGTATTTGAGTTGAGGAGGATAGTGCTATGCTACCCAAAACATGTCAAACCATTTTGCCTTTAAGTCTTTGAAACATAACATTGATCACATCATTTGAGCATGCTTACGCCGTTAGGCTACTCTACTTATTTCAAGATTTTTTTAACATTGTATCAAAAACTATTCATTTTAAACCATGTCATGTATACCATTTGGACCTTTGTCTTGTGTCGTCATGCTGTCCAATCTTGTCTAGCTTGTTTGGTCAAATCTTAGTTTTTCAACATTGAGTTTTCAATTAACCTTATCAATTTTGGATTCAAACATTGATTGATTTCTATTTAGGCCTCAATTCATGGGGTTGATACACAAATATTTCTCTTTTGGGTTGCATAACTTTAGTTAATTGATTATATAAATTTGAAAACTATTGATGGTTTGTTTGTTTAATGTCTATCCTCATCATTATTTATGCATTTATTTCAAAGAACACAACCTTTCTCCAAGATCCTTTTGCCTTATGGCTTATACCAACTGATCATGTTTATGATTGATTCTAGGTCTCAGGTAAATCTCAAAGTTGTTATAATCTTGTTAGATTAAATCAAATCAGATCAACCTTTGTTTCAAGTCTAGATTTTGACGTCATTTGACTAAAAGTCTTAGCATAGCCTGTTTGAGCCTAGCTTTTGACTCTGTGTTTAGACAAAAGACCTAGCAACTCTTTACCCTTTCCTAGTTTAGATCTTATTTGGAACACTTTGACCTAGACTTTGACATGTCAATTTTTATTCAAACGCTTGACCTTTTGTGTGTATGACATTTGACATTAGACATTTGACATTAAACTATTTTATATCAAGTCTTAGTACAAACCATTTTAGAGATATAGTTCCATGATCAAATCATTGTTTAGAGATACAGCTCCACCTTTTTGACCAACTTAGACCTAGTTTGAACCATTTGTCCTTTGGACATAGTTTTTTAGACTTTACATAACACTAAGCCTTTTGTTTTGGAGATTTTATCATTTATGTAGATATGCCTAGCTACACTTATGGTGGATTCATGTACAATCCAACTTATGATAAAATGGATGCACAAAATCCCACTAGAAACCCCTATAGAGAAAGATTTTTTAAGGAGTTTTATTAGTCTCCCTACAATACTCCATATAGGGAACATAGTCAAAATCCAAATAAAATTACCAATTTAGATGATATGGTTTATGAGGAGGACTTTGAGGACCCAACTATAGATAATGTTGTTTTGGATATAGATCTATACCCTCTTTACAATAATCAGTATATAGAACATATTCAAGAACCAGCTTATGATCTAACTCAAGATTGGGATGATATGGTTTTTGAGGAGGACTTAGATGCTTTGGCTTGTGTGAGCAATCAAACTCCACATGCCCCTTCATCTTATAAGACCTCATCCTTTGGCTTATTTGAGAAACCAAGCTCTACATTACCCTATCATTACCATTTTAGGACTTTATCTTTTGGCTCGTGCAAGCAATCATGCTCCCTAATGCCCTACCATTATGCAACCACTGGTCATTCCTCATCTAGTACCAATCTCATCACAACCTCAACCAAACCAATCATTCAAAGACCAAGCTATTTTCAAAACTAGTATTTTCCAACTCATTAGGAACCAAGGACAAAAAAACCAACTAATCCTAGATGTTTTTGTTGAACTAACCACTAGTGATAAGTCAACCTATCATGAATTGCCCATTGATCCTATACCAATTATAAAGGAGTCTCACTCTGATGAACTAATATTTACTGAGTCACTTCTTAATGATTATAACCACATTTGGGAAAATCATTACCTCAACCATATGCCTATTTTATAAGAGCCTCCTATTAACAACATAGTCTCTGAGGAGTTGTCTCTTGACCTTTTTTCCATCCTAGAGGAGTCCCACTCTGATAAACTAGTTTTTATGGAGCCCATTATGCCATCATAGTTATTACTTGTCTAATACCAAACATTCAATAAGACATCATTATAACAAAGTACCCATCAGATGAAGAATCAAAATTAGAGTTAGATTTTATTTTTGAACTGACATCATATTTAGCATCAGAATCAACCTCAGTCTCAACATTAGATTCAGAGTCCATTGAGTTGGAATCAAATTTGGATACAAAATATGTTCGTGACTATTATAACATTGGTTACGCATCCCTAAAAAATCAATTTAAATACATTTTTGATCCTTCTACAATTTTTGAGAATAAATAATTCAACATTGACATAAGTTCTCCTAGTATCTTCTATGAGGATTTTGTTGCCAACCTCCATTCCATTACCATTCCACATGCCATTAACATCAACAAAAATAGCCATATTATTGGTATTCCATCTCCCACAAGTGTCAATTGGGACCGACATAGTCACACTTTGTTGAAATACATCCATGGTGACGTAGTAGTGGAAGAAGAGCAAGGAGGCTGAGACTAAATTCATGTAGATATAGAATACTCTCCTAGTGAAACCTTTTTGGAGGTGCTAGGGGACACACAAAGTTTAAATTCATCATCTTCTAGTGAAACATTTTTGGAGGTGTTAAAAGATAATAAAAATCAAAAGATATTGTTCATTAGTGAAGCCTTCTTGGAGACGTTACAAGATAATCAAGATAACTTCATTGGTGAAAACCTCTTTGACACACCAATAGCTGAGCATAAAATTCCTTCACTATTTAATGAAAATGATATCAAAGATCAAATCAAAATAGCCTCCACTCTATATCTTAATAAGATGGTAGATACTCTCAAGATCAAAAAACAAAAAAATATGGTGATCCTATTGAGAACATCTTTAGAGGTCTTTGGCCCCACCACAGCCAAAGTTATGTCGAATCCAACATCAACAACATTACATGTGACTAAAATTCTCAATCTTCATTTGTTTCTCCACTATTACATATTTTATTATCATCTTTTATTTTATTTCACAATCAAACTTACCATCCATTATTTATCCTTATTTACCATCCATGGCCACACTTTCCTTTGTAGAGGCTACAAAGATACCTTGTCTCAATGCTTGAAGGAATAAAAATCAACGACCAACAAAAATCACAAAAAAAATCTTAATAACTAGATCTGCAATCATTTCTTGATAGAGTAACTATTCAGATGAGGTGTGGGATAACAATTAATATGATTGATTATTTTGGTTGTATCATTTTTTGATTAAGATGTGCATCTCTAATTCAATAGGAATAACAAAATCATATGCCATTTATCATACCTAGGCCAGAACCAAACATATACCATACCATTTCATTTGCCATGTCTATTTACCATTATCACATATCCTTGTCAATTACCCCATCACTTGGGGGTAACCCTCCTACCATTTTATCCAATCTATCAAAACCCATCATTATCCTAGAACAAGACCATGCCATACTATCATTCCATTCCTATCTAGACCAAAGCCTATTTTTAGTCATCTGACCTAATCCTATCTTGATCTTGGTTCCTTTGGTTCTTTCCACACTTTTTGTGAGGGGATTTTGATAAAGTTTCAATAATCAATCAAATCCATGTTTCAATGATAGTTTATGAAAGTAGTGTGATAGTTGATCTAGCAAGATATCTTTCATTTTCCATTTTATATCAAATTTGGTTTATGTGAGCTTGATTATAATCATATATGGGTAAATCATTATTTCACTAATATTACTACTAATTATAACCACCTTTGGGAAAATTAGTATCATTGATCTATCCCATTGTCTCCTAGTTATAACTGCCTATGGGAAAACTAGGGGAAACATTTGTTTACCATGTATTACCACATAACATTGCCATTACTATTTTCATTTGACTGGCCATTTGCTAGATTTGAGAACTTGTTGAGACCTAGTTGGTTTTTTTTCACATTTTGTGTGGATGGAATTACTATGACTTAAGGTTATTTTAAGACTATGTGGGCCATCCTCAATTCATGTTGAGGTCACCTCAGTCCCCCTTTCCATACGCTCTCGCCATTTTTTGAGAAACCTAAGCCAAATGCTCTTGCCATTTTGTGAGTAGGTATCTTGTCATTCTCTAATGAGTTGAGATACCTAAAAATTCCAAAAACATTCAAATATTTCAAAAACCCAAAAACATTTGTCATGTCTAAACCTAGTTAGTTATCCTCAATCCAACCTACTAGGGCAAATTCATTGTTAGGATATTTTCTTTTATTTTTTGTTTTCAAAATTTTTGTTTGTTTATTTGTTTGTTTCAAGTTATTTGTTTGTTTGTTTGCTTATATTTGATTCTATGTTTGTTTACTTGCCTATTTGTTTATTTCCAGCACTATTTCCTTGATTCAATCTATATGCATTCATTGGGTGATTCCTTGCCCGTACTTACACTTGAATCCATATATAATCATACATCAACATTATCATCATGGTTTTCATCATTGATGCATTATTTTTGTGTGTTTATTGGATCGAGAGTCAGTCCGTATGCATATTTAGAGATAGTCTTCATGGTGTTGTATCATGATGCATACCATCACATGTTACACCAAAAATCAGCTTCAAGAAGGTCTACAATAAATAGAGCCATAGAAGTTTCTCCTTGGTACCTTGGCAAATCCTTCCATTCCACCCTTGATAAAAATTAACCCATTAGCCATTATGTTTGTATCATTGCTAATAAGGATGAACATCTCCTCATTGATAGGTACAACTAAATCTTCTTTATTGATCAATCTTATTCTTCTATTCATCTCTTTCATCACTTTACACCTGCTCATCTTGTAATCTATATTTCAGGTTATATCTTTGAGTTATGCTTGATAATCAACCCTAATTGGGGCACAATTATCTTTCTCAAAAAAATTTAGGTCCTATTAATGATTATAATCTCCTATGGGTAAATCATTATTTTTGAATTTTTTTTCTAATTATAACTGCCTTTGGCCAAATTAGTACTTTTTAAATCAATGCATGCAAGCATATTCTCATTTGGATTAATCTCACACACAAGTTAATCTGACCTTTTTTTTTTTTTTTTAGGGACTGTACATCCACATATGTAACAGCCATTCCCTCGAGGGGGCATCATCCTATGCTTCCTAAACACTCTTTGTATTTTTTTCCTTCAAATCATCATCTTCTTTTTGGCATCACAAGCCTTTACTTATTATTTTAGAAGACATTGCTTTACCTACAGTTTGCAACATCTTACCAAATAGGGGCAAACTGTAGACACCTAAAACTGACCATCGATAACCTCCAACTAGGCTTTTTGAATAATTGTTTTTAGAAATGAATATTGAATATATGCATCATCAACATGACATCATTTCTTGGGAAGACATCCCTAAGATATAAATGCATAAAATATTAGGATTCATGATTCCCATGCCACATTAAGACCCTCCAAGCCTAGTTAATGCCCCTCTATTCCAAATATTGATGAGCCTATTTATTAATTTTAATTGCATAATTGAATTAATCCTTAGCCATATATCTCCATCTTGATATGAATGGTTCAGGTTGATTCTAGCCATTTACAAAAATCTATAAATAGAAGTCCTCGCCTATTGAATATCAAGCTTGGATAATGCAAAGTTATAGAGACACGTGATCTAGATTTCTCTTTTCTATAAAATTTCTTATACAAGATACATGCCTTTGTTATTTTACATTGATAACATCCTAAATGGGATAACAGTTCCAACACATCTAACATTGCATCCTAATTCTAATCCAATTAAAATTTGGGCTAATAATAAGACATTCTGAGCAATTTGAGTAATTTATGCACAAAGATCCAAGGTGTGCATCAAAGTGATTAATCATGCTTAAGAGCTAATTAAACTAAATCATGATCCTAATTAATAATTCCATGGAACTTGTTGAATAATTTCTTTTTAGAAATGAATATTGAATGTCTGCATTATCAAAGTGATATCATTTCTTACGAAGACATCCCTAAACTATAAATACATAAAATATCAAGATTCATGCCTCTCATGCCTCATTAAGACCCTCCATGCCTAGTTAATACCCCTATATCCCAAATATTGATGATCATATTTATGAATTTTAATTATATAATTGAATTAATCCTTAGCCACACATCTCCATCTTGAGATGGATGGTTCAGGCTGATTCTAGCCATTTGTAAAAATATATAAATAGGAGGCCTTTCCTATTGAATTCTAAGCTATTTTATGCCAAACTTATAATTCCCAAATGCGTTCAAAAATCATTGCATCTTAGTGTTATAATGCCAAAATATTGAGTCAAAGCCAAACTAAGCCAAGTCAAAGCCACACAAGGTGCCAAGAAGAGATGAAGGTAGCCAAGCTTTCATTGTATAGACTTTATGAGCACAAATTTGAGCAAGCCACTACAACAAGCATTTTGGAACATATAAGGTCAAAAAAAAGAAAACAAATTGACAAAAACACACTAACTAGCATACATATCTAAGCCTAAACACTAGGGGGAGCTTAGTTAACAATACCAAAATAGAAAACACAACCAAAACATGAAATAATAACCTTCTTTTACCTTCCTTGGATTCTCCAAAATTATTTTTGTAGTGGCTTGCTCGGTTTGTGCTCATAAAGTCTACATCAATGAAGTGTGGCTACCTCCATCTCTCCTTGGCACCATGTTTGGCTTTGGATTGGCTTGGCTTGGTTAGACATTTGGGAATTATAACATGAAAATTTAATGTCTTTTAAAGTTATTTGTGCATTATAACTTTTCATTATCCAAGCTTGAAATTCAATAGGCAAGGCCTCCTATTTATAGATTTTTACAAATGGATAGAATCAACCTGAACCATCCATCTCAAGATGGAGATGTGTGGCTAAGGATTAATTAAATTATTCAATTAAAAATCATAAATAGGCTCATCAATATTTGGGATAGAGGAGCATTAACTAGGCATGGAGGGTCTTAATGAGGCATGTGAGGCATGAATCTTGATATTTGTTGCATTTATGGCCTAGGGATGTCTTTCCAAGAAATGATGTCACTTTGATGATGTAGCTATTTAATATTCATTTATAAAAAAAATATTAAAAAATATCCATGGAAAATTAACTTAAGACCTTGATTTGGTTTAATTAGCCTTAAGCATGATTAAGCAATTTGGTGAAAATCTTAGCTCTTTAGTGCACAAATTAATCAAATTGGTCAAAATGTCTTGTTATTGGACTAAAATGTGATTAGATTGGAATTAATATTTAATATCATATGCATTGGATCCATTATCCCATTTTTTATGTCTTCAACACAAAATAACAAAGGCACATGTCTTGTACAAAAAAATTGATAGAAAAGAGCAATCCAAAGCACCCAAGTGTGAAAATGTCATTTTGACTCAAAATGATCTGATCAAAGTTGGCTAACACATAAAATTAATTTCCCCATATATGAATTATTTAGACAAAATTGACACTTGAATATGTCATTTTCAAATGTCTTTAATGTGTTTTAGTGTTTTTAAGCCAAATTGTGCATTTTAGTGGAAATTGGTCAAAAACTCTAGTTGGAGGTTATCAGAGGCCAATTTTAGGTGAATAAAGTATGTACATATAAAAAGAGTGGAGAGAATCTTGATATATTATTATTTAATATCCAATCATCATTCTAAGCAAACTAGTCCATTAGAGCAACTATCCAACTCCATTTCTCCAAATTGGTCACTGGCAAGGGTTTAGGAGCGTTTAGGCCTATTTTACCCTCTTAAGGTTAATTCATAAATATGGGACATTAGAATTTAAATATAATGCCACAAAGTGATTTTTAAATACCTCTTATAACTCCTATAAACATCTTTGGCCCCCGTGCAAAGCGTCGAGAGATATGAGTATTTAAACTTGCCCTATCGAGCCCTTTCTTCCTTTTCCTATAGGCCTAGTTTTGATATTGGGATAAAAATGGATTACTTTTGGTTTATATACTATTTATAAATTAAAAATATATTTAATTCCATTATGAACATTATCCAATAGGTTATAACTCATATTTAATGCTAGAGGTGTGACTGACTTTTCATTTGGACACTAGGCTTAGCCATGCCTATCTACAAGTTTAAGCCCAAAATGACATTTTTGATGTATTCCATACATTAAAATAGATGATACACATATATTATGATCCTAAAAACACTATTCAATCAATTTTAAATCTCAATTAGATCCAAAAGTGAAAGTGACCTCTTGTTTGGAGTCTAGGCATAACCATGTTTCATGAGCATGTCTATACTTTTGGAGTTCTAGACCATTGTGTTTAGTTACATCCTTATAAAAAAGTACTTTAATGTTATATTATATGTTTCATAGATTTCCAATCCTTTTTTACATGTCCAAACTTCTCCTTGGTCACTCTTCATCTCCTTTTCCCCAAAACTTGCCAATTTTGTTCACAAAGGAGTGCCCTCTCTTTGAGACACAATAGAGGGCACTCCCCCTATTTATCTAAAAATAAAAAATTATATGGGATTATTAAAGTTTTAAATATTATATACACAAATTTTCAACCCTATAATAGGTCATTTGACCCTCTAAAAGGCCCTAAAACCCAAAACAAACCATGCAAAGGAAAATTGTGTATGTAGGATTTCACAAAGACTATGTTATGCTTGTTTGAGCTCCTTCTTTGCTCAAAATACATAAATATAGTTTTTCAGGATGTTTTAAATTATATTAATGTTCTTTCATCACCATTTTTGACTCTAACCTCTCAGATGTCTCTATATGCTAATGTTTGTCCTAAACTATATGCACAATTCTGACTGCGTTGACTTGCCCTTTAGCCAAAGGATGATCCCTGTAGGTGTTTGCAACTTATTTGGACTTTTTTTATCATATTTAAATACCTTAATTTAAAAAATAAGTTAATTTATCAATTATTTTAGATTGTACATTCATTTTTGGACCAATCACATCAAGAATATTAGCTTTCTTGCTTTTCGCCCCTCACAGTCAACTAAAATTGATTGTGTGAGGGCCTGTAGTTATAAAATCCACTTATAAAAGGATTCATATCACTTTAAGGTCCTATTAGGTATTTTAAATCATATAATACTAACCAAAATTGATGTCTATTTCATACTTCAAACCTTGCCATGAATGATGTAGAGATCACAATCTATTGTAGGTGATGTTTTCCCAATGGAAGGAACCCTATAGGTGTTTGTTGAGGACAATAGCCTGCATATAAACTTATTTTTTTGGTCCTTATATTCATTTTAAACCCTCTACTCTCTCAAAACACTCAAATGTGTCTTCAAATCTTCTACCTTATTCAATTGTTACTCCAAAGCATTTTTTACCTCAATGTTGTTGTAGATGAATATTTTCTTTTAGAGGGACACCTATAGGTGTTCATGGACTTTAAAATATATTAATCCACATAATAATAGTGACTATAATTCTATTTATACATCATTACATCAATGGAACCATTATATTCAACATGCGAATGTTTTGTTACTCTTGGGGTGTCAACTGTCCTCCAAACCTGTAGATATTAATACAGTGTTTCAATGCTTTTTTAAGGCAAATTTGATCCCTCAAAACATCACGCTCCACCAATATTCTACCCTCTAAACTTTGCATGGATCTTTTTTATTATGGATACTACAAGACCAAGCCATTAATATGTCTTAACATTTATTGTGACCTTGATATATGATATTCCCAAAACACAATTGGACCTCTATTTTGCTAATTTAGGGATTAGATCCCTGAACCTACAGTTATTATCTTTAAAGGTGATTTCAATTTTTTTTAGTAGTTTAAAGTTATATATATGTCTGGTAGTTATCTTTAAACATATGAAGATTTCAAAAATATTTACACTACCATATTTCACACTTGAAATGGATATTCAACTCTTTGTTAGGCTGTCTGTAGGTGACCATTCATTGTATATAGGCAGTAAAGGGGGAAAGTGGATAGTATGCATGATTTAGACCTATTTTGAGATATATATCCATTTAAAGAACATAAAATTCATTAGTCACACTTATAATAGATTTAAATCACTAAAAATACTCTTATCATAGCATGACATCATTAATGATACCCCTATAAGTGGAGATTTAGTTGTATGCAAGCAAACAATGATTTAAGCAGTAGAGATGAGTTTGAATCCATGAACAAAATTTTACCTATATAAATATTAAAATAATGTATGATGGTACTAAATTATTTTAGGTAAACCTATACACCATATTTTAACATTTGAAACCTTTTCAAACTTGTAAGTACACACTCCAAATGCAGACTGTATGCAAAAGTTGGATATGATTGCATAGTCCCTCTTTCTTACATCAAACCAAGGCTTGATTCACTATTTAAAGATGATAAATTATACACCAAGGCCTTAAACATTCAACACACCTCTATGTGCATGTCATAAAGGTTTCAAACATGTGATTTACCAATACTGATTGTGTATGATAGTCATATGGTAAACAAGCTACATGATCCTTGTGAATGCAACCTCATGAAGTATGATTTGGATAAGGAAATTTAGAGGAAATTAGATAAAAATCACATTGTAAACATAATAAATAACCTATCATAACTCCTTTGATCCATTGACAAAGCATGAAAATCTTGAACATGGTGAAAAACTCCCTATTGCACAAAAAGTTCTTCCTCTTGCAACCTAAGCTACTTTGATCATAAAAACATCATGGAACATGAAAAAAATAATTGAGACCATTTTATAATGTATCCAAATTCATTTTGAGTCAAAATAATCAACTATTTCATATGGATTTGACCAAAATGGAGCAAAACCTATAGGGTGCATGAAATAACTTGTAGAAATGTATAGTCAACTTCAAAAGGATGATTCATAAATAAAAATTGATAAATACTATAATATTTTTATTTAAATTAAGGTATATTATTTTAATAAAACCTCCCAAAATAATTTTACTTGAAACCTATTCAGCTTTTCATACTAAGCACAAACCTGAAGGTCACTTATGTATGTCTAGGAAAGCAAAGGAGCAGAATAGTTTTGGATTTAAAATGGCACTTCCAGAGAATGTAAATAATTTAAATGAGTTTTAAGAAGATTAATATTCCCTCCATTATATTCTCCAATGTGTAACACTTCCCCATGAGTCATACAAGTGCCAAATATTCCTTTTTTAGTTAGTTTCTTCAATTTTAATTAAACAACTTGCAAGATTCTAATGTAACTAACATCCTTGATATTTAATATGACATATTGGACACTTTAAATGAAAATAAGACAATTTTAAACCTTTGGAACCATTCCACTTGCATTTATTACCCCTAAAATCCCACTAAATGACCCAAAATGACAAATTTACTAATATGACTAAGACCAAGGCTAGGATGGCATTAAAAGACATCAAATAACATATAATACACCCTATGAAAATATATTAGACCCCCTAAAACATTTAAAACTCATTTTTTTACCTATAAGGGTCCTAATTTGATGTAAAAGTCAAATTTGGTCAATAGATATAGTATCATGTCAGGTATGCCCGATTTATATCGATTGCACTCTATGGACCTTGGATTTGGTAGATAATGAAGTTTTGTTGATATCCATCCCACTCCTTTCATACTCTCCACCATCCTCCTCTTTTCCATATTCACCTCCAATGTCCAAAGGTGAGTCTTCAAAGGTGGCCTCCTCCGCACACACCAAAGAGGGTGTCTTTTTGGAATCAAATTCTAATTCATCCTTCTGCATTGTAGGGAATACCTATTTAGGCTCTTTCTCTATGGCCTACTATGGTATATCCCCTAATGAAAATTTTTGGGGGATGCATGTGGAGTTATCTTAGGAGGTGAAAGCAGAGTTAGAGGAATGTGTGGAGGAAAAGGTGGGGATAGAGGGACTTATGGTTGTGTAACTTTGGGCAGAGAAGGTTGAGGTAGAGAAGGGTGGGGTAGATAAGGTCATGGTGGTGAAGGGAGAGGAGGATAAGGGCATGGTGGTGAAGGTCAGGAAGGTGATGTTATTAGATGTGAGGGGGCTTGGCTATGGTGCTTGCATAGTCTTCTACCATTTTTAGGGATCTTATTGGCTACTTATACCAGCATCATGCTTGACCTGCTTCTTCAAAATAGATGTTGGTGGGAGCTTTTTCCTCTCATGTTCTATACCCTTTGAGTCCTTATTCCTAGTTTATAGCATATAAAATAGATTGTGTACCTATTCTCCCACTAATATGGGCTTGAATTTTATATTTGTTTGGTCCATCTCCTTCTTCTCCCTATATGCCTTCTTTCCTAAATATACATACATCTTCTAGAGAGTGTAAATCTCCAATTTTATCTTGTCTACCTCTAAGGTAATAAGATGTGTGTCATAGATCTAGTTCACAGAGTCAAGAAGTAGCATGCCAAAAAGGCATATGGTTACTTTAGCCATACAGAGAGTTCTCCAAAAGGGGCCATCTTTATGTTTGTGAGAGAGAAGTGATGCTTCATAATGAATTTTTCTTTCTTAGTGGCTAAGGGGATAAATCCTTCAGGATGAACCATTCATTGCCAAATGCCTCCTTCATCCCATCAAACTAATACTTCATTTCTATTTATAGGAGGGGATGATATATCTTGGGCATGTGAATTCCTTATAGTGCTTAGTGGGGGACTTATTCTTGGGTGGGTAAGCCCATTTTATAACTCTCATGGTGAAATTTAGTACACCAATCTCATCAAAAACCATCAAAAATAAGATTACTCACCATGGAAACTTGTGACAGGGGATATGATGGGTATTCTCAACGTACTCAATAATTTTATGGCTAAAATACATAGCCTAGTTATATTTTAAGCCCTAAGTGACTTGATGGACAATGTAGAGGTGAGCCATAGCTACCTCCTTCTAATGGTCATTCCCACCAATCTTGGTCATGATGATTTGTGTCATAACTTAGAGAGCAAGATCCTATAGGTTCTTAATATGCATTTCATGACCCTACTTCTGATACATCAGTACTATGGTTATATTTTGGACCTCATCAATGTCTCCTAAGTCATAGGCCACATCCAACCCTAAAAAATATATCCCTGATACATTTCTTATCTTCCAAGGCATGATCTTCATGTTGCACCTAATGAATTAGAAATAGTCTTCGTGGATACACGAGAGTAAGAATTTGATGTCCTTCATGGGTTTGTTAAAGTAAGGTAAATTAAATAGTTGGAATAAACCTATAGTGTCCAAGGCATTGAATACTTTAAGATCATACACTAACTGGTTTTTGGTATTCTGGTGCTTGACTCGTTAATCATTTTATAATTCAATCTCATTCCAAGGTTGATGATGGTTTTAATCAAAAATAGTACATGTGGGTACCTTGAAGACCAAGTTATCTACATGCAACACCATCTCAAAATACTTTATTTCTTCAATCATTAGTGGTGGGGGTAGATATATTGAGTCTTCTTGGCCTATCATGTCATACTAGCTTCTCCCTTTTCTATGCATTGTGGTTTCTCTTCTAGTTCTCTTCTTAAATGAATATGGTTTCTCCTCTAATTACCTCCTCATCTTCTAGTATCATCAATAAATGGAATAGTCTTTAGGGCCTTTTTCTTAGGTCGTATCACCCTTTGAATAGCTTGAAGGTTGAGGCATGGCCATCCAACATTCCCAAAGGAATATGTGATGATGGTCGATGACTTTGGCTTTTCGATCTTAACTACCCTTTAATGGTGGACTTCCCATGCAACCTACAATTTTTTATATCATGGTCATGTCATAGAATTACCTTATGTTTTTCTTGCATTGATTAACACTTGGATCAATATATGTAAATAGACTCGTAATGCTTCGTATAATTTTTTACAGGATCAAAATTGATCTCTTAGCTCTCAGCTCTGGTATTTATTTTCTCTTGGATTAATAATCTTAAATGAAAACAAAGATAAAATTTACAAATGAGTTAACTTATTTTTTATAGTCTTGAGAGAGTTAATCTCATTTACTATCCCCTTTCATCTCATCCATCACTTCTTGTCATTAATGCAATTTTAACAACCACCATTCTTTGACTTTCAATTATCATCATATATGCTTCTTCATCTGTCACTTCTCATCATGAATGTATTTAATGTTTATTTCTTGTCACTCCATTGACACATTTTTTTAACCACTATTCTTTTGTATTAATAACAAATCCCATTTCGGACCTTCCTTTGAAGTGGAAGATAGTTGTGTCTCATACTTTTCTTAGAATGGAATATAATTGTGTGTCTTTAAAAATTTTAAACTATTGGTAGGAATACCCTATTCTTAGGTTTATGTAGTTTGTGTTCCTTAAATGACTTGTGTTTCTTGAAACACTTATGCACCCAAAATACCTTATGTGCCCAGGTACTTTGTGTGCCTAAGTAACTTGTGTGCCTATATTTAATCATGAATTTAGATATCTCTTACCCCACACTAAAACTGAGTTGTGGTCCTCTAGAAAAAAAAAAATTCAAAACTAAAACACAATTACATTAAAGAAATGTTTCACACAACAAAGGTAAAACTTTATTGAAAACATGAAATCCTAAACTAATGGCATAATCCTTATTGTTTACAATGCTTTAATTATTCAAAAGTGAGATATGACTAGATCTAGATTCTATTGTAATACCCAATAAGGAACTAGCCATCCAACATTTGTAATCAAAAAGTGTTAGTAGGTCAAATGTTGGAAATGATGAAAGGACCATCCCAATGAATTCAAAGTTTTATAAAATGGCATGCAAACTTGGAGTCATATAACAAAACCTTCATTCCTAGAGTAAAGGTTTTGTACTTGATGTGTAGATTATGTCCTAATTTTTGTTTACACTTTTCCACATCTTGACTCCAATGAACAAGTAAATGGGCTTCATTAAGATGTAAAAAAGTATCTAGGTGTGTTCTTAAGGATGAATCCTCATCCAATTGACCTATGTGCATAATACAAAGAGACGGTACCAAAAATTCAACTCGAAGGACTTCCTCTTTGCCATATGCTAAATTAAATGGTGTGATCTTGTTTAAGCACTTGTAATTTTTTTAGTAGGCCCATAGTACCACAAACACTCTATCATCTTAATTAGTTTGACCAATATTACAAATCTTTGTCAGGTGGTGCTTAGGATTTTATTGAAGGCTTTGGCAGTTCCATTGGCTTGAGGGTGATATGGTATTGTTTTGTGGTGTGTAATCATGAACTCAGCTAGTAAGATGCAAATAGTTTCATTTAGGAAATGGGTGTTGTGATCACTAGTGAAACTTAGTGGGTATCAAAACTGAGTTATGATATGTGATGAGGTCACTAATTGTTCTTTTTTATAATCTCATCCATACCTGATTATATATCTTTTTCCATATGAAACCCTAGAACTATCCATGACTTATGTAAATAAATGAATAAATTAATGATTATATATGTACATTAATATATACATGTTATTTTATATATTAATGATGCTTTTTCTTTGATTATATTATATGTGTGAAACCTTATTTAACAAACATTTGAAGTGTAGAATAAGACTGCAGGAATATTTCTTGGTCACAACACTTATAGAGAAGCTCACAGCAAAAAGGGATTCCAACCCATAGTAACTACAAGCTACATGTTTTCACTTACAAGTTGCCCATAAAAACTAGGCTACAGGCTTTCCACCTACTAGTTCCCTATAACAACTGTAGGCTTTCACCTATAGGTTGTGTTAGGGTGTGGAGCTAAAAGTTTCACCTTATTGCAAACATGGAGGATGCTGAGTATGCAGTCGCCGGTGTCAGTAGGATAATCGACGTCGGTCAGTGGATAGTGCAGAAGGAAACTGACCTTGGCAGCAATTGATCGATGTCAATCACCTCTAGTCAGACAGGGACCGACGTCGGTCACCTATGCAGTTCTAGAACTGTTGTTGATGAACAGTCAGTTAAGTAAACAGGTTGTTTGCATGTTAAATACTAGTTCGAGTCTTGAGCTGCAAGTCTAATCATTGTATGCATGAGATCTATATAATAGACTCATGGGCTGTATTGTAAAGTGTAGAACTTGGAGAGTTCTTCCCATTATAGAATCAAGTAGTATTCTTCATGTATGTAAGATCAGGTTTGATCTACAGGGTGTTGCAAGATCATGGTGGAGATCTACATGTGATAAGTAAGATTAGGTTTGTCTACAGGGGTGTGTGTATGCGAGGGTCAAAAGGAGATTGACGGGGGAGCAAGATCCAAGGTGACAACAATACATCAAGAAGGAGCAAGATCATGGTGAGATCTACTTGGAGTACCGGTTTGTACTCAGTTGTACTGGCAGTATAATGAGGTGAACAACAGCTTGTGTTAGTTGTGTGTTGTGACCTATTGAGAGAAGATTACTCTTGAGGGAAGATTATTGTAAGCCCACAAAGTGGAAGAAGAGTGTGATCTCTTTATTGTAATCTCATTCTAACTGAGTTGAATACAATTGTGTGTTGCCTCTCATATTCTGTGCTATTTCTCATTGATAGTTATTTTTTCTTCTGGTTATTTTTGCATCTTAAGTTGCTTATACAATGGTAATCATGTGTGCTCTTAATTTTGACAAGTTGTGTTAGAGCTTTGGGGAACCTAGGTCCTACCAAATGGTATCAGAGTAAGGTTGGACGTTCTCAGAGTGAGTTTGACTAACAAATGGCCCAAATCTGGTTAGTGTTTTTTGATTACAGGTTACTCACAGGGGTTTCTATTTGAGTGGGAGTATAGCAATGGCAGAAGAAGGTAAGCTGAGAATGAAGAAATTCAGGCATAGGATTAACACACAAGGAGTGTGGTGGGTAGTCTTCAAGATTGAACTTGAAGAGGAATACAAGCCAGGATGCAGATTAGACAAAGTACTAGTATAGGTATAAGTGCAGCTGTTTATCTCCAAGTGGGAGATTGTTAGGGTGTGGAGCTAAAAGCTTCACCTTGTTGCAAACATGGAAGATGCTGAGTATGCAGTCACTGGCATCGGCAAGATAACCAATGTCAATCAGTGGATAGTGTAGAAGGAAATTGACCTCGATAGCAATCGACTGACGTCAGTCACCTCTAATCAAATAAGGACCGACGCCAGTCACTTGTGCGGTTTTAGAACTGTTGTTGATGAACAGTCAGTTAAGTGAATGGGTTGTTTGCATGTTAAATACTAGTTCAAGTCTTGAGCCGCAAGTCTAATCATTATATGCATGAGATCTATTTAATAGACTCATGGGCTGTATTGTAAAGTGTAAAACTTGGAGAGTTCTTCCCATGATAGAATCAAGTAGGATTCTTCATGTATGTAAGATCAGGTTTGATCTGCAGGATGTTGCAAGATCATGGTGGAGATCTACATGTGATAAGTAAGATTAGGTTGGTCTACAGGGGTGTGTGTATGAGAGGGTCAAAAGGAGATCAGCGGGGGAGCAGGATCCAAGGTGACAGCAATACATCAAGGAGCAAGATCATGGTGAGATCTACTTGGAGTACCGGTTCGTGCTCGGTTCTACTGGCAGTACAATGAGGTGAACAATAGCTTGTGTTAGCTGTGTGTTGTGACCTATTGAGAGAAGATTACTCTTGAGGGAAGATTAATATAAGCCCACGAAGTGGAAGAAGAGTGTGATCTCTTTGTTGTAATTTCCTTCTAACTGAGTTGAATACAATTGTGTGTTGCCTCTCATATTCTGTGTTATTTCTCATTGATAGTTATTTGTTCTTCTGGTTATTTCCGCATCTTAAGTTGCTTATACAATGGTAATCATGTGTGCTCTTAATTCTGACAAGTTGTGTTAGAGCTTTGGGGAACCTAGGTCCTATCAAATGGTATCAGAGCGAGGTTGGATGTTCTCAGAGCAAGTTTGACTAATAAATGGCCCAAATCTAGTTAGTGTTTTTTGATTACAGGTTACTCATAGGGGTTTCTGTTTGAGTGGGAGTATAGCAATGGTAGAAGAAGGTAAGCTGAGAATGAAGAAATTCATGCACAGGATTAACACCACAAGGAGTGTGGTGGGTAGTCTTCAAGATTGATCTTGAAGAGGAATACAAGCCAGGATGCAGATTAGACAAATAATTGGTATAGGTATAGGTGCATCTATTTATCTCCAAGTGGGAGATTGTTAGGGTGTGGAGCTAAAAGCTTCACCTTGTTGCAAACATGGAGGATGCTGAGTATGCAGTCACTGGTGTTGGTAGGATAACCAACGTCGATCAGTGGACAGTGCAGAAGGAAATTGACCTCGGCTACAGTCGGCTGACGTCGGTCACCTCCAATCAAATAGGGACCGACGTCGGTCGCCTGTGCAGTTCTAGAACTGCTATTGACAAACAGTCAGTTAAGTGAATGGGTTGTTTGCATGTTAAAGACTAGTTCGAGTCTTGAGCTGTAAGTCTAATCATTGTATGCATGAGATCTATATAATAGACTCATGGGCTGTATTGTAAAGTGTAGAACTTGGAGAGTTCTTCCCATGATAGAATCAAGTAGGATTCTTCATGTATGTAAGATTAGGTTTGATCTGTAGGGTGTTACAAGATCATGGTGGAGATCTACATGTGATAAGTAAGATCAGGTTGGTCTGCAAGGGTGTGTGTATGTGAGGGTCAAAATGAGATCGATGGGGGAGCAAGATCTAAGGTGACAACAATACATCAAGGAGCAAGATCATGGTGAGATCTACTTAGAGTATCGGTTTGTACTCGGTTGTACTGGCAGTACAATGAGGTGAACAACAGATTGTGTTAGCTATGTGTTGTGACCTATTGAGAGAAGATTACTCTTGAGGGAAGATTACTGTAAGCCCACGAAGTAGAAGAAGAGTGTGATCTCTTTGTTGTAATTTCCTTCTAACTGAGTTGAATACAATTGTGTGTTGCCTCTCATATTCTATGCTATTTCTCATTGATAGTTATTTGTTCTTCTAGTTATTTCTGCATCTTAAGTTGCTTATACAATGGTAATCATGTGTGCTCTTAATTCTAACAAGTTGTGTCAGAGGTTTGGGGAACCTAGGTCCTATTAGGTTGCCTGTAGTAACTGCAGGCTTTCACCTACAGAAGCTCGTAGACACTACACAAAATAAACCATTACCATGATAATAAGTAATTGATTTTTAAATACACATCTAGCTATCTTAGAAATAAAGTAATTGATTGAATAAGATCCTCCATAATAGTTATATGGACCCTTCACATGCAAATAAACTTGAATGTGCTGCCAAAGACTGAACAAGATAAGAAAAATGGAAAGGAGAGAAAGAAACAAAACAATAAAGAATCATATATTTTGATTTACCTATTCAAGCATAAAAACAAATAACTTTAAGTTACTAAGCACCTGAAGGTTGACTGGGTTAGTTGCAAAGTACTTGTACTTTTTCTAATTTAGTGTTTTTGGTTAAAGCTAATAAACTATCTTATATATTGAATGGTAGAGCTTAAAAACAAGACAACAACAAAGCATCCTGCATAATAGTTGTATGGATCCCTCACATGAAAATAAACTTAAATGTGCTACCAAATAATGAACAAGACAAGAACAATGGAAAGGAGAGAAAGAAACAAAACAACAAAGTAGCATATATTGTCCTTTACCTAGTCAGGCATAAAAACATGTAACTTTAAGTTACTAACCCTCTGAAGGTTGACTAGGTTAGTTGCAAAGTATTTGTACTTTTTTTAGTTTAGTGTTTTTGGTTAAAGATAATAAACTATCTTATATATTTAATGGTAAAACCTAGATTAGATTGATATGATAGAATTGTAGATAGTAATTGCATTCTAATTTCTGAACATTGTAATCTACTGTAGCAATCTTTAATTGCTATAGATCTAAGAAATGAAAAGGTTGATTTTGTAAGAAGCTTTTGTGAGTCTTTTGAATATGTATTATAACTTAGTTTTGAATGAGGAGGTCCCCCTCAAAAGGAGTTACAGTGAATATCTTGACTCTTCTTAGATTAAAGTGTGTTGTGTGAGTTGATTTCATTACTAGTTTGATTATATGAAGTGTAATACATGTGTGACTCATAAGTGTGAAGAATTTTTACATTCTATTATAATCATTTCCTTGTATATCTATATGGTAGAATTAAGTGTGAAGAATTTTTACATTCTATTATAATCATTTCCTTGTATATATATATGGTAGAATTATGATAAGTTAATTTTACTAAAACCAACAATTAATTTAGTTTATGAATCAATAATGTATATATAGTGTCGACATTCTTAAAAAGCCTACGTACCTTCAATTGACAATTAATGTTAAGCAGATTTAAGAATCTAGTATTAACTGGGTAATAATTCTAACCAACATTTTGGCACCATTGTTGGGGAGGTTGTCAATTATTTTTTTCTAAATTAATTTCCTTCTTTCTAGAGTAACTTTCCTACTTTCATTTTATGCTTTTTAGAGTAACTTTCATGCTTTCTAGAGTAATTTTCTTGCTTTTATTTTCTGCTTTCATTAGATAAATTTACTGCTTTTTAAAGATAAAATTTTAAATCCTATTGTTTTCATTTTTTCTCATTTTGAAATAACCCTTGAAATTCAAAATGAGGAAAAAAAAACTAACCCTATGCAGAAAGGGATAGGATAGCTGAAGGAGTGGCTCAAACATTTATGCAAAGAGAAAGAGATTCTCAAGAGAGATTCCTACCAAACAAGCTATAAGTTGCTATCGATAAATAACCACAAGTAATTTTAGAAACTAAGAATCTTACTGAAATATATACCATAAGCTGCTCTTGAAGAAGGGAACACTACAAACTAAAGGAGGAAACTTGTAGAAGAAGTATTATTGGCTTTGAAAAAGGAAATAAAAGCAGAGGAAACATTAGTTGAGTTAGCAAAGAGAAATTAAGGAGAATAACTATGCAAACTAAACATTCTAGAAAGTAACATCAAAATATAATTCCAATAAGGCTTCCTTAAACAAATCAAAGAAAGCTTAGGAGAGTCTTCAGACTTTTCATTTTATAAAAATACTATAGATCAGTAAATAAATGTCTATTATCATGATGACCAAGGAACTGATACATAATTTGAGGACATGATCCTTAGTACCTTTTTTATTCATATCACAAGAAAATCCATCATGAAAAGAGAGTTTGTAGATGACAACAGGGCTCCAGACATACTTACTTTTAAATTTCTTATTCTAGATGCAACAGACGTAACACAAATGAAAAACATCCTACCCTCAGCCTTACCCAATTTTAGAGGTACATTATTAGAATACTTGGACATATTCTTGTTCAAATTTTATATCCTCTATAGAAGCTATGACTATAGTTAGGATGCATAAGAATTGAAACTTTTTCCTGCCTCCCTCAAAGACTCAGCTCTTCACTGGTTCATGAGACTGGGTAGTAATTCAATCCATAATTAAGAAGACATGAAAAAGAAGTTTTTGGTTAAGTATCATGAGTATGGATGAGGAATAAATTATATAATAAATGACATCTTTAGGTTGACTCAATATAGGATGAATCCTAAGAAGACTACATTGAATGACTCATGTTCAGTGTACATAAATTCAAGCAAAGTGCACTAGGAGAAGAGCCTCTAAAAATCATCTTCTTAAAAGGAGTCAGATAAGATTATTTGTAAGCCTTGGACCTAATAATTGGGGGATATATCTCCCAAATGGCATTCACTAAAATCAAAGAGTTGAGGAAAAATTATTTCAGATCTGCCATAAATAAAGTCTGGGGTAGCAAGCTTCTACTAGTAACTGTAAGTGGCCTATGAAAATCTAAAGTTAGTAACCTATTATAAGACTTGAAATAGGATATCATTAGTCACTTGGTTACACAACTAGATAGCCTACACACAAGGAAAAAATAAGTAGCCTGGGATCAAGCTTTGACCATTTATTATCCAGATTGTAAGAAGGTAGACTATAGATGTCATGAGGTTTGGGTTAAGGTGGCTAACATCATAATTGAAGAACCAAAAATAGTAGAGTTACACATTATAGGAGGATATGGGGACTAAGTTTTTTATGTTGTATAATTAAATCCATGGGTTTAATGACCATCTTATCTAAGTATGGGACAAAATCCACCTTTTGCAAACTCTACCTTTTTTAATTCACAATTTGCAAATGCTTCTCCCAATTGGAATTGTCTATGGATGAACTTCCCACCTTTTAATCCCAAATTGCATCCACCTCAGATAATCCACCCCTCTACATCTTGACAACCTTCAAAAAATGTATCCCCATCTTGGATACAAGCTTGGAAACCACCCCAAGGTCCACCCCTCACAAACCAGTGGTAGTAGCCTTGGAGACCCAATTAGCCTTGGGGAAACTATTAGGGAGGATTCCCTCCACAATAGAAACAATAACCTCCTACTCTTATGCCTAATACACAAGCTATACCCAAGCCTAATTAGCTCCCTATCCAACCCATATAAAATCCTAAAAATAAGTTAGTGTAACTGATATTTAGTATTGAAACTATTTAGTATCCAACATATATGATGAACAGCAATGAAGTTTACCTACATTCAGGAAGAGTTCTACCACCCCAACCCCACCCATAATAATGGAGACAACTCAAAAAACTTCATAAAATCATACTAACCCACCTTTACCACCACAAGAACTTTCTAAACTAGTAAATAAAGTTGTTGATGAAGCAATCCCACCATTTCCAAAATTTCTTAGCCTTTAGTACCATGTAATTGAGCCTAAATTTTATTTCATAGGATAGCTCAAGAATCTTTGTGTTAAAATTCCTCTCTTCTAGGCCATCAAGGATGTGCCCATATATTCCAAAGCTATAAGAGACTTATGTCTACATAAACCTAGAAGGAAGAAGAAGGATCTCAATACAATGCATGTGATTGGCCAACTGACAGATATTATGTTGAGAAACACCTTGCTAATGAGATATTTAGATACAAAATGCCCAGTAGTAATAGTCCAGATCTATGACTAGCAATTGTCAAATACATTGATAGACCTAGGAGCTATAATAAATGTAATGACAATTGAAACCATGAAAAATTTAAAGTTAAATAATACTTGTCCCACATCTACAATGTTGTAAATAGATGATAGATCTACAATCAGACCAGAAGGAGTCATTGAAGATCTTGTCATTACTATAGATTCTTGGGAGTATTTTTTAGATTTTATTATGCTACAACCAAAGTCTAATTTGGGTGGATATCCTCTCATCTTAGGATAACCTTGGCTTGCCATAATAGATGAATTCATTAGTTTTAGATCAAGTAACATGTTGATATATAATGGCAACCACATTAAGAAGTTGGTCCTCTATCCTTCAGTACAACCATCTTTAGAACTAGAGCATACATTATGGACTGAAGAAGATAAGTCAAACCAACCTCCATTGATTTCTATATTCACCATAGACCATGCATGCACCTTGGCTGATCAAGAGGAAGATATAATTCTCTTAAATTTTCTCTAGAATAATTACCAGATTAACCCTAAAGATCACAAAAACATGCAATGCATAAAGTGCCCATTTTCCAACCTCTAGGAAGAAGATAAATATGTTTCATATATACATGAAACATTCCATTATCTACTACATCATAGTTTTAGCCAAGTCATATCCAGCATCAATTTAGATATGATGAAATCACTCACAAAGCAAATTAAAATTTCTCTAGAAAAAACATTGCTTATTAATAACAAGTTGGAGTCAAATGAGGAAAAGTGACTCATTATCATGTTGCATGTAAATAAACATGATTTTACATGAGATTATGAGGATATACAATGAATTATTATAGAAACATGCACACATCACATCTATATAAAAGAGGAGTGTCAACCAATTAAACAACCAAAACATTAGATGAATCTAGCTCTTAGAGAAATAGTTAAAGTGAAACTGTAGAAATTCCTAACCACTAGATTTATATATCCCATCTTAGATAGTGAATGGGTTTCACCATTGGTAATTTTACCAAAGATAAATAGAGAGTGGTGTGTTTTCATAGATTATAGGGAACTTAATACATCAACTAGAAAGGATCATTTTCCTCTGCCATTCATTGATCAGGTGCTAGACACACTAGTAGAGAAAAAATATTTTGCCTTTATGGATGTCTTTAATGGTTAAAAATAGATTATAATTTCTCTTGAGGATCAGGAGAAGACCACTTTCACTTGTCCCTAGGGTAATTATTCTTATGTTGTATTACCTTTTGGATTGTGCAATGGTCCTGCAACATTCCAGAGGGCTATCATGAGTATCTTTTCAGATCTGGTTAATGAATATGTAGAAATCTACATGGATGACTTCACTATCTATGGAGAAACATTTGATGAGTGCTTCAAGAACTTGAATAAATTTCTATAATTCTATCATGAGAACCATTTGTCCTTAACCCATAAGAAATGTTACATGATAATAATAGAATGTATTATCCTAGGCCACCATATATCTATCAAAGGAATTAATGTTGGCCCTATAAAAATATGCATAATAAAAAATCTACCTGTCTCTCAAAAATAGAAGGATGTCAGGAGTTTTCTAGGACATGTTGGTTACTAAAAAAGATTTATCAACAACTTTATCAAAGTAGCAGCACCATTGTTTACTTTCCTAACTAAACATGTTGAATTCATACGAACTCTTATCTGTGATGTAGCCTTTAAAAGAATTATTGACCATGACCCCAGTTCTACATGGTTCTAATTAGAATATTCCCTTCCATATTCACATAGATGCTTTAAATACTACCTTAAAAGTTGTGCTAGGCCAAAAATAGGAAGCACTCAACTATGCCATATATTTCATAAGCAAGAACCTATAAGTAGAAGAATTAAATTACACAGTCACTAAAAAAGATTTATTGATAGTAATTTATGCTATCAACATGTTCCATCACTACATAATAGGGTACCAAGTGTTTTTTTATATAGACCATGAAACCATTAGGTACCTCATAAACAATCTAGTTGTCCCAAGCAGAGTGATAAGATGGTTGCTCTTATTAAAAGAATTTGATCTAACTATTGTAGATAATCTAAGTAGGGACAATGTCATGGCTAACTTCCTATCATGATTATAATCTCCTCAAGAGGATACCATAGTAGATGATTCATTTCTAGATGAACCCTTATTCTCCCTCACCCTTACCACACCTTAATATGATGATATTCCTAACTACCTTGTAACAGGACTCCTTCCATAATACTTCCTCCATAAACAAAAAAAACTTTGATTTAGAAAAGTGGTAGGTATTCATGGCTATCTAGATTCCTTTTCTATAATGGGCCTAATTCCATCATCAGAAGATGTCTCAAATAAGATGAAGTTCCAAATATCCTCAAAGCTTGCCATGATTAACCTTGTGGAGGGCACTTTATAGCCAAGTGTAAAATAGTAAAAATTTTAAATACAGGATATTATTGGCCCTCAATCCATCAAGATGCAATAATGTATACAACGCATTGTGATAGATGTCAACATATGGGGAGACCCACATGTTCAGATGAGATGCCTTTGCATCCTCAAATTTTTCCTGAAACAATTAACAAATGGAGCCGATATTTTATAAGACCTTTTGATCCAAAATCAAATAACAAAGAGTGCATCCTTGTATGTATTGATAATGTCACTAAATGGGTGGAAGTAAAAGCTATTACACAAACTAGGGATGAAAAGGTGTTAGTTTTCCTCTATAAATAAATATTCACAAGATATGGTGTGCCATACTAAATAGTCACTAATCAAGGATCACAATTTACTACTACTTTAATTATCACCCTGGTCCAATAATATGAGATTAGGCATAAGAAATTCACTCCATATCATCCATAGTCTAATGGATGTCACCAATAAGGAGTTAGAAAGTATTTTGACTAAGACTGTTAGTATGTCTCATAAGGATTGGGAGGCCAGACTTCCTAAAGTTGTTTCGCTGTACAGAATCACATGAAAGACCAATACAGACTTCACCCGGTATGTGTTGGTCTTTGATAAGAAACATGTCTTGCCAATTGAATTTGAGAACAAGACCTTATAGACAATTCTATAACTTGGGATGGATATATCTGAAGCACAAAAATAAAGGCTTATGTAACTTAATTCCTTAGATGAATATAGACAGTAGGCATTGAATAATATAGAACTTATACAACAATAGTGTATTGGATGGCATGATAGGTATATTAGTACCAAGAAATTCAATGTAGGAGATTGGACCCTTCTTTTTTATTTAAAATACAAGGATAACATGGGCAAACTCTAGACTAGATGGCTTGGTCTATTTGAGATTGAACATGTTCATGACAATCAAGTAGTGCAACGTTGGACCATTGATCTGATAAGATCATATCTACTGGTCAATGGCCATAGGCTGAAATTATACAAAAAGCCACTCACTCAACATGAATTTACCAATCAGGTATACAAGTAATTATAAAATAAATTCAATGATGTGCTAGATTAGCATGATGTCTCACTAGCCATAGGGAGAACCAGCTAACAAATAGATGAAGAAGGAGAGGAGGACATTATATCCCTCCTCTAGCATGAAGATTGAGATCTTTGTATAGTCTTTGACTAGTCAAACTCATAGTTGATATGGCAAGGACCTAGAATAAACATTCTACTATATGTAGTAGTTAGAATCAAAATAAATAAATAAAATAAAATCCAATAATGAAAACCCTTTTGGGTGTTGTTGGTAGTATTTGGGGAGAAAACCCGCTTGTTGACTGCCTAGAACTATAAATAGGGCCTAAATAGAAAACTAGCTTGCTAGCTATTTAGGGGTAAAAACCAAAAAGAGATAATATTTAATCATTTTAAGCAAATTTAATCATCTTCCTATAACACATCTTCCCTTCCAGTTGCTTCTAGCCTCAATCATCAGTAGCTATAGGTTCAACTTGTAATTGTTATGGGCAAGAAACAACTCTATAAAAAGGGGACTATAAAGTACCTTTAAATTTTTTGAGGGCATCTTCATAACTACTATAGGCAATATCAATTTTTTATAGTTATTATAAGTACCCTCACAATTTTTACAAGCACCTTTGTTAATGAAGGAATTCCTCTATTGCTATGAGTTATTTTACAGTTGTTATGGGCACCTTTATCACTATTGGGCATAACTTTTCATTGGTTATAGGCTCAACTTATAATTGTCGCATGTACATCCTAATCCATATATTCACCTCTCTAGTAGTTGTAGGGTAATTTCTCACAAACTATGAGCTATGAATTTGGCTATGGGCTATTAAGAAATTCATGGAAGACACCAAACAAGCTAGAGGATTGAAGGAAGATTAGAGTAGGCACTTCAAACATTGCTAAGGAAGGACCATACCCTTAAATAAAAAATAAATGGATACAACAAAGGCATATACTTCTAATCTATATTGGGAGTGTTGTAGACTAGAATTTATGACTAAAAGGATACAAAATAACCATTCTCAGCTTCTGGTCACTTCATACAAAATAATTTCACTGTGTTAATAAAAAGATCTAAAATATTTTATAGAGCATATATCCTAAGTTTGATAAACTATCTACTTTCCAAAATAAAATTTCATTAGACAAAGATTCCATCAACACATATCATCATTCACTGGTAGAAGAGAAACAACCCATCGTTAGGCTCATGCAGAGGAGATCAAGAGTAGCTAATACCATCACTCACCCTCCTCCATATTTATAAAGGATCTGATTTGGATAACAACCAAATATCTATAGTATCCACCTTGTGAAAGTATGTAAATAGTCTCTCGTACCACTATAAGTCCTTTGCCACTCCTCTAGTCCTTTGCAGGTCATCATGATTGTATACAGGTTATTGAGGGCATAATTATAGACTAAGATAATGTGATCACATAATTACCCAAGGGTAGTAATACAATAAAATCATGAATACTAGGGTAATAATTACATGAGGAGATAATAATTTAAGCTTCCATTCTGACAAACACACATGCATATTTCCTATGTTACAACCCTAGGAACAAATGGTTAAAAAAGTATGAAGTAAATTTTAGTCATAGAAAAGCTCTTTATTTTTTTAATATAGCATGCATTATATTAAAAATCATATCTAATCATTAAAAAATCATTCCTTAATTCTTATCGCAAGCTTTTCAAAATCACCACTCACACCCTCATAATGACCCCATCATATCCCTTTGCATCCTACATATCCCACATCCTTCGGGGACAAGTGACACCTCATGTGGGGGGGAATAATGCTATGAGAAATTAATCACATGATAATCTCTACATGTATACTAAAATATCATGATTACATCAAAATCTGATAGGGGAAACAATCAAATTTATTACTTTCCACTTTGATATCATACCTTCATTCAAAAAAAATCCTAAGCTAGACATTGTTGTAACCTGTAACCAAAACTACCATTATTGAAGAAACCTAATTCATTATAGAAAATAATTTGAAGGTAAAATTAGGTGTTTTTAAGAGATATCAATTTGAAAAATTTGATAGGAAGATAAATTAGCCAAAATGGGAGGTTTAGTATTGAGAAGGGAACCCTCAAACCATAGGCAGTTACAAGTAGACCTAGATAGTTGGACCATCTTCAGCAGGGTTAGATGGGCTACCTATCTTGAGAAAATACAACATTTTTTAGAACCTCTCACTAAGAAATTTTCAATTACTTTTACAAAAAAAATAGGTGATGTTATTTGGCATCACATTTATAGTTACAAAAAAATAGTAAGCCAAGTTACTAGGTTACCAAGGATAGGAGAAAATTGGGAAGAGAAACCTAATGGCCAACTAGATAGACAATAGTTCTATCAAGATAATGAAGAGCTAGTGTAAAATAAATGAGGTGTGGAGAGACTAAGTCTACCCCTATAATGGAGAGAGGTGGCCTCATATATCATCAAATAATTGATGTGTGAAGGAAGGTACTCTTTGATCTATTCCCTCTAGTTTAAAATTATAAATTATTTAAGGCATGGTAGGACTATTAATTTCCCAAACCACTTGTGGAATATCTTGAATAAAATGTCTAAACAATACCAAAGGGGAGTAGATAAATATTTATCTCATCATTTCTTGATCTGATTGTTTGTTAAACAAGGAAAAAGCAATAGTAGACCTGACCTTAATTGGGAACAATTTCTAACCCTAAGGACTGGTGAACCTCTGAAAGAAGAGGAAAACAATGAGGAGCGATCTCCCAAGGAATAAGTCTATCAAAAAACACCTAAGGATATTGAGGGCACTAGTATAGCTATCCAGTCTGTATCTACTCAAGTTTCACCTATAGTTGCTATAGGTAAGAAAAGATGAAGAAAATTAGTGCCACCTCCTAAGGACATCGAGGAAGAAAGTCCACCCAAAAATGGGATAATAGTTTATTCTCCTATAGTTTCATCATAAAAAGTATAGTTTCCTACCAAGGCTCCTATAGAAGGAGAAGAAGTTCTTCCATCACCAGCTACACAGGAAGAGTAGGTTTCAATAGCTTCCCCTCCTAAAAAGAAAAAGAAGACTGAAAGGAAGAATCCCTCTACATCAAAGAAAATAACACCTCTTCTTAGGAGGTCTCATAGAATTAAAATACCAAGGATAACCCTATCATCCTCACCTATAAACATTAGTGAGGATGAAAAGAAGAAGAAGGAACCCATAATTCGTAAAACCTCTGATGGGTTTGAGATAGAAGAATGGTTTACTAAAGAAGAGTCTATAAAGGAAAAGGAAATATAGTCACCTAAGAAACCTTTATTTATAATGGAAGAAATGGATCTACTCAAACAAATTCGATATACAGAAGAAGAAATAAGAATGTCATATCCCCCTGTAAAAGAAGAAGAATTGCTTAAAGAAAGGACCATGGAAGAAATAATAGATTAAGACATAGTTCCTCATGACAAGGATTTCTAAACTTAGAATAATCTTGGAAGAGATATAGAGGTTGAGGAATAAAATATCAAAGTTAAAAGTTAAAAGAGGTCTGTAAACACTTCTAGGGGTAGTAGAATTTATAGATCCATCTATGGAAAAAGAGCCAAGAAAATAAAGGATATTGGAGGAGCCTATATTAACTCCCTTAGAAGTTCCTATAGTAGCTTCATCCACCTTACCTACAGATAACATTAGTGTACCCCCAAAGAAACTTACAGTAGATAATGCTCTGGACTTGGTACCATTCCACAATAGGCTTTCTTTTGTAGAGACCACTAAAAAAATACATACAGTAGAAGTAATTGATGTAGACCTCTCAACTACTAAGCCAACAAAAACTAATGACCTTTTGATTTTTCTTGAGTAAAATTCTAGTAATGATGAAAATTATCATAAGCAATTGATACAAATGTTTATAGTATATTTTGAAGCAAGGGAGTAATAGGAAGATTTAAAATAAAACCTGGAAAAGGCTGAGACTAAGATCAATTATTTGAAAGGGAAGATCACTAAAATGCATGAAACCATTGAGATGTTAATGTAATGTAGATCACCCTTTAGGGTATATAAAGTATACTTAAATTAAAGGTGGCTTAGATTCAAATATGATAAGATATACAATGATTAGTCCTACATGGTATGTGATCCTAAGTCTTTCTTTGAGGTATATAGACATTTTGACCCTGATATTTAGGTATAATTGAGTGAGTTTTACATGCATCAATATGTCATGCCACATGATCCAAACTAGAATCATAATATATACCCAGGGGATGTCCAATTTAATGCCTTTACCTCATACGTCCTCAATGAAACAAGAATAAAAAACAAGTGAAGGACTATCAAGAAAAAGAAAAAGAGACTACCCTAATGATTAGGGGTGAATATATGGATTTAAAAGCTATAATAGATGAATGGATTGCCTTTATGAATATAAATACTCCATGAGCATGGGTCACAAAGAAACAAGTAGAGGTCCAAAAACACTACTTGATCATCATGGAGGGAGATGGAAAACATTTTTTTTCTTGTTTTCATAGATGAGTAGAGCTTTCAGACACCTTAAAAATAAAAGATCCTTATTCCCCTCAGAACCTTAGAGAGGCAATACACAAAGTATATATGTACATTGAACTTGTTAAGAAAATAAGGATAAGTTGGTTGGGGTTGATGTTTCATCCACCCATATTTTGGTTCCTAATTCCTGATTGGGAGGGGAATGTGCCAGCTGACAGAGAATCAAAGAAGAAAAGGTGGAAAAGCATAGATGATGTTAAAGGTTTTTATATCTTCAAAGGGATGGGATATATTGAGCCCTTAGATTTTAAGAAATATTATGGATTCAAAATGTAGAGAAGGCTTGCTCAAGGACAAGCAAGAGGTTATGTAGGGGGTGTGATGAGGTCACAAATTTTTCCTTTTTATAACCTCATCCATACCTAGTTATATATCTTTTTCCATATGAATCCCTAGAACTATCCATGACTTATGTAAATGAATGAATTAATTAATGATTATATGTGTGCATTAATATATACATGTTGTGTTATGGATTAATGATGATTTTTATTTGATTATATTATACTTTTACAACCTTATTTAACAAATATTTAAAGGGTAGAATAAGACTGTAGGAATCTTGCTTGGTCACAACACTTATAGAGAAGCCCACAATAAAAGGAGCTTCTAACCCGTAGCAACTGTAGGCTATAGGCTTTCACCTACAAGTTGCCTGTAGCAATTGTAGGCTATAAGATTTCCACCTATAGGTTTCCCATAGAAACTATAGGCTTTCACATAAAATTTGCATATAGCAACTATAGACTTTCACCTACAATAGCTTGTAGCCACTACACAGAACAAACCATTGCTTTTATAATAAGTAATTTATTTTTAAGGACACATGCAGTTATCTTAGAAATAAAGTAACTGATTGAATAAGATCCTCCATAATAGCTATATAGACCCCTCACATGTAAATAAAATTGGATATGCTACCAAAGAATGAACAAGATAAAAACAATGGAAAGGAGAGAAAGAAACAAAACAACAAAGCAACATATATTGTCCTTTACCTAGTCAGGCCTAAAAACAATTAACTTTAAGTTACTAACCACTTGAAAGTTGATTCGGTTAATTGAAAAGTATTTGTACTTTTCTTAGTTTAGTGTTTTTGATTAAATATAATAAATTACCTTATGTATTTAATGGCATAACTTAGATTAGATTGATATGATAGAATTATATATAGTAATTGTATTCTAATTTCTGAACATTGTAATATATTGTAGCAATCTATAATTGCTACAGATTTAAGTAATGAAAAGTTTGATTCTATAAGAAGCTTTTGTAAGTCTCTCAGAGAAGGATTGGAACTCAGTTTTCAATGAGGAAGGCCTCCTCAGAAGGAGTTGCAGTGAATATCCTAACCCTTCTTAGATTAAAGTGTGTTATGTGAGTTATTTTCATTACTCGCTTGACTATATCAAGTGTGATGCATGTATGACTCATAAGTGTGAATAATTGTTGCATTCTATTATAATCATTTCTTTATATATCTATATTATAAAATTAGGATAAGTTCATTGTACTATAACCAAAAATTAAGTTAGTTTATGAATCAATAATGCATACATAGTGCCGACATCCTTGAAAATCCTATGTACCCTAGGTTGATAATTAATATTAAGCATATTAAGAATCTGATATTAACTAGGTAATAATTCTGACCAATAATATGCTCTTAAATCAAATGCATAGTAGTGGCAGTAGTATAATAACTTGTTGGTGTATCTTTGACCTAGCGTGTGAGATATTCAATTGTTGTGATGATATATTGTGAACCCATTCACCATCTAGCTAGAGTGATGGGCCTAATAAAATTAATGGCCCATTTCTCAAATGGTTCTAGAGATAGAATTAGTTGTAGAGGAATGGTATCTCATCAATTTGGTTTCCCTTTGTGCTAACATATGTCACACTTCCTAACATGTACCTTATAATCTTGAAAATGATTAGGCCACCATAATCCATCTAGTAGAACTTTGCACATGGTAGCCTCTTTAGCATAGTGCCCTCCTACAATACCTTCATAAACTTCTTGAAGTACTTCAAAATGATCATGTTTTATAACATAGTGCCAAATAACTTTATCATGGCCAAGCTCGTAAAGATCCCCTCCTATGAGTTGAAAGGGAGTGGCACAAACCATGAGTTATTTCTTGGCCTATAGAATGAGATACTTGGGCATTGAGCTAGTGGTTAAAAAGGTTACAATATCTTCCAACTCCTCAACTACATGAGTAACATGGAAGAGTTAAACATCAGGAAAGTCATCTTTATGAGCACATGGTGGTTCTTTAGACTCAATTTGAGATAGTTGGTCAGGGCCATGATTGGTATTTCTAAGTTCGACCATGACTGAGAATTAAAATTCTTGAAACAACACTATCCAATAGTAGATTTATCCATGTAGCATAGGTTTGTTTACTAGGTACCTTAAGGCCTCATGATCTGTCTAGAATACAAAGAGAATTTATAATAAGTACTATCAAAAAATTTGTAGAGCATAAATCATTGATAATTCTTCATGCTCAGTGGTTGTGTAATTTTGCTCAGTTGGGGTGAATTTCCTACTAGCAAAGTACATTAGGTGATCAAGATGACCTTCTCCTAGTTGTGTAGGGATTTCACCAACTGCCATTCTATATGCATCAACATGGATGTGTAATGGTCTTGTCTAATTAGGGAACTAGAGGATTGGAGTGGTAACTAGGTTTCCCTTTAAGGCCTTAAAGGCTTATTAGTAAGAAAAAGTCCATATGAAGTGTTCATTATGTTTTAAGAGTTCCTCTAGAGGTGTAGTAATATTTACATATCCATAGATGAATTTCTTATAATAACCTATATGGCCCAAGAAGGCATGGACCTCATACTGAGACTTGGGCATTGGGAGGTGAAGAATAATAGATACCTTTGCCAGGTTTACCAGAAGTCCATCCTTACAAATAATATGTCTTAGGAGCACACCAAAAGGTATAGCAAATAGGCATTTATTTAAGTTTAGTGATATCTGTAAGACTCATCAACACTCAAGCATGAGCCTTAGGTTATAGAAATGGTCCTTAACCAAGCCATAGACTTTCCAATCATCCAAGTGGACTTGAAGAAACTTATGGATGAAACCCTTAAAAGCTTCAATAGATATATATGAGAACATAGTTGGTGTATTCTTTAACCTAAAAGGCATGATAGTATACGTGAAAGATCCCCATTCAATATCAAATTTCATCTTTGGTTTGTCCTCCCCAGTGATCTGGACCTAATGGTATCCGAAAAACCCATCGGTGAATGTATATATCTCACATCCAACTATGTCTTCAAGTATTTCTTCTTTGAAAGGTGTTGGGAAGAGATTTGTGAGATAAGATGCATTAAGTACCTAATAATCAATGTAAAATCTAATGCATCCATATTTTTTATAATAATCACAATGGGATTGACCCCCTTAGATTCATCAATGGGGTTTATTACTCTAGTGTACAACATACTATCATTTTTTTCTTTTATGCATGCCCATAGATTAGGATTCATCCTATATGGGCATTTCTTGACTGGTCGAGCACCTTCAACAAGTTTAATATGCATCTTTCCCTAGGATGGATGAACTCCTTTCATATCACTATAGCTTCTTGGAAATACATCTTGATATTCCTTTAATAACTTGAACATTTTTGAAATTTTATTGTCAGTCCAGTAATTGCCTATAGTAGCCATATTTTGTTCTTGATCCATGCCAATATTATGCTAGACAATATAAATTGGCCTAGAGTAGGGGTGGTCTATATCAACATTAGTATCATGAACAAATTGTGTGCCATAGTCCATAGGAAGATTAAAATTATTAGACAAAAGGTCAAGTGGATTAAATCTTTCACCTTCTACCTGAAACACTAGATTCTATTTTCCTTGATGTATTTCTTCACATCGGTCTTGATTAAGGACTAGTTTTGGTGTAGAATAAAATTGTGTCATTGGTTCATTGAAGATAATTAAACCTTCTTCAAGAACATGATGGATATTTATCTGGTAATCCTCAATAGGACTTGGGTTACCAACAACTTCTTCATGCATGATTTTGAGAGTGAGGCATAAATCCATCCTTGGTAAGGAATAAGATAATGGTGATTTCATGTTCTCCTTCAATAGATGCCAAAACTAGATACCCATATATTTCTCTCCATGAACATATGATGCCCATGCCTAGGTGCATAAATTTCCATAGAATACATGCACCTATAAGTACTCTAGTAATTAAGACTCTTCATCTCTCCACATTCTCTCGCAAGCTTCTATATGAGGTTCAGGTGCTTGTACTCCACTATAGTTGATTGTTCCCCTTATTGTGTTATCATGATGGAATCGTGATGCAAAGGTAGAGCATACTTGATCCCACTAGAGGAGTCTCTCATGATGGGTTCACTATCATGTTTTATATTTATCTTCAAATAGGTGAACCAAGGATTGAATACGATCAATGTCAGTGTGATAAAATTCCTCAAGGTGCTAGAAAAAGTTGTAGACTTCTATTTATCCATGGAAGTGTGGAGCCTCATTGAGTCTCTCTAAAGGTGCATATATCATTGGTCCCCCCATAAATTTTTATTAATAAGGTGGATGAACCTATGGCATTTATGAAACTAGTAGGGAATGTTCTCCTGACTTCCAATGGCAGTACACACTCTTCCAGTGAGGTCATAATCACTATATGCCCAATAATTACAAGAATTAATCATAGTGTCAGAAAGGGATTGATTTTATATCCATCAAAAGATGCCATCAGGGGTAGGATCATGTTGCTCATCATCTCTATCAGTGACATTATAGATGTGGTTTATATCTTCTTCCACATTAACAAGTTTGACATATGGGGGCTAATGTGTTTGATTGAGAGGAATAAAAACACATTGGTTAGCATTCTCAAAACTAATGTAGCACTGTTTGAAACTTAAATCTATGTTTTTTTCTTAACACCAAGGTCTCCCTAATAAATTTGGGTAGTTGTTGGCCTCTGCTAACTCTAGAAACTCAAAATTAGCTTTGAAGGATACTTTAAGTATATCAATCATTGTATTTTTGAGGGCTGCAATTGGTAGAGCAAAAGTTTTATTGGCCATAAATAATATGTGCGGTGAAGGTTATAGTGTTGGAATATCCATTTTGAACCATGTTTTACTGGTGAGGATGTTTACTTTAATACCAATGTTAACTAGGTTGTCCTGAATTACCCAACCATCAATGGCAGCATTCACTAGTATCTCTTTATCTTTTGGAGGTGTACAAAGAATAGGGGTATCTTGCCATCAAGTATGATTCAATCAATGATCCTTAGTCTTCTAATTCACTAGAGTTTGAGCATCAATTGGTGCTTTTATATGATTCTTAAGACAAATTATTAGTTGTAGAATAATGTCTTCATTTATCATACATTTATAAAGCTCTTGGAAATCATCTCGTACCACATTTTGAGGTTCCATTAACTTATGCATATCAGCACATTGCATTACTTCTTTGTCCTTAAAAACTGAATTTCTCCTTGAAGTTCTCATACTAGCATCATAGTGTCCTGGATCACATCCTTCTATTACTGAGCATCAGGATACTTCCTTGGTTGATGCTCTTCACATTGTACCTTCTCAATAAGAGTGGATGGGGATTGATATTATCCTCCACTGTGCATAATGATATTCACTTTTTGAGATACTGAGGTGGCTAAACATGCTCACCAATGTGGTTTCTCTATACAAATCATACCTACACCCTTTTCATCTCTCTCCTTAGTAATGGCTGTGTATAATTCAGGATACTCCTCCAGTCAATGGTCTTTTTTATAAAAAGCACATGTAGGGTAAACTAGACAATCTCTTTGATAGTGGTATAGGGATCCACACTTGTAAAATGTTCTTAGTGGGAAATGACCACCTCTTTATCCTCATCCTCTACCTTGACCATAATATCCATCATTATCCTAATTATTGGCTATAGAGTTTTGGTGCATACTACATGCATGTGGTTCATGGATGTCACTAATTAGTCAATAATCATTAGTATCATGTGTATAAGAATCATATATTTTATAATATCTAGACACATTTGAGTGTGTAACTCACTACATAAGGGGATAATAGTGTACATCATTCTCTTCATGATAGATTTCACATGATTGTTTCAGTACAGCATGGATGTTCTTACATGGGTAATTGTTTTGGGTATGTCATTTAGACTCATAATCAGTGCATCAAAGGCCACTATGAGTATCATGTGCATTATTTGTATTTTAATTTTTTAGGTTGAAATTTCATTGAAGCTCTTTGGGCTTCCATGAAGGGACTTGTCCCAGTATCAATACTACCAATAACTTCAGCATGGAGGGTGGATTTTAAAGCTTCACACAGACTAGTGAAGGATTTATAAGACAATGTTCATCAAAAGGGAATTAACAAAACCTCCCACAAACCATTGTGTATGTTGAGTAGAATTTATTTTAATTGATAGCTTTGACAACAATATTTTGATTCTATTGTCATACTCTTGTACACTTTCAGTAAGTTCCTACTTTATATCCTTCAGTGCAGCAATACTTTGTTCAAATTTAAGAATGTCAAACTCTAGAATAAATTTCATTTTAAGTTGATCATAATCAACCACCGCTTGTTAAGGGTCAAAATTTCTATACCATTTATGTGCTCACTCCAAAAATGTAGTCATGAACTATGTGGATTTTTGCTCAAAATAGGTGATGCCCCACATCCTCCAAATAAGTTTAAATTCATGCATGTGTTTAATATAATTATTCATGCCTCAATATTTAGGTAAGTAAAGTGTCATTTCATAATATACCATTAACATATGAGTTTATTGAACTGGTGTTTATTGAGAACCTCTAGATCCTATCCCTTGAGGGGGAATTCCACCACTTCCTCCCGTTCCACCTCCTAGTCAACCTCTAATGCCTCCAATAGTAATGCCCATGTTGTGGGGCACAATAGATGGTTTATTAATCATATTTGAGTCTATATTTTTTCCACTATGAATTTTAGGTCCCCCAAGCATTCCAAATTGAGCCATATAATTCCCTTGAAGAAGGAAGTAAGGTAACAAGTTTGTATGAATTACAATTAGCTTAGTTATAATATCCCTTACAGGTTCAGTCTCTGATTCCATGCTATCTATATCCCAATTATGTATATGTATGTCATCTGATTCAAAATCATGAGAGCATACTATGGTTGGGGATCCCGGTTGGTTTAGACTTGGTTTTTTAGTTTCCACCATCTAGTTAGTTTCTCCTTCATATGATATTAGTGGCATGGGGTGAAAATCAAAAGTGATGGGATCCTCTTTGTGTGTGTACTCTTCCCTATGGATCCTAACATCACTTCTTGAGTTCTCCCAATCTCTTCTTGCATCGCTTACTCCTATGATCCTCTAACAAGCTTCATCATATTTACACTTTCATAATGCCCATTAACTAGCTACCATTCCAAACCTACAATCTTTTACTAGCTCTTCTCTACTCCCCTTCAAAATATTTGGATCATGTAAAGTGGGTTTTATCTCTCCATTGGCATAGTCTCAAGTCCATAGTCAATAAATAACTTCTTTATTTCTAGTGAAAAATGTCAAATGTAATGGCCACATGGTTATTTGAGGAATTGAAACTTGGATTCTTCAAGACATGAATAAGTAGTTACAGTATACTCTAAAATGTAGTTCAATACTCCTTTCCACCAGATGTTAATAGATCATGTCCAAGTTGTCTTTAGTTGTGTTAATGCTCTTTATTATTCTATCATCCAAGACTATATTCTTTCAAGGTTTCATGATCATCCTTGAGAATAAGTGGATAGCCAAGTGTGTAGATGAACCAAGATCTGAGAAAAGAAGGTTTCATATAGTGTGCTATAGAGATTCTTACATAAACTCTTGGTTCAAGGTAGGGAACTAAAAAAATATCTTCAACTCCAATAATCCATTGCTCAATAATATTAAGGGTGATATTCTCAAATATCTTCCATGAATAAGTAGCATATACCATGGGTCCTAAAATAAAACCAAAATGTTGGGTGTTTATTCTTAATAGTTGTTTAGTGTTGAAATGTATCCCAATGAGCTAGTACATAGGCCCTTTCACTCAAGACTGTGGTTATGCACCTTCACCTGAAGCACATAGTTAGAGACCGATTCTTGTAGGTTATATTATGTAATAACATTAACTAGTCATATTCCTTGGGTTTAACATATATATAATTAGATATTACATAGAGAAAAAGATAAACTAATTTAATCCTAGTATCATTGCATTCAACCACCATAATCATGTAAAAATGTGTCTTGAAGTTCTGAGATTATTATTCAAAAAAAAAATTGTATAGATTTCATACTAACTTCTAATCACCATATGCTCAATTCAACTTAGCGTAGTTACACAACTATCAATTTATTTGAACATGAACATAAGTTTGGTTATAACATTTGAATTTCATAAATTAAGCTTCAGCAAAATTATATCAATAAAAATTCCTCTTTTCATGTTTTATAATAGGGGTATTTATAATTGTTTATCCCCAACCAAGTATTTAAAACATTAATGATAGGAGTAATTTGGCCAATGAACTATCTACAAAATAAGAGTCATGGTGGTCTATTAACTAACTTCCCTTAAGGACCTAAGTCTTCATTCCCCCTATATAATTGCTCTATGTTAGATCCTTCCTATCATATGTGTATCTCCTTGTGGGCTAGTGAAAAACTCTAATAGATAAGTTTGGGTGACCCTTGAGAATTGATCCTTAACCATCTCCTACTTTTGATGCACTCCCCAAGTATTCCACTATTATTTTGAGCCCTATGTTCTTGGGTTCCTCATGATTAATTATCCTTTGATTGGGTCCTCTGATGTTGGTGCTTCTGCACCTTTTTCCTTACACACTCTTTGGGTTCTACACCATTTGAGTTCCACTCCATAGGCTTTTTGTGCTATGTTACTTTTGTGTCATGCTGGTTCCCCACCAAAATATCAAAACACTTAACCAAAATTTAGGGTCCAACATACTACCATCTTAATTTTGAAATCTAAATGATCCTTATGCACTCACTCACCATTTGAAGTGAACAACCCAAAACAACTCAAGAACACCTCAATTTCAACATATTATTTTTCTATTTTCTACTTCTTCTTAGACCTGATTTTAATACAATGTTAGTTGTGAAAAATCTTTGTTTTTTGGTCATAATTTCAATCAATGGGATATAGAGGAGGATCTAAAATATCAATGCAAATATAACAACTCTAATAGAACTGATTTCTCATGATATGGCAAGTAATTAGCCCTAATCAGTTTTACTTTGGAGAAACATTTGGAAATGACACTAAGGGCTTGAATGAAACAATCCAACTTAAATGATTTAGAGGGGAGAAAAAAAAAGGGCAAATCAAATAAAATAAATAAACAATAAAAATTAAACCTAATTTAAGAAAGCATGAAACACTATAATATATATATATATATACATATATATATATATATACATATATATATATATATGTATATATATATATATATATATATATGTATATATATATATATATATGTATATATATATATGTATATATATATATGTATATATATATATATGTATATATATATATATATATGTATATATATATATATATGTATATATATATATGTATATATATATGTATATATATATGTATATATATATATGTATATGTATATATATATATATATATGTATATATGTATATATATATATATGTATATATATATATATGTATATATATATATATATATGTATATATATATATATATATGTATATATATATATATATATGTATATATATATATATATATGTATATATATATATATATATATATATATATATGCAGCAAACATCCTAACCCATTCTAAAATTGTGTTAAATGGAACAGCTGAGAAATAATGCTTGAAAAATTATCTATTAACTGGTATATGTGGGTCATTCCCTTAATGATCTTTCAATTTGAAATATTTCTATCCTTAATTCTACAACTTGATAAGGACCAATCCAAAGAGGACTTAGCTTATAATTCTGACCTTTTCTTTCACGATATTTATCCCATAATAAAACCATGTCTAAAATGAAAAATCATTTCACTTTTGAATTTATATCAAACCATATTTTAATATCTACCTAGTGCTTATTATAATTATACAAGGATTCATCTCTCATGTCATCCATATGAATTAGGTCTAACAGCCTAGATTGACCTATTTCATTTGATTTCATGTAGTCATTAATGAAATAATGCACTGGTTTTTTAGTGTCATTGGAAATATTTGTTTCACACCATAAACTAGCATGAAAATGGATCTCTTGAGACTTTTTTTGTGTCTTGTCTAATCAGCCCATAAGGCAAACTTGAGTAGAATATGCCAACTACATGGTTTTTCCTCTATTTATTTATTAAGGACATTTAACAGGTTATTATTTATAGACTCAACCAAACCATTTCCCTAAGGGTAATAGTTTGAAGAGAATTTCAATGTAATTATATTATGATATGCCCCGATAATCAACTCAGTTGACTAGAAGGCAATCCCATTATCACAAACAAGTTCCAAAGGGGTGTTAAATATGGTTTTAATGTGAACTTCAAGTAATATAATCACCTCCTTAGTAGTTTTGTTCTTGGTTACTTTCACTTCAGCCCATCTTATGCAATAGTCAGTTATTGTAATGATGAATCTATAGCGAATTGAAGAGTTTGGATTTATGACTCTAATGAAGTCCAATCCCCATTGATAAAAGGGACACTCTCAATTACTAGTTGAATGGGCATAACAACATGAGTTTCCTTTTTTTAAAGGTTTGATAGATATGACAAGATCTCACATGAGTATGAACATCCTTGAACATTGTTGGCTAATAATAACTAGCCCTTAAGATGTTGTGAGTTGTCACACTACTAGAAGGATGGTCATTTCCTAATTCATCATGGAAATACGTCATGACATCTAGTGCTTCTTATTTTTTTAAGCATCTTAGGAAAATACCTTCATGAATTTTATAATGTAGGACACCTTTTTTTTGCATGTAGTGGGAAGCCTTCAACCTTAATGCTCCTTTTGTGTCCTACCCAAGCCATTTGATGGAGCACCATACAATAATAATGAGTAATAGAGTCATACTATGGATTTTTCTTTAGTTTATATTGATTCACTTGGTTAATAACAATACCAGGTTCAATTTTTGGGATCAATTATGATAAACCTTGACCTCAAACCAACTTCATGGGCCTAACCTCAATGACATATTCTTGAAGTTTTGAGACCCAATGTCCTCTTCTTTCTCTAAGTTTATTCTACCCAAACATAATTTTAATAGTAAGTCTAGAACCATAGCTTAAATTTTATTCCTCAGGATGTAAAGTCTGAATTTATTTATTGCCTTTACTAGTGCATAAGCCTACTCATCCAAAATAAGCTACTTTAATTTAGCTTCCTTCAAATTGGTGCTTATGAAATCTATAGCATGTTTTCCATCTTACACTTTTTTAGTAAGGATGACAATGATGGTATTGTCGGATGCAAATAAATACAAGTATAAATATTTTTCATAATCTAGATTGACCAAAATGGGGGCTTATATTATGGCATCCTTAATTTCTTAAAAGGATTTATTTTAGGTAAGTTTCCACTCAAATTTAGCTCCATGTTTTAACATGTAATTTAAGGGTTTAGTTATCTTAGCAAAACCTAAAATGAATTTCTACACGAAGTTAATTTTACCAAAAAAAGTTTTTAGATCTTTCTAACTATTTGGTAATTAAATTTTATAAATGGCATCAACTCTATCAGGGTCAATTGACATACCTTATTTTGAAATTACATGGCCAAAGAGATTACCTTCAATCACATAGAAAATATATTTCTTTGGATTGAGTGAAACATAAAAATTATATCAATGTTCAAAGATATTATGCAATTGTGTTAAATGGTTTGATTTATATTTATAAAAATTATTAAGTCATCCATATACATAAAAATGCACTTAACAATTAATCCTTTAAATGGTATTTATATGGCTCTTTGAAGAGTGGTGCCAACATTGATCAGTTCAAAGTGCATTTTATTATTGTCAAACATGCCCCACTCTATGGTGAAGGTTATCTTAGATCGATCTTCCTTGTCAACTAAAACTTTATTGTAACCTAAGAACCCATCTAAGAAAGACATCATCTCAGATCTATTGACCTTTTGGATGACTTCATCTAGGTATGGTAGTGGATAGATATCCTTATCTAAAGCTTGATTTAAATTCCTAAAATTAACACAAAGATAGATCTCTCTGCTTTTTTTTTATGACTAGTACTAAATTAGATACCCAATTTGAATTTCACATAGGAAAGGTTATACTAGTTGACAATAAATTTTGAACTTCATTTAAGATGAACAACTCAAGAACATGATTGATTGGTCTCTAGCACTACCTTAATGGCTTATTATCAAGTTTCAAGGGAATATTATGCATCATGATGTTGGGATTAAACACTTTCAATTTTCTATAAGTCAATCAATGATGACTTGGTAATGGATTAACATCCTTTATAAAATTTGCATTTCCTCATCTCTAACATTTTAGCCTTATAGTGATGTTTTGAGGTTGATTAGGCATCCCCATGTTAATAGCTTGTGACCTCTGATTGGGGTGAATAACTCTTAGGCCTAGATATATGCCTTTATAAGTTAAATAGACTTTCCAATAATATCATTCCATTTGGAATTTGATTATCCTTAAGTTTTAGAACTCCATCGACATCACAAACCACCTACATGTCAAAAGAATTAGAATTATAAAATAAATCTATAATGTGTCTCTCATCATCAAACACTTTAAATTTATTTACATTATTAGGTACATATGGACATGAAACCAATTTGATAGAAAAATTTTGTAGATCCATGTTCTCCAAAGGTGTGAGGTTAACATTAAAAATATCTAGTGAGTCTAGCATGGTGTTATCAATTCTAATAATAGTAAAAATGTTAAAATCATGGAAGGATTCCATCAAATCCCAAGCATGGTGTCTATACTTATTAAAATTATAAATCTTACATTTAAATTTATTCTTAACCTAGTTGATGACTAGTTCAGAGTCATTGTATACCTTTACTAAATGGACATAGTACCTGGTTATGAATTGTAACCCCAAGATTAGTGCCTCATATTTTTTTATGTTATTAGTATAGTGTAAATGCAATCTATATGCACCACGTGTTTTTTACCATAGAGATCAATAATTAAAATACCTACTCTTGATCCTTGCTTAGATTGTGTTCCATCAAAATATAAAGACCACATACCTAAATTCTAGTCTTGGCTGAGTTTTTATTTATTTGTTAATTTGGTGTTCAGGGTATAGATACGTAAATCTATGGAAATAAAATTGACTTTTTCATTGACTACATTTTATTCCATAATCATCAACTACATGCATGTGTCTCTATTAATTGTTATCTAATTTTCCACTCCTCTCCATGGTATCCACATATGGGAGAACTCTATTGCCATATAACCATTAAGAGATTTGGACCAATCTCTACTCAACAACATTCCATATGCCTATGGGATTTGAACCACTTATATGTCTATGAACTATTACATTCTTGGTTTATCCTACAATTACATATTAACATTCAATAATTCTCCTACAATCCTAACTTCAAAATTATCTAATTGGACCACTACCTTGTCTGATTTTATAGGGACCAGTTCTAATTTCTTGTAAATCCCTATAGGCATGACATTTGTTGAGGCACTTGAATCAACCATGTGAAAATTATTGATAAATATTTAGACCGTGAGTAAGAATGGTGTAATCTCAACCTTGGCTTTATGTATCACACAATTTGTATTGGACATTGCCTTATTTTTGGGTTGGGTGATATTGTCCATAGGAGACTTAATGAGTAAATCCATCAATTTAGTAATTTTTGCCAATTCATGGAGGGTTATATTGGATTTTATCCTTTTCATATCCTTGACTATGTTTTATTTGATCTTACTATTGATAGGCTAATTATCACCTGACCTTGGTGGGTGGGATCATTCCTATATTTTGGATCAATAAGCATAGCAACATTTTTAGGTGGTGTTAAGGTTGTCAAGGGTTGATGTGCCCTACTCCTAAGGTTATAATTTCTCCTCTAGAACTGTTTCACAACCTTAATATCATTAGTATTCTCCTTAGGTTCATTGTCTCCTTTACTAGGGAAGTCAAGGGTATCTAAAACTATGGTTATATCATGTGATTTGGATAAATTAGGAACATCAGGGTGACCTATAGTATTTTGGATATTTGGAACAACCTCATATTTATCAATCTCATTTTTTAAGAATTTAAATGCATTAAAAAACTTGACACAGTTGAGTTCCCCTTGTTGGGTTGTGTTATGCACATAACACTAGTTGGGTAGGGATATCTCCATGATGTTGATTTTAGGCATTCTATTAGATGGAGACTCAACTTACTTGTTTTACTTATTGTGGGTTTTTAATCATTTTGATAAGTGTAATTTAGGGTAGAATTTCCACTACTTTCAAACTACCCACTTATTTTTAAAATTAAGGAAACCATTGCTTAACCTCTAGACCCTCCTTTGAATTGCATCTAGTTAAGGCTTGGTTGATTATTTATTACAATTTTTTGTGTTACTACTTTTAACTAGGACTATAGCTTGGTTATAGTCCCATGGTATAGCCTCATTACCAACATAATTTTGAAATCTTAAATTATGATTTAGAGAGGCATGGAGCAGAGGAAATTGACTCAAGATCAGGAGTGGCTATAGCATTAGAACATTCTAATTTATATATAGGATTGTATGCAATGTTGGTATGCTTATATATGGGATCAGATTTAATGTTGGTATGTTTGGGAGGACATTAGGAATATGGGCCAACATTTGTCCTTGTGGATTGAGTTGTCTATCCACTTTTATTTCCTTTGCATAGGCGAGGGGAATATCCATGATAGTTGGATCCCTCCTCAAGAACATGGTTTTCCATGGGTCTAATGCATTCTTAAATATGTTCAATGTTAACTAATTGTTTGTCTTTATAGGTATGTCATCCTACTATACATATTTTGAAAGCAGGTATTAAAATTGTGTATAAGTTCATTTGGATCCCTTTTTACATAAGAAAATTGTTGATATATGAAACTAGGTTCTACGACCTAACCAAATTAGTCTAAGAATATGATACTCAATTGATTCCAACTTCTAATTAATTAAATTCTCAGTCAAATTAAGGAATTATTTATATGCCACATCAAGCAAGGTGAAAGGGAATAGCTTGCGGGCTAAATCTTCATGCTCAACATTGAGTAACATAAGAGAATTTTTTTAGGAAATGTCATGTTCTTCAACATTAATCTCATTATTTAGGGTAAACCTTATAAATTTTCTCTCAATGTTTCTAAGAAAATCACGGATATCCCTTGGAATATTTATTGCATACCCTATTAACCAAGCCATGGGTGTAACAACGGGTTGGGGTCTATTTTGGGTAGGTTGAAAGAATGAACTGGTAGGGGTGTAAAAATGTATTGGTATCCATATAGTAGTTTTTTATATCCTAAATTTTTTAAATGTGGATACAATCAATCTAACTCTGATTTATTGGGATCTAGTGATTCACTCAATAAGCTCCAAATTATTTAATAAATCAAATATAAATTAGAGATTTTAAGGTCAATAATCTTAAACCAATAAAACATGAAATAAATAGAATATATAAATTGATATCAAATAATAAATCATAGTGACATAAGGTGTATATAATTTCAAACTATACAAAAAGCATTGCCCTCTTCTAGCACCAACAACTGTTGGTACATTTGGAGCACATAATAGGAATTAGGAAAAGTAATATAAGGAAGAGACATTAGGTTAAAATATAATAAGTAATTTTAGAGATTAAAACCACAAGGTTGGAGGTTCAAATTAAAACATACTTATAATAATGCATTCTTAGCTAAGGAGTCTTAAACAAATTTTAATATTTAGAGATTTAGCCCTCCTTCTAGCTTCACTCTCTGTTGGTCTCAATTTGTGACCCACAATAGAAACTGTTATTGGAATAAACGTTTTGACAATAAAAAGGGAGATAACATCACATGGGACACAATGTCAACTTATTTTTAGGATTTAATTTATTGAATCCAAGGGTTGATAACTTACCAATTATTTAATTAGGTGAGCAATGGAAATTAACCACCAAAATTTCAATCCACTCTGTGTTATCTAAGAAATCTTATTTATGTCTGCTTAAATCCTTTCATCCTCATTCACATTGGTGTCACACTATAATACAATGGATATAATATTCATCACAAAAAATATAAAGGGAAGAAAGAGTAAGAAAGGAAAATAAGTGGTTCCTTGACTGAAATAAGATCGTTAATGTTGAATATTAAAAACATGCCTAATCATAATTATATAGTTGTGTACAAGGTCTAGTTGTATCACAAACCAAAGTAACTCAATGGGAATTATTTTGAGGAATTAACTAAACATATTACCCTAAACTTATATTAAATAAAATCATATAAAATTCCTATAACTACTACACACAATGGTTTGGCATAGCTTCAAGTTAAATAGAATGGAAATTTAGAATCAATCATAGTAGCTATTGCACAATATAACTACATATTCATTATTAAACAAGCATTGAAATCTCTTCTTAACATTAATTAAAAAAATTCCATCAAGAAATGAAGGACATTACTAAATAACAACATAAATTTCAAACCATATTGGTATATATTTCAGTGTTACTATAAAAGTATTTAAGTGTGCCTTCTAGGAAGGCAATCGCAAGCCAAAATAAAACAAGAAAAGAGAGGACTGATCCTATCACAATTTTTATAGATTTTTAGTGAACAAAATCTCCCCCTTTTTTACAATAATGTGCAATGCCCTTTTATAGAAAATAGAATGGGACTTGTCTCCAAGTAGTGCAAGGCTCCCATCTCTGGCCATGATTGCCACTCTAATATGCTATAACTAAATTCAATTAGAATATTCCCTCCACTGTCAAATTAAATCCAAATTCCATTTCATCTTTTGTCCATGGTTGTGATACCTATTTAGCCAAAATGGTCTCCCACTTCTCCCTTTTGGACCAAGTATTTGGAATGATTCTTCTATTTGGCTAACTTGGGAGAATATTTGGGTCAAGAAGTGACCAATTCACTCCATGTAGCTCCCTTGAGTATTAAAACCCCTTAAAATCTAGCTCAATTGATTATTATTCTATTTTTCTCAATTAAGACCATTTTAACATTTTGACAGGTGTTTCTATATGATTTTCGCTTTCACATTCAAAAAGGAAATGAGAAACTAAGATAAATGGTCTAGGGTTAGATGTTACCCAGATGAGGTCTTGCGCACCAAATTCAGACGTGTAGGGACTCCTCTTTAGTTGTGGACGATGACACCTATAGAAGAAAGAGACTCAAACACAGAGGTTGTTAGATGGATAGATGGTGGGCTGCCAAGCAAAAGCTTGATCCCGAAAGTGCAAAGACTTCCTTGAGGGATGACAACCCACTAGTCGATAAAAATAATGTCTGATAAAGAGTAGAATGTAGCTAGAAATAGAAATGATAAAAGACTGAAAAGAAATAGAAGTAAATGCATACCTGAAGGCTGTTGTCAGTCTGGCATAGTCACCAACGTCAATTAGTCTGTGGGCATCGATTGGTCAAGGTCTGTCGACTTCGGTTAGTATACCGACATTAGTGAAGGTAGTGGTCTCTGCGGTCGGCGTCAGTCGGGGCAATGGCCTTGGACAGGGTCTGGGTGAGTTTATGGTTGACAAGATGCTCTATAGAATGGTTTGGGTCTATCTAAGGGTCTAAAAGTCTGTTGAAGGGGTGCAGGACAATGGACAGAATGTCAAAAAGGGACAGAGGGGTAGAGGAGGCCTTTTAGCCTCTCTGGGAAGGGCTGGTTGGGTCTGTGGTCTGGTTGATAGTCTGGTTGATGATGGTTGAGTCTAGTTATAAGCACTTAGAAGCAATAACTAGAAAACATGATGAAAACATAGAGGAAATACTCACCTGTGGCTTTATGAAGAAGGAGTGTTGTTGATGCTTGTCCCTATTGCTGATGCTGCTGGTGTAGAAGACCTCCAGCAAGGTGGAGTGATTGATGCAGAGTCCCTGTACCTGTGAGGCTTGCTGTGTGTCTGGGAGAGAGAGTGAGAGGTCTGAAGATTGGATGGATTGGCAGATTGAAAGAATTGATGATTAGATTGTTAAAGATTGAAAAGGTGGATTCGAGAGATTGGAAAAAAACTAGATCTTGCATTCGGGTCAAAAATGTAGTTTTGAAGGCAATCGACGCCAACAAAACCATCGATGTCAGTTGACTACTGACCGATGTCAGCAGTTGGAAGGTGGGTAGAAAATCAACTGTCGAAGGTGATTTAATAGGCATGGGAGAATGAAATGGGGGGCTAGGCATTTAAGACTTGGCATGGGGTAGTGGAGGGCATCCAAGGAAGGGTATCTAAGGAGAGATGAGGTGGCATGAGTGAGGTGGTAAGGAGAGAGGGAGAAAAGAATGTTATTAATTTAAAATAGCTAATTATTTTAAATTAATAAGTGTGTGGGGGTTAGGAGTGTCGAAGTGGATGAAGGGGACCAAAGGGGAGAGGATGACCAAGGAGTAGACACGATTTCGGTGTCTACATTTGCCCCTTTTTGTCTTGTTGGTTGTTCTTGACAAACTGTAAGACCAAAATAAGAGTTGGTTGCCCCAGGTGTAGGATAAAGTTGATTTTGTCCTGTTGGTTATTCGAATGAATTGTAAGACAAAAATAAGAGGGTGATTACACCATATGTGAGATGAGGTATTCCCCCTCAAAGCGGGAGTCGAGGGAAGGGAACCTAAAATTGGGTGCCGATTTGATAGAGAGTGGATGGATAGGGTGAAAGTGTGAGTGTGAACGTTGCAATAGTTGTGATTGCGTGCATACCACTTCACGAGATGGTCAGGTCAAATTATCGCAGGTCAAGGGTCGAGGAGTGCCAAAATTGAAATAACTGGGCCTCAACATTTGGTCATAACTGATCGGGTTAGTCAATCTAAGTTGAAGCTCCAATGGTCATCATGTTCCAGGTATCTCAGGCTCAGGAAGTGCTCCTAGAAACATGAAAATGTCACAAGTAGTGGGGATCAACCGGCTTGCGATCCTATACTTGTGAAGGTCACAAATATGGGTTGCAAACAATTTTGCTAACCATTCCTGAGGTAGCATACATGCAAAAACAACCAAGGCAACATTTGTCTTGGAAGTGGTCAGAGTCTAAGGAGATAGTCGTGATCTCTAAGGTCGTAGGTTGAGGCAGGTCAAAATAGATGGTTGGTCGAATGAATGAACATACGAAAGAATGTGGCCGAGCTCACCCCAGAAGATGCTATGTCAACTGAGTGCTGCCTACATAGCCCTTGTTGGAAGGGCCTCAGGCCAATGTAGTTCTCCCTAAAAGGGAGGAAGGCTCAAAGGGATCGATGGTCTTGGACGAGGTCAAGTCATGGTCAAAAGGAGGATACTTTATCCATCAGGTAGATGAACAAATGGATGTGGCCGAGCTAACCCCAGAAGACATCATGTCATCTAAGTGCTGCCTACATAGCCCCGGTCTTAGGGCCTCAGACCAATGTAGTTCAGACTAAGAGTCAAAGTCGGTTGATAGATTGGTTGATGATCGGTTTGGTCATGTGTTGAAATGATGAGGATAAGATTATGTTTAGCCTTTTCCATATTGTGTGATGGTGTATTTTGTAACATTGGTTGAGGGGTCTTTCATCCCTAAAAATTTTCCATATTCGTGATGGATGTATGCTAAAAATGAATTGAGTCTATTTATGCTTCGGCAAGTAGTGGTTTATTCTTAACATAAATTGTGTGGTCGATAGTTTCCATGTGTATTGGTGTCCATTGAAACTATGTGAAATGGACTATGTCATGTTGGTGGTCTGAAAATGTTTGGGTTGGTTTGGTTTGAGAAAATGATTTGGTTGAATGTGACCAAAGGTATGGATAAGAAGTGAAAGGCGCATTGCTCTTTCATTGACATGAACTAGATAGATAGCATAGATAGGGGTTGTTAGAACCAAGAGCCCCGTTCATGCATTTCGTCATTGACCATGGGTTGTGTTAGAGAGGTAATCGAATCACTTTGACATTAAGTGAGCTCGAAGTCCCTTGAGAAGGTGATATGATATATGAGGATAGGGTAACCCCTTTTAGTAGGGACAACTTTTCCCCTTTTTATAGGACACCCTGAGACGACTACAAGTCAAGTCCATGACCTTTTTTTTTTTTTTTTCAGTCTGCGGGAAGTCTACATAGAGATGTCATTTTGCTTTGTGGTCATTTGTGAAGCTGATCAATGTGGGAAGCTTCTAAGAGAGTGCTGTTTGTAGCAAGATTTTAAGCATAGCCATCCTTTGAGGGAGTGGTCTTTATTTTTCCTTTATATATTTATTTGAGGGCTTTGAATAGATGTCCTTCGAGGGAGCAGTCTATTAGCTACAACAATGATAGTACAGCTATCCTTCGAGGGAGCAGTTTGTCTTTAGAGTTTGTGACCTTGGATATTTTGACATCTCAATTTATTTTTGACAAAATTTTGAGTCATGGAAAAGACTATAAAAGTTCAAGGGCTCCCTTTTATTAGGACAAAGCATCCATACTATATAAAAGGGTTATAAAGGGTTTGTTAAGGGGAATAGGGTTGAAAGGAATGAGGATTAAGAGGATGGGGATGCTCAAGGGACGAGCTCAAGTTAAATGTCAAGTGGACGAGTACTCGACCAATAGTAGAATGGTTGCAGATGCAAGGCATTAAAGGGCTCAGGTTCTGATAAGTCCCTGGTCCATGCTTGTGCGTGATGATGTAAGGTCTGAGCCAATTTAGAGCACACTTGTCTTTGTTTACTTCTTTCCAAATTGGTCACGTGTTGGTTGATGTGTTGTTGGATTGTTTGGTTGATACTTGGCCGAGGCTTGGTTGGTGCTTGGTTGAGGTTGTGATTAAAAGATTGGTTGATGTTTGGTCAATGGTCCGTTGATATGTTGTTGGATTATTTGGCTAGATGATGTTTGGTCATTGTTTGATTGGTCATTGTTTGGTCAATGGTCAGTTGAATGTTTGGCCGAGGTTTGGTCAATGGTCAGTTGAATGTTTGGTCGAGGTCGGTAGTGGTCATGATTAAAATGTTTGGTTGATGTTTGGTCAAGGTTTGGTTGATGTTTGGTCGATGTTTGGTCATTGTTTGGTCGATGATTGGTCGAGGCTTAGTTGAGGCTTGGGTGGTGCTTGGTTGAGGACGTGATTAAAAGGTTGGTTGATGTTTGGTCATTGTTTGGTCGATGTCTGGTCGGTGTTTGGTAGATTCATATATGGTCAATGGTTGGTTGAATGTTTGGTTGAGGTCGGTTAAGGTCATGATTAAAAGGTTTGGTTGATGTTAGACATGAAGTTTATTGATGTGTTATTGGATTGTTTGGCTGGATGATGTTTGGTCATTGTTTGGTTGGTCAATGTTTGGTCAATGGTCAGTTGAATGTTTGGTCGATGGTCGGTCGATATTTGGTCGATGTCTGGTCGATGTTTGGTCATTATTTTGTTGGTCAATGTTTGGTCAATGGTCGGTTGAATATTTGGTTGAGGTCAGTTGAGGTCATGATTAAAAGGTTTGGTTGATGGTTGGTTGAGGCTTAGTCGAGGCTTGGTTGAGGTTGGTTGAGACTTGGTCAATGTGTGATTGATGTTTGGTCGAGGTCAAGGTTGAGGTCATGATTAAAAGGTTTGGTTGATGTTTGGTCAAGGTCATGATAGTTAGGATGGAGTCAAATTCCCCCAGTTGCTTGTGATGGGGACAATGTTTGGCAGATTTAGGTAGAGAGGGTGAGATCCTGATCTCCCAGATTGGAGGCAGGAATCTTAGAATCATAGATGATGATAGAGGCAATGGTTGGTAATTATTTGATTAAAGTGGCTAGTGGTTGGGGGTCTTCAGGTTGGACCTCCATTAATTGCAAAGTTTTGATAAAGGTTTGATGATGTTGTGGAGAGATTTGAATGAGATCATACAAAGACATCTGCACAGGGGTCATGTGGTGAAGTCGTTTCACCATGGAGTCAAGGATAGTCTTCGAAGATGCTGGTCGAGATGAGCCCAAGACAGTAATCTTGGGTTTTGGTTGTGGTGAAGGTTTGATGGATGGGGATGTCTAAGGGATAGAAACATGTCTTTTCCCTTTATCCTTTGGGGTCAGTGGGCTGGTGGTCAGATTGACTGTGTTGATTTCAAATAACGGGGTTAAAGGCGATGGAGGGACCATAGTCTAGTGTTGAGATCTCGATTTAGGTGATGATGTATGTGAGGCATGTGATGGTGTCAAAGATTTGGTTAAAGGGTAGTCAAGAGGATCCTTAATGAGAAGGGTATCCTTTTTTAGGTGTTGATGAGTGATAGCCTTAAGAGTGCAACAACGCTCGGTGTCATGTCTGGGTGTGTGATGATAGTGACAAAATTGAGTGTTGTCGAACCAAGATGGTCTTGATCTGAGAGTTGATGAGTGTGAAGGTGAGGAGGTATGGGAAGCATGGGATGATGTTGAAGGTTTGTTGATAATATGGTCAAGAAGAAGGGTGTCTTTCTCTAAATATTGGTGAATGACAACCTTAAGGGCACAACAATGTTCAGTGTCATGTCCCGGGGTGTGATGATACGCACAAACTTGTGTCGTCGAACCAAGGGAGTTTTGGTCCAAAAGATTGATATGGCTTAAGAGGTGGGAGACTGATGCGAGAAGACTGCAACAATTGTCATAACAGTAAGGCATAAGAACCCGTCAATGGGTCTATGCATTTTGTTGCAGTAGGGGTTGATGACTTTTATTTTGGAGGCGTAGGAGGCATTGGTCATTTTGGAGGAAATATATGTTTAATGGGTAAAGGGGATAATGGAGGCAATTTGCCTCTATGAGGTGTTGGAGTAGGAAGTACTCCTATTAAGGTGGATGGATGCGGGCCCAAAATTGAAGGTAAGGATGAAGGTGAGGGAGGAATTCTCCGGTGTGGTTTAGTAGCCTTTTTTGGTTTGGTTTTAGGGCCACTATTGTGCGAGGCAAGGTTAGAGTCTATCCTCACTTGCGGGTGAGTGAGGTTTGATATAGGCCGAATGTTGAGAGATTTAATCTCTTTTGGTTTGATGGATGCCTATGCGGATTTGGGCTCAATTATGGACGGGGGTGAGTGAGATGTAGCGATCTCAGGCAAAAGATAAGAGAAAACCGTCACTGGGTCTTCCTCAGTCAAAGTGGGTGAAGAGATAGGTTCTTCTCTTGGTGGAGAAGAATTTGGAGAATGTGACTCCTCAAGAGGGCAAAGGGTAGGGATGATCATGCCTTCTACTTGTGGTTGAGGAGTAGGCAAGGTAGGGTCCTCCATTGGTAGTAGGGAGGATGGAGGTGGGGCTAATAACATTGGTATGGTCAAAGCATCCTCCAATATAAGAGAGGTTGATGGAGAAATAATAGGAGAAGAAGGCTCTTCTACCTATGGAGGAGGTTGGTCAGGGACAAGAGGCAACACCGTGTTGACCATGCGTATATCATGCTCGTGGGAGCTATCAGCCATGGTCTGGACATTGTTTTGGCTAGGAGGATGGTTAGGAAAAGGTTGTTTAAAGATGTCAATATTTTGATTGGGTGGTGCATTCAGGTTATCCAAGACAAGACCCCCCTTATCTATCATGTCTTAGACAATGTTCTTGAAGGTTCAGTAGCTGTTGACATCATGGCCTTGGACACGGCGATAGTGACAGAAGTCATTCTCCCTATACCATGTAAGGATGGCTTTTGAGGATTCGAATTGAGGTGGTTAGATTGGAGGGAGATTGAGGACCCCCTGCTTGACGAGTTTTTCCAACACAGAAGCGTATGACTCTCCAAGTGGAGTGTATTGATGTTGTATGTAGCGTTGTTGGAATTATTTGGTGATGCTTTGAGATGTTGAAGGTTGAGGTTGGTCGGTTGTTGTTGAAGATGGTGATCTAACGACCACAGTGTTGGCCACTCCTTTGGACTTGGAGTGGGAAGAAGAATAAGGTTTGGAAGAAGAAGGGTCATCGGCTTTTGCATTGTTATTACGCAATCTGATCTTATTCTCTTTAATAGCGTGGAGTTCAAGCTTTCGGGCCATGGTGAAAGCTTCGTCAAAAGTGCAGAATGTTTGAACCTGCAAGGTGGATGAGATGTACATGGCACATGCTCGAGATAAGAGCTCAATGAGCTTGGGTTGAGGTAAAGGGAAGGAGAGTTGGTTGATTAATCCTCTCCAACGGGCAACAAAATTGACTATTGATTCGTCGTCGAACTGTTTGATGGAGTAGAGGTCTATAATTGAGACTTTTTTGGTGATATTGATAGAAAAATGATCAAGAAATAATTGGGTGAGTTGAGTGAATGAAAAGATAGAATGACTGGTGAGAGAGCCGTACCAATCAAGGGCAGGGCCAGAAAGTGACATGGGGAAGGTGCGTAACAATAACACATCATCATGGGCTATAACATAACAAGCATGTCTGAATGCTCGTAGATGCTGTTGTGGGTCTTCCTTACCCTAGAAGTGAGTAAACTTAGGAAGCTCCCACTGACTGGGATACAGTCGGATTGGGACGGAGGGATGGATGGGTTCGTTGCAAATTTGGTCATATGAAAAGACATTGCTTGAACCAGAAATAGAAGCTTCAAGACTAAACATTTTATCCATTAGCATCTTGATGAGATTGGCTGACGAATTGGCAGATGGGGCACCCCCTAGGTTGTAAGGCACTTGGAAGGTGCTAGAAGAGGCGTATGATGTAGTCAGTTGCGCTTGTATAGGCGCAACATATTGATAACTAGTCATTAGGATAGATGTGGAAGCCAGGGGTGGTTGTGCCATGGAGGTAGAAGGCATAAGTTGACTAGATACCACCAAACATGGTTGCTTGGTGGCATTGGAAAAAGGGGAGGTAGACACTCCTGCATTTATAGGCACAAGAGTGTGTGGAGTCGAGACAATCAAGTTTTGGTATGATGTAGAACTTGGTTGAATTGTGTGTGGTTGAGGGGGTAATGGAACCCCAATGGAGGTCGGTCCAAAAATAGATGGGGAGGCCAAACTTTGTGTATTGGCCATAGTCAGGTTAATGGTTGAGGCAACAGTATGAGTCATAAAAGGCTGGGTAGCGGATGGTGTTGATGTCATTGCTGCTTCACCCGAAAGGTCTCACATTTGGTTTCTTGCAAGATAGTGTTGGAGAGCCTTGGCATTGTGGTTAAGGAGTTTCTCAAAGTTTGGGTCCCCTTTGGGGACAATTGAAGGTTGATTGGGAGTTGGTCGAGTAGGAGTTCGTTTGGTCTCTGAATGATACTCCATTAGAGGACTAGGCATAGATGGCAAAGGCGGGAGTGGTTGTTGCCTTGCTTGGTCAAGAAGAGTTCTGGTTTAACTACGTGTCAAAACCATTCAAGGCAAGAAGGGTCAATTTCCAAAAACTGTGTTTTTTTAGTCTCAAAAAACCAGAATGGGTGTTGGACAACAAGAAAGTCAGGTTTCAAGCTTGTTGTTTGGGAAAGAAAGATGTGGATAGTGACCGACGTCGGTTGAAAAACCGATGTCAGTAAAATATATTATCGATGTCGGTCAGATAATCGATGTCAGAAAATAAAGGTACTGACATCAGTGGAAAAACCGATGTCAGTTACTGTGTTTTCCAAAAACTCAAGAAATTTGAAAGTTTTTGGAAAGAAGAAAAACGTCCTCACTAGCTCAAAAAACTAGATAAAGACAGAAAAGAAGATAAAGACAGGCAGACCCTAAGCATTAAATCCTAAGAATCAAATTTTAGAATCATGTTGGCTTATGCCTTAGAATGTGTTTGGGAGGTTGGCTGTTAGAAAGGGTCCTAGAAGAGGTAGTCTAAAGTTGGTTTTGGGTCAATTTCGATGCTCAAGAGTCTGTGTTAGGTTCTGTACTTGGCCTGGTGCTAAGGAGCAAGCTCCCCTCACTTCACGAGCCCAGTGATAAGCTGGTCTCGCTTAGCCAAAATATACTTCCCCTAGAGATTATCCTCTGCCAGAGAATAGAGTGGGCTTTCCCCTTGGTAGTGAAGTCCAAGTGGGATTGCTGGGACGGGTAAGGTATCCGTTGGGTGATGAAATCCCAGTCGGGCCTTGTCTCAGGTGAGTTTAGATGTTTAATTTGTGCAAGTGATTTGGATGTGTAACATAAGTGGCCTATGCTTTATTCATGATGCGTTTCTAATTACTAGATGTGTGGACTAAGTATGCATTCAGACAGAAATGAGATGCAATGTATTTTAAGCCCAAATCAAAATGTGAGTTCGGATGCAAACAATGTGAGAAAGGGTTGAAGAATAAGACTTTGACTAGTCTAAGATCCAAGAAAGGAAAGAAAAAGAATGATTCTTTTTAACCTTTGTTGATAGTGTCTTTTGGAAGAGATAGAAGAAAGAGATGTAAGGAGAAACCTAATGCACCCTATATGAAAAGAAAGAAAAGAACCCAAGGAAGACCCTAGGGTCCCACCGGGTGTGCCAGAATGTTTCTATACGATTTTCGCTTTCACATTCAAAAAGGAAATGAGAAACTAAGATAAATGGTCTAGGGTTAGATGTTACCCAGATGAGGTCTTGCACACCAAATTCAGACGTGTAGGGACTCCTCTTTGGTTGTGGAGGATGACACCTGTAGAAGAAAGAGACTCAAACACAGAGGTTGTTAGATGGATAGATGGTGGGTTGCCAAGCAAAAGCTTGATCTCAGAAGTGCAAAGACTTCTTTGAGGGATGACAACTCACTAGTCGATAAAAATAATGTCTGATAAAGAGCAGAATGTAGCCAGAAACAAAAATGATAAAAGACTAAAAAGAAATAGAACCAAATGCATACCTGAAGGCTGCTGTCAGTCTGGCACAGTCACCGATGTCGGTTAGTCTGCCGGCGTCGGTTGGTTAAGGTCTACCGATGTCAGTTAGTCTGTCAACGTCGATGAAGGCAGTGGCCTCTGCGGCTGGTGTCAGTCGGGGCAATGGCCTTGGACAGGGTCTGGGCAAGTTTATGGTTGACAAGATGCTTTGTAGAATGGTCTAGGTCTGTCTAAGGGTATGAAAGTATATTGAAGGGGTGCAGGACAATGGATAGAATGTCAAAAAGGGACAGAGGGGTAGAGGAGGCCTTTTAACCTCTTTGAGAAGGGCAGGTTGGGTCTGTGGTCTGGTTGATAGTATGGTTGATGATGGCTGAGTCTAGTTCATAGCACTTAGAAGCAATAACTAGAAAACATGATGAAAACACAAAGGAAATACTCACCTATGGCTTGCTGAAGAAGGAGTGTTGCTGATGCTTGTCCCTGTTGTTGATGCTGCTAGTGTAGAAGACCTCCAGCAAGGTGGAGTGACTGATGCAGAGTCCCTGTACCTATGAGGCTTGCTGTGTGTCTGGGAGAGAGAGTGAGAGGTTTAAAGATTGGATGGATTGGCAGATTGAAAGAATTGATGATCAGATTATTGAAGATTGAAAAGGTGGATTCGAGAGATTGGAAAAAAATTGGATCCTGCATTCGGGTCAAGAATGCAGTTTTGAAGGCAATCGATGCCGGCAAAACCACTGACGTCGACCGATTACTGACTGATGTCGGCGGCTGGAAGGTGGGAAAAAAGGCTAAAAATAGCCTTCTATCCATTTTCCCAACTGTCAAGTCAGTAGGTTGGGGTAAGAAACGGTCGAAGGTGATTTAATAGGCATGGGAGAATGAAATGGGGGGCTAGGCATTTAAGACTTGGCATGGGGTAGTGGAGGGCATCCAAGGAAGGGTATTCGAGGAGAGATGAGGTGGCATGAGTGAGGTGGCAAGGAGAGAGGGAGAAAAGAATGTTATTAATTTAAAATAGCTAATTATTTTAAATTAATAAGTGTGTGGGGGTTAGGAGTGTCGAAGTGGACGAAGGGGACCAAAGGGGAGAGGATGACCAAGGAGTAGACACGATTTCGGTGTCTACAATAGGCTATCAAATTTAACCTGTGGGTTGCTTTTATTATGACTTGGTCAGTTGACGTTGTTTAGGTTCACCTTCTTTTACATCCTTGATATTTATTTTCCACTTGTATTCTTATTAGGTTTCATACTCCTTTACCTTTATTATGTTATTGGATGTGGCCACTAGGTCCCACTTTTCCACTTAGTAACTCATCATTGCCCTCAAGTTTTACTTTGATATTTGCTTATGTCATCATTACAGCCACATAGATTATTCTCAACTTCCTAGGATGTTCATGCTTTGGGATAATATTATAATACCCCCAAGGTTCCAATCTCCTAGGAGGGTGCCATGTGTCATCTTTTTTGGACCTTAGGACCATGATCCTTTTCCAATGTTGTTCAACTCCTAGGTTTTCAGGTTAATATTGTAGTTGCTTCGAGCTTTTGGGCTTCCAAGAGGGTGCCATGTGGCTTCCCCTTAGGGACTCATCAAAATGGAGCTTTACCAATGTCAATCAAATTCCATGTATTTATTTTAATGCTTTAATGTTCTTAGGGTTCTAAGGTTTTGAGGTTCTAAAGGGCCAAGCCATTGGGATCATGCCATGTGGCACAATCTCGAGGCCTCAGGGCTTTAAAAGGACTTAATCTTTTTTTTTTAAATATTTAACTCTAAATCTATGTTTCAATGATATTTGGACATATATAATGATCTGAGGGACCTTATAAAGTCTTTAAAATGTTCAAAATACTTTAATGTAGACTTAGTTAATATCAATGAAGCATAAACAAGGCATAACTTCATATATGGAACCTACAAACCAAAGACCAAAATAGAACAATAGGGTCCCCATATAAAATATTAGAATGGGGTATGTTGGACCCAACACTATTTACTAAAAAAGCACACAAAATGAATTATATTCCAAGTGCATCTGAAAGGGAGTACACTAGCCTAACAGGGCAAGTACCCTGAGGGTCTAAGAGACTGAGGCAGTATAAAAATAGGCACAAGAAAGACCTAAGGATGGTAATGGAGGCTAAAATTTTATCAAATTTTTATCAAAACCCCTAAGACATAGGTCTAACAACCCTCCTATCAATGATGGACAACCCACCCAAAAAAATATTGAATAAAGGCATAAAAAGGGAAAGTGAAAAGGTAAAAAGAGTGAAATAAACTCTTTACAAATCATTTTTACCTTGCCACAAACCTGAGGAGAGATAAGAAAGTATATAAAACCACATGAAGGGTACAAAGGATAATGGGAGTGTATGAGGAGTGATCAAAAAATTTAGTTTTGTGGGTTTTTTAGAGGCCCTTCAAGAATTTTTACTAGATTTTGTTGGAATACATAGATAGATTGAAGCAAAATATAGGCCAAAATGTCTAGGAGGGGAAGCCTCACCTATAAGAACTAATTGAAGGTTGAAAAAATTCATGTGGTAGGTGTTTTGGTACTCTCTAGGGCTTTCCTGAATTCTCACAACCTAGGCCATGGGTTTTAATCAAAACTTACAACCTAGACTATGTCCAAGCCATGGGGTTTTGAAAACACACATCTTGTTCCTAGTCCAGGCCATATAACAACAAAATAACCTATGACCTAATCCTAGAGAAATAAAAAATGGCTCAACCTAGTCTAGAAGGGGACCTACAAACCAACGTAATGGGGGAAGAAGAAAGTTTAGACATCTTCAAGAGAAGATAGCAAATAATGTGCCTCCTTGAAAAGAGGGAGAGTAAATCAATGTGAAGGAATATTTAGACCCTGGTGAGATGAGACACATCTAAGAGTAAGTTGGATAATTACTACTCATATCATAAGACTAACACATGGGCATTGGTCAAGGATTCAAATATTGTGTCATACTTGGCAACATTTCTTAACTTACTGGTAAGAAGATTCTATCTATAGAAAGCTCATGGCCTCATGGGTCATGAATAGTCCAATTTATAGCCATCGGTCTTGGGTTGCCTTGAGTATCACCATTTATGTGAATCATTAGTGAGTGTTTCACCATGATGGGGGTCAAAGACACAAGACACAACCATAAAAGGACTATCTCAATACAAATCAAACCAAGAAAGCTATACAAGGGAGACAAAAATAATGTGATAAAGTTGTAATCATTAGAAAGAGACCAATGTTAATCATGGTGAGGGAAGAAGAGGTATGGTAAGATGCTCAAGTAAGATAAAGACTAATCAGATAAGACAATATTAAATCTCAATCAATCACAACCACTAAACCACATCACCCATATAAAAACCATAGTGAAGGAGAAATTGAATTAGTAGAGGACCAACTACAAGAAATTAATAACACTACTGATTGAAAGAAGCAAAAGACTATGTTTCTATCCCAAGATGCATCTAAAGAGGAGTGCACAAGTGAAACGATCAAGGAAACTATAAGGTCTGACAATAGACATCACAATAAGAATAATTTATCAAATGAGGGCATGGGTAGGGTGTTCTTACAAGCTCTAAGGCTTACTATGACACTATAGGCCCAATACTAACGCTATCTCAAAGGGTAAGCCACCACACAACCCTAACAAGCATCTTGCCCGAAGGCAGACCATTTCCTGACCTACTAATGCATGCCCTACCTCTGGGGGGCTAAAAGAGCCCTAAGTAATCCTAAAAAAAGGCTAAACAAAAGGGAAAATGTGGGAAAAAGGAAACAAAGAATCCAAATCTCTGGTTCACTAATCATGACCCAAAACATGGGAGCTCCATAAGTGGGGTCATTGTTAATGAACGTTATCTCTAAACCTAGGCAAGTAAGAGGGAGATAGTACATATAATTCATGGGCATGAACTTTTTATAATCCTTCATCTCATTAAATAGGTTGTGTTATAATGTGGATGGAATAGCACTTGAGATCCATCTCGAAAGCTCTAGTGACCTCAATGAGAGAGGTGTTAAGAGTGTTGATGCCACGATGGGATAATCATGATGAAGAGAGAAGCTCTATAGTCAGGGAAATGTCTTGAAAGAGGTCTCTAAAGAGTGAAGATCTAGCTTGATACATAGAATAAGGAGGTGTCAAAGAATGCACAAAAGGCATAATAGGAGTTAATTTCAATCGCTACTCATAAGGGTAAAACTATTCATCCTTAAGAAATTATAATTCAATAGTAGAAGCATTGGGTGAACCCATAAGGCCCCACATGGAGACATCCATAGCCTCATCAGATGGATTTATCTTAGCATAAATTAATTCCCAAGGATCTGATTCCACCTTCAAGGTTTGAACCTCACCTTCATGCACAAACTAGACCATGTGAAATGTCACCAACGTGATGGATTGCATGGCAATGGTCCAGAGATAACCAAGGATCATGTTCTATGATAGATCTAGTTCTAACACACAAAACTTGATCCTGACTATCTTGAGTCTAAACTTGACTTGAAGCTTCACATTTCCCACTATCACAATTATATCATTGTTAAAACCAATGCAATTATGGAAAGAATTAGAGAGATTCTTACAACTAATCCTAAGCTTTTTAAACAACTATAGTGTCATAATGTTAAACATGAGTACCTCATCAATAATGAATTTTTGGATAAGGAAATATTTGATTTACGTCTTAATTTAGAGTGATAACCTAACCCTCTTTATGAGAATAGAAGCATTAGACAAAGAGGCAATGTCAAAAGACAATATAGGAGGATGAGTATGATTGGGGATGTCAGAGTTAAACAAGACCTCCATGTCATCTTGTAGTGAACCCTCACAAGAGATACCAAGATCTTTAAAGATGAGTCCCCTTTTCTCAAGTCAAAGATGAAGATGGTCTAAAATTGAGATCCCAAAAAAAATGGACTATAACTCCTCTCTAAAAGAATGCATGAAGGGAGGGATATTATTCTAAAAGTCAAATCAAAGTTTGGTATTTCCCATTCCCTCGATAGGGTTTGTAAGCCCCATACTTATAGTCTATCTAATGTGGTTGGTCACCTAACCTAAATGCATGTTGACAAAATAGTCATACCCATTATAAGATATGTTAATATTAATAATGACCTTACTACTCTCATGCTTGGCCTTCCCTTTTGGTAAACCTCTTGCCTCAATGCTCATATGAACATGTCATAAATCTGATCATTTGAAAGTTTTGTACTACATGTATGGATGGTTGAATGACACCTACACATGAATTAAAAGTTATAATCACCCTTGGCATGAATCATAGATGTGAGTTATTATATTTTGAGGTTAAATGGCCTAGAGATATCAAAGTATTTGAGGAAGTTGTCTAGAATGAACTGAAAACTAGAAAGAGAATATGGTGATAGATTATGAAATCAAACAAAAGATATAGCTTATAGGTAACATGTAAATATATTCAAAATCATTCCTTCATCTTATTCCCAATCCATGTATACCATCATAAATGCCATGATATTCTCTATGGAACTAGCATCTTGAGTCCCATTGATCTTGGGCAATTCAAGGATTGGAGTATAAATGGTAATTACAAGAACCCAAGGGGCTAGATGATTCTTGTGGATATACTCATATTCATGGTTGATATCAGGTTAATGATAAGATCATTTAGGAGGCCTATAAGGGTCATGATTATGCTTACACAAGGGTCATCAAGACCATGGTCACATAAGAGATGGTGTCAAGGCAGCTCCCAATGTGGGGGATGCTCAAGATACGAATCTTCCAAATAATATAGTAACAACGACCATGAGAAAGGTATCATTACCTATGGGTATGATAAGATGACTATTGGCATTGTGGGAGGCTCATGATGACCTAAATCCTCATAGTGTTAGCCACATTCAGTAATACAAAGGTCTACATGAAGGTGTTGATGTTTGGGATAGGCATCCCAAATATCCCTAGTATATAAATTGTGATCAAAATTGACACACTCATTTGAGACCTTGAAATAAGGAATAAGAGGATAGGAAGGATCCACATGAGTTTGATGTTGAGTTGATTTTGGGTGACCATGTCTCTAAACATGGGAAATAGGGGGTTCTCTCCATAGATTCTCCCACTAGGAAATAGGTGGGGGACTCACATGAGAACTAATCAAGGCACTCAAACCAAACTAGGTTTGATCTTTGTCTCTATAATAAGTATGATGCCTACTCTTATGGGAAAAAAGGTACTCTTCATTGACATGAATCCCCCTAAAATAATCATCAATGATTGTGCTTAAATCAGTGAGCCTCAATAATGAAAGGGGTTCATATTCATCCCTCATAGGTGAATGAAAAGTAGTCTCAAGTCTCGTTAAGGTATCCTTAGACAAGTAAAGCTTGGATTGATAAAAAGGTGAGCAAGCCCATTAATTGTACATTTTTCAATATTTTTCCTTTGTAGAACATGAGAGGGTCAAGTTTACTATGTTGGGGGTCAAGTTTACTATGTTGGGGTGAGGTAACCTCTTGGGTCCTATGGTATCTATGGAATTCCATTACAGCATTAGCCTACTCATGAGTGAGCTTAGGGATAAGACCCTCAATCTTATAGTAAGGGCATCCCAAGGGTGGGAGACTATACGTGGATGTATTAAATAATAAAAATAAGGTAAACAATAGAAAAGGCAAATGGTCAGGGAACCAGTAAACATAATAACACAAAACCAAATAAAAGCCAAACAACTTAGAAGGGAGCCAAGACACAACTGAAGTCAAAGCCTCAGGATATCAAAGGGGAATTGCCTAAGAGATATCTAAACAAGAAAGAGCTAATTTGAAACCATATGTGAGGTCCCACCAAGCATGCCAGAATGTAGCTCCAAGAATCCAAATAGAGCCATGAGGGTTTTGCATATGGATACAAAAGGTATTAATCAAACACCTACTAGGATCAATGGCATAATGGGATACTAAATATCTATAGAGGCTATCTTGTTTTTAGGCTTGCACCAAGATATATATATATATATATATATATATATACACTTATAAAGTAGGCACAAATATCTCTAATATATAACCACAATAAATTAAGTATCTTAAGGAAAGAAACCAATGCATAAAAAATAGGAAAGCAAGCTAAATAAACAAGGAAGCACTACAAAACAAAAAAAAATTATTCATAAAAATTCATCTCTAACAATTAAAATATGTTTCTAAGGAGAGAGAGAGAGAGAGAGAGAGAGAGAGAGAGAGAGAGAGAGAGAGAGAGAGAGAGAGAGAGAGAGAGAGAGAGAGAGAGAGAGAGAGAGAGAGAGAGAACAAATTCAATTAAGAAAAATATTATGGAATCATAACTTACATTCTAAATTCTATGACTTCTCTTCTTACACTATTTAAATTATTTATAGTATAACCATATATATATGTATGTATACACACACATACGTGCGTGAGAGAGAGAGAGAGAGGAACAAATTCAATTGAGAAAAATATTATGGAATCAGAACTTACATTCTAAATTTTATGACTTCTCTTCTTGCACTATTTAAATTATTTATAGAAGACTCTAAAATCAACAATCAAAGATGAGGTAGGTCTATTTTTTATGAAAATTTATTGCCACTTAAAACCCCCTTTTGGCTCCTCATTAACTCATAATTTATAGTCCATCAACCATAATTTATTTATGTGGTCACATATTTTAATAAAATTCTCAATTTTATTTATTTTTCATTGAAGAAGTTGAGTATACTATATTAATATTGAACATGTTGCATAGATCACCAACAATGAAAGTAGAATTGGAAATGTCAAAAATATCTAGCAAGCTAAGTCAATAATGAAAGAAGACCCTAGACATGAAAATAATAATACATACAATATAAAAATTAAAATTTAAAATGTATATTTAATATATAAATGTTCATTTGATCATATTCAAGTTTTCTTATTTTTTTAATCTTCACCATTTATTGAGCTAATTCCATGTTGGAAGCAAGAAATTTCTAAAGCATCCTAAAAATAATATGCAACCATAAAATAATATTAACGTAAATATTTTGAATAGAAAATTCAAACATAATATAAGAGTTAGTGAATATATAAATGCATATGATGTTCCACAAGTGGATGATAATAAACTATATAAAGGATTCAACAATCACATTATGGAAAATAATAAGGCCCATAATAGTTTCTTTGTAGGAAAACATATGTCCAAAAATAAAAATAATATTGTTTTGGATAATAACCCATATATTTATAAAAAAACATGCACATCTAAAATACATGAATGCATACCATCCACTTAAGAGGATTGGTTTCAAGAAATTGAATTTTATCGCCAATGGGTAACTTGTGGAAGATAATCTTCCAAGTAATGGTTTGAGTCATGGCATCCATGTTGGGATTAAAAATGGTAGCTCCAAGACATGTCATTTAGATTTTGTAATCACCCAAAAGTGGTATTTGAGTGTTAAGAGTGATAATTGAGACTACCTATCCCTAACTTAGCTCTAGACCTATCTTAGAGTTTATTGTCACACTTATCTAGCCTTTGTGCAGGCTGCAGACATCCCTAGTCATCCCCAAAATAGTCCCAAACCTTTATTTCCTAATCTTGGCCCTTCATGCTTAGTGTTTTATCAGATGGCCACTAGTGCTATAATAAATACACTAACATCATATGGCGTTAGTGTCCCCAAAATGGCACTATTTCCCTTTGCCTTATCTCTTCCTAAATAGATATATTTTCAAAATTAAAACCTCTTAAGGTTGGTCTAGACATGTCTTATCATCAGCACAAGAAATAAAATATTATATATACATGAATTTTAGCCCTCTAACCACTATATGTAAATCAAGTACAAAATACACATTTAAATTTAGAACAAGATGAGCACAATTAAGCCTATAAATCCCTATTATATCCTACTTCTATATACTACTAACTGTAGCAGCCCTAAGCTTAGATTATCCAGATTTCTAGTCTGAAACACATTCAAATCACTTAAGGCCACTATCATCCTATCATCACTTGCACTTTTACTAGCACCTAGGTGGGGAGAACTAATTTAGGCTTGGTCCTTTCTCAAAGCATTTCTATGCAGGAAACTCTCTTCATGGTAAAGTGTTGAGGATGTCTAACCTACCCTATTAACAAACATATTGTTTATCTCAAGCCCTAGTCACATGGAGGGTTAGGATTTATAAAATAAATCAATCATTATAGGAAAAATACAAAGTTTTACAACTCATGCACATAGGAACAAACCCCAAATATCTAGACATAGGTACACCTAAAATATTAGGATAGTCCTACACAAAGGACACTAATGCCAATATAAGGACTCTACCACCACATTTCCAATAATGGTGCTATTGTCCAATTATGGCACTACTATCTAAGAATGGTTCCAATACTAGGATCTAATTTAGGACACTCAACCCAACTTCCATCTTAGTTTCCAACACCCAAATCATTTGTATTAGGTGTTTTCCAACCAAGTTATTACTTGCACTATTTATTACTATTTTTAGAAAAGTTAAAGCTAGTAAATTCTATAACAAATTCATGGTTGTATTTATCGCATATTATTTCCTTAATTTAGTCTACTTAGCTCATTAACAAATATAGGATTTACATACACTAATTCTTAAAGGATTAAAACATTTGGTGAACCCAATTTACTTTGAATATTACACAAAACCTAATCCTATATAAACCTAGGGTTTACATTTCCAGCCTTCCCCTAACACTTAGATTTTATATCCATATATCTTTTGATTTTTCTTTGAAATAATCATGATAGAATAATTTTATCACTTTTTTTTGTAAATTTCAATACTTTCATTTACATGCTTGTTTCTTGTAATTCAGAATGAACTAAAAAAATTACATAAACACATGTATAGATGATGCATTATATCAATTGAAATATATGTCATATTTCATTTTATCTCTAGAATGTTATTATTATCTTATGCAGAATTCAATTAAGAAAAAACCCTTACATAGATAGAGGATTTATTACATAAGTTAACAATTATATTTCAAGTTTTAATGTAATATATTATGCACAAGAAAGAATCTCCTCCTCATCTCAATGAGGGTGATAACTACTTCCCCTCTAAATAGACCCATGTTATCACTCCTCTATGAGATGAAGCAACCTATACTATTATTAGTAATACCCCTACTCAGCCTATCTACACCTCTCCCCTATAGGACGTGTGCATATATGTTTAATCAGAAGCAACTAGGGTTTGTACTTGTGCGACTTTAAGGGATCAAATTATCAGTATGACCAAGCTAATATTAGCATTATAGAATCAAAATTAGTTGTTAATTAAAAACTTCACATTATTGGAAAATCACATTACATATACAAAGTCTTCATAACATTCTAGTGTAATCCATGTATATGCATCTACACCTAGCAAAGTTGTTCCTACCACTCTTTCATATCCAAATCATAAAGTACAACACAATGAATCTAGTATGAGTTATTCAAATATATTACAAGGGTCCAATAAGATTTCAAGTGAGATATTAATGGAAATGATTAAAGTTAAGTTCATCAACCTTGTTATGCCTATTTTCTACACCCCGCTAAAATTTTCAAAATATATACTTGCTGCCATAGAGATGACCCTATCATAAAGCCTAAAACTGTGTTGGGGACCCTATTGATTGATAGTTTTTTTGGATGCATCTTTTATTATGAAATTATAATGATTTATTGATAGGTTTGGTTTATGTTTTAAGTGGTTTTGAAGATCATTGTGTATAAATTAATAAAATATGCATATATGGTTATAGATATGACCAGTTGTTTTACTATTCAAATTTAGTAAACTTTGACAATTTCAGTTGTTGCATGGATTTTCATTTTTTAGTCATATTTGATGATTTATATGATGTTTTGATCTTTATAAGTAGTTTTGATTTATGATTCAGATAGTAGTGGTGATATGATACTTTGAAATATATTATAATTAGTATTGGTATGATCAAAAGTTACTTTGAAAATCTATACTTGATGAATAACTCAGTTTCATCACTACTTGATATGATGAATCAAATATGTTTTGAATGGTTTAGTAACACTCATATCTTAATTCATATAATTGATAGTCTAGTTTGTTTTGATTCTTGATACATGGATCATGTCATGAAAGATCAATTTGCATATGAAATTTTTATGGTGATCATAGTTCAAAAACATGTATTTCATTTCTTAAAGGTCGATAAGAGATTGATGTAACATACACATTTTGTGGAAAATCATATATTTCATGATCATTTCACTATAAAATGAGATGAAGGAGATTTATTTGTATAAACTTTACATGTATGTACAAATTATCTAAAGGGACCTATCCTAGCATTCATGGCATATTTTAATTTTAAGACTAAGTCATAATGGTGTGCAATATATGAATTAGTCATGGGCCTAACTTAATTCACAAGTGTTGATGATCCTTTTGTTTAATCAAAAAACAATTTAAGGTATTTAACGTAAATTGTACATTTTATGCATTTGTGAAATATAACTATTGGCTTAAAGGTAGAACACTAAGTTTGAAGGACCCTTTGGTCACTTTGCTTAGTTAATCAATAATGTTGATATCATTATGAAATGCATGAGTCACAAGATACTTCAATGGATGACAAATCAAACATTAGATCGAGCTAAACACCACCTAGAAGATTGGACCATGAACAAGGTGAGTTGGAGAATGCATTTAAGTTTAGTTGTGTCTGCATAGTGCTTCGAGATTATTCAAAGATTTGGTGGTATTGGGAATTAATTATGACTAATATGCTTGGATGATGTAATTTAGTAAAGTGTTTATGTGAATTTTAGTTGGTTGCCAAATTTGATAGGGCTGACAAACTACTTAACAGGATTACTAAGCACACCATTAGTTAATGCCAACTAATGAAAAACAACCACATCATTGGGTCAGTTATGGGTTGAAGGTGAGTGAATAAAAGGTTTGTTTTTTCTTAATTTGTGTTCATTTATTTTCAATCTCTATGTAGGAGTGAAGACCTGGTAGGATATTTGGTGAATTGTAAAACAAAGTGTGGAGAGAATATTTGGCAAGGATTTAAGCGTGAAAACCATGTATGTTCATGACAAGTTTTATTGGTCTCTCTTCAAAAATTATGTGGATGAATGAAGTTTTAAAATTAATAAAATAAAGTTTCACGTGATTTTTGGTTTGCATGAAAATAAAGTTCTAAGATTTTTTATTTTTTGGAAAGAATGAGTAGTATTTTGAAATCTTCAATAATTTTCCACGTGAAGTTGTTGTCATTTGTTTATGGTCTGAATTCAGAACTATAGTTTGAAACATATGAGTTTAACCATGTTGAATTTTTGAAAGATGCATAATTTTCTTGAAATGTTTACAAATATGTTGATATTCTTTCATTGCATGATTTGAGTTTTCTAGAAAATATGTGCATGCAATCATATATAGAGAATAAGAAGATTTATTACAGTTTGTATAGACCCTTGCATGATTGAATGAAGTTTTGTTATCTAAAGAAAAAGGTTATATAAGAGTTTGAAAGATTCACATATAGTAGGGTTTCTAATTTTTGAATATTTTGAATTCATGATCTTGCTCTACATGAATGACATGGTACTGTGCATGGAAATTTGATGTCATTTTGAGAAATAGGTGAATGATAATTCCTAGTTTGGTTGATTATTGAAGTATAATGGTTGGGTTTTATATTTTCAAATGGTTTTTATAGATAGCTATATTAGGAAATATTTTGAGAAACTATTTTAGAGGGTATTTAGTTTTTACAAATGTGCATTTTTGTCAATATCAACACAAAGATTGCTTGCATTTTTGGGCAAATGAAATTTAGATTCATTTTATGGAATAATATAAGAGATTATGACCTAGTTGCATGTAGATAATTGAAGTTTTTGACATTTTATCATGCTTAAAATTTTGAGTTTTTAGGGTTTCTGTCCATGACATACATTTGGATAGCTTTTTGCTTTTCTATTTTGGGCTAAAATAATGATAGTTTTATGCAAATGGAAAAATTTTAATTCTTTGCTAGTTGTCATCATGTATGAAGATTTTTGGTCTCAGTTTTGGAATATTTTAGAGTAGCTAAGCATGAAGATGCCTTTTGCTGAAAATAGTAATAGACTTAGGGTTTATATTTGTGGGGAATGCTTGAGTAGTTTCCTAGACAAAAGACAAACAAGTTTGAGAATAGTGATGCTAATGAACCTAGAAAATAATAAAAAAATTCAGTGCATATAGTTTTGTTACATATATGATTGGTTTTGTAAACTATATGTTAAATTTATCAAAGTATATTTGGAATGGATATTTCAATTTGATTGATTTTGAATATATTCAAAGTCATGAAGGTTGTTGAAATTGTTTTGCATAAATTGGTTAGTCTACATCAAGCAAACTTATGTAAATTAGTTTGCATACATTTTGAAAGTTGATGATTTTGGGCTCATGCATATATGTGTGAATATAAACATTCATAAGGTCACACATTGGTTAGTTTCAGTTGATTTATGGGTTTGATATGATGGTAATCATCTCATAAATCTATTCTAGTTTCATTGATAATGTGTTTAACAATGTTTGAAATTGGAATCATTATGTGAAAATGTGAAATAGACCAGTCAGCTATGGATAGAATAATAATAACATAAATATGTGTGTGTGTGTGTGTGTGTACGTGTGTGTGTGTGCATGTGTGCATACATGCGTGCGTGCGTGTGGATACTTTTGGAATGGATTTCAAGCTATTGGAAAACATGAAGTTACATTTAAATTTTTATCTCAATATTGAGGTTTTGTACTTTTCTTTAAGAATGGATATTGATATTTAAAATTTTCTAAAATTGATATCAGATTCCTAGGAAATCAATATAATTTGAATTTAGAAATAGTGTAGTGTATTTTAGTGTAATACAATTTTTAGTACTTGTAGTTTTATCTTTTTAAACATTTATTTCCAAGATTAGATTTGATTTTTATCTTTTAGATTAATCGATATGTCTAGGTGGGACTAGCAAACAAGGAGTAATAATGATGGAGGATGGGGGAAAAATTCTAATAGAGGCAATAATTAGTTAGGTTTTAATAGAGGTTTTAATAGGGTTGGATTTCATGCAAGACATTTTCGGCCTAGAGTCCATAGGGGCACAAGGATGTCTATTCATTTTGATGCTTATGACCCATATTTTTAGAATATTTTGAATAATTTGCCTATTAACTCAGTTAATAGAGGTTATAAAGGTTATAGGGGATTTTGTGGCCGAATACCTTAGGAATATGGTCATTCCTTTAGATGTACCTTCCCCTTCTCATGGAGACCTTGCTGGAAAGTGTAGAAAGTTGAGACTATCAGGTGCCCATAGTCAACCCCTTTTGAGGTTTGAAAGGTTGAATTTAGGAGGTCAAGGGTGTGCTAACAGAAGGAAAACCATATATGTTCCACTTCAAACTATTGAGAAGAGATTGTTGTAAAAAATATTGAAGCTAAGGCACCAAGAGAAGTCAGGTTGCTGAAAAGGATTAAGTTGGAAATCAATGACAACACCATAGATATAGGGACTAGATTGCTACCATTCCCTACAACAGAGATGGAATATAATGTTTGTCTTCATGAGTAGGACAAATAAGTTATTGAAGTATTATCAGATTTGGATGACTGTTGGTCATCCAAGGGATAATTTCTATTTAGTGTTGACTTTTTCATTTAAAACTTGATATTATAGCTTGACACTGATACTTTAGACTTGATAAATTTTGGTAATTTTGGGTAAATGCAGTGATTTGAAATTTGTATATAATTATATATGCTAAGTTACTTAAAAATGCATTATGGTTTAAACATGAATAATATTTATCAATTTATGACTTATTTATTTTATGATTGATATGTATTTTATTCTATTATTAATTAAAATGGGTCCCCATCCGTTAAGATTAGTACCCTAGGTTTATTACTTTAAATATCTTGTTCAAATTAATATTCTTCAAGTCTTAATTAAATATGTCTTCAACCAATTTTAGTTTAATTAATTGACTTTGTTTAAAGTCAATTAGTTAATATTAACTAATAACTAACTAAAGTTAGTTATAACTTATTTCTCAACTAAGTTGAAGGTATAAGAAGAGATCAAGCATTCATTTGAAGATAAAATCACATGTATTGAAGACTTAAGTATTTTCTGAAGTCCATCATTTATCTCTTTTTTTATACATCTTTTTTAAGATAGTATAACTTTTTTAGATAGACCCAATGGTACCTTATTGATAATTGAGTAATTGATTATGCAATACAAGTATATCCAGTGTTATTTATCATCTATTAATTATTATCTAAAGTTTGATAAGCTTAATATCTTTTGATGATTTCTATTTGAAATCCTATGCATAGATTTCAAGTATTCAACCCGAATAATGATGATCACTTTACTTTTTCCTGACATGTCATTGATCTATTTTGATTACAAAGTTGTCATTCAAAGTTTTGTAGAGAAAGGATGTTGGTTTTCTCATTTATTTATTTATTTATTTATTTTTTTACTCAGATGATTCTCATATTGGGACTTGCACATCTTTTGTAATTATTTGACTTTAACTTTAATATAAATAGATTTTTCAAATTTCTTCTAAATCTAGTTTCATTGTTTTGATTATCTTGGATATAGTTCAGTTTTCTTTAAAGTATTTATTGTCTTAATTAGTTTACTTTAGATTATCTCTTTTTTTTCTTAGATTAGTTATGTTCTTTCTTTTAGATAGTTATAGATTTTTCTTAAGTTATTTATTTGGCTTTTTATAGATTGATATTTTGATATTTAGATCCATATCTGTTTCAATTTATCATTAGTTTTATAATTTTCATTTAAGTTGATCTTTTGATATTTTCTCATTCCTTTAGTTTAGCTTATCTAGTTTAATTTTAATTCAAATAGATTTTAAGTTGTTTAAGCTTTGGTTAATTGTCTTGTTTTGTTGAAAGTTTCTTAGTTCCTTTAATTAAGTTTTCTCTTAGATTCAATTTTAATCTTATTTTCATTATCTTTAGATAGTTTTATCTAAATATTTAGCTTGATTAGTATTTTAGTTTTGATTTCTTTATTTCATTTAATGATTTTTCTTAGTTTAAGTTTAATTTTTTTTTGTTTGAGTCTTTACTTTTCTTGATTTAATTCAATAGGTTGTAGTTTTGTTTTAGTTCTTAGACTAATTCTTTATCTTTTCCTTATTTTATAGTTGTCTCTCAATTAGTTTTATTTACTTAGATTTAATCCCAAAGTTATTCTTTGTTTATCTTTAATTAGAATACTTTCTTTAGATAATTTCTCTTGTTTTTATTATTTTAGATCAATTCTAGTTTATCTCTTGCTTTAAATTAATTTTTATTTAGAATTTATTTACTCCTAAAAGTGTTCTCTTAGTATATTTTCATGTCTTATTTCTTTTTCTATTTAGAATAGGATCTCTTTCTTAGTTCATTTTTTTGTTCTATTTTATTTCTCCTTGCTTTAGGATAAGTTATTTATCTTTGTTTCTTTGTCTGTTAGTAGTTTTTTTACTCTTTTGCTTATGTGTTTGTTTCCCTCTCATTCTTTGATCTATCTCTTCTATTAATCTAGAAATCATTACAAGAAAGAAGTGAAGACATCATTTGAATATACGTATATATTACAGAATCATATTTCTATTCTTCAAGAGACTATCTAATTCATAAGTTTTCTCTATCAGATAGAATAAATTATAGATTCTTATATTAACTGATTCATGATTTGATAAATAGATTTCTAATTTTTATAATGGAATAAGTTGTCTTGATAACTTGTTGATTATTTCCAAGAATTTATAATAAAAACCCTCTCATATCTTTAGGAGCTTAGATGAACCTTTAGAACCCTTACGATTAGATTGGTATGATTCCAACTTGACCTTCATGATAGGTGAAAAGGTTGATTCATTAATGGTACAATTTTCATCATCAACAAACCTACCTCCTTTACACCCAATGAGGAGACTAGATATTATTGTGCATATCATAGAATACATAGACACCACACAAATTCATGTTTAAAAATGAAAAGGAAAATACAATAGATAATGGATATATATGACTCAAATAGTCACATATCATCCAAATAACATATAATGGCACATACACAAATTTAAATAGGGTAAAATTTAGAAACAGTACAAAAATGGTTACCAAAGCATAACTCAAAATAACAAAAGGTTCACAAAGCACAACTAGAGCAAGAAATAAGACAAAAAACATAGGTAAATAAAGTAAGAGATACAAATCTACCTCTCTAAAATGAGGCTCAAATTTTAAATTAGTATGGGTTTGGAAGAAAATATATACAATAGTTTGATTATCACGGTCAAGGTTTGGAAAAATAGGCCTAAGGAATCACTTCTCCTATTCTATTAGTTGATAATGTTGGTCAACAAGGTTTGGAATTTATTGAACATCCTAAGGCAAATAATTCACAAATACAATTTATAAAGGCAACAAGTTTGAATACATAGGAAATGTTACAAAAAGAGAGAACTTAAATTGCAAATTCTACATCATGCTAAGTCAACAAACATTCTAAAAAAAGGCTTTCTATAAAAAGAGCTCCACAACACCGTATGTCTACAATAAACATAGTTTCAAAGGAAAAAATCACAATCAATATTATAAAACACAATTTAAAAAGGTCAACTCTATAATATGAGGTAATTCCATTTAGCATTTCAGGTTATAATGATTTTGATGATGAATAATACTCAAATTCCTACTGCAACACCATTTAAATACAACATAACAATCACACTACATGAGAGATTACCATTATTATTTTTGACATAAGACAAATTAATAACAATTATCCCCTGAGACTCATCAATTAATATTGTTCCTCCCTTATTGTACATGCTTTCCTTATCACTTGCTCCTTGTACATAGTTTATTTTAATTTTCCTTGTTCATAACTTATACTCAAAAAATACAAAAATAATAAAATATTTTAAAAACACAAAAATATTATCATATTCACTTAGAAAACACAAAATTATGGATTTTATGCATTGTTATGTTTACATTTATTGTATTTTCAAGACACTACATATGCTAGCTATCTTAGTATAGTCTGTTTTATCATACATACATGTTTCACTTGTTCTTGTTGAGTTCTTGTAGATTGCTACAGGACTTAAGTCCATTACATTGATTCAAACTTATTATGATCTACCCATATAGAGAATATATACTGATACATGGGTCTTTACTTGACACATTCACCCACTTGGGAGCACCCTATACATAGTTTTGATTACCATTTATATCCTTTTATACTCTACATCCTAGCTTTAGGATTGTTATATCTTGATATTGATCATGCTACTCTTACTTAATTTTTTTGAAATTTATTACTAATTTAACTTAGCATATATACATTATATCTCTTATAGATATTTATATTCCATATTCATGAATACTTTCATTTCTAACTTTCCTAGTTTAGACTTGATTGTATTTCTATGCTTCTTTTATTCAAGGGCATTTAAATATTCCATTATTCTTTAGCTCTATGCCACTTATATTCACAATATGTATACTTTGGACATACACCCATGTCATTGTGTGTGCCTTCCTAATTGTTTATGTGTACATTTGAACATGTCCTTCTATGTGAATTTAATCCTATTTCCTTATTGCTTATTTATGTGGACATTTTAACATGTCGTTGTATGTCTTGTTTTCTCATGATTTAGTGACATGTGCCCATATCCTTTATATTATGTCCCCTTGGCCTACTTTGTGTTCCTCATGTGTTTTGTATGTATGATTTCTTGTATGTGTCATGGCTATGACACTTGTCCTTGCTTGTTACACACACCATTTTTTGATGCCATGAGGGACCTTATGCATCTATGCTTCTTAATTCGGTATCATGACGGACATCATGCCCCATTCCCATAGGTAGCTACCATTTATTAATCATATTTATTTCTATATACATTGTTACATCTATCTTGACACCCTTGTGAATGCTAAACATGACATACATCTTACATTACATACATATGCTAAGATCATCTTATATTTTAATGTTATGTATGTACATTATATTGGATTATTATGTAGTTATCATAAATACTCTGGCTAACACACATTTTGTAGAGTTTTTTATTTTGAGGATAGTTCTTTCAGAGGTTCAACAACTCCCCTCAAAAGAGGGGGCATTCACATGGGTTTGTCATATATATCAAGGTCTTATATTGTACTTATAATACATTTTTTAGCACACATGCTCAATTACATAAAATCAAACATAGGTAAACACAGTGAGAAAATAATGGCCCAAAAATTAATATAGCTGCATAGAATTTAGACCAAAAGGAAACAAACACCCAAATTGGGACACTAGCACCACATGATGTTATTATACAATATGTGGTGTTACTATCTAGCAACCTTAGTTTTAGAATAATCTAGATTAGCCAAAATAGTACAATAGTTATAGTACAAGTTTACACAAATTGAATTAAATTTTTATCAATTATACTTAGTTTTGCTCAGATTCATACTAGTTCATCTCATATTCATATCAATTTACTTAGATTCGGGGCATCTAGTGACACATGACCATTCCTATATTTAATTTAGATAGCTAAATATAGTTTTTTACAATACAATCCAAAATCCTTATACTCAGATATCAAATTTTAGGGTATGTGGGTGGTACATTATTTATATATTCTCACTTACACATTGGTTGATTATATGGAATGACAAATTATATGTCATTCTCTACATCGTATACACCTAACATTATATTTTATGTTGTACACTAGTTTTATGCCTACTCCATCTGTAGTGGTTGGTATTCTCAAATGGCATGAAGCTACCTAATGTACCTAAGTGGATGTAGAGCCAATATACATAGTTAGATAAACCTAATTAGACATTTATAATACTTTTCATAGTTTAGTTTCAAATGCATCTACTACACATGGGTGACAAATGATGGAGACATAGCCTACTTGAGTTCTTGAGCCACCTGTATGAGAGGGTTGAACACACTATCAGTCTAATCCTATCTATTCATAGGTCATGATCCACCAAACAAGGGTGGGAAATGATGGATTAAAAAATATATTTAGCTCTTTAGGCACCCACACATGAGGATTGAGAAAGTTATCAACTTAATCCAAGCTATTCACTGATTGATAACTATATACACATACATGCACATGTTTTCACTAAGTTTATGCATTGGTTCACATAACCAATGAAATGTGTTCATTCCTTTCCTATTTCTTATCTCTTTACTCACTTTTACTTAGTTTTACTTCTTTACTCAATTTAGTCTTTTGATTTTGATATAACTTAAGTAAGGATTGATTTATGCACGTTCCATTTGTAGGACACACAATTGAGGATGCTTCACATACTTAAACCCAGCTTCATGAGCTTCACTTCTAGGTAAGTCCATGTACACTTATTTTTCCTTTATCCTAGTCATTTCACTTTACACATTCCTAAAATAAAGGGGGGGAATGTAATCACCCAAAAGTGGTATTTGAGTGTTAAGAGTGATACTTGAGACTACCTATCCTAGAGCCTATTGTCATATTTTCCTAGCCTTCAATTGGGCTATAAACATCCCTAGTCAGCCCCAAAGTAGTCCTAAAACCTCATTTCTTGATCCTATAACTTCATGCATAGTGTTTTGCTAGCTGGATACTAGTACCATAATAAGGACACTAGTGCCACATGGCACTAGTTCCCCCAAAATGGTGCTAATTTCTTTTGCCTTATCTTTTCCCAAATAGATATATTTTCAAAACTAGAACTTCCTAAGGTCAGCCTAGATAAATTTTATCATCCACACAAGAAATAAAGTATTTTATATACATGAATTTTATCCCTCTAACCACTAGATCAAAATTAGTTATAAAACACACATTCAAATTAAGAATAAGTTTAACAAAATTATGTTTATCAATCCCTATTCTTCCCTACTTCTACATATTACCATCTATAGTAACCCTAAGCTTAGATTATATAGATTTCTAATCTCAAGCACATTCAAGGCACTCAAGGAAAATATCATACTATCATCACTTTCACTTACACTAACACTTGGGTAGGGAAAACTAAATTAGGCTTGATCCCTCCTCAAAGTATTAGTATGTAGGCAACTCTCTTTGCAATAGGGTGTTGAGGATGTCCAACCTACTCGACTAACAAACACACTTTTCAACTAATGCCCTAGTTACATGAAGGATTAAGGTTTGAATAATAAATTAATCATTATAATAAAAATATAAGGTTATAGAACTCATGCATGTAGGAATATACCCCATAGATCTAGACACAAGTACACCCAGAAGCTAGGAGCAATCTTACAAAAAGGACACTACCACCACATTTTCAATAGTGGTGTTATTACCCAATTATGATGATACTATAGATTAGGGGTTTTGACACCAAAATTTATTTTAGGACACTCAGACCAACTTCCATCTTAGTTTTTAGCACCTAGATCATTTATATTAGGTAATTTCTAGTTAAATTATTAATTAAACTATTTATTGCTATTTTTAGAAAAGTTAAAGCTAGTCAATTCTATAACAAATCAATGGTTATATTTATTTCATATTATTTCCCTAATTTAGTCTAATCAACTCTCTAACAAACATAGGATTTACATACACTAATTCCTAAAATTTTAAAATAGCTTCATTGAATTTTCATTTCTACTTTGAATTGAGCCTTTGTTTTAAAGATAACCCCAAGATGAGCTTATGGTAAACACATTTCAATAGGAGTGGCCTAACCTGTTATTGCTAGTCCATATCTAGTTCATCATAAAGTTTTATTGAGTAATATTGGATGACATCTTAGTAAGGAGTGAAGTATCGATGAGTTGAAATATTTTAGTTATATGAGTCCTCTCAACTACATGTAAGTCAAATATAACCTTTAAAAGAGACCAATGTTTCCATTAGAAGCATGAAAAATACCAGAGATATCCAAAATGATGCATACCTTTTTTGAATAGGCATTTTATTTTAGTCTAGAGTACACACCAAAGGGAAGCTTGTTGATTCACACATGCTTATTTCACCAAATGGAAGAGGTAGGAAAGATAATATCATGTTGAATGGAGTTACATTCCATTCTAGTAGTCAGTAGCTAAAAACATTCTTAACATGATTTTAAAATACTATTAAGATGAGAGAAGGCAAATATTTTGAAGTATTTAACAATAAAAAACTTGTCACTCATATGTACTTTGTCCCAGGTATTTGGAAGTGGCAATGGATAACCTATGATGAACAAACACGTTTCAAGGTTCAAAACTGTGCAGAGTATGAATGATCCATTTATAAATTAAACATTTACCTTACGTCTAATAATCTATGATGCCAAGGCCTCCTTTATTTTTGGGTCAAACACATTTTTTATAGGAGATGTACTTCATATATTTACTGTCATTCTAATTGGCCCAACTAAATTTCTTAATAAGTTTGATGAATCTAATGTAGTTATTTTATAAATTAACCAACATGAAGAGTAATAGACATGTGATGCAACAATGGAGTTATTTTCAAGTTTAGTTCTTCTGAAAAAGGAGAGGAAATTGGATCCCAAATAATCAATTTTTTTTAAAAAATTATTCAAGAGCCAATTCCACATGTCACTAAGAGAAACTCTAAGTCTAAGGGAATACTCAAATATATTTTAATTTATCCATGTTAGATTCAACACCATTCATGAGAAATCCAATGGGAAGTGGGGTTAACTTGAATCATAATGATTTATTTCCTAAGAATTGAAATTTTAGAGTTTGAAATAACATAATAAAACACAAGTACTTCTATTGCATGACTATTTCTTTTCATTTTTTCAAATAAAAAACATGCTATTATTAATAAAATTCTTTAATAAGTTTCATGTTATATTATCTTTGCAATAGGTATCCAAGATCCTCCATGGCCAAAACATATAAATAATGAGCAAGAGGACAACCTTGGCAATTGGATCATTGGAGAAAAAGGGGTTTAGTAAACCAACCATTCATTAAGATTATAGCCAAGGAATCATTAAAAATTATTTTGATGTGGTGGAATGTTTGATTCCCAAAACTCAACCATCCAATAATATTAAGGATACAATACCACTTGATTCTATCATATGATTTGTTAAATTAAATCTTGATGATAAGAGCATTTTGGTTTAGGTCCATTCTATAGTTTTCCATGCTTAAACTAAGTTGTCCAGAATGTACCTCACCATGAAATCTCACTTACTTGCATTCAACAATATATTTCACCATGGATATAATATAATTGGTAGTAGCCTTAGTAATGATCTTATAATAGGTATTAGGGAGAGTGGTGGGTCTCTAACCAATTATGTTATCTATATTATTGTTACCTTTAGGAATGATTTATTAATCCTTGATTTATAAATATGCCAAGGGATCTAGGTTATTAAACCTCAAGATAAACTTGGTATAAATATACATGTACTATAGGCCACATGGACATGAATAACTTAGCCAGTAAACCATACAAGTTGGGGATTTTTCCATCCACCATAGAGAGGAGAGTATGTTCCAACTCACTGAGGGTAAATAACCTGTTTCAAATGATCATGAAGGTCCCACATGATCTTGATGGGGATACATTAGCTCATTTCACTTCTCATTTCATTGTAGAACACATCATGAATAATATCATCAATGAAGAGAGTATTAAAGTGGTAACTAAATGCATTCTTAATAGATCAACAAAGTAAGAATAATAGTTTCCATTGTGGTCAATGATGGGCATTATCCTTTGATTTTTATGTTTGTGAATTAAATACTAGAAGAAAAAATTGAAGCCTTTGTCCCCACTCTATAATATAGGTAAGTTGAGAGTGTATGTGATCCTCCAACCTTGATACAACTCACATTATATTATCTAATTTTGCAAAATAACCACTACTTTTTGAAGGTTTTCATCTAAGGGGTTAGATAGGAGGAGTTTACATTCTTCCTCAATTATCATCCTTATAGAATGTTCTCTTCTCTTTTCGGCCCATAAAACACTTTCGCAATTTAAGAGTAATGAAAGGAGGTGCATTTTTCAAGGGATGTTTTCTTACCAAAGGATCAAGTTTCCCTTCATGGGGTTTAGGGATTGAATCCAAACAACTACGAGGGAAACCATAAAATACTTATTATTAAGGTGTTAGACATTGATTTTTAAGGTAAAATTACAAGAATAATCTTCAACATCAGTAATATAGAGATATAAATTTATAATAATACAATAAGATAATGTGGCTACAAAATCTAAGCATACCATTTTCTCTTGAGAAAAGAGAATGATTTGAAGATTTTGGGATAACTAGAATCTGTCCAAATGACTAATTTTTTTGTCAAGACAAAGTTTATAGTTCGACTATGTGCACCAATATTTTCCCTATGAGTGTCATAATTTCCATGTAAGGGGTCATTAGTTCCTAAATTATTTTTACAATAGAGCCAAACCCTAAATTTAATTCTTGAGAAATTTTATACTGGCCAAACCAACTTCAATTTATCTTTTTTTCAATCATATTAAAGTCTCCTCCAAAAATCCACTTAGTAGAGAGAAGTTTTTCTCCCATCCATTTCCATATTTGGGTTTGGGTAGGTAAAGGATAAAGGTGGATAAAAGGGGGGACTTAAAATGACACTTTTTTTCCGAAAATAACAATATTTAAACTTGTAGAGAAAGTTAGAGACACTTGGAAAAATAATTTGACAATGATGTAAGAATATGAATTGTGTCATTTTTAATGTAGTTTCTAGATATATAGTTTTTTTGAATACCTAGATGGAAAAAGTGTGTGAAATAGATGCATTTATGACAATGAATTGATCTTTTTTTGTAAAAAGATAAGGAGATTGCATGTGTATGAACACATTTTTTAGAGTAAATGATTGAATTGTTTATGAAATTTTATATATAGATAGATGAAATGTCTAAGATTGTTGAAAATATTTTTTTGATTAATTTTTAATATATATATATATATATATATATAATAAATTTACAAGTCAAGATAGCTATAAAATTGAAATTGCAAGTGTACGAACACAATTTTTTGACCTTAACTTCTTTAATTCTTTTTTTTAAACATACATAATGATGTGTAGATTGTTGAGATATAAGTTTTATAAAGTTCTGGTAGATGGTCAAAAATTGACAAAGGTATTTGTAATGATATGTATATAGTCCATACTGAGGTATGTAGTGTATAAATTAAGTAATAATTACAATTGATAGTTTAACATTGAAAAAAATTATACATTTTTAAAATACATTTTCCCATCTATAGATCCATATAATGTTTTTTGAAAAATAAATTAATATGACTAATTAGATGTGTTGTTAAAGATAAAAAATACATAAATTTTTAAAAAATCAATTGGGTTGGTTAATGATAGGGTTCAAGCTAGGTTCGGACCCCCTACACCTAAAACTAAGCCTTTTTGTTAGGGAAAGAGTTAAAGTAAAAATTTGTAAATTTTAAAAGGGTGTATGCCCTTTGAAAAATGATAAAGGGCATATTCCCTTTAGAGCAGACAAAGGGCATACACCATTTAGAGATGATAAAGAGTCTTCTTTAAAGGGTGTACACCCTTTGGAGAAGACAAAGAGTCTTCTACAAAGGGTATACACCCTTTTGGAGTCAAAAAAGTCATTTATAGTTTTGTCCATTTATATCTACCACAGAGGGTGTGCATGATTTTTGAAATCATGCATGCCATTTATGGTTCATGAATTTTGTTTATTTGTTTATGGTATTGACTCATTCATTTTTAAAAATTCAAACTCATATTTACTACTAAAACTATGTAAATTCTACAAATTCTCCATTCACTTTGTCTCAATCACTATAAATTCTTCAAATTTTATTCTACACTTAGACTTGTTTTAATAAAGATAATAAATGGGGTTAGGTAGTCATCACAAATGATGAATTAAGGAGCTAACAAATAAATAAATTGAAGTGAAGAGAGAAAAGGAAAGAAAAATATAAGAAAATAGGAGGGCATCCATAAGAGCTTCTAGGAAAGGTGAATGCACTTCCTCCACACCAGGTAATATTTCAAATAAAAATTGTAGACACTCATTTTCATCTGTGTTTCATGTCTATAGCAGACTTCAAATTTATTTTTAAAAAATCGTGAAAATTAAGCTTAGAAGTCACCAACATACCTAAATTCATCTACGCATGGGATAAAAGCACCCAAAATCATGTTGAAGCTTCGTTATTTATGACAATGCCAATACCAAAACCAAACATTCAACACCATATCTTTGTTGCTACACAAGAAAAAGAATCAACATTAAAGTCAAGTTTTATTTTTGAATCGATATTAGATTTAGTATCAGAAGCAAAATCAATGTCAGTCTTAACATAAGATTTAGACTCCTTTGATTCAAAATCAGTTTTAGAATAAAAAAATATTAGTGGATGTTATACCATTGGTTACATATGAATTGTAGATCAATTTAAATACATTTATGATCCTTCCATAGTGTTTGAGGATGATTACTTTAGCATCAACACAATTTTTCATAGTATCTTCTATGAGGATTGTGCTACCTCTTTCCATTCCATTACCATTTCACTTTTCATTAACACCAACCAACCTAACCATTATATTGACATTTTAACTCCTACAAGTGTTGATTGGGACCAATAGAATCACACATTTTTGAACTACATCCATGGTGACATATGAGTTGTAGAATATAAGGGGGACCAAGACCACATTCATGTAGAAGAAATATAATTTCCTAGTGAAATCTTTTAGGAAGTGATAGGGGACAATAAAAGTCTAAAGTCAAGATATTCTAGTGAAACCTTATTTGAAGTGCTATAAGATAATCAAATTAAAAGGTCAATGTTCCCTAGTGAAACCTTAATGGAGGCACTATGAGACAATCAAGATAACTTTATTGGTGAAAACCTTTGCAAGGTGTCAATAGCTAAGCACAACAATTCTTTAGTGTTTGATGAAGACATTATTGAAGATAATATTATTACATCTTCAAACATATAACATAATCAGATGGTAGCATCTCTCAGGACCAAATAACAAAAATATTTGGTTTTACAAAGACATCTTGTCAGGAAGTTTGGAGGAAACAAAATCAATGACCAACGAAGATCATAATAGTGTTACTAAAGTTCAAATCAGTAGTAGGTCCTTGATAGAGGAACTATTCATAAGGGGTGTGGGATAGAGATCAAGATCATTAACTATTTTGGTTGGATCACATGTTGATTAGGACATGCATCTCCACATCAACAGGAACAATAAAATCATACCTTGCCATTTACCTCACCTTGACCTTATTTCATTTGCCTTGCCATTTTCCTTATCGTGATAGTTTCCATGCCCTTACCATTATTTCATACCTTTCCATTTACTTTGCCTAGCCATTTATATTACCTTTCTATTTACATTGCCTTACCCTTTGCCTTGACATACCATTGTTTCATAGTTTGCCATTTACATTGCCTTAAATTTTTCCTTTCCTTATTATTTTTGAAAATATTTCCATCTATTTATTTGTAAACTTGTTGTTACCCAGTCACGTTCTCTGTTGTAAGGTGAAATTACATTAACTTGAGGTCCTTCAAGACTTTGTAGGTAGTGCTAAATTTACATTGAGGTCTGTTTGATCACCCCTTTTCCACACTCTTGCCATTTTGAGAGTAATTTAAATAAATATTCATTATTTTGAGGGTCACATTTATGTACATTATGTATTTCAACTTCACGCATTGATACACACTCAATTTTTCTCGATTCTCTCACTATTTTACAAAAAATTTAAGCCATGCTCTTACCATTTTGTGATAAATTTAATCCATGATCTCGCCATTTTGTAAGCAACCTATGCCAATGCTCTCCCCATTTTGTGAGCAACCTAAGCCATGATTTTGCCATTTTGTGAGAACTTTTAGTAAATGATCTTACTATTTTATGAGAAACCTATGATCTGCTCTGATCATTTTGTGAATTATCCCATTTTATGTCTCATAATTCTCCATTGAGTTGAGATTCCAAAAAAAATTCAAAAAATCAAAAAATTTCAAAAAAACCTAAAAATTGAAAATGACTTACAATCTCTTAGAGAGATATAAATCCCCAAAATCCAAAATTATTTATCTTGTATTAAACTTAGTCGCCAATCATCAATCTACCCTACCTGAGCCTATGCATTATTAGTTTCAATCCATTATGTTGCCATTGGGGTATGACCTTACCTTTGCATGTATCCTTACTTAGGGGCACTATCTAATTTATACTTTTAGTCCAAGTATCTTTGTGGGTTTTGACATTCCCTTTGTAAGTATCCTCTCTTAGGGGCACCATCTAATTCACACTTTTAGGCCAAGCTCATAGCTTTCACCCTACTAGAGAAAAATTGAAGCATGCAACTTATACCAAGATATATTATCCCTGCATGATGTTCCCTTGCATATAGCCTTATTTTGGGGCACCATCCATTTATCATTCCATTGAGCCTTCACATGTAAATATTGACTTGGTTAATAATAGGATAATTTTGATTTGATTTATTTTCAAGCTTTGTGTGTATTTATTTGCTTAATTATTTGTTTGTTTGCTTATTTGCTTTCCTTGTTATGCCTTGACTCAATGTATATACATTAATTAGGTGATTCTTTATCAATTTTACTTGAGTCCATCCATATTCATACATCAACATTATCATCATGGTTTTTATCATTGGTGCATTATTTTCAATTGTCTATTGGATTGGGAGTCAGTCCTTATACACATTATATATAGGTCATCAGGGTGTTTTATATCATGGTTCATATTGTCACGTGCTATAACAAAAATTATCCCAATATATATATCAAAAAATGTAGTGGGAACTACTTCTCCTTGTTCACAATTGTCAAAATCCTAAACATCACCCAAATACAGAGTAATAAAATCCCAAATGAATAGTAATCCCTGCTAGTTAGGATGTGCATATCTATACTAGTAGGTATCCCAAATTCATACCTATCCTCTATACCATTTCACCACCAATCCATGATTATGGGTTCATTATGTGAGATTCCTTTTCCCCACTATGGCATTTCAGTATTTATTCTATGACCCTTGATCAAATCAACTCTCTAACCATTATGGTTGTATTAATGCTAATAAAGATGAGTATCTCCATATTGGTAAGTACAACTAAATCATCCACATTAATCAATTCTTATTATTCTATTCTATTCCTCATTTCATTTTCTCCAACTTTTGGGTGAACTACATTGACTTGAGGTCTATTTAGACTATGTAGGCATCACTTGGATACATGATGTATCTCGAGTCAGCTCACCCACCATTATTCTTCCATCTTCATTATTGTCTTCCAATCAAATATTTCATCAATTTACACATCTTGGTGTGTGTGCTTTTTATGGCTTCTTTAGTATTTGAAAATTCATTAAACCATCACTCCTACATTTATGCCTATTCATCTTTAATTTGTGTGACATGTTATATCTTTGAGTTATGGTTTCCAATCTACCCTACTAGGGCACAACCAGTTTATCATGATCAAATATTCCCTACTAAGGAAAATCATTATTCAATCTAGGTCATCAAAATGATTATAACTACCTTTATAAAATCATTATTTTGACCCATCCTACCTATTAGGGCATATACCTATGCCATTGATTATAACCACATTTGTGAAAATTAGTGTTTGAATCTCCATTACTGATTATAGCCACCTTTGGGTAAATTATTATTTTAATTGACATGTGAAAGAATTCACTCAATTGGATTAACTTCATACATGGGTTAATTTTATTCTTCTTCGTAATTCTTTTCTAGGGACCATCCATCAATCGTATGTTCTGGCCACTCCCTCGAGTAGGCATCATAGGCTTCCCAAACTTTATTTGGGGTGCCATTCCTCAACCATTATCTTATTTTACTTCTTAATATATTTTTCATTATTTGAAAATATGTTATCATTCCTATGTCTTGCAATGCCTTCTTAAATAGGGGAAAATTATAGACACTCATTTTTGGTCACATTCTATGTCTATAGAGAGATTCATATTGATCCCTATAAGATCATGTGAATTAAGCCTATAAATCACCCAAGCACCCAAATTCATTTTCACATGGGATAAAAGTGCCCAAAATCATGTCAAGGCTTCTTTATTTTTGGAAACACATCGCACATAAAAATAACCTATCTTGGATTTAACCCCAGTCAAATTACGACCTAACAAATTAAAAAATTAGATTTTTTAACTATTAATGAAAAACATTAAAACAATTCCTTAATGCCAAAAACCCTAAGCATTATTAGTTAAAAATCAACTTCAATTAGTTGATTAAGTAAAAATTCTAAGGAATTACATTTTCTAAAAAAGAATTTTTTTAATAGAGATGAGGTCAAAGTCAAAGGAATTAATAATATCTTTTATAAATGCCTAAAATTCAAATAAAAGGTGAGTCACACCTCATAAATATCTTCTATGAGTTGTCAAGCCTTTATAATTTCTTTGACCTAGCCCAAGATTAATCCAAACTTAGCCAAGGTTAGTATAGACACATTCATAAACAAGGTTAAACTTAAACCTAACCGTACTTGAGTTAGAGTTAGTTTTAGAACCTATAAATACAAGTGCCATTGCTCCTATCTAAACAAGCTCTCAAGCCAATGTTATAATGTCATATTGATTAAGTAGAATATTCACCAAGCCCATCCAAGCTAAGCCTCAAGTGGTCTTAGAGAAGTGTTACCTAAATGGAAATTGCATTAATGAAGGTCTCTATTACCCACAAGCCAAGCATGAACATCCTCTATGGCAATAAATGAGCACTAGTTTGAGAAGGGATATAATATAATCTTATGTTTTATCTTATATTTATAATTTTTTTCCTTACATTAAGCTTACCCAAGTAATTAGGCAAGATTAGTTCAATTTCTATTCTATTGTCTTATTTGAATTCTCTTTGATTTCACTAACAAGAATTTAATGGAATTTAACTCTTAAAATTCCTAACGATACATAATGGCATGACCAGTGGGACCACACACCCCACATGGACCAAAGGTGTGACATAAATCCTTAAAAATATAACTCATAACTTCAAGTTTTTAGTTTTATGACTTAATTTCCCTTAATTTTTTTAGCTACTAATCAACAACTTCACCTTGCTAAATAGCAACTTCTCCTATGTTGTCCTTTGTTTTATGATTGTTTATTTTTGAGGAAAATGACAACTTCTATTTTTTAAAAATTAGCGACATCATTTTGTTCTACAATCAATGGCATAGACCTACTAAATCATCCTTTGTCAAATTGGTGACTTCAACAAAAAAAACATTGACTTCACTCTAGCTTTTTAGTGACTTCACCAGGTAATGTTTCTCATGAATTCAGAGACTTAACTGTATTTTTAGACATAAACAGTGACTTTGACTATCCTAATCAGTGACTTTATGTTTGATAAATGATGACTTTGCTAGATATTATCTTTTGTCTATTATAGTTCTATAGGAAAATAATGAGTTTGATCTAGTTAGAAAATAATGACTTCACTTTGTTAAAAAATTGGTGACTTCAATCTATGAAAAAAATTTGATATCTTGAAAAGAAAAGTTTCTTGTTGGCTAAGTCTTTTGCATAAACACAATTTAACCCCCTAACATTTTTTTTTAGGAAAATAAGTCAAGAAAAGGAGGTTTAAACACTTCAAAATCACTTAACAACTTTGATTTTTTGTCTTTCAAGGTTACAAGTGAAAATAACAAAGCTAAGGGGTCAAATTTAATTTCACATCTTTTTTAGTGCTCTAAAAATAATAATAAACTTAGATTAGTGCTCCTATGATATTTTATTTTTTGTTTGTTCATTCTTGCAAAAGAAATTAGTTTCCATTTCATAGATAATTTCTTTTTTCCAAAACAAACTTTGTGTGTATGCTCTCCCCTTGTTCCCTTTAGGGAATATGGATGATCAAAAGTGCCTTGTTTCTTAACTTCTTTGGTTGAGTTTAGAAAGGAATAGAATTTGTGTATGCTTTGTTTAATCTTCAAGTGACTTGAGTGACCCTAAAGTTCGTATAATTTTTCATTTATTTATTTTTCTACATTGGATTGTGGGTGAGAGTTCATAACCTCATCTCAATTTATTTAGGGGAGAATTGACTTGGGGTATCATCTCCTAGCATCATTCTAACCACACTCCATAGTGAGGTATATAAATTATGCATGTGATACTAGAATTAAATAGTGGTTGAAATGTTAACCTGATAATTCTAATAAAAACTCAAATAAGTTCATGCTAAACATCATAGTTCACTAAATAGTACGTGACTAAAGTTGGTATACAAAGGACTAGACCTTTGCATAACAATTTAGTGACTTTGAATCCAAGTGATGTGATGCATACTTATGTTAGCCACACTTGGGATAATTTAGATCATTTCAAAAAAAAAAGATTTTAGTAAAACCTATTTTATCATGAAATATCTTGCTAAATGTCGAGTGTTTCATCAATCCAAGTTCCTTACCACATACTAGCTCTTGATAGATAAAGGGGGGATTAAAAAACCCTACCTACATTCACTCTTTAATTTTTAGATTAACACTTAATTCCTTTCAATAGTATATTAGTGAAAACTTTGGTAAAAGCTATGCACACCTTGTTAGTTTTAGGGTAGGACATGTACTTAAGTATTTTTCTATTTATTTTACTAGCATGTATTTTTGGTTCTAAATTTTTTTGTGTACCAAATTCAAAATGATTCAAAACCTTCAAAACAAGATGTATGTTTCACACCACTTTGAACTAAGAGGTGTTACACTACCAAAATCACTTAAAGCTTTTGACTTATCTTGATATTTCAAAAATATCTTTTTATGCTCTTGTTCAAGGGAGCATTGCTACATTTCCTAATTTTTTCCAAGAAATTTGCCCTTGTTTGAAACCAATTTCAAAACCCATTCATGCCTTTACTTATAAAAACATGGAGTTACGCTACCTATTTGAGTCTACCCCATTAACCTTTAAAAATTTCGAGTCTTTTCTACTAAATTTGAAATATATATCTTTCAAAGTTTAGATATAAAATAATTATTTTACACTTGAGTCTTGTTTACAACTTGTCTTTGAGTGGTTCACCTTTCTATCTTTAGATTGTGAAACTTAGATGTATCTTTTGTTATATTTTTTAATACCTTTGCCTAGAGACCAAGTTTCCTTCTAGCATGTCTTTCCCTAATTTAGAGTTTATTTTTAGGCTACGTGAGTTATTTATTTCAAATCAAGATTTTTAGACTTGAGAGTTTTTCAAATTTACACACCTAGCCTAAGGTTTATGTCAATACCTATCTCATGTGCCTAGATTGAGTTTGTTTTCAAATGTCTAGCATAATCTATGTGTTAAGACCTATTTCATGTGCATAGATCGAGTTTGTTTTTAAATATGTAGCCCAATTTTATTTGTGCCATAGCCTATTAATCCTATTTAAAATTTATTTCCAAAGACCTAGTTCAAGTTTATTTTCAATTTCAATTTCACACTTAGACCTAAACCAATGCCAAGTTTCATGTGGAGATTGTGCTTCTGAGCTCTTAGATTAAACTAAATATATATGACAATTTAAACCCTAAATGCACAATACACTTAATAGGAGAGATTATGGAATAAAATCATAGTCAACTAGACAAATCTTACCAATCCCTTACTTCTCCAATCCTCCCTCCAAGATATTCTAACTTAATTATTGGATTGTTAATTAGACTCATAATGGTGATAACTTGATCAATGATTGTGATTATGGATTTGGCATGGATATTGTATGACTTCCTTAGATTCCTTGGCCATGGAGGAATAGATTGTATAAATAGGATATAGAGGGAGGATTTATGGCTCATGTTCAAAGTTGAGTCATGAAGATCAAGGGTCGATGAATTTCAAAGACTTAAAAATTCCTTGAAAGACTATAGAATAGAGGCTTCTAGAATTGTAAAATTATAGAATCCATTTAGGGGATAATTAGGATTCTTAAGGGATTAGGATGGGTGATTTGATAGGTGATTAGAGACTAAGGATGTAGGACAGCCCAGGAATAGGCTAGGGTAGGTGGGTCATCAAAATTTTAAATCCCCCAAAAATGAATAAGATAGATTAGGATGGGATAAGACATGATTTAGGAGGATTAATTGATTGGTGGGGTAGAAATAAGGTTAGTGAATGAATAAATGATGAGGTTGGATTTATACATATGACTAAGATTAGGATAAATGGGATAAATTAGTGGGATTAATTAGAATAATTGAGGTGAGTGGATTTAGGTGCATACATTTTCCCAATTTTTGAAAGGGAATTGTGAGTGAATGAAGTAGAAGAAGTAATGGTATTTAAAATAAAAACCATTTGATGGATGAATGTTAGTATATATTATGTTAGGGGATATGATACCCCCTTGAGGGGATATGCGAGGAAGAATGATATGGATGGCCACTTAAAATAGGAAATGAGGAGTGGGATGTGATGAATAGACAAGGGGATGGGATGCGAGATGTGAGATAGATGATGAAGAAAATGAACTCAATCTAAACAATGAGATACAAAGTGATGATGCCCTTGGTAAAGACATATGCATAAGGAACGGAAACAAAAGTGTCACAATTTTCAACACAACCTAATGGGGAGTCAACCATAACATGGTGACGTTATGATAAAAATCCACAAGTTTTTGATGTATCCCAAACAAGGATGCATGCAAGGGAGAACTATTATCTAGGATAAGATAAGGATTTGATAAGATTAATGATGAGTGTAGCTCAATATTAAAGTTGAGTGATATAATGAAGGTGATGATAAAGAATAAATGATATGATCAAGTGACCAAAAGATAAAGGATCAAAATTGGACTGCATTGCATTGAATAAATGAGCCAAAATATTATTAGTAGTGATGATGCCCCTAGTAAGGACACATGCAAGGGGTAAAAAGGCAAATAATGAGATCATAAACTTGAAATGATCAATCAGTGATAATGGATGAATGCTGATAGAAAAGATGTATGTTGTGATTTTGTCTGGCCCAATCCACAGATGGGGGTAATTGATGAAAATATTAGGAACATGATTGTGGTCTAGTGATTAATAAATAGACTAATATATTAATGATTGATATTATAGCTCAAGTATTTTGAATGATGAAAGATGAAAAGATGATGATGGAAAAGGTTGATGTGATGACAAATGATGGAAGAAGAGGAGAGAGTGGCCAAGCTGACCTTAGACACAATATGTGACTAAGCATTACCTACATAGTGTGAAAAGACCTTAGTCTAATGAAGTTCATACTAGAGGATAGATGATAAGACATACTAGAGGAGGATGATGATGATGACTATTATATTTTTTAGTGATTAGGTAGGGTATTATACTTAGATGTTGGACTAGGATAAATTATGAGATGTTAGATCATGAAGATAAATGTCTTAATATAAATGATTGGATGTTAGATGAATGGACTAGGATGATCAGATTGAAGATAAAGGACTAGGATATGGGTTGTTAGATGATTAGATAGATTATAATAAATGATAAATACACCATTGCTATAATAAGGATCATCATAGTCTAAGTAATCCAATATAGCACTTGGCAAGATGCCTCATGATATAAGTATGACCAAGAGGACATTATGCCAAAGCACATGGGAAATAGTAAACTTTGCATCATCAAAGGAACTTGTAAGCATTATTATATATTTGGTAACCTCATAGCACCCTCATTTATTTTAAAATAGACAAAAAGAGACATGATGCAATAAATACAATCAAATATGTACATGATAAAAGACATGCAAACATGCCAAATATAACAAACAAGTAACACACACAAATATCTACATGTAATTTTAGAATGTCCTATATAATGATGGGATGAGTGATTGAATGATGGGTTAGAATAAGATGATCATTATGTGATTGTGGACTTAGGATAGACTTAGATTTAGAATAGACTAATGATGATGAAATTTTGATTAGAACTTAGGTAAGGATATGGATGTGGATATATATTTTGAACTAGGAAAGGGACTTAGATGAAGATTTAGATATGGGGGTGTGGATTAGGATTAGGATAAGGATTTAGAGGTTTATATGAGAGTCATAAGATTAATCAGGTGAAAGTGAGACTAGGTCAATGCTAGCTTGATATAGACTAGATTTGCCCTTGGTTTAGAATAGGAATATGGATGATGTGTTTGTGAAAGATGAAAGGCATGGAGATGGATACGACTTGCATAAAAGGCATAATACAAGACACCATGAAATATTGTTGGATTTTTTCAAATTTTATAATTTTTATGGTTTTTAGAATATGTATTTTACACTACAAAAATAGGGCTAATAGCAAATGGAATATTGAAACTAGTAACTAGGATAAGGACAGATGGATGAAATAATCGATGGGATGGAAAAAATATGAGGATGATGGTGAAAAGGGGTGGATGATATCATGTGTAATAACTAGATATCTATTAACATGAGTGTTAATTAGAGGACATGCCATGATTATTTTAGAACATTTCTTGAGACATCTTATTCTCTCTTATGAAGGTTAAGATGTGAAGGAATGATTGACATAATGAGATGCAAGATAGAATGGTGGATGATGGGTATGAACAATGGAAAAAGAGATATGGATGAATTTTCACCCAAGTGTTGAGATACAATATGAATAAAAGATTATTTTACCATGATGTTGGGGACTAGTTTTAGTCATGATACTTTCCCAAGGTGCTAGAAGACTAGTTTTCACCATTGGATGAATGATTTTTTATTAGATTTTTATTTTTATTTTTAAATTTTTGATTTTTTATTGTTTTGAATTCTTAGATGGCATCCTAATTTATTGGATATGGGTATGAGATACAAGATGTAGAATTTTTTGTGATATTCATCCAATACCTATTCTAGAAACATGCGATGCTAGGATCATGTTATCGTTATTGGATGTAATGATGTCTTGGTGTCCTTAATTGACTCTATATTTAACATCCTCCATATGTTTCAACCAGGTGTCATTGTAACCCCTATGAGTGACAATGTTGCCCAGGGATTTGAGAGATGGCATGGATGGGGGTATGTTATGATTTTGATGATGGGATATATGATGTGAATGGATGATATGACAAGATGAGGAGTAGAAATGGGGTTAAATAGTTGCATACACCATTGGATATGGTGGAGGGTATTATTTATATTAGTACCATGAGATTAAGGGATCTAAGACCTTTTGATTCTTTGATCTAAACATTAAGAGTATGGTCAGTCATATGATTATTACTTTTGATAGTCTTTTGATATGCTGATTTTTTATTTTGATTTTGACTTTGATTGCCTCCTAGTGCTTGATCATGGGCTTCACCAGAGGGAAGTGACCTTTGACTGGATAAATGATTTTGATTTAGATAGACCCATAACACTTTAAGGATATCTATACTAGGGGATGATTCCTTGTGACTTATCCAATTATAAGACTCATCTTGACTTTGATTAATTACATTTGGATCATAACAAGCTTGATTATTTTATGGGATTAACTGATTATGGGATTGGATCCTTGTATATGTAACACACAATATTACATGCAGAGGGGAGTACAACTAGGGATTATGGAGGAGAGGTGGATGATTATGAATGTGTGGTAGATTAAGGGGATAATGGGTAACATATTCCTCATAAATTTCACTAGGAGCCCTAACCTCAACATCAAATAAAGTGTCTTCAAGAATATTAAAAGTATCACTAAGACTCTGGAGGGAATTAACATCTAAAGCTGATTCATATCCAAATTAATGATATTTGACTGATAGAGAATCCAAGGATTATGATATAATTTTATCATCCTAGGACACATCAAGAGCCATGCCTTCTGACTGGTCAATAGTAGAGACATATTCAAAGAGATAGGTGTTGGCATGAACTTCATAATCTATAAGTGATGATGATTTTGACATGATTTTTGATTTAGATTTTATTGGAAAACATGATCTAGACCATTCTAATCTAGACTTTGATAGGGATGTTGATGAGGTGATGTATCCCATAGATGATCTTTTGATATTTCCATAAAGAGGTACCTTTTAAAAACATAATAATTTTCAAGTACCTCTTTTACTTTGGGTTTGGGAATGGATGCATTAAGTTAAATGGATTTGTGAATATGGGGGATGTGATGTGAATATGACATAGGGATGGTTGTGGGATGGATAGGATTAGAGTCATGACCCTGGTTGAAGAGGGAATAAGCTTGATCATGCTTAGGAAGAAATTATTGGCATACCCCTTTTTCCACACTCCTAGGTGTGGATGCATTAGATTCACCCTCAAATTTAATGTCACCATTATCAATTAAGTTTTGGATAAAATCTCTCAATGGGATACATCTATTGATAGAATGCCTAAGGATTTTTTGGTATATACAAAATCATTCATCTTGATACCATAATGGCACATGTTTAGACAAAGCTAAAGGTCTTAATTTTAGGTGGACAATCATGTCGATAGACCTCAATTTACAAAATAAGGTTTCCATGGATATTTAGAGAGGTGTATATTGCTTATATATGGTGGTGGATTTAGGAGTGGAAGAATGTGATGGTGATATCATGGCATAAGGAGTGGAATAATGTGATGGTGATATTATGACATAAGGAGATGGTGGAGTGTGAGGTTATTTAGGAGATAAATAAGAACTAGATGAGGTTGAAAATTTATGCTTCCCTTTGCTAGTAAGATGGGCGATTGGTGATGAATTATGACTGGTAGATGGAGGATTCAACTATGGATGGGTACAAATTGGAAGTAAGGTGAGTTGAATGGGGTTAATGCCTTTAAGAAGTTGGGAACCCATCTTAAGAAGCCATAAGAGGACTACCTCCTTGTTTTTTATAATATATTTATTAAACAAGGAAATTTTTGGACTGGGAAGGTCATGACTAGGACTATAAATAGTGGATGGTGGAATGAAATGGGATGAAGATGAGGGTCAACGAGGGACTTTCTTGGTAGGTGACCTTAGGCTTAGGGGATAAAAATCATTAGAAATATAGACACCCATATGCAACAATTGTAAAAGGCACTCATCTTTATTGGCCAAGATATATTCATTAAATAAAGCAACTTTATGAATTGAATAATGAGGACTATGATTATGATGAATGGATGATGGGGTTGACTATGGTGGGCTAGTATTGGGAATATTTGATGAGGAATGACTTGTGACATTGGTTTAGGCTTGATGGGATCAAAGTTTGAAGGTAAGCATAGATCGATTTCTAGGGATCGTAAAAGGATATCATATTTGTTGGTAAATAAGAATTGGTCCACAAGAACATGGTCGAAATCCATGTGCGTAGATAGGCCATAGTGTGAAGATATATTAAGGATTGGATTAAAAGATGGTCCTTGAATAAAGTAAATTTGAATGACCCAGCTAGTATGATAGGTGATGATGAGGATGAGATATACTAAATGAATTATGATATAGGACTAGGACCAAATTCTAGATTGATGGTACAATTGGTGCTAACAATTTATCAACAATGCTTAGTTTTAAAGCTAATAAAAGGATTGGTATGTAGATAGTACCTAGATTTAAATTAGCAAGATGATGATTATATGGGTGCTAGTTATCAATAGGCAAGATGATAGGAATAGAGGTGATTAGATAAGTGGATTGATGATGATTAGATGCTAGATTGAAATTGACCAAGTGATAGGTTATTAACAAGGTATCGAATAAGAATGAAATTTGACCAAGTGATAATTGATAGACTAAATAAAGGTGGAATAGAGTGATAGGATGGTATAAAAGGATAATGAAAGGACTAACCTAGGTGTTAGACAAATTTTCTCAAGGTTAGATGGATATAAGATTGTCTAATGAAAGATAGATGGGAATAAATAGAGGAATCAATGATGATGGGATTGAGTTTAGGACATAGCTGATAACGCATGATTTTGATAAATGTATGAACTAAGAATCCAAAGTAAGATGGGATTTGACTCAATAGGGGAAGACTGGATGAGATGAAAAGGTTTAATAAGATAAGGATATGATGACAAAGAAGTCAAGATAAAATAAAATTAGGATGTGTATAAGGATTAAAGATGTACAATATAAGGATGTATAAGATGATTAAGAGTATATAAGATGGGGATGATTATTAGAATGTATAAGACAATAGGGATATATAAGATAATGATATTAGAAGAATTAGATAACCGTGTATAATTTTGGGTTAAATATAACTTAGCTAATAAATAACACTGGTCTAGCACAACACACACCAAAGTAGGTAGACCACAATTCTAAGACTAGTAAACTAATTTTGGGTGTGTAACTCGATGACTACACTATCTAATAGATTTATAGGTGAGGCTATAAGCTGATGACCCATTACAAAATATCTTGAAATTTCTTAACCCCATCTACAAATGACAGTCACTTGGGAGTTGATACTGACTTAGGAAGAAAGTCAACTGTTACAGCCATAAGGTCTTAAGCTAGGTTGAATGAGATTTTTTGGGGCATCCTTGATATATTCTAGGTACGGTAGGGCCCAAATCTATGTAGTGTGTTGTGTAATGCTTGGTTTAGATAATGAACTCTTCCCCTTCATAGATGACCTATATAAGGTTAACCACTTAGCCTAATGACAACTATCCCTAATATTTATACTCTACCAAAATACAAAGTGTGTATTAGTGTGTGGTAAGTTAGGAGTAAGCAATAATGAAGTAGGAATAATTGGGAGCAGCAATAGAGTCACCAGATCAATTTGTAAATGTGTAATTAAACCTCTATCATAATAGAAGCTCAAGATCACTAAAAATAAACCAATATAGATTCAAGAAGATGAGAGAGCCAAAAGAGTAAATAAGAGAGAGTAAAAATGGATGATTTGGGATCATATAAGGAAAGCAAGGATCCAAATGGATTAAAAAGGGCCATTTTTTATCGTTTGGGCAAAGACAAGTACACCAAAAAGGTTTTATACCTAAGTTATAGCTTAGGTAATGGATTTTTGGCCAAAACATGCAACTTAGGCTATAGGATTTGGGCTAAAACCCATAGCCTAGGCCATCTAGGTCCTAAATGGCCTCTAAGATGCACAAAAGGTTTCAACAGTGAGTGAGAGGTCCAAGAGAGTGAGGGGAAAGTCTGAAGTGGTGCACAAAGAGATAAATATATTTCCAAGCATGAGGGAATAATCAAATGGGAATCACATAGTTGATAGTCTCCATGACAATATTATATGTAATCATTGGGAGGAATAGGGTCATGATAAGTGTAAAAATGTAGCTCCAAGAATCCAAACAAAGCCATCCAATTTGTTGGTTTGTACCAAGCTATAGATAGAGTTGTAAACTAAGTTAGGGTTAACATGATTAATTACACAAATAATTGGCTACTAGAGATATATATAGGCTATCTATTTTGTTGGTTTGCATCAAGATATAGATAGATTTGTAAACCAAATTAGGGTTAGCATGATTGATTGCACAAAGGACACAAATATATCTAACATGAATAACCAAAGTAAAAAAAGTAGCTTAAGGAAAGAAAATAATTCATAAATAATAATAAATAAATCTATCTAAAAAATTAAACACTACCAAGCAAGGAAAATTATTTAGAAACATTTATCTCTAGGAAGTGGAAGATGTTTTTGAAATGAAAGACATTTCAATGGGGAGAGATAGTGTGCATAAACTTTCAAAAACATATGCTAACACTTGTTTAAAAATGAAGTTGACCCTACCATGTAATCCATAAACCTAGCATGTACACTATTATAACAACTAATTTTTTTCACCTTGCAATCAAGGTGCCCTCGGATCAAGATAAAAATAATAATGTAGATGTTTTACCAACTAGAAGTCCAAGTTTGATTCAACTATGGAGGAAGACTAGGTTGTAGTGGAGAGCCTTGTCTAAACCAATGCCCAAAAGTAAGGGGAAGATGATGCAAGAGTATGTGAGAGTGTGAGATCCTAATCCAAGTTCATAAATCAAGTGCAATGCCAACTGTAGAAGCTAAGAGCAAGCCATAATGAATCAAGATCCACTAGGAGTAGCAATGGAGTCACCAAATCAGCCTGTAAATGTGTAGGTAATATTTTGTCATAATGGAAGCTCAAGATCACAAAGAATAAACTAAGAGAGATTAAAGAAGATGAAATATCCAAAAGAGTGAATAAGAGAGATTAAAAATGAATTATTTAGACTCGTATAGGGAAAACAAGGACTTAAATAGATAAAAAGAAGTTATTTTTAACCATTTAGGTAAAGACAAGTATGCCAAAAAGGATTTCTACCCTAAGTTGTATCCTAGGCCTTGGATTTTTGGCCAAAACATACATCCTAAGATGTATATTTTGTGTTAAAACCTATGTCCTAGGCCATCTAGGTTTTGAATGGTCTATATGGTGCACAAAAGGGGTTCAACAATGAGAAAGAGGTCCAAGAGAGTGTAGAGAAAGTCTAGAGTGGTGCATAATGGGATATTGATGTCTCCAATAATGTGAGTAGAATCAAATGGTACTCACATAGTTGGTAGTTTATATGATGAGCTGATCTGCTATCATCAAGAGGCATAGGGTCATGGGAAGAATGATTACATATACCCCTAAGGTATAAATAGTCGGTGTTCAAGTGAATAAGGAGTGTTGTGTAGTACCTATAATCCACATAAAATCAAAAAAGTGAGATGAATATTATAAAAGATAAAATTATCTAAAATTACTTGATAGGGATGGTGGTGGATTAGTAGTCAATGATACAATCCATTGGTACAAGTGCAAACACAATGCGATATAAATCCAACTCTAGATCCAACTCCTGCATAGAAGGAAATTAAGTATATCAAATCATAAAATATAAAATAATGTTCACTAGAGTGTCAAACCCAATGTTCTCTACATGATTCATGTGTGAGATTTTTAAGTCCTTAAAAGAGGAGAATGAACCATGTGTCACCTCGAAGAGGGGGAACAACTTAGAGATAAGGAATTTTCATAGTCTGGTGAGCTAAGATATGACTAAGAGTGAGTAAAAAATAATTGCACATAACATGAGCCTAACACACTAGTATTCGTCAATAATCTAATAATTATCTGATATAAGTATTGTTCATATCACTAGTAAGGAAGTAAGTAGTTATAGCAAGCTCGTGTCCCCATGGGTCATCGATAGTCCAAGATGTAGCAATGATTATTGGGTTTCCTCAACTATTTCCATTAGTTTGGATCACCATAGAATGGTATACCATGATGGGGGTAAAGGATGCAAGACACCACCATAGAAGGACTATCTCAACATGGTATGGAATAGATGAACTATATAAGAGAGATAGAGAATGCCACCAAGCCATAGTCATGGAGGTGACCAATTCTAGCCCAATAGGTGAAAAAGGGTGATAAAAGGCTCATGAAAGATGAATACTAGCCATAAAAGACAATAACAAGTCTAGAGTAACCACAACCATGAACCAACACACCTAAAAAAACCATGAAAAAAGAGGGAGAGGGATTCAGTAGGACATTAATTACAAACAATTAGAGAGAATATTGACTAAAGAATCACATAAAGTAATTTTTATTTCAGGTGCATCTGAAAAGGAGTATATAGGCCCAACATGCCAAGACCTAAGGGTCCAAGAGATCATGATAGTCTAAAAATAGGAAAAATAAGGCCTCAAGGATGGAAACAAAAATTTCCATTGTATCTAAAATGTGCCAAAACCCCTAAGACAAATGTCTAACAACCCTCTTAGCAATGATGGATAACCCACCCAATAGAAAGACCCAATAAAGGTATGAAAAAGGGAAATTGGAAAGGTAATAAGAGTGAAAAAGACTCTTTTCAAATAATTTTTACCTTGCCAAAAACCTGAAGAGAGCTAAGAGAACCCATAAAATAACACTGAGGGGATAAATGAGAATGAGAGGCACAAGGATTGATCACCATGGTCCAGGTAAGTCCTCTAAATATTATTTTAGAAAAAAAATTAGTTTTATGGGTTTTTATGAGGCCCTATAGTATTTTTTACCATACTTTGCTAGAATCCATGGATGAATTGAAGTAAAATGTATGGAAAAATGTTTGGGAGGGTAATCCTCATCTCTAGGAACCAACATGAGGCTAAATGGAGGCCTGTGGTGGGTGTTCTAGCAAACCCTAGGGTTTGCCTGAATGCCCACATCCCAGGCCATGGGTTTTATTCAAAATTTATGACCTAGATGATGTATAGGACACAAGTTTTTGAAAACCCACATCATGTTCCTAGTTTAGGCCATATAATAGTAGAATAACCTATGGCCTAAGCCTAGAGAGCTCAAAAAAGGTTCAATATTGATTTATTAGATGCAAAACAATGGAGATACCCTTCTAGGCATTTATTTACCACATTGATTTTCCCATCATATTGAGGATCTTATGATGAGCTATGATCCAACTGATTACCCAAACATGAAAATAAATCAATTCAAAAATTATTTGTAAATATGGGATCACAATCACCTACAATGATCTTGGGAGTACCATGTAGCTTTCGAATAGTATCCAAAAATAATAATAGCTAAAAATGGTTGTGACAAGGGAGAAAATGGGAATATTTTGTGATTTTATCTATAATTATCATGATGACATTTTACCCTTAGACCTCGACAAACCTATAATGAAATCCATAGAAACTTGTTCCTACCTTTGGCTAATAATGGATAAACGCTACAAAAGACCTAGTGTCTTGATTGTTTTACCCTTATTTTTTTTACACACTATGCATTCAAAAAAAATTTATGTCTATCCCCCTTGATTCCTTCCTAATATAAATCCTACTTGATTCTATGATAGGTTTTCAAAAATACCAAGTGCCCATTTTGTAGATGCATGATGATCCTGAAGGATTTTGTGCTTGAGGATAAAATTATTACATCTGTATAATAAATATTTATACTATAATGCATTCCCTTTCCACTCAAATTTGTCATAATTGATAGAACTATTATGGATATTCTAAATCAAATCCTGTGTATCCAATTTTATTACCAAATTGTCATTGCACATAACAATGCTTAAGTGGATTCATCCTTCCTGTATAGTGTGTATGCTACAACATTATATTACCTTTTTTATAGATGATTTCAAACTCATATCCCAACATCTTAGTCACCCATTTTTATTTTTATTTTGAATATAAACGTTGTTCTAGATTTTTTTTTTAGATTATCATGATTTGTCTTTACCTTAAAGTGTATACCCATCAGATAAGGTCTCCATTGCTTGATTGCATGAGGAATAGACAACATCTCTTTCTCATAGATTGGTTTTAGCCTATTTCTACCCTTGATTTGATGACTATCAAATGTAATGGGTATTCCTTCCTAAATGAGCACTTACCCCATGCTATATTGTGATTCATCACATTCGATAATAAAAAAATTAGGGGTAGCCAAAATTAGAATGGTGCACATAGCCTCCTTTAGCTTCTCAAAGGTTGTGATCAGTGATTTACTCCATTGTAAGGAGTCTTTATTCAGAAAATTTATGAGTGGTGGTGCCACTCTATCATAATTTTTCACAAATATGTGACAGTAACATGTGAGCCCCAAAAATCCTCAGATATTCTTGCGAAATTTTTGCAATTGAACTTCATCATATCTTTGATATTCTTAGGATCTACTTTGAATCCTTTGTGTGAAACAACATGACCCAAATACTCCACCTTTTATACTCTAAAAACTCATTTTGGAGGTCTTACATTAAGTTGATGTTGTTTCATAACTAACATAATTTGTTTCACATGCTACAAAATTTATTCCAAATATTTTTTGTATATTAGGATGTCATCAAAAAACACCAACACAAATTTCCTTTAAGAAGGCCTAAAAATAGTGTTCATCAAACTCTAAAATGTATATGGTGTATTTTTTAGACCAATGAGCATGACAAAAAATTCATAATGGCCTTCATGAGTTCTAAAAGTTGTTTTAGGGATATCCTCATATGTAATCCAATTTTAATGATACTCAGAATCAATATCTATTTTTTAAAATAAATAACATGATGTAACTTATCTATCAAATCATCAATTACTTTAATATGGAACTTATTTTTGATGGTTTACTTGTTGAGCACTTTGTATTTTGGGCACATTCTCTAAGTGTCATCCTAATTAAGCACCATGACCACTGAGGATGAATATTCACTTTAGTTATGTCTGATAATACTTGCCTCTAGCATCTCCTACACCATATGTTCAATATCACTCTTTTGGGAATATGGATATCAATATGGTATAATGTTTGGTGGTTGGATCCCTATAATAATTTATATACCATGATCTTGTTCTCTTCTTAGTGGAATTAGTTTTGGTGAGGGGCTAAAAAATAGTTGGGTGGTCATCAGTAATCACCTATAAATCAGGATGTATAGACACCTTTGTTGGTTAAATTAATATGGAAAAAAATCATGCTACAAATCCTTTAGCCTCTTTTTTAATAATATTTATCATCTGATGTGAGCTACCCAATTTTGGATATTTTTCATGTGATACACTTACTTCAAATGTCTGACCTTTAGAATCAAATTGTATTAAAAGTTCTTGGAAATTCTTCTCAATTGTGCAAGTTTGTGAGTAGTTAGACTCAAAGAAAAATGTTTGCCCTGCCCATGGGAAAATAAAACATATGATAATATAGCTTTTAGTCACCCATAAAAAACTTAATACTATGGCATTTCTCAAAACAATTGATTGTACTACCATCTACAATCATGACCTAAAATTCTAGAGCTAAATAAATGAAATAGTTCAAATGAGTAGCCAACTTATTGTTGATGAAGTTATGTGTAGACCCTAAGTCAATAAACATTGTTACCTTTTATTTCTTAAGGAAACCCACAATTTTAAGGGTTTGAGGAGTGTTAATACCCTAAAGTGTATGACATGAGATGGTTGGGAGTTTTCAGCCATTCTAAGGAGGAGCATTTGAGACTTGTGTTCAATAAGTTAAAAGAGTAAAAGTTGTTGATGAACGTGAAAAAGTGTAGCTTCATAAAATATGAGCTCATTTATTTTGGATTTGTGATTTCATGATATGGATTAAAAATGGACCTAGAAAGAGTAAAAGCAATAGTGGAATGGCTTTCACCAAAGACTATGTATATAGCAAAGAGCTTTCATAGGTTGGTTATTTTTTACATGAAATTTATTAAGAATTTGAGTGGTATTTGTGCACCCATCATAAAGACAATGAAATGGGACAAGAAGTTCCAATGGACAAATGTAACAGAAGAAAGTTTTCAGTTATTAAAGAAAAAAATTCCAAAATAACAACTTATAGCATTTCCTAATTTAAAAAAAGTGTTCCAAGTTGATTGTGATACAAGTGGGACAATGATAGGCAAAATACTAGGTCAATAAGGAAAGCCTATTTATTATTTTAGTGAAAATTTATACGAAGCAAAGAGAAAATGCTTTTTTTATGACCAAGATTTTATGTAGTAGTTCAATCTCTCAAGAAGTGGCAACATTATTTGTTTCCCAAATAATTTATTTTGTTCACTTATCATCAAGCACAACAATACCTAAACAATCGAGGTAAATTGAATAAAAATCACACTAAATGGGTAGAATTCCTTTAAAATTTATAATTTTGTTTTAAAACATATAAGTGTAAAATCTAATAAAGTGGAAGATACCTTGAGCAGGCAAGCTCTTGTATTGAATGAACTTCAAGTGGAATTCATTGAGTTTGACTCAATGAAAGTGTTGTATGAAGAGGAATCAGATTTTAGGGAAGCATGGCAACATGTAAGAGCCCAAAAAGTATTGATATAACTCTATTTCTATAATATATGATCCAAGATGATCTACTATTCAAGGGGATGAGGTTGTGCATACCTCAAGGTTTAATGTGAGATAATATTTTGAAGGACAAACATAATGGCAGTCTTGTTGGTCATTTTAGGTATGACAAGACATTTGAATAGCTAAGTGAGTAGTTTTATTGGCCAAAGATGAGTGTGAATGTAAAAAATATTATGGAGAGATGCAAAATATGACATGCCAAGCTTAGACTAGACTTTATCAGCTACTACCAATTTTCATCAAACCATGGGATGTAATAAGTATGCCTTTGTGCTTCATCTACCTCAAACTCAATGAGGTAATGAAACATTTTTTTTGTTTTAAATAGATTTTATAAAATTTCACATTTTATAGCATGTCAAAAGACAAATTATACCATCCATATTACTAATTTGTATTTCAAAGAATCGGTAAGGTTGCATGGGTTACCATTGAATATTATGTTAGATAGGGACACTAAATTTGTAGGGCATTTTTGGAGAAAATTTTAGAAGAATTTGGGTATGATACTAAATTTTGGATCATCTTATCACCCACACACTGATGGGTAAAAAAATTTAGTGAACAAATATTTTGGAAATTTACTGTGATGCATTGTCAGTGATAATCCCAAACAATGGGATTTTGATTTGGCACAAGATGAATTTCCCTATAATAACTATGTAAATAGAAGTAAAATTATGAGACCATTTTAGATTGTATATGGAAACAATGAAATATTAGATTATGAATTAATAATTACAATTGAGATGAATGAAATGACTAATGAAGGTGAAAAGTATGCCCAAGCTAGGCCTGATGTATAGATGCAGGTAAAGAGAAAGTTGGAAGAAAAGTAGGTAGAGATATAAATAGTATGTTGATCAAAAATGAAAGGATAAAGTTTTTGAATTGGGAAAATTATGCTTGGCACATTTATCCAAGGATTGGTTTTTAAAAGGTGAATACAACAAACTTAAAATGAAAAATATTGGGCCTTGTAAGATATTATATAAGTTTTCAGCCAATGCATATGAAATAGAGTTCCCTGAAGGGATATGTATTTCACTTATCTTTAATGTTTCAAACTTTTACCCATTTTTAAAGGGTTACACAAGTGGAGAGAACCCATATGAAGATATTTCAACCATCGATTTGAGATCCCAAATGCCTTAGGGAGAAAATTAAGAATTGGAAGAACCTATAGACATCAGAACAACAAGAGCACAAGGAACAAAGACTATTATGAGTATTTGATCAAATGGAAATGGCACAAAAAAAAGGATGAAACTTGGATAAAAAGTTATGAAAAATGGAAAATCCATTGAGGATCTCACAATGAGTCCATAAGTGAAAGTTCATGTTCTATTTACCCTTGATGTCTGGAGTAGGAGCATCCATGGGATTGTGTAATCCTATATCATAAAAGCAGGGTAATGTGTACTTTATTATGTTTTTTTGTCTTTATATAACAAATATAAATCCATAAAACTAAGTTTTTTGGGGGATCTTACTCTCTTAAAAATATAAATTGTTGTAACTTTTTGCCTTATTTTATAAATCATCTTATTAAATTATATGCTTATTTTAGGGGTAGTTGATTATTCTAGAAGTTTGTAGGATTTTAGAGTAGTGTTTGACTTTTATTTGTAAAATAGGGATGAGATGGTAGTAAAGCACAAAAAAATAAGAGTGTAACTATTGAAAGGAGAAAAAATATGGAAAAGGTGGACCTGCTCATCCTTGTTGGGAAGGGTTACTCTATTTGTAAAGGTTGTTAAATACTATATGCTCTAGAATTAATAAACATTGATATGCTTTTATGTGATCCCTTCATCACATAAATTATTGTGTTATGTATGATATTAAATTGTTAAATAGTGTGATTAATAATTTTGTTTAAGACTTTGAGCATTTGTCTAGCATACAAAGTTCTAGGTTTGTGTAGACTGCAACAACCTCTACGAAAATCATCAATGATTTCAACTACACATTTTTAGCTCTAATTATAAAAATGCAAACTTTTATTCTTTAGATGGGTTTAAACCTATAGCTATTTGGAACACAATTTATAAAATCAAGGATTTATGGCTAATAATGGAGTATCTGGGATAACATGAAATCTTGCATCACTAAAAATACTTAAATTAGAAATAAATAGTCTTGGTAGTTGTATGCAAATATTTATATTTACATGCAAGCATCTTAGATATTTTTTTCATAATATTTGTTCATGTATAAATATATTTCCATGTAGACTTTTTGGTGCACATAACTTAGATCATTAGAGGAGAGTAAGGCTTATGCATTGCACAACTTATGAACTCTTATGAAAATCTCATTTGAATATCTCTAAAAGTGATTGGGAATTTCCATGAAAATGTGTTAGAAGAGTATTATTTCAAAGAGGATGGTTTTGCATTGTAGTTTTATTATGTGATGGCATTGCAAATTTTAATACCTACACACAATAATATGATTTTTAAGGTATTACGTAACCTTACACCCATTGTCTTCTATGCATATATTTCCATTGGTGATTATTGTGATGTTGAGGATTTGTGTATTATCCTTTGTGCATATGAGAATTATTTCGGACCTTTGCGCATTCACCTAGATCTTGCATAATTAATAAGTGCTAGTTGGATTTAGAAGATAGTCATTTATGATGTGACATAATCAACTAGGCATATATCACTTTGATGTCCATTTGACCATCATACATAAATTTTGACCTTAAATTTAATGTTTTTTTGACTATCATGTGGGAGTTTTTCATTTTTCTTAGATTTTGAAGCCCATTTTTTGTAACAACCCCTCATGGCTTGTACTAGAATAATGCAGTAATTAAAAAACAATTACTTGACATTCATTATTTCATTAGATTATAACATGAGAATCTAATTAGTGATTCTAACATACTTAACCAAGCATATTACACTATCACAAACTTAAAACAATAACAATTCCAATCACTAACATTTCATGTAACATAACATAACATTACTACAAAGAAAGTAATCACATTAAAATCTAGCCATGATTGGTACAATAATATAGCAACTATTTTTAAAGTATAAAAAAATTATAATTAAATTTCCATTAGGCATTTAGCCTAAATACAATAAATGTATTGTATGCTCTACGGAGCTTGACTCAAACCAAATCATGTATCTCTGATAATCTCAAGTGTAGACTCCAAATAAATACTACAGTGGGGAGGCAAAGCATCATCCAAGCACTTTTTCACACTAACCATGGACCATAGATCCCTCATAAAATCACTTATTATGGAATGGCCCTCCCTTTATGGATAGGTAAATAGTGATGGTACAAGAATCTAGATTAACAAGCAAGTACCCGTGTGCTATATGATTTCTAAAATTAAACATGCAACATATCATAGAAAACCCATTCTATTGCAAGATATCGTACAAACATGTAAAGCATACTCATGAAATGATAATGTCACTAAACATACTTTTCATAATAATATATAAATACTAGAAATATATACATCAATCAAATTCATAAACACCACTTGATCAGGATTGCCTTCATCTGGTATTGTGATGCTAGTAAGCCAATGAAGTTCGTCTCACTCCTTAGTATCATCAAAGTGATATTTTGTAGCATAATTTCACCACGAGATTCATTAAATTTACATCCTATTGGTAATCACATCAAATAACATGCTAAACATAGGAGTAATTAAAACATACATTTATTCTATCAAACATATGATTGATACTTACATTATTTTCTATTCTATACTAGAAATAATGACTATAGTTTATATAAATTGGGTAAAATGCACATTTAACTGCAAATTAAAACTATCACAATTAGTTTTCAAACATACTACACCTCATTATAACTCATATTATCATAGTCTAGTATTCTAAGACGTAACTATTATTTTTCCCATAAGCAATCATAAAAAGTAGTCATAAATACATGGAAACATAAGCTCTTATTCAAGTAACTAGATATAACAAAGTAAGTCACAGTTTTACAAAACACAAACTATTTTATCTTATCATTAATTACACACTCAAAGGTTGTATGCATGCATACATAGTGTCCTACTAACTATTACAAAACATACTATTCATAATAATAACCAACGTGCATATATTTATGTAAGTGTGGGTCTAGAAATAACAATTACAATATGTACCATTCGAGTATAACATACTTTAATACTATAGAGCTCTATGACATCCCATAATATCATATATCATTGTGCATGAGTACCCTACTCAATTATGACCAAATAATCTTACACTTATAAATATTAATCGAGTAAGTACAGGATTATACTGCCTAGGTTTATCATAGATTATACTACACAATAATCATCATAAGAAAACATAATCTCTAAGAACACACCACGATGCACTATTTTATTATATAAAATTATAATCACTTTCACGTATTAATACTCTCATAATATATGCTACACACAAGTTTTCATATTTACATGATGCTATAAATTTGACCTTGTCGACATGCTTGCATAACAGTATTATGCTACAGATATACTACTTGGTCTCTACTAGAGTTTTAAGCAAAACCATCGTATAGATTTAGATCATATAATTATATCAATCATGGATATAGTATTAATCAAACAAAAGTATAGTAACATTACCATAAAAATGTCTATATTTTCTATTGTTTACATAAATTATAGCGATATTCTTAAACTATGAAACACTATTCATCTCTCTAAAAAACATTTGCATCTATTTTCAAGCACAAACATCATATGATAATGGATCTCAAAGATAAGTAGTCACATCTCAATCCATTGATTGACTATATCTCATCAATTAATATGACACAAATTAGAGGATTAAAATAAGGTTGAGAATTAATCATCTCATAATCTTAGTCATATGTTGTATGATCATAATCTATATTAACAAGCATGTCAAAATGTTAAGGTGTGGAGCTAAAAGCTTCAACTATTTGCAGACACAATGAAGAGGATGCTGAAGAACCAGAGGAACTGGCATCGGCAGCATGACCAACGTAGGTCACAGATAGTGGAGAAGGAAACCGGCGACGGCAGAGAGTCGGCCGACGTCGACAGCACCAGACAAGCAGGGACCAGCGTCGGTCACCTGTGCAGTCTAGAACTGTCTGTTGCACGAATAGTTAGTCAGTTGAACCGAGTGTTTGCATGCTAAGGGGCTAATTTAAGTTGCGAGCTGTGTATCTAGTTTTAGTAGTTAGATTTCTATTTTTGTAAGCATGGGATCCTATTTAAAGACCCATAAGGCATGTATTGTAATTAAGCAAGAAGGCAAGTAAAAGCATTGAAGCAAGCAAGGTCAAGGAGATCTACAGGTGTAAGGTCAAGGAGATCAGCTGAAGCATTCAAGGAGGGCTAGCAACTCAGGCTTTAGAGTTGTTGTGTTGATCAAGAGAGAGAGGGAAGAAGGTCTTGAGGTGTGGCAAGCCTTTGAGGTGGAGGAAGAAGTGGCATCTTCCTTATTGTATTTTCTTCTAGTAATATTTAATACAAGATTGTGTATTGTCTCTCAAATTCTTTGTTGTCTCAAGTTTCTAGCTACTTTATCATTCTGGTATAATTCTATGTTTAATTGCATATAAGAAAGTAATCAATTGTGCTCTAATTGGTAGAGCTAGAGATCCCCTGACAAGTGGTATCAGAGCTACGGTTTGCAGGAAGCAGGGTATTGTCTTTGATTACAGGTCATTCACAGGGTTTTCTGATTGAGTGGGAGTTCAGCAATGGCAGAAGAAAGCAGGCTACAAATGGAGAAGTTTAATGGCAAGAATTATCAACATTGGAGGATGCAGATTGAGGACTATCTGTATCAGAAGGATTTGTACTTACCATTGGGTGGGGCTGCATGCAAGCCCACAGATATGAAAGATGAAGAATGGAATGTTCTTGATCGGAAGGCTCTCGGTTCCATAAGGTTGAGCCTTGCATCATCTGTGATTTCCAGCTTATCACAGTGCAAGACAATGAAAGAGTTGATAAAGTCCCTGGCAAATTTATACGAAAAGCCCTCGGCTTCTAATAAGGTATATCTTATGAAGCAGCTATTTACTTTGCAAATGCAGGAAGGTGGATCGGTACATACTCATCTCAGTGATTTCCATGGTTTGGTAAACCAACTAGCTTCAATCAATATTGTTTTTGATGATGAGGTAAAGGCTCTCTTGATTTTATGTTCTTTGCCTGAAAGTTGGGACGGTATGGTTATGGCAGTAAGTAATTTTGCATCTGCTTCTAAAATCTTAAAAGTTGATGATGTTGTGAGTGTGATCTTGAATGAAGAAATACGCAAGAGAAGCATAGGTGAATCATCAGGGAATGCTCTAAGTGTAGAAAGTAGGGAAAGGCAAAGGGAGAAGGTTGAGCAAGGGAAATCAAGGTCGGGAAGGAGATCCGAGTCCAAAGGTATTACCTATTGGTTTTGTGGAAAGAAAGGACATACAAAGAAGGAGTGTTGGTTGAGAGATAAAGAGAATGAACATGCAGGTATGGAAGAAGCAAAGGATGCAAATATTGTGATGCAGGATGCTCTCATACTTTCTTCGGATAGTCAGGTAGGATCATGTGTTTTAGATTCTGGTTCATCTTTTCATGCATCCCCAAACAGAGATTTGTTCTATGAGTATGAACAGGGAGATTTTGGAGTGTTTTATTTAGGGGATGGTACGCCTTGTCAGATAGTTGGCAAAGGGAAAGTGCAGCTGAGATTGCAGATTGACAACACATGGGTGTTGAAAGAAGTCATGCATGTTCCAATTCTGAAGCAGAGTCTGATTTCTGTAGGAAGGTTGGGAGATGAGGGATGCACAATAACCCTCACAGCAGATTCTTGGAAGGTTACCAAGGGAGCACTTGTTCTAGCAAGAGGTAAGAAAGTAGATACTCTTTATCTGTCTACTTGTATTACTAATTCTACTTCTGGTGTAGATTCAAAGATGTGGCCTAATAGGCTTGGTCACATGAATAGGAAGGGAATGGAAGTTCTTGATTCAAAAGGTATGTGTTCAAATTTGGAAAGCACAGATACAGTTCATTGCAAAAAGAGAAAATTTGATGCTTTTGATAGGAACAAAGAAGCCTTGGTGTTTATGGAGGAGATGAAGGATAGAGATCAGTCACAGGGGCTGAATAAATCTGAGCAGGGCAGCATGGACAGAGGTTTGATCCAAGAAGAGCTCACGGATGAAAATTTCATCACTTACGAGAACACACAGACACCGATGTCGGTAGCTTGGCACCGACGTTAGTCATCCAGATACTAACATCGGTCATGTGCAAACCAGCAGGGTCGGTAGGTCGGGCAGGAGAAGTTCGACGTTGGTCACAAGGACCGACGTCGACAAGAGGGACACCGGTGTCGGCCAAGGAAACGACGTCGGCAGTCAGGGTCAGTGCAGGGAACCGACATCGGTCGAAAGCAGACTGGGAGATGGCCTAGATCGGTCACTGAAATGGATGTTGGGTAAATTAATAAGTCTCAAACACCCATGTGGAGGTCAGGAAAGGTATGTGAACCTCATATTCGTTGTTCACCTTCTTTATATTGTTTACTGATAGTCATGAACTAGGAAGATGGAAGAAGCAATGCAGGTAGAATCCAGAAATAGTGGGAGCATGGCATGGATGAGGAGTGTGAGTCCTTGGAGAACCAAATAGGTATTTGTTGGTAGTGTTGTCAGCTAAAAGAAAGCACTAGATAGAGGGATGGATTCCCGTTTTAGAGAAGAGAGTGGATGGACACATGAGACAGAAGGCTATGGTATATGGTCTTGATTGTGTTGTAGAACAATGGAGGTTTGACCATTGTATTTATCTTTACCAGGTTGGATAATATTAGCTACATTATCTTGTTACTGTATTGTGATACTTGTTGCAGGGTTTCATATACAGGGAGTTTTTTCTGAGCTAAGGGTAGAGTTGGTTCAGAAGTATGTCATGGAGAATTTGGGAGCAGCAAAATTCTTGTGGCATAAGATACAGGTATTGCATCACAGGTTTACGTGGTGGTTGGTCTTCAAGAGTGACATTGAAGAGGGGTATAGAGCCTAAGGAACAAAATAGATGGTGTACAGGTACAGTTGCAACTGTTTATCTCCAAGTGGGAGATTGTTAAGGTGTGGAGCTAAAAGCTTCAACTATTTGCAGACACAATGAAGAGGATGCTGAAGAACCAAAGGAACCGGCATCGGCAGCATGATCGACGTCGGTCACAGATAGTGGAGAAGGAAACCGGCGATGGCAGAGAGTCGGCCGACGTCGGCAGCACCAGACAAGCAAGGACCGGCGTCGGTCGCCTGTGCAGTCCAGAACTGTTCGTTGCACGAACAGTTAGTTAGTTGAACTGAGTGTTTGCATGCTAAGGGGATAATTTAAGTTGCGAGCTGTGTGTCTAATTTTAGTAGTTAAATTTCTATTTTTGTAAGCATGGGATCCTATTTAAAGACCCATAAGGCATGTATTGTAATTAAGCAAGAAGGCAAGTAAAAGCATTGAAGCAAGCAAGGTCAAGGAGATCTACAGGTGTAAGGTCAAGGAGATCAGCTGAAGCATTCAAGGAGGGATAGCAACTCAGGCTTTAGAGTTGTTGTGTTGAGCAAGAGAGAGAGGGAAGAAGGTCTTGAGGTGTGGCAAGCCTTTGAGGTGGAGGAAGAAGTGGCATCTTCCTTATTGTATTTTCTTCTAGTAATATTTAATACAAGAGTGTGTATTGTCTCTCAAATTCTTTGTTGTCTCAAGTTTCTAGCTACTTTATCATTCTGGTATAATTCCGTGTTTAATTGCATATAAGAAAGTAATCAATTGTGCTCTAATTGGTAGAGCTAGAGATCCCCTGACACAAAATTGCATGAGTAAGATCCTCTACAATAAATTTTTATCATAAGGATGTAATTATCCTAATTTATAAGGTACCTCACATGTGACCAGACTAAATTAGTAAGTCATAATGTTATGATTTAATTAGTCTAGTTCTTATATATTTATTCTATATTATGACTGATACCCGCATCTTCTAATATTATGGATATACATCAATATTGTCGATATCCCACATCTATCATTTTATTATTTATTCATCTGGAATCTTTTATTAACTTTTTAAATATAAATGAACTTGGCCAATAAATAAATTCATCAGTTATGATAAGATTAGTGATTTAGTAAAACAATTTATCTTAATCATTCTTCTCTCCCTCAACATGTTTAGATAGTAATACAAATGCAAAAACCAAGTCATCTGCAACTTAAAGCATTGATGTTGAACTTATACTGAAATCCAATTAATGTAGGGTCATCAAGTTCATATAGAACTCACTCAATGTACCTACCCTAAAATCTCTTTGAAATGAGATATCTTCCCAAATCTAGGTTAGTGCTTGGAGCCTAATGCGATAGACACAACCTTGAAATGAATCTATTCACAAACTAGAAAAACTCAATCTTTTCCACTTTGTAAATACAACATTTATCATTCAAAGTATAATAATTGATACAATCCAGTCAAATAATTTCATATAAGCTAAACTTCCTTAACTAGAATTTTAGGTCAATAGCTTAGAGAAGGGCACACATTCAAGAACTTATCCTATAAAAATTATATGGAAACCTTTACAAAAGAGCACCTAGTTTCATTGTTGGGACTTAAAATCCATTGTATTTTGAAGCTTAACTATAAAACCCATATAAGCAATTACATGGAATGCATTCAAAAAATAATAACCATAGACATTCTCATGGTATAAAATCTCTAAAAATAGAGCTGCTAAACTGTATTCTTAATAAATCCACTCATTTCTATATGGGGCAATTGTTGGATTAATTTATATTGATCCAAATGTTTTATTGTTCAGGTAGTTAGTTGGTTTTTCAACCAACTCAACTTTTTGTAAAGCTTCTTTATTAAAAAAAATTGCTTGCTTTTCCAAATATTTTTCTAATATCCCTCCTATTTTTGGTTGTAACAGTGGTATCAGAGCCATGGGAAAAATTGATACATGGATGATCTAAATATTTTAAGATAGCATGGTGCATGGTCTACATAGACTTTACTTAAGCCAACACTTTTTGACACAGATCGCATAAGCTAAAAGTATAAATGGTGGAAGTGAGCATAGGGATTAAGTTCATTTGTCTACCAACTAGAATACTCCTTTACATAATCAGAGATCCATTTCACTCAGACGTCGGAGGTTCTCACACCATTTTGAGTATGACCACCTGAGATTGGTAGGGAGACTCATGAAAAAGAAGTCAACAAAATTTGAGTGGCTAATGACTGATATACATCACAATATAGATTAGCATTAATGTTTACTTTCACATTTGATATCAAATGGATCACATAGAAGTATGATGACATAAATATCTATAGAAAAGCATGACTACTATAAATGAGACGCCAGATCCTCTAGGCTATGGCACAATTAAAAAAAGGTAGTGTTATTTATTATGGGCACCATTTAATAAAAAGAGGAACATGAACGTATATAAAGTAAAAAAAATAGATGTATATTTAAATTTTTCACATCTAGAAGACATATATCTTATAGAAAGTTCTACCCATATGTTTTTGAATTAATTGATGGGAAGATGATTATGCACATTTTTATGGGTCACTTGCATCAAAAAGATTAGGGCTCAAAACCCATTGAGATATTTTTCTAAAAATAATAATAAGGTGGATTATCATTTTGGTCAAAATTATTTTTTGACGTTATTTTTTGTATAAACAGAGTTATAAGAATAAAATAAGCAATGAAAGGACAAGCTAAAATGGACAAATAAGGATGTAATAGGAGTTATAAGGTGTAAATTTTTACAAGTCCCAGGTTTCCTTGTATTCAGAAACTATTTTTGAAGGTAAAGGCAAAACCTCAAAATAGTACTTACTTGTCTTGTTTTATTTTGACTTGTTTCATTAACATTATGGCTAAAATTGTGAGCCTCATTTCTGACACTGGATGCCTAACTCCTAAGAATTATAAAGAATGGTCAATGAACATAGAAAAAAATTAATCTTCAATGACTTGTGGGACATTATTGAGAAACAACCATCATTTCCCACTGAAGCCACAAAACTTGCAAAATTTCACAAATGTGACAAGCGAGCTCTTGCATTGTTGAAATCCACTTGCAGTACACAAGTCATAATTCATATAGAAGCTATTAAGTTTGAAGCATGTCAAGAATTGAAATATATAAAAGACTTACATGATAAATAACCTACTTACGAGAAAATTGATCTCCATATGCAGTTGCTTAACACTAAACTCACTGATGATGAAGATATTTTAGAATATGTGTCATGCATTAAGAATTTGAAACAAGAATATGGCACTACTAACAGAAAAATTGATGATGAAATACCCATTTATATTGTTTTGAATGGCCTTATCTCAAGCTATAGTAACTTTCTAAAGATGTTACAGCTTAGTGATAAGCTTAACAAATCTACATTTGATTTAATTTTTGAGTTGCTCACTCAACATGAGCGATAATTTTCAAAGAAGAAATAAAAACCTAATGAAGATGCATACTATACCAAAATAGGAAATCCATTGTATGAGCCCAATATAAGACACAAAGAGAAACAAAAACACTCTCACAAATACACTTCTAGGCATAAGCATCATTATGGATGTAGAGATCATTCAAGCTTTTTGAAGTATAGACATCATTATTATTCTCCAAAGCATGAGCATCACCACAAACATTCATATGGACACAAGCACAAGCACAGGCATTCTTCTTCATATGGTTAATCTTCCTCTAGTTCCAGTGGATGTGATAGAATATGCTACAATTGTGGTGGCATAGGACATCTTTCTACAGAGTGCCCCTCCAAAAGGAGGTCATCTCAACATTGCTAAAAGGTAGAAGCAAACATTGTTGATCACTCTAGTCACTCTAATCATTCTTTTGGCTATTCATATACATCTTCTGATGGATGGGATGACTGAAAAGTTGCATGATCCATAATTGATGACTATATCTTCTAAGATAGCGACTCACCCATCTTGTGCAAGCTACTAGGCTCAAGATTAGGATTTGATGTAGTAGTATTTTTTGGCTTGTGTACTTTTCTTTCATAGATGTAATGTTTCTATGATCGTTTATGTGGAGAATTTTAATGATTTGTACTTCATTTATTTTTTGCATGACTTCTCACCTCTTGCCTAATAGGGGAGAATATATTGCATATTTGGTTTTTTGATCAATCATCGATGATGTATAGTACGAGTTAGCAGTTTTTTGCTAGCATTGTTATGCTGAGCAAATGCCTATGTGAGATGTTGGTAATTGTTGGGTATTAGTTGAGATGTGCCATACATAATACAGAGGGTAGTCACTTATTGGATGGATTCTGTGTGAGGATTTATGTAGTTAGATAGTGCATGATCATGTCTACTATAGTGTGGGGATGATCAAGATGTGATCAGTTTAGGATTCATAGTGTACCAGTTACAATTGTGGTAGAGTCTACTTGGATGACTCATAGTTCTTTGCTTCAGTCTTTCTATACCCCTTTGGATCAGTGGGGAGTTTTTTAGATCAATTTATATTGATCTAAATTTTTTATTGTTCAGGTAGTTAGTTGCTTTTTCAGCCAACTCAACCTTTTGTAAATCTTTTTTAAAGCTTCTTTGTACAAAAAAATAAATTACTTGCTTTTCTAAATATTTTTTTGATATCCCTCCCATTCCTAGTTGTAATAGAAATTTCACATTTATTGATAGCTAATAATCATTTATATATAAACTAATAGCAGATCACCCAATATAAACCAGTATAAATAATGCTTTTACAATTAAAAAAAATCAATGCTATATCAAATTGCCCTATTCAGATGTTGCAGTTTGCCATAAATGGAATAAATTGACTATGCCATCCATAGAATAAATTTATTGTGCCATGAATTGACTATCTTTATAGGTAATATTTAGCATAAGCCTAGTCTTTTAATATAATAAATGACAAAACATATTTTCCCTCATACATTAATGATTTCTTTTCTAAATTGAACATTTCCAAATCACTGGTTATTAATTTGTCAGACTAAAAATATATATGTAGCTGTCTATATACGTATTCCTACATAGTCCAAATTTATTTATCAAAACACAAAAATATAATTACTAAAACATACAACTATTTTCAATTATTGACTCAAGGGAATATCTCATGAAATCTATTAATTATTTACCCTCAAAAGACTCTAATATATTTATTCTTAGTAATACTAATTTTAGGGATAATTTTAATTAACACAATGCATAGAATATTAATACATCACCCACCTAGCAGTAGGATTTCCTTCACCATTTTCTATTCTCCTATGCTCAATTGTCATCCTTCTCTTTAAGATTTTATATATTGTCATCATTGTATTCTTCTTGTTCCTCTCATCATACATTTCCCCTCAATTCTTCTTCATTGTCTAATATCTTCCCTTTACCATATTTCCCTTTATCTACTTCATTTTAATTTATTCTATCCTCCTCCTCCTTCCTATCATACCCTATTTAATTCTTATATAATCTATTCTTTTGGATTTTTTGTACTTTCTCATGTAAAGACTGTCACTTATCTGTTTAGTCTAAAAACCAATGCTTCATATTGAGTTCCATTTTTTCCTTCACCATGAAAAATCACCCTTTTATCATATTAAATTAAGCTTATTTTAATTTCCTCACACTTCTATTTTTCCTCATGCATAAGTCAATGCTTTTATTTATCTATTTTAACTTGAGTTTCATTTATTTAATAAATCATGCATGTTTTTAATCTTTGTTTTCAAGGTCATGCTAATTACTAAATTAAGTTCACTTAAGTCTAAGTTTAGACCTTAAATTCTCAGTAAATCCATGCATTTACTTATAGTTAAATTTCTTTAATTTACCATAATCCGATAATTATCTCAATAAAAGATAAATCAAATTAATTAATACTCCAATTTATATAAAACTAATGCCACTTGTATTTCAATCTTATAACTATGATTAATGCAATTATTAATAATTTTATAAAAAAATACATCAAACAAAAATAGTGATATTTACCGAATATTATTTAAACATGTCACCGTGTTAGACAATCCCACTTAGTGTTAGAATCGACTACATGATCATAAAACAACATTATCTGATTAAATCTATATTCTAAAATTATACATAAAATCACATAATCAAGCCATCATAATCATCAACTAAAATATGTGTAGACATCCAATTCCTAACACCATTTGTGTTAAAATTGTCAAACTTATTTGAAATTTGTGAAAACACATAATTTGAGCCAAAATCACTTAAATACACTAAATGGTTTGAGCTTGTCATTTACAAGTTTTAATTTAGGCTAATGTATCCCTAAATGGGGCAATGCATTTTATGTGATTATTAACTTTGATCAAATCATTTCAAGTGAAAATGATGAAAATATGTTTTGGTTCTCTGAATCACTTTTTTCTTCTAATTCGAAAGCACATGACACATGCATGTGTTATTTTGTGTCAACAACATCCTAAATGGTATAATAGTTTGTAGGCAACTAACATCACCTTCTAATTCTTCTCTAGTCAAATTATGACCCAGTAATATGATTTTTTAACTAGTTTGATTAATGAAGTGCACCAATTTCTAAAGAATTACACTAAAATTGATTAATCTTACTTAGGCAAATTAAAAAAAATTATGAGCTTAAGTAAGAATTCCATGGAAGCTATTGAATATTTATTTATTGGAAATTGATTCCTATTAATTGGATCATCAAGTGAGGTCATTTTTGGGGTGGCATCCATAAGCCATAAATACAATAAATATCAAGATTATGGCTTCCCATGCCTCTTTAATTTCCCTTCCTCCCAAATATTTATGAAGATATTTATGGATTTTATTTACATAATTGGATTAATTCATGGCCACACATCTTCACCTTGAGATGGTTGTTCATGGTTGATCATAATCAATTTTAAAAATATATAAATAGGAGGCCTCTCACTCATATTTTTAAGCTTAATTTGTGTAAAATTATAAAGTAATATTCTCTATACAAACCATTTAAGTGTAGTTTTATAATTCTTTATATGCTATCGGATAGCTTCATTGATAGGCATAACCTTGATTTCATATCATGAGCCTAGTTTATAGTTGGTGTTATTGAAATGGTGGAGGAGTTTGGCCTTGCACCATTGTTGAAGACTTGAGCATTAAATCAAGGAGAAAAACATGTTTTAAGCCACATATGGATGATTGGAATATCTTGGGAATGTAACTTATGTTTTATTTCTTTCATTTGTTCTTAATTGTCATTTGCACACCCCAATGAATAGGTTGGCCTAGATTGTTATGTTCTTATGCATTTCTTATGTTTTTCATGACTAATATTTGAGCTAACCATATTTATAATCCATCTCTAAATTTTGGAATGCTCGGTGGGATGATGCATCCCTCTCACGCAAGGAAAACATTTTGGTAATCTTAGATTTCCTTAAAAGTAATTAAAAATACTTTAACATCAATTTTTAGCTTCATTTTCTCATGTTTTTGACATTGTTTACTGATATGCAAGTCACACAATAATCAAAATTGGTTATATGTAACCATAATTGGTGATGAAGAGCTTCTCCAAACATTCTCTTCTTTGCCTATTTTCTCATTCTCTATACCTTAAAATCCAACTCATGTATTCAATTCTTGATTCACTTGTTTGTAAACCTGCCCAATTTTCTCTCAACCAACAATAGCCTTTCCTTGTTCCCAATGGCCCAAAAATTGGTTTCTTGTTTGTATTTAATTCAAGAACACAAATAAAATCATTAACATTTCTTAACCTAACCAACTCAATCTTTCATCAATAGCAATCAAAGCATCTTCATACATACTTATGGACCAATATGTATTCAATAGATATAATGTTTTTCACAATGAATCATTATTCTTGTCACCTTAAAGGTGTTCCTATTAACTTTTTAAAACCTTTTATTTGGCCTACAACCATCTTCAATGTATAAATACAAACTTAAACAACTCTGCTATGCTCTAAACCATTCCTTGTAGCCATGTTTATGGGTCTCTTAGCCTTATATGGAGTTGTACCTTCACCAATCTAAAATATGACACTCATTTTAGATACCCTTTGATTTTTTATATCTATCCATGAAATTTGGTTTCCTAACTCTTCAATATGACCCCATTTCAAACTCAATTTATATATTTGTAAAGGCATATTATGCTTGTTTAGGGCTAGTCTATCAATAAACCTCAAAATCTATACAAAGAAGCACAACCACACAAAATAAACTTTAAAATATATTTACTTACCTTTTTCATAATATTTTCACAAATTTTTAGATAAAATGGATAGAGGAATCTCTTTAAACTGGTAAAACCCTAGGTTTAGGCTTTTTTGTTCTCTATCACAGTTGAGAGGCTATAATCTTCAACTAGGAACATTTTTTGATGTTTCAAAAATAAAATTAGGTTCAAAAGGTTTGAAGGTTTGTATTGACCTTAGACACATTTTCCAATCCTCATTTATCATGAATCAATCCACTGTTTAAACTTTCCACACCAAATGCCCTTGATTGTATCACAAAACCAACTGTCTATAAGTCTATCTTTAATTTTAAAGGTTCATTCCACATTCTAACTCAATCAAAAGATTTTAATATAATTCAAAGGACTCATATATACATACCAAAATGTTCCACAACTTGGTAACATATCACTTTGACCATCTCTTTACTATAGGTCAATATACACAGTCATTATGCCAATATTCCTCACAGGAAATAGGGTCAGATTTGATTACATATATATTTATAAGGTTTTTTTATCAAATATGAACCTATAAAAATCTAATCACACTTATTTATTTATTTTAAATGTATACTATAATTCTATCAACTTCAATGCATCACTACCTTTCTAGACTCAGTCTACAAAAGGGGAAATTTACCCAAAATAGGATTCTGCAAGCAAAATATCTAAGTACCTAGTAACTTTATTTTTATACCATGCAAACACAACATAATATATATTCAATAATCCTCTCAAAAAAAATTCAATGCCTTTTTTCAAGTTCAACTAACCATCAATTATTTGAAGACACAGTCTGTAATGCTAAGCAAACAATCTCATGATTATGCATGTTTAAACATCCTTCCAGAATAGAAGGGGTCTTTTCTTGTGTTTCCTCAAATCTCACTTAAAACACATAATCATAAACTTGTAAATACACATAGATATAATTTCATCTCAATCTTTCATTCAACCACTTATGCATTCATCAACATAATAAGGCAAACAACAAGATTTGACCTCAAAAGGGTTTGTGTTCATTTCAATATCAAAATAGGGGTTACAGACATCCCCTTCCTTTCTTCATAAAAACTATAAAATCATTATCCATTACTCACTTTTAATGTAATAACTCTAAAACAATCCAAAACTAACTCTTTTAGTCCTAAAATGGATACATAACCGTTTCTTGTTTCATTTTCCCACATAGAGGTTTTCTTGCAACATAACATTTTCTTGATTTACACATAATATGACTTTTTTAGATCCATGACATAGGATTCAGGACACTTTATGAACATCTTATAATTCAAACACCCTTAGACAAGTTTTTTACATCTTACTACCTTCCTAATTGGCACAAAAGTCCTTATACAAGGCTTCATAATATTCAAATTTTCAAATATTACTTTTGGAGGGAAAACCTATAATTTGAATTATATGCATCTTAACTCTCTCTCAACTCCACATATGGACCTCCTACGACCTATAACATCTATAAATCACATAATAGACCAACTAAAAAGAAAAATGGTTCATTTTTGGGGTCCTCATGGGATGCCCCTACATCAATCGATTGAGGCTAACTAGTATTGTTTAGGTTGTAGGGAGAACACGACTAACAATTTTCATTTTTGAGCTTTATTCAAAGTTAGAGTTATCAATTTGAGTTTATAATTATTTGGTCTAAACATTTTTTCTTGATCCAAAATTTTATTTTGGATATTTTTATCCTAACTTAGGCTTAAAAAGTTTTTTCTCAAAATCTTTTTTGCCTAAGGGTTCATAAGTGACCATTATCAATCATTTTTTACTGATAATGGATCAATTATGACTGACATCATTCTTGATGCAACTGACATCAATCACAATTGACCAATGTTGGTCTCTATGTGTAAAATATAGAGAACCTAAGAGCATGTTTTCTAAACTTGCTTATTTCATTATGAATTATGCTTCAAAGCTAAAGGAAACTCTCTAACTTTTCATATAGGACCCATGTGGAAAAGTGATTAATTTGATCATAATTAAGTATTTAGCCTTCCCTTTGGTGTTTAAAAGGAACCTAGATGAGCATGTTTAAATTTTGAACCTTCCCTTTGGTATTTAAAATGAACTTAGATGGTTTATTTGATTGTTTTATGAATTTTTTTCAAAGTTTTTACAAACTAAGGCCAATGGGCCAAGAACTTCATTAAACCTTTAAATTTGGTGCTTAAAACAAACATTCACTTAAAATTTCAAATTTTTTGAAGTGTTGTTTTATGCAAATCATCTATTATTTATTATATTGTTTGATCAAAATGAAGAGTGAGTGTATGATCTTCACCCATCCCCTATAGGAAACTTGGGTGACCAAAAACACCTTTTTATTGTGATTGTACCTTTGTCCAAGGTGTGAAAAGGAAGTTTTCTAGGATCTCCCCAAAAATAATATGGTTTGGGTGATTTGAAAACAACCTCTAAAGCATTTTCTCTTAGATCATTTATTTTTATGCAATTGGCTTGTGGAGGGGAGTTCATATCCTCTTCACGTGTTCTTTAGGGAAGATTTAACCTAAGGCTTCATCTCCTGGCATTGTTTTAAACCCACTCCATGGTGAGGTATATAAACCAAGGTATGCATACTATGAGAGCCAAGGGTTGTGTGGCTAACCTCTCCTTTTGTAATAAAAACCTAATTCAAGTCTGGATAACCAAAGGATTATATTAAATAGTACATAGATGTAATCACTATGTAAAGGAATAGACCTTTTCATAGTAATTTAATTGGTATAAACTCAATTGATGTGTTACATCTCTAGTATTATCCATGCTTGGGACCATTTAAATGGTCGTAAATTGTAAGTTTTAAATAACCCCACTTGATGTGGAATATTTTTGATGCAAGGTGAGTAACCCAAAGTTCCATGTTACCATACAATCTCTTGGGAAAAGTGGGGTGTAAAATAACCTACCAACTCATGTACTTTTATTTTTGGATTGATAATTTAATTCCTCCCAAGAGCACGTATATAGATGTATTTCAATCATATAATGCAACCTTGTTAGTTTAGGGTTTTGGATGATTTACTTAGTTATATTTGGTCTTTTAGTCTTTGCTTATTTGGTCTTGATTTGAGTCCAAAACTTGATTATAAACAAATTTCATCATAACCAAACACATTGTCCACCATTTATTGAATAAGGTGTTATATTGGTCAAAACCAAATCATCTTTTCCTTGTTCAAATTCGCATCTTAAACATTTTTGTTTGTATTTTCTAAATAATGTAGTTAAGATGATCATTTGAGTCTAAACCACTTTCTAAAAATATTTAAATTCCTTCATTGATAATTCAAATTTGGAATTTCACCTTTCTAAGTTTTGAGTAAATGTCTTAATCAGTTTTTATATTTACACTTGACTTGAGTTATCTTGAGTTTAATTTAGATTAAAGGCCATTTATAGACTCGTCATCATTTTATCATTGCAAACTTAGGTCATCTTATGTATCACTCACACTCTAAGTTCTAGAACACATTTTATTCTACCTCCTATTACTATGTGGTGGCATTATGCTGCCTATTTGGTTCTAATTTAATACTTAGAAATTATTGCATGTTTTCACATATTGAGTTTCTTGGTTTGCATTGTAACCTTCCTAATCCAAAGGGAATTCTTCTGATTTCCTAATAGCAACTCATCAAATTTGAACTAGCTTTTATGGTATTGACATATCTCTCAACTTACATTTGGTGTATTAGTTTACACTTAGGTCTTTGATTTATCATACCCTCTTATAATTTATATGATTTTAACCCTACCCAAGGTTGAGTAATTTATGAACACATTCCTATAATTGTGTTGTAATATGCCATCTCTTTTTAATTATAGTCTCTTTGTGCCTTGTCATTTGTTTAAAAAAGATCAAAACACATACCTTGTTTAAATGTTTGCAAAACATTTCCAAATCTTAACAAATGTAGAGAACAAATATTTTAGACATGACTCAAAAGTACTCATAGTGGTGTCTCTTACAGCCTTGGCTATGAAGAGGATCACTTTTATGATGGTCAAGACAATTTTGTGGTCTTTGAGGACATTCCCACAACTGTAGGGTCTGAGGAAGACTTTTTGGAATATTAATCCCAAGATGACAAGGATGAATCACTCCTAAGGTTGATTTAATCTAGTGCTAGACTACCCTTAGAATTTCCTATGGAATAGTTACTACCTTGGTTAGAGAAGGAAAGTAATCCTTCACAAACATTGCTAAAATAAACATGCCTTCTTATAGCAAAGGAAAGGAAATACTTATAGAGTTAAAACCTAATGATCAAGATCTTGTCAATAAGATTAAAAATATAAGTCAATGATATGTAGACTAACTTATTACAAACTTGATAGAATCTTTAGTTACTACTTCAATCCGCAATGATGCTTCCAAAGAACAAAGGAATGTGGTTGAACCAACACAAACTCTAGTTGAGAACATAACAATGATGGATCAATATGTCTCAATCAAACAACCTAAATCCCAAGAGGTTACACAATATGCTTCACTATACATGGAGCATACATTTTTAAATATCAAGAACCTCTTATTCTTTCACAAAACCAAAAACCAAAAAATTTAGTATGCATTGAATAAATCATACAAAACAATTTGACTAGTTTGTCTCAACCAACATGTGCATTGGAAAATAGACCATGGATTCCCCAAAATCAATAAAACATGTATAATTCAAGGCAATAGATTCCAAAGAATCAGTGGCTCACTTACTCAATTTAAGGAGTGAACCAAAACCAAGTCATGTATCATAGGGTGTATATCCCTAAAAAATCCACACAAAAGCAGGGGCACATACCACCCCAATAGAATTATTTTACACCTATGAATGCACCAAACATGCAAGAGTAGAACTCCATGAAAGAAATTATGTCATGATTGGAAACTAGAAATAGAATCAAGAAATACAAATTTGATGAGATGTGCCCATATCCATTTGATTTGAATATTCTCCAAGTCCCTTTTCCATCTCATTTTGAGGCACCTAAATTTGACAAATACAAAGGAAAGGGTGACCCTTGTGAACACATTTAGGCATTCTTTGTGTTATACCAAGAGTTTACTTATAGTAGCATTTATTTGATTTGTTTTTTTATGCAAATTTTAGTGAGACAAGCTCTAGATTGGCTAATTAAGTTACCCAAGGGATCAGTTGTGGATTGGAATGACATATCTAAAAAAATTGTCAACCATTTCTCACACAACATTGAACATGAATTGACCATTGTTGACTTATGTAAATCTAAACAACGTGGTGGAGAAAGCTTCATAGCATATCTACAATGGTAGAGAGCACTATTTGGTGATTTTTAACATAATTTTCCATATAAATAGTTGGCTGACATATTTTTACAAAAATTACACTTTGAGGTCACTCACAATCTATGGATTACTTACACCAATTCATTTTAAGAAATTATAGACAAAGGGGTGCAGATTGAGAAAGCACTTATTACAAAAGGCCTTGTCAAGATTTTTTCATAGGGTGAAACCCAATCACTGGTCTAAATGGTTGCACAAGATAATCCTAAGGGTTTCAACAAGAACAAAAACATGGTAAGGAATGGGGTGATTGAAACAAGACATGTACAAATGGTATAGGCTCCATCGAATCCAAATGTATAATTAGCTCCCCCTAATCCACCAACCAATTTTCAAAGAACACCTCCCTAGAGGACATTTCATAATCAATTCAAAGTCCTCATTAAATTGGGAGAAACTATTGAGATAATTTTCAAAAATCTCATAGTAGCTAACATAATTGTATGGTTGATACCAAGGCCATTTCCTCAAGATCAACCAAAACCATATTGGTACAAAGAAAATGAATGATGTAACTTCCATCATGTTGTTGGTCATGATACCTATCATTACATCCAATTATGGCACCTTATTGAATATTTGATTTAAAGTGGTGAAGTTGAGATCAAGCTTTCCCCACAAGGCACTAATCAAGCTATGAAAATCTACCAAGATCTATTTTCTTGACACAATCAATAACCACAAAAGAATAATCAAAACCAATGACTCAATTAGTGGTAGAATCAAAACCATCATCAAGGTCAAAATCATAATCAAGATCATAATACCCATGCTAACAACTTGGGTTACAATAATATGCCTTATGACTATAACAACACTGTGGGATGCATTTATATAACCCATATTGTCATTATTATTGTTAAATCCTATGAACTATCATGTACTTGTAGTACTAGACCCATTATTATAGGATTAATGCCCTCTCTCTCTAGTAATACCACATTGAGTTCATGTGACAATGTTGTGATTCTATTTGCACAGGTTACTATTTATGGACAACACCCTTCCTCTAATTACAATGGCTCCTCATTAACTCAAAATTGATCCAATGTAACTAGATGCCTAGGATTCACCCTTCAAGGCCATTTTCCTTCATCTTCTAATTATAATCATTCCTTGCCACCTCTAGGTTATGCAATCATAAATAGATGTTCATGAGTTACTCTCCAGGGCCCTTTGCCATCTTATTCTATTAAACCCAACATGAACATTGTTCCTTCAGATTTAAAGTATAATACTATGCCAACCAAGGCCAAACCATCTCATCACTAGTAAATTCAAAAGAATCACTATCGACTCAAATTTATTTGATCAAAATGACATTACGACCATAAAACCTCATTATTCCCTATGCATTTTCTATCCTGAACTCATTGATTGGGACCAAAAAAATTTGGTCATATGCCTTGATGAGTTTCAAAATGAAGAATCAATTGTTGAATACATTAGCCTAAGAGATGAATTGCCTATTGGTGATCATAAACAAGTCTTTGATTTTTCATTGGATCCTTCTACTTACTTTGGAGAGCATGAAAACTTTCTTGGTCATAACAAAGGTAAAACATCAAGAGTTTTGGGTGAAAACCTCTTTAAGCCACTTGTTGATCAAGGAAAAAGTAAATATAAAGATAAGACCTTAAGTGAAAACTTGTTTTAGGCACTCTTAGACAAGAAATTTTTCTCATCCACAAAGGATTCTCAAGGTCCATCAAGTTTTAGATCTAAATCCAGTACAAATATCTCTTCAAAACAACAACAAATGTTTGAGCATCTTACTCTTGAGTTTCTTGAGATTTTTTCTACTTGGCCACTACCTGAGATGGTAGATTTAGGTTCATCATATTATCCAAAGCTTTAGGAGGAAAAACAAGAATCTGTAGTAGAACAAGATGATCATGATCACACCTTGCATACTATTATTGAAGATAGATCTATACTTCTTATAGAAAACATAGTTGATGTGAACCTAGTAATATATGATGATCCCAAAATTGTTTATCTTGAAACTTCCCTTACTAAAGCTAAACATGAACACATTATATCCATTTTAACTGATTTCATTGATATTTTTGCATGGGCATATTCAAACATGCTAGGATTAGACCCTCACTTGGTTGTGCAGTGACTTGTTGTTCATCTAGATGTCAAACCAATTAAATAGAAATTGAGAAAGATGCATCCATGCATATTCATCTTGGTAAAATACGAATTGGATAAATTATTAGGAGCAGACTTCATTAGTATGTTGGACTATTCTAAATGGATATCAAACATAGTTTCAATCAAAAAGAAGCCATAGGGTATACATATTTATACAAATTTTAGAGACATCAACAAATCATGTCCTAAATATGATTTTCTTGTACCCAACAATGACATGATTGTTGATTCTACTATAGAGTATGAGATGTTGTCCCTCATGGATGGATTTGTTGGATACAATCAAATCAAGATAGCCTAAGTAGACCAACACAAGACTGCATTCACCACTCCATGGGGAACATTCTATTACCAAGTCATTTGATTTGGCTTGAAGAATGTTAGAGCCACATATTATCATGCCATGACTATCATATTTCATGACATGATGGATCATATTATTGAGGATTATGTTGATAACATACTATAAAAATAAAGAACACATGTTGAACATCCTGACATTCTATGAAGGATATTTGAGAGGCTTCATGAATATAAAGTCTACCTGAATCTTAATAAGTGTGTCTTTGGCATCACTTTAGGGAAATTTATAGGGTTCATTGTATCATAAAGAGGGATAGAATTTGACCCTACTAAGGTCAAGTATATTGTTGAAATGCCTCCACCTTCAAATCTTAAACAGCTCCAAAGACTACAAGGAAGATTTAATCTATTCACAGGTTCATTTCTCAATTAGTAGATAAGTGCCACCCATTTCCTCATATCTTAAAGAAAGGGATCATGTTTTAATGGGATGAAGACTATTAATTAGCATTTGTGAAGCTCAAGACATATTTGACCAACCCACTAGTTTTGACACCGCCAACACTTAGAAAACCACTTCTTTATATATTAGCAACTGAGCATGCATTGGGGGATCATTTGGCCCAACATAATGATCAAAGTAAAGAACATGCAATATATTATTTAAGCCACACACTGGTGGCTTATGAAGACAATTATACACATATTGAGAAAGCATGTTTAGCTATGGTTTTTCCTTTCCAAAAGTTATGCCATTATATGTTGAACAAAAAAATAATTGTCATCACTAAGGTGGATCCTCTCAAATTTTTGTTATCCAAAGTAGCTCTGATAAGAAGTATCACTAAATGGGTCATGATCTTAAGTGAATTTTATTTTGAGTATCAAAATAGAAAGTTATCAAGGGGAAACTTATTATTAATCAACTTGTATAAGTCCCTATTATAGATACTCAACCACTCAAATTTGACTTTCCAAATGATTCTATCATGATAGTGGAAGAAGTGCAGCATGAACATGAATAATGGAAGCTATATTTTTATGGTTCCTTTACTTCCCATGGATCTGCAGCTGATATATTTTTTATTATACTATAGGGGGATTTGATTCCCAAAGCATTCCACATCAATTTTTATTATACCAACAATATGGCTAAGTATGAGGTACTTATTACAGGTCTACATCTTTCCATATACTGGGATATTTAACACTTGATGGTCGATGATGATTCCCAATTGATCATCAATCAGACCACTAATCAGTATAAAATTAGAGATGACAAGCTTATACCCTACAAGTAAATCATAGATAATATCAAGGTTTATTTTAAATCTCTATAGTTTGAACAAATTCTAAAGACCAACAACAGATATATCAATGCAATGATAATAATTGGGTCAATGATATAGATTGATAGCAGTGCTAAAGAGTGTCAATTTATGATTGAAATCCTTCTATTTCTTGCACATATTATGCTAGATTCAAAGAGGGTATGCACCATTGTTGGTCCCAATCCCCCACCTATATTGCCTTGGTACCAATACTATTATAATTATTTCCATGATCCCATTTTTCCACCTAACTTATCTAATAATTGACAAAAAAATATTCCTTCACCATCTAGCCCATTATACCCTCCCCAAAAACACACTTTATTGCAAAGGCTATTATATAATGCTACTTTATTGTTTATCTTTGGGATAATACAAGCTAGTGCTAAAGGAAGTTCATGAAGGAATATGTGGGGCCCACACCAACAGTGTAGTCTTAGCTAAAAATCTACTAAGAATAGGCTATTATTGGCCAAAAATGGATGTAGATGCTTTAAATTATGTAATTAAGTGTGCTACTTATTAGTAACATGGAAATTTAACACACACACCTTGTTTACCACTACAACTGATCACAACACCATGGCTATTTTCCACCTAGGGCCTTTATTTCATTTAGAAAATAAACCCCACGTATTCAAATGGCCATAAACACATTTTAACATCTATCAAGTACTTTACTAAGTGGATTAAGGCCATTCCTCTCACTTATGTCACCAAGAAACAGATAGCCAAATTAATTCATTACCATATCATCTATCGATATGGAATCCTAACACACATTATATCTGATAATGATGGATCCTTTGTAAATAGAGATGTAAAATACCATTGTGCAAAATTCAAAATCAAACATAAAAAATCTACACCATATAACCTGCAAGGCAATGAACAAGTTGAGGCATCAAACAAAACCATTATAGCCATTTTAAGTAAGATTATCAATAACATTGGCCCTAATTGACACTTGAAATTTTTTCATGGCTTTTGGGCTTATTGAAATAGTCATTGAACACCTACAGGGGCCACTCCATACTCCTTTTTTTATGTCAGATAATTTATTATCTTGATTAATATCGAGCTACCTTCATTGCAAGTTTATTTGGAGTATATTAAAGATGACAAAGAATGTAGAGTCTAAAGGTTTCAATAACTAGAACTTATTGATGGTAAATGTTTGGTTACCCTAGAGAACTTGCAAGCCTATCAAAATAGATTATAGATAAGTTACAACAAGTGCATATTCCCTTAGGAGTTTAAGATTGGCTATTTGGTCTTGAAAGAGAACCAAAAGAACACAAATGTTGAACACAAGAAAAAAGGTAAGTTCTAAACTAATTGGTTGGGACCATATGTTATCACAGTAAACTATGGATCAGGGGCATATAGACTGGCTACTCCAAATGGTGAATAAATTCCAAAGCCCATGAACATTATGCATCTTAAGAGGTTCTATGCTTGATAGCTTTGAACCATTATCTACAAGACCCCTTATTTTGGGGCAACTTATGCTGAAGTAATTTTATCCTACCATTATATCCTAAACCATCCTTTCATGGACCATATTCTTTTAACCTACTCTAGATCATTCTTTCAAGAACCATATTATTTTCATGAATCTGTATAGTGTAAGCTTTGGACCATTGGCACTCTAAACACATTTTATCCCACTCTTGACCATCCTCTTATGGACCCTATTCATTCTAGACCATTCTCTTTGAGAACCACATTATTTTCATGTCTTTAGTATTTGTAACTCAGACACTTTTATCCCTTGACCAATTATGATCCTAATATGACTCATAGGCATTATGAACACATTTGACACTAGTTCTACAAAGCAATTTAGCATGGTTGATATTTTTTAGCTTCTTCTACAGATAAGTGAACATGGTTATTGTAGCATATGGTTTTTACTTGCTACATAGTTCTTCATATTTTATCTCATGATACATATTATTTTACTCTTTTCCTACTATTTGGTAGGTGTATTTTCCTTATCAGGACCTCACTCTTACTGATTTATGATCATGTGTCACTATAGTTAACTTAGCTATTATTGTATCTTCTACTCTTGGATGAGCATCTCCTTGATTATTTTATTCCCTTTGTATATATTTTATCCCAAAAACACCAAAAACATTAGAAAATGATTCATAAAAGAATAAAAACATTAACTTACACTCTAGTCTTCATGCTCTTATTGTTTTAGAAGTAATTATCCCACATGCCTGCCATTTTTCAAAATCATTCTCATTCATCCCAATGGCTTGTTGTTTTACAAGACCATTCCCATCTTTCTTCTACAACATTAATCATGTTTTCTTATTATCACTTTTTATTCTATCCCACTTCCTAAGAGAACTACATTTATCTCAAAGTTCATGTTGGGCTATACGTCCATGGAACTATGTAGGCAACATCCACTCTGTCTTGCACATCTATAATTAGCTCGGTCACCCCCTTCCTTTTCTTCTTTTCCCCCATTTCTTTTGTGTTGTTTCCCTATCATTTAGGGGGAAACTTTGTGTCCTTATTCTTGTTTAGTTGTTGAAGAAAGTAATGCCTCTACTACATGTGTCTGAATAATTGTTTTAGACTGCACTGGCATGGTTTTTATTTATGTGTGTTTATTTAATTTTTATTGGTGTTTTATTGTGCTTTATTGTCTCTTTGTTTATTTATTTCTTTCTGTTGGTTGTTTAATTTTATTTTTTTCCAGTCTTTTATTTTCCTATTTCATCTTGTTCTTTCATTTTGTTTTTCAAGTACATCTTTATGGTCCACATGGATATTGATTATTTATATCTTGATCTCATATTGTTAAGTTTTTATTGATTTACTTTTAAACATTATTGTTCCTACTTAAGTCGGGATTATTAATATCTTGATTTTAAGTTGGGTTCATTTATTATTTTCTTTGTGTTTGTCTTTGTCTTTGTCTTTATTTTTTGTTTAAATGTAAATGGTTATAACTTTGGTTTTGGTAGTTCTTATTATTATCCTTAGTTATAAACATTCACATTTAAAATAGCTCGATGTAATTAAAATCCAATGTCATTATAATGCCTAATTTCATTTTGCTATATCAAGCACTTTGTAATTTGGATTCAAGTCTTCAACTTAATGCAACTCTAATGATCAGCTCTCAAGAAAATCAATGAAACTAGGTACCTATGTATTATCATGAACCTAACTCTATGCAAGATGTGAATCTCTTAGCATACATCATGAGTCTAATCAACCCTGGTCAGTTTTAATCATCCCTCATTATATTCTCTCCCACTTCTACGTGAACTGCATTGGCTCAAGGTCCATTTTGACTATGTAGGAAGCATTTAGATACATGATGTATCTCAAGTTAGCTCAGCCATCCTTTATTCTTCTTTTCATCTCTTTCATCACTTTATGCATCCTTGTATGCCTAGTTTCTTATGGCTTTTTAGTCATTAGACCATCGCCTCTACATTTGCATTTGTTCATCTTTAATTTATGCAATAGGTTATATCCTTGAACTTTTTCTTACTAATTTTCCCTATAGGGGCACAATATTTAGACCAAATATTGAATAAAATCAGCCCTATAAGGACAAACCATTCTTTATCAATGATCAAAATTAGCCTTACTAGGGTAAAACTATTTATCACACGATCAAATTTGATCTAAGGGAGTACATTATTATTTTATATCTTTAGATTCAAGTTCCTCTTTTTTCTTCTAATTTCAAGTTCTATAGAATTTTTCTCTCATGTTGGCAATATTTTAGTGTGTAACTTGTCTTGGCATTGATCATTCCATAAGCACACAACTTGTACCCTAGATTTGGGTGTGTTCAAAATGTGTCACTTATATTTTTGGATTATATCCTTCCCATTCCCCCCATCCTTGAGGCCATTTTATTCTAATTATATTTTCATCATTGATGGAAATAATACATGCAAGCATTAGCTCATCTAGATTTAATTTGTTTCATGGGTTAATCTCACTTTCTCTCTCTTTTTGAGAGTCCATCCTTCTCTTTCATCCCTATATGTCCACTCAAAGGGGCATCATGGGTCATTTCCTTCCAGTTTCTTCTTAACAACTCTTTTCTCTGAAAAGATGTTTCTTTGCCTAAATGTCTTACTACGCCTTCTCAAAAAGGGTTAAAATTTAAACATCCATTTCCTAACATCATTTGTGTTGAAATTTTTAATCTTACTCAAAATTTTTGAACATGCACAATTTGGGTCAAAATCATTTAAATGTGCTAAACAGTTTGATCTTGTCATATACAAGTGTCGATTTAGGCGAGTGTATCACTAAATAGGGCAATGTATTTTATGTGATTATTAACTTTAATCAGATCATTTTGAGTTAAAATAATGAAAATGCATTTTGGTGCTCTGGATCACTCTTTTTTTTAATTCAAAAGCACATGACATGTGTATGTTTTATTTTTTGTCGACAACATCTTAAATTGGACAACGGTCTGTACAAAACTAACATCACCTTCTAATTCCTCTCCAATCAAATAATAACCTAGTAATATGACTTTTTAACCAGTTTGATTAATGAAGTGCACCAATTTTCAAAGAATTACACTAAAATTGATTAATTTTACTTAGGCAAATTAAACCAAATTATGATCTTAAGTAAGAATTCCATGGAAGTTATTGAACATTTCTTTATTGAAAATTTATTCTTGTTAACTGCATCATCAAGTGAGGTCATTTTTGGGGTGGCATTCATTAGCCATAAATACAACAAATATTAAGATTATGGCTTTTCATGCCTCTTTAATGCCCCTTCCTCCTAAATATTTATGAGGATATATATGGATTTTCTTTACATAATTGTATTAATTCATGGCCACACATCTTCATCTTGATATGGATGGTCATGTTTGATCCTGATCAATTTAAAAAATCTATAAATAGGAGGCCTCTCACTCACATTTTTCAGCTTCATTTGTGTAAAATTATAATGTAGGATTCTCTCCGCAAGCCATTTCAATGTAGTTTGATAATGCTTTATTTGCAATAAGATAGCTTCATTGATAGGCACACCATTGCTTTTAATATCATGAGCCTAGTTTATTATTGGTGTTCTTAAGATGGTAAAGGAGCTTAGATTTACAACATTATTGAAGACTTGAGCACCAAATCAAGGGGAAAAACATGCTTTGAGCCACATTTGGGTGATGAGAAGCTTTTGAGAAGGTAACTTGTGTTTTTTTTCTTTCATTTTCTCTTAATTGTCATTTGCACACCCCATTAAATAGGTTGGCCTAGATTTTTATGTTATTATGTATTTCTTATATTTTTCATGACTAATGCTTGATATAACCATCTTTGTAATCAATCTCTACAACATGATCATATCATAAGTATATCATCACTAAAAACCAAACTATTTTAAATCAACTAAAGAGTCAAATAAGTTATTATAATGTGATGTGTGTGGTGGGTTACTAGAAATTCCTCTATCATCCTCCATCATCCCATCTATGCCATCCTCTCCTATGATTCTATCACTCTATCATGCTTTGAGGGAAGGACTAATCTTATATCCACCTCATGATAAGTAAGTAGTTAATTTGAGTCATTATATATATCAAAAATTAATGATGCATAACTAACGTAATGTATAGAATAAAGAAAGCCCAACTACCACATAATCAATCCATTATGTAAAATAATTAGCATATCACTATCCTATAACTAGTATATGTCATAAATCTCAAATAAAATCAAATCATAATCTAATGATAGCCATAATAATCCATAGATTCAAAAGTTATAAAACTTAGGGTGAAATTGGTATGTAGCATTTTTTTCCCCTAAAACTGGTCATCATCTTGATGACACTTATTTAAGTAATATTTATGAAAACAAATAGAGTTTAATAGAATAGAAACATAGTATAAGATATCAAATCAAAAAAATAAATGAAAATTTTACTTGAAGAACTCACCATAGTTCTCTCAATGAGTATTATTTTCCAAATATTGGTCCCACATACCTCAGTGAAAATTTCACTGACTTCCAAAAATCACATGAGATCATATTAAAATCCAAAACAAATGTCTATGGAGAGTTCCACAAAACTTTTCATCCCCTTAGCACATCTCTCTAACTTAGAGAGTGCATTTCTCATTCTAGAGAAAAGTGTTTAGGGAACTTGGTAAGAATGGTGTGTATAATTTAATACTATCGCTACTCCATGTAGCTTCTCATAAGTATAACATGTCAATATTGTCACTACTTCATAGAGCTCCTGATAAGTATGATAATGAATAGGAATTGGAGATACTATATTTTTAATGTGTATAAAATTATGAAATACCCATCCACAGTAGACATGCATATGGCCATATGACTAAATTTGACAAGTCCATTTGTCAAATCTCAGATTTGATAAGTTCATCTATTGAATCCACATCCAATTTCTACTAAGTCAATATGAGACTAATTAGAATCCAATCATATCACTTAGTACTCACATTACTAATTCACCACTCTTCCCTCAGGTCTCCATGACCTAATGATCTTCATAATGTGCACAAAATTTCATAAAACACAATTCTATACTGATATATCATAGAAATAAATACTATATGATAAATAATTCTAGATGTACTAACATACATACAAAAAAAATCATATAATCATTTCGTAATTGTATTAAGTTGCCACTACCCAAACACAACCAGTATCATATTTCACAACTTAATCTATAGTGTTATATTCATAGTTAAGAGAAAATAATGCTAAAATTAACATAACATACAAAGGTCAAGGATCACACCATCCTTACAACCTTATAAATGAATAAGTGAGGTAATGTCTTTCTTCTTACTCAGCTATTACTTAATAATTTAAAAATTTATCTCAACCCTTAGATTGACAAGACATTCTATACATCCTTTACCCTACTGAAAACAACATGCTTCAACAAGAGAATAATATCAGTCTTAACAAAGGTTTATAATAACGTAATAATTATAAACAACTATAATTAACATAAATTAAAGGTTTGCCATCCTTTGTGGTCAAGTTCATAAGCTAGATAAAAATAGTGAATCTAAAAGTCACAAGCGAAAAGTAGAGAACTAACATCTCAAAAATAAAACTCCTACATACCCTCACATGGTAAAAGGAAACGCTACAACCCAAGTTGCCAAATCACTATTCACTTACCAAACTTATAAGTGTAGTATCATAGCCTACTTCCACAACTAGAAGGAAAATACTAGCCCATATAAACAAACTCATAACATAAAGAAATTCTCAACCAAGACATCTACTCTCTACTACAAGAAAACTCCCACTGCACTAGGTGGTAAAAAACCAAAAAAAGATTTTATAAAATTTCCCACTCATAGGACTAGTATAAATAGGACACAAAACTAATGCATATATACTTAAGTGGGAAACACTCCATGATTATAAAAAACTCACAACATAAAACATAAATGGCAAAAGTGACTTTGTTACCAAGAAAGATGTAATCATACTTGAGGTTTTCAATCTAAGTGATCAAATTATGGTAGGAATCACTTGTTCACCACTCATGAACTATGATATGCACTTACCTACCAAAACACCTTATATAACCATCAATAATGAGACATTAAATATATCAACCCTTTAATAACTCTAAGGGGTATGAATTCTATTATATTACACACTCAATATACCACACAAACATTCACAATTCTCCTTTTGATAAATAGAAAGATACAAAAATGATAATGGACTCATTAGGTCCTAGATTTTGAGTCACAACTATGATACCACATGTAACTACCCCTCATAGATTGTAATAAAATAATGCAGTATTTTTTTTAAACTAATTACTCGACATTCATTCTTTCATTAGATTATATCATGATAATCTAATTAGTGATTCTAGAATACTTATCCAAGCATATTACACTATCACAAATTTAAAATAATAACAGCTCCAATCACTAACATTTTATGTAACATAACATAACATAACTGTAAATAAAGTAATCACATTAAAATCCATCCATGACTAGTATAATAATACAACTACTACTATTTAAGTATAACAAAATAATATAATTACATTTATATTAGGAATTTAGACTAAATACAATAAATAGATACTATGCTCCATAGATCTTGAGTCAAACCAACTTGTGTATCTCTAATAATCTTAAGGGTAGACTCTAAAAAAGTACTACAGTGAGGAGAGAGAGAATCATCTGAGTGCTTTTCCACACCAACCATAGACTATTAATCTCTCATAAAATCCCTTATTAGGGAATGTTCCTTCCTTCACAAATAGGTAGATATTGATGGTGTGAGAATCCATAGTAACAATAAATTACATGTGTGTTGTATGATTTCTAAAACTAAACATATAATATATCATAGATAACCTATTATATTGCAAGATATCCCACAAACATGTATATCATACTCATGAAATGATAATGTCACTAAACATACATTTCATAGTAATATACAAATACTAATGATTTATACATCAATTAAATTCATAAAAACCACTTGATCATGATTGCCTTCATTTGGCATTGTGATGCTAGTAACCTAGTGAAGTCCATCTCACTCCTTGCTCAATATCAACAAAGTAAGATTTGGTAACATAATTTTACCCCAAGATTCATTCAATTTATATCATACTGATAATCACATCACATAGCATGTTAAACATAGGATTAATCAAATCATACATTTATTTTGTCAAATGTATGATTGATACTTACATTATTTTCTATTTCATACTAGAAATAATGACTATAGTTTATACCACCTAGGTAAAATACACATTTAACTATAGATTCCAACTAACACAATTAGTTTTTAAACATAATACACCCCATGATAACACATAGTACCATAGTATAATATTCTAAGACATAACTACTAGTTTTCTCACAATCAATCATAAAAAGTAGTCTTAAATACATGGAAACATAAGCTCACATTCAAATAACTAGATATAACAAAGCAAGTCATAATTTCATGAAACACATATTATTATATCCTAGCATTAGTTACACACTCAAAGTTTGTATTCATGCATAGATAATGTCTTACTAACTATTATAAAACATATTATTCATAGTAATAACCAACATGCATATATTTACATAGGCGTGTGTCTAAACATAACAATTAAAATATGTACCATTCGGGTATAACATACTTTAATACTATATAACTCTATGACATCTCATAATATCATAGATCATGGTGCATGAGCACCCTAATAAATCATAAATAAATAATTTTAAACTTATAAATATTAATCAAAAAGTACAAGATTATAATGTCTGGGTTTATCATAGATTATACTATAAAATGATCATCATAAGAAAATATAATATCTAGGCACACATCATGATGCACTATTTTATTCTATAAAAGTCTAATCATTTGTACATATTAATACTCTCACAATACATATTTCACACAAATTTTCATATTTACATGACACTACAAATTTGACCTTGTTGACATGTTTACATAATACTATTGTGCTACAAATATACTACTTGGTCTCTACTAACATTCTAAGCAAAACCATTTTATAGATTTAGATTATATAATTATATAAAATCATCGATATAATATTAATCAAACATAAGTATAGTAACATTACCATAGAAATGTCTATCTTTGTTATTGTTTACACAAATTATAGAGATATTCCTAAACTATAAAACACTATTCATCTCTCTACAAATCATATACATATATGTACATATATTTTCAATCATGGTCATGACATTACAATGGCTCATAAAGATAAGTAGTCACATCTCAATCCATTAATTGACTATAGATCATCAATTAATCTGACATAGATCAAAGGATAAAAATAAGGTTGAGAATTAATCGTCTTATAATCTTAGTCATATGTCGTATGATCATAATATTTACTAACAATAATGTCAAAATTGCATGAGTAAGATCCTTTTTGATCATAAGGATGTAATTATCCTAATTTATAAGGTACATCCCATGTGACCAGACTAAATCGGTAAGTTATAATGTTATGATTCAATTAGTCTAGTTCATATATATTTATTGTATATTATGACTGATACCCACATCTTCTAATCTTATGGATACACATCAATATTATCGATATCCCAAATCTATCATTATATTATTTATGAATCTAGTATCTTTTATTAGTGTTTCAAATATAAATGAACTCAGCCAATAAATAAACTTAGTAATTATGATGAGATCATAGATTTAGTAAAACAATTTATCCTAATCATTCTTCTCCCCCCACAACATGTTTATATAGTAATACAAATGCCAAGTCATCTCCAACTTGAAGTATTGATGTTGAAATTATACCAAATTCCAATTAGTGTAGGGTCTTCAAGTTCATATAGAACTTGCTCAGCGTAACTACCCTAAAATCACTTTGAAATGAGATATCCTACCAAAGATAGGTTACTGCTTGGAGGCTAATGCAATAGATATAGCCTCAAAATGAATCTATTCACAAACTAGAAAAACTCATATTTTCCCAATTCTCAAGTATAGCATTTAGCATCTAAAGTACAATAATTAGTACAATCCAATCCAATAATTCCATATAAGCTAAACTTCCTTACCTAGAATTTTAGGTTAGCAACTCAAAGAAGGGAACACATTCAAGAACTTATCCTATAAAAATTATATGGAAACCTTTATAAAAGAACACCTAGTTTTGTTGTTGGGACTTAAAATTCATTGTATTTTTAAGCTTAATTACACAACCCAGATAACAAATTACATGGAATGCAATCAAAAATGAATAACCATCGACATTCTCATTTGATGAAATCTCTAAAAATAGAATTACTAAACTATATTCTTAATAAATTAACTCATTTTTATATGGGGTGATTTCACATTTATTGACAATGAGTAGTCATTTATAAGTAAACTAATAAGAGATTTCCCACTATAAGCTAGTATAAATAATGATTTTACAATAAAAAATCATTGCAATAGCAAATCACCCTATTTAGATATTACAATTTACCATAAATGGAATAAATTGACTACGCCATCCATATAATAAATTTACTGTGACATGAATTGATTATATTTATAGTTAATATTTAGTGTATGCCTAGTATTTCAATATAACAAATGAGGAAATGTATTTTCCCTCATACATTAATGATTTCTTTTCTAAACTAAACATTTCCAAATTGTTGGTTATTAATTTTTGAAACTAAAAATATATATGTAACTATGTATATATGTATTCTTACATAATCTAACTGTATTTATCAAAAACACAAATATATAATTACTAAAATTTAAATCTATTTTAGTGACCGACTCAAGGGAATATCTTGTGAAATATGTTAAGTATTTACCCTCAAAAGACTCTAATGTAGCCATTTTTAGTAATACTAAGTTCAAGGATATTTCTAATTAACACATAACATTTAGAATATTAATACATCGCCCACTTGGTAGTAGGATTTCATTTGTCAATTTCTACTCTCATGTGCTCAATTGCCATCCTCCTCTTTAATATTTTTTATCCTATCATCATTGTATTCTTCTTGTTCCTCTTGCCGTACCTTTCTCTTAAATTCTTCTTCATTGTATAATATCTTCCCTTCATCATGTTTCCCTTTCTCTACTTCACTGTACTTTCTTTTATCCTCCTCTTTCCTGCCATACCCTCTTTAATTCTTATATAATCTCTTCTTTTGGATTTTTTTACTTTCTCATGTAATTACCATCGCTTATCTATTTAGTCAAAAAACTAACGCTTCATATTGAGTTCCATTTTTTTCCTTCACCATGAAAAATCACCCTTTAATCATAATAAATTAATCTTATTTTAATTTCCTTAGAGTTCTATTTTCCCTCATGTATAAGTCAATGCTTCTCTTTATCTATTTTAACTTAAGTTTCATTTATTTAATAAATCATGCATGTTTTTAATATTTTCTTTCAAGGTCATGCTAATTACTAAATTAAGTTCACTTAAATCTAATTTTAGACCTTAAATTTCCATAATTTACTATAATTTGGTAATTATCTCAATAAAAGATAAATCAAATTAATTAATACTCTAATTTATATAAAACTAATGCCACTTATATTTCAATATTCTATGGTTAACACAATTATTAATACTTTTATACAAAAATACATCAAACCAAAATAATGATATTTGTTGAATATCATTTAAACCTGTCACCGTGTTAGACAATCCTACTTAGTGTAATCATCAACTACATGATCATAAAACAAAATTGTCTGAGTAAATATATGCACTAAAATCATACATAAAATTGCACAATCAATCTATTATAATCATCAACTGAAACATAATCATAGCAAAAGTATATCAGCACTCAAAAACAAACTATCTTAATTAAATAAAGAATCAAACAAGTTATTCTATTGTGGTGTGTGTGTTGGGTTACTAGCAGTTCCTCTGTCATCCTCCATCATCTCATCTATGCCATCCTCTTCGATGATGCTCTCCCTGAGAAGGATCAATCCCACATCAACCTTGTAACAAGTAGGTAGTTATTTTGAGTCATTATATATATCAAAAACTAATGATGAATAACTAACATAATGTACAAAATAAAGAAAGTATAAATGTCACATAATTAATCCATTATGTAAACTAATCAGCATATCACTATTCCATAACCAGTAAATGTCATAAATATCAAATCAAATCAATCACAATCCAATGATAACCATAATAATCCATGGATTCAAAGGTTATAAAACTTAAGGTGAAATCAAGATGTAACATTTTTCCTTCGAAAGATGTTTTTGAGACTAATATAGTGATGTAGCTAGATCGAGGCCATATATCACCAGTCAACAAGAGATTCAAGAAGAAGGTAATGTAATCATTCATCACTATGGTATGTGATAAATTCAAGACAAGCACCTCAAAATTGACATCTCTTGCGATTTTTTCAAAAAGAATATTTAAGATATATGTACTAGTTTTACAAGATAAATAAGGTAAAACAATAGATATAATAAACTATATTTATAATAATTATCATCAAGATCAGGATAAGTGCAAAAACTTGGGGTATAAAAAGGGTGCTACCTATGGACATGATTTTCTTAGAATTTCATAAATCTGAACTTTTGTAGATAATTTGATATATCTACACTCTAAATTTGAATATTTTGTAACAACATGAAATGTATAATTTGAGTATAGTTTCTAAAACACTAATTTTTTTTTGAAATAGTTAAGTATAAGTAGGTCAAACATCTAAAATTTGAAGAATTCTTATTTACTTTTAAAAATATAGTACATAGATGGTCATGTGACACACCATTTTTTTAGTAACGTTTAATATTGTTTGAAACCTTTTGGTGAACATTTTGATAAGATCTTATAATTTGTGACCTATATTTTTTTAACAATTTTTCAATGAATACTTTTTTTTATGAAATTTTCAAGTAAATAGATCTTGAAAAATGACAAAAAAATAAATAGTCAATCGTGCGATGCATCTAACTACCTCAAAAAAAATGAAAAACTATTTTTTTTTAATGTGTGTATAATTAGGACTAGTTTGTGACCATATAACTTATTTTGCACTTGGATAAAAGGGAAAAAATTACATAAACATGTATATAAATGTATATTTACAACATATAGTGGCCTAAAATAGGTATAATTATAAATCAACATAGTTTGAAACCTTAAATTAGTCTAAAAATTATAAAAAAACATATTTTTGGAAAGAGGAGAGTGTGATTGTTGTGATGGTATTAAACTTTTGAATTTTACCATTGAAATTCATAGTGTATTTGGTGATCGAAGTTTAATTTTTGTATTTCTTACCAAGATTCTTGGATTAAACTTTAGATTGACATGTCCAAGTCTTTGGCTTAGGAATCCAAGTCATTCCCAAGACAAAAGGCTTGGTGTTTGAATTCAAATTCAAATAATGTGATTGCATTCCTATTATTTTACACACAAATATTAATTATAAGTTTACATTTGTATTGTTACATTTATTTTCTTATTTTAAATTTATTTTAATAAATATAAGAAATTAGGGTTGTAGAGTAGGAATCCAAAGTGATTTAGATCATGCAGTAGTCAAGAAAATTTAAAATAAACATAAAAAACATAACTCACTAAGCCAACTCACTCATGGGGTTTTTCAATTGAAATATAAGAGATATTTAAACAAGGAATACAACTATGAAACTTCCCCAAGAGCATCCATCTTCCAAGTGTGGCTCAAAAATGTGATTTTCCCCTGATTTAGTACTCTAAGTCTGCCAATGATGAGTGTCTTGCTCCTCCATCATCTCTTAATGCACCAATGAACTAAGATCATGAAATTTATCAAATATGTGGCAATATTTGAAGATATCTTATTGCAAATTCAACATTATAACATTACATAAAAATAGCTTGAAAGGATGAGTGAGGACCTTTGTATTTATAGATTTTTAGAAATGATCAAAATCAACCATGACCATCTATTTTGAGATTAATATGTGTGGCCATGGATCAATTCAATTTTTAAGGCTCAATCCATTAATATTTCAAATAAAGGCACATTAATGAGGCATGGGAGGGCTTAAACTAGATATTTATTCTATTTATGGCTTATGGATGCCACACATTGAAGATGTCACTAGATGATGTGGCTATTAGAAATGAATTTCCAATTAATATATCTTAAATATCTTCCATGTATTTTTCACTTAATCCCTTGATTTGGTTTAGTTTTCTTAAGTGAGGTTAGTTAAATTTTATGCAATTTTTGGAAATTGGTTGGTCACTTCATCAAACTAGTCAAAATGTCAATTTATTGGGTTGCAATTTGAGTAGAGTATAATTAGAATAAGGTGTTATTTACATATATAAAAATACCCCATTTAGGATAATTTTGACCCAAAATAAAACATGCATGTGTCATGTGCTTTTCAATTAGAAGAATTCAGTGGTTTAGAGTGTCAAATTACATTTTTTCCATTTTGAATCAAAATGATTTGAGAAAAGTTAATAATTACATTAAATGCATTACCCCATTCAGGGATAAATTATCCTAAATCATCACTTTTATATGAAAATATAAAACCATTTAGTGCATTTTATTGATTTTGGCCCAAATTGTGCATTGTCACAAAATTTTGAGTAAGATTTACAATTTCAACACAATGATGATAGGAATTGGATGTCTAAAAGGGTCACTTTGCATTTGATAGAGTTGGTCTCATATTTTAAAGCCTTATGATGTGTAAAATAATTTTTAAAAATCCAATATGGTCAGTACTTAGGTATTTTCAGGGTATAAGTATTGAACTTAGGGATTTTAGGACATAAATTTTGTAGTTAATGTCCATTTTTGGTAAACATATAGTCATTTTTTAGGTTTTTATTCTTTTCAGATTGAATCTTAGTATTTATATGAGTCATAGGTTTTTCAAAATTAAATTTTAAAAACCATTTACTTTGAACTTGATCCAAAGTGGTGTGATTAGGGTAGATTAGGTCACATTGATGACATGTACACATCAAATGACTATTTTGTTTTAATTGCACTTGTTCATCATCCCTTCCTCATCCTTGATCACTTTTTACTCATCCCTCATCACCCCTAATCTCTCTCTCATCATTACTCATTATCCCTAATCACTCTCTTATTGACCCTCACTATCCCTAGTCATCTCTAATCACTCCCTTATTATCCATAACCACTCCTCTATTAACCCTCACTATCCCTCATCATCCCTAATCATTCCCTCCTCATCACTCATCATCCTTAATCACTCTTTCCTCATCCCTCATCATACCTAATCACTTCCTCATCATCCCTAATCACTCCCTCCTCATCCTTCCTCATCCCTAATCACTCCCTCATTAACTTTAATTATCCCTCATCATTTTTAATCACTCAAAATTATCATCCTTAATCACTCCTTAATTTAATATCACCATCTATTATCATCCTTAATCATTCCCTCATCATCCTTTTATAATCTATAATCACTCTTTCCTCATCCCTCATCATCACTAATAACTCCCTCATTGACCCTCATCACTCTATCATTGACCTTCACCATCCCTCATCATCCCTAATCACTCCCTCATCATCTAACATAATTATATACTCTAAAAGTATCTTTTATTCCAATAATATGTTTTTCATTCCCTTATAATAGAAATTAACTCTTTTCTAAGACTTTTTGTGTTATCAATACCCATTTGTGATAGTCAATTTTATTACTGAATTAATTATATGATCTTCAAAATTTATAGTCAAGTAACATAAGTACTAGCACAAAATAGAGTTTCAAATTTCATTCATCAAACTATCTTTGTTGTACAAATGAATAGATGAAACTTTATTCAATTCCACCTTTGGTAGCTTGGTTCAAAGGATAAAAATTAAACACAAATCTCTTGTATAATTTTCTAATTCTTAGAAGATTTGAATTTATGAAAAGTTATTTGGTGTTTACAATTTTTGAATGAATTGACTCTTGGTTAAGTTCACACATGTACTGTTTGTGTGTGTAATGTATCCCAAATATTTTATCTCTTGCATGAAAAATTAAAATTTATTCATGTTATCATAAAAATGTGTTTTTGTAAAATTTGAAACACTAGTTCAACATGGTGTAGATGTTCATCCCATGTTTTATAAAGATTAGGATGTCATCAAGGTAGATTAAAAATGACATAGTTAAATGGCATGAGGTTGTCGTTCAACATTTTAATGAATGAATTATCTACATGAGTTAACCTAAAAGGCATAAGTAACTAGTCAATCAATCCTTCTTTTGTTTTTAAGACCATATTCTAAATTTATAGAGGTTCAAAATGAATATGATAATGTACCCAAACTTAAACTCAATTTTGGAAAAGAATTCTATGCCATGGATATGGCAATAAGATGCCTTAATATTTAGATGAGGATAATAGTTCTTCACTTTAATCTTGATAATATTGTTTTAAATGTTTCACAACCTCATCTCCCATCCTTCTTTAGTGCAAGAAAAATTAGGCTTCTACAAGGCAATGATTTGGGTATGTGTCTCCATTATCCATGATTTCATAGATCTAGCACTTGATCTATTCATTCTATAGAAATGATATGTTGTATAAAAAGGTTTAAGGTAGAGGTAGTTAAGGGATCAAATTAATAATATTGAATAGTGTGCAATATGTAGGAACTTATTTAGGTGATTGAAATATACCCTTGTATTCATCTAGTTTATGGTTCAATTATTTTGTATTTGCTATTTTTAGACAAACCACACTATGATATGGTGCCATAAGTATGTTATTATATTTACTTCTTACCATCAAGAATATACTTTTTACTAGAACTGACAAGATTTTGGCACTTCCTAGCACTAATTATTGAAAGCTTATGAACAAACTATGATGTATGGTATTTCAAATCATGATAATCTATCACAAAATTTCAAGTATTTACTTCATATACTACATGCCAATGGTAAATATATGTTTGACTACATGTAAAACATCACATACCTCCTATGGTGAGATGTCACATAGGATTGTATCTTTAAAAAGATTAATTTTGTACACCAAGTGACACTACTAGGTGATCAATTTCTCAAGGCTTGAACTGGACCATACACTAGTATATGGTTATGGATGATGCATTAATTTCAAGTTAAATTTTTGAAAATATGCTTTAGGATAAATTAAATTCTTCTACATTCCATCAGAAATGATGAAGTGTATTGGTTCACCATTGATCTACATTTGTTAATGAAACAATATTTTCAATTCATATAATTTCTTGTTAGGGGAAGTAGAGATATTTTTAGTGTTGACTATATCATTGGGTTCATAATTTATTATCTACTTACCTTTTTATAGTGATAGATATCTTGTACCCACTTTTTGAGCTATGCAAGTAGAGAGATCATAGTGTGACACTCTTCATTGGATTGAATATTGAAGTTATGAATTAAGCACCACTTTCCAATAGTGTACTAATTGTTCTTATCATTTTCCACTCTTTGGTATGATAACTCAATCAATAGACATACATATAGAAGGCTTTCAATGTAATTATTCAGATCATAAAATGTCCTCATATGGAAATAAATTGATCGGTTTCAGAAAATCACATAGCTTGGTGATCCTCATATTTACTACCCATTTGCTCTGGCGGTTTTACTTGCTTCTCTTTTTCTAGAAGATCTTCAATTGTGAATTACATCATTTATAATAAGCCCATATTTTTCCATAGGTGCTAAATATTTATGTTTTAAATTTACCTCCACATCATTTTGATCACTATGTCTTATATTTTATGCTATTATTCAACTCTCCACTTGTAGCTCCTAATATTATTAAAACTCAACAAAATACCACCATCAAGGTATTGGATGGAGTGACTAAGGAAAAGGAGGGATAACGAGCAATTGAGTAGAGATGATGAGGGAGTCATTATGGATTATGAGGGATGGTGATGTTCAATGAGGGAGTGATTAGGGATGATGAAGTATGGTTAGGGTTAATGGGGGAGTGATTAGGGGTGATGAGGGACAAGGAAGGAATGATTAGAGATCATGATGGATGATAAAGCAGTGATTAGGTATGGTGAGGGATGGTGAGGGTCAATGAGGGAGTGATTAGGGAAGATGATGGAATTATTATAAAATATGAGGAATGGTGAGGGTCAATAAGGGAGTGATTAGGGATGAGGAAGAATGAGGAGGGAGTGATTAGGGATGATGAAGAGATTATTAGGGATGATGAGGGAGTTATTAAGGATGATGAAGTGGTGATTAGGGATGATGAGGGAGTGATTAGGGATGGTGAGGGATGGTGAAAGCCAATGAGGGAGTGATTAGGGATGATTAGGGATAGTTAGGGTCAATGAAGGAGTAATCATGTATAATGAGGGAGTGACTAGAGATGATGAGGGGTAGTAAGGTTCAATTGGGGATTGATTAGGGATAATAAGGAATGAGGAGAGAGTGATTAGGGTGATGAGGTATGAGTAGGAAGTGATCAAAGATGAGGGAGGGAAAATGAACAAGTTGTTAGGTTGTGGAGCTAAAAGCTTCACCAAGATGTAAACAGGAGGAGTTACGGAGGTTACAGAGGTTGTGAAGAGTTGCAGAATGAGTTGCAGGGTAACTGACATCGGTCTAATCAACCAACATCAGTCAGACAGTAGTGAAGAAGCAACCGATGTCGGTCACTAGTCAGCCGACATCGATCAAGAAGGAGCTGACATCGGTAGCCTGTGCATGAACATGCAGTTTGCATGTTGATTTTGGAGAGTCTATTTTTGGACTGTTAGTTTACATGTTAAAGGCTAGTTGTAGTCTTGAGTTGCGTGTCTAATTATTTTAATTAAGATAGTATAATTATTGTAAGCATGAGATATATATATGGACTCATGGGTTGTATTGTAAAATTGTAGCTAGAGAGCAAGAGAGCAAATAAGCTCCTTCTGAGAGAGGAGAGCAATGGTGTGTTCCTCCTAGTGCCACAGTACCAAGGTGGGTGCTGGTTTGGAGAATCATAAGGGTTCTTCATATTTTTATGATCTTGGTCAGCAGGTGAGCATGGCTTCTTCTGGAGATCTACAATGGTGAGTAAGGTCTAGTGATTTGCAGGTAGCAGCAAAGAGCAGGAGATCTACTTGGAGTATGGTTGTGTACTTGATGTACTGGCAGCGTGTTACTGACTGGTTGGACAGGTAAACATCAATTTAGTATTAGAGTTGATTGTTGGGACTGTGAGAGAGAGGGAAGAAGGTCTTGAGGTGTGGCAAGCCTTTGAGGTGGAAGAAGAAGTGGCATCTTCTTTATTGTATATTCTTCTGAGTGATTATTAATACAATTGTGTATTATCTCTCATATTCCTGTGTTGTTTCATATTTCTAGTTACTTATTCATTCTAGTTAAATTCTATGTTTAGTTGCTAATACAAGAAGTAATCATATGTGCTCTTATTGGGGAGCAAGATCCTGACAAGTGGTATCAGAGCTTTTGGTTGGGTTGACTAACAGGTGGTTTTAGATTTGGTAGTGTTTTTGATTACAGGTCACTCTCAGGGGTTTCAAATTGAGTGGGAGTATAGCAATGGTAGAAGAAAGTAAGCTACGAATGGAGAAACTGAATAGCACAAATGGTTTGATTGATGGAAAGAAAGAGCAGGGAAAAGGAGATTGTTGGTTGGTAGAAGATCAGCGTGTAGAAGTAGATGTTGCAGGTGATGTTGCATAGGTTGCTCTAGATAAAGTAGAATCTTTGTTTACAGATTCTTTTGCCTCTTTCCATGCAGCCTGAAATAGAGCATCTTTTCATGGGTATGTCTTTGGAGACTTTAGAGAGATTTATTTAGGGTTGGAGAGCCTCGTCAGATTATTGACGAAGGGGAAGTGAAGCTGAAATTGTAGGCAGATAACACATGGGTGGTGAAGGAAGTCATGTAGGTACCAGTCTTGGAGATGAGTCTAATTTCTTCAAGAAAGTTGGGTGATGGGAGATGCACTATAACTCTCACAGCGGATGCACTTGAATTAGATGGTTGGTAAGAAAGTAGGTATCCTTTATCTATCTACTTATATTATTGATTCACCTTTTGTTATAGAGATGTGGCTTTGTAGGCTTGGTCACATATGTAGGAGGGGAATGCATGTTCTTAAGTAGAAGACAGATGTTTTTGACAAGCTAAAGAACTAAAAAGCCTTGGTGTTCATGGAGGAGATGATGGACAGAGATAAGGTGAGGGAACTGAATTATTCTAAGTAGAGCTATGTTTATTTGAACAGGGTTTTGATCCATGGAGAGCTCGCGGGTAAAAAGTTATCACTCACAGGCAAACATAGGTATCGGCATCAGTCATATAGTAACTAACGTCAGCAACAAGAAGACTGATGTCGGTAATGAAGGAACCAATGTTGGCAAAAAGGATACTGGTGTCGACTAGGGAAATGACGTCTGCAGTTAGGGTCAGCACAGGGAACTGACATCGATCGATTGCAGACTGGGAGATGGCTGAGATCGGTCACTAGAATGGATGGTGGGCGGACAGCAAGCTGTCAACAAGTCTCAAACGCTCATATGGAGGTCAAAAAGGGTAAGTGAACCTCATATTCATTGTTCACCTTCTTTATATTGCTTATTGATGGTCAAAAACTAGGAAGACATGAAGAGGCAATGCAAGTAAAATCTAGATACAGTGGGAGCTTGGCATGGATGAGGAGTGTGAGTCCTTGGAGAAGAACCAAATAGGTATTTGTTGGTGGAGTTGTCAGCTGGAAGAAAGCACTGAGAGACGGATGGATTCCCAAGTTAAAGAAGAGAGTGGAGACACGTGAGACAAAAGGCCAAGGTATATGGTCTTGAGGTAGCTGCAGGATAGTGGTACAGGGTTTGACAGGTGGATGATGAAGCATGGCTTTTGTCAACATCAGTGTAACTACTGTGGTTTTCTTTACCAGGTGGATAATGATTGCAACATTATTCTGTTATTGTATGTGGGTCATTTGCTAGTAGATTTATACATATAGGGTTTTTTACTAAGCTAAATGTAAGGTTAGTTCAGAGGTGTGTCATGAAGAATTTGTGGCAGCAAAATTCTTTGGCATAAGAGACATGGATATTTTATCTTCAGTAGGAGCTGGTGTGAAGACGGTGTTGGTGGGGTTCATGATGCAAGATGTAGAATCAGAAAGCACACCAAGGGCTAGACAGTTCAAGCTTAGCTTAGAACAGGGTTCGAAATCACATGAGGTCTAGTATAGGCCTGAGTTTTCCCAAGTAGTGGGGGTTGTCAAAAAGTATGGAGCCAATTCGGGGAAGGAGTATTGGAGGGCAGTTCAGTGGATTCTCAGGTATCTGAGAGGGACTAGCAGCAGGGGTTCTTGTTATGCAGGGTCAAGGTCTTCACTACATGGATATGTAGGTTCAGATGTGGCAGGTTACTTGAATGACAGGTGTAGCATCATAGGTTGTGTGGTGGTTGGTCTTTAGGATTGATCTTGAAGAGGGATACAAGCCAGGGAATAATTTAGATAGTGTATAGGTACAGGTACAAGTGCAGCTATTTATCTCCAAGTGGGAGATTGTTAGGTTGTGGAGCTAAAAGCTTCACCAAGATGCAAACAGGAGGAGTTACAGAGGTTATAGAGGTTACGGAGAGTTACAGAATGAGTTACAGGGCAATCAACGTTGGTCTAATCAACCGATGTCAATCAGACAGTAGTGAAGAAGCAATCGACATCGGTCACCAGTCAGTCGACATTGGTCAGGAAGGAGCCGACGTCGGCAGTCTGTGCATGAACATGCAGTTTGCATGTTGATTCTGGAGAGTCTATTTTTGGACTGTTAGTTTGCATGTTAAAGGCCAATTGTAGTCTTGAGTTGTGTGTCTAATTATTGTAATTAAGATAGTCTAATTATTGTAAGCATGAGATCTATATATGGACTCATGGGCTGTATTGTAAAATTGTAGCTAGAGAGTAAGAGAGCAAATAAACTCCTTCTGAGAGAGGAGAGCAATGGTGTGTTCCTCCTAGTGCCACAGTACCAAGGTGGGTGTTGGTTTGTAGAATTAGAAGGGTTCTTCATATTTGTATGATCTTGGTCAGCAGGTGAGCATGGCTTCTTTTGGAGATCTACAATGGTGAGCAAGGTCTAGTGATTTGCAGGTAGCAGCAGAGAGCAGGAGATCTACTTGGAGTATAGTTGTGTACTTGACGTACTGGCAGCATGTTACTGACTGGTTGGAGAGGTGAACATCAATTCTATATTGGAGTTGATTGTTGGGACCGTGAGAGAGAGGGAAGAAGGTCTTGAGGTGTGGTGAGCCTTTGAGGAGGAAGAAGAAGTGGCATCTTCTTTATTGTATATTCTTCTGAGTGATTATTAATATAATTGTGTATTGTCTCTCATATTCCTGTGTTGTTTCATATTTCTAGTTACTTATTCATCCTGGTTAAATTCCGTGTTTAGTTGCTAATACAAGAAGTAATCATATGTGCTCTTATTGGGGAGCAAGATCCTGACACAAGTAAAATTAATAAAAAGTGGTTGTTTGATGTGTGAAGGTCATAAATGTGACCTATGCTATCCTAATCACACCACTTTGGATCAAGTTCAAAGTGAGTGGTTTGTAAACTTTAATTTTAACAAACCTAGGACTCCTAGAAATTTTAAAAAAATTATCTAGAAGGCACAAAAAATTTTAAAATGATTATATGTTTACCAAAAATAGACATCAATTACAAAATTTGTCTTAAAATCCCTAGGTTCAATACTTAGACCCTGAAAATGCCTAAATATTGACCAGATTGAATTTTAAAAAACTATTTTCCACATCGTAAAGCATACAACTATGAGACCAACTCTATCAAATGTAGAGTGAACCTAATTTTGTATATTTACTAAAATAAATTTAAAGTATAAGGAAATAAACGTAATAATATAAACGTAAACTTATACTTAACATTTGGAGTAGTAAATCATAAGCTTCATGTCAATTTTTGCTTCATGTGCATGTTCACATGTTTTTATGTATAAAATAACACAAATATAATCACATTATTAATTTTGAAATAACATGATCATGTAATTTATTAACATGTTTTAGGTCAATATTAGCTTCATGTGCATGTTCACATGATTTTATGTGTAAAATAAAAGGAACATGATCACATTATTGCTTTTACAATAATGTGATCATGTTATGTATTAACACGATCACATTATGGCTTGATAATTACTTAGCCATAATTTAAATAACATTATTGCATTATGGTAAATTTCCATAGAATTATCCCCTAACTCCATACACATACTTGGAAAATAGTCATATATTTTATAAGCATTCATATAAATAATGTATAAGCATCTTAATCACTAATCTTGTATAGACAAGATGAATCAAACTTAGGGGGCCAAAATAATGAGGATTAGTTTTATGTAGGGGTTCCATATTGGTCCTAAAATTTTGGAAAATAGGGTCCCACAAAAATTTAAATCTATTTCTACCATTCTAAAAACAAATCTTTGAAATTTTTTAGCAACGCCTGCTTCAAGAATCATTTTTCATTACAAGGAAATTGTGGGTGACACAAAAAATTTTACCTAATTAAAAATTTTCTAGCTTTATTCTATCACATGATATACGTACAAGTGATTGCCACGTCCTATTTTTCCTTTACAAATAAAAATGAGTAATTGCATGAGACAGTGTCACTCCAAACACATCCTATTTTTCCTTTATAGCACTTGTTAAGAGAATTTAATTTTCCCTATTCTATGGAACCGCAGCTTTCAACACATCAAAAGAAGCATTATGTTTAGGATCAAGGTCAAAACTAGGTACATTATGTGGTTAATAATAATGAGATTACTATCCTTAAGAATGGTCATGGAACAAATATGAGGGCTCTAACCTTGATTCATGACAAACTGAGGATAGAGGGATAAAAGGCAAAAAATTATTGTCGATGAAATTGGGTCAACCTACCATTTATATTAATACTTTGATTTTGAAAATACAAGTCAAATTATTATAATATAATTTAAAAAAGGATAATTCTTCTAATTGAAATACCATTTACACTAACCTGTTAATCTTAAGAGCTAAAGTTGACCTACCATTTGCATTGACCCTTTGATCTTAACAGCTAAGGTCAACCTACCATTTATTTTGACCCTTTATTCTTGAAAATACAAGTCAACCTCTTAGAATCTTGGTCTTTTATTAGACACTTCAATGGGATTTTGATGTCTTTGTAAGACCTCTTCTGGTGGGCGACAAACTCTTGGAAAGATGTAAGCCCTTTCTCCATATATTTTCTTCATAAGGGTGTTTTTATGGTGTCATACACATCTTATGATGATAGAGAGAAAATCTTATTGGGAGGTTTATGTTTATTCAATAATAATCACTTCTCCATGCTGAAATGGAAAAATAGGGGTTGATTCTTCAATATCAAAAACCCTAAAGGTGCCAGTTTGGATTAAGCTCTTTGGGTTGCCACTTGACTTTTGGAATGAGTAATTTTTTTGAAGAAAATGGTTTAGAGCTAGGAACCTTTCTAAAAATATCCCCCAAAACTCAGAATAGATTGAGGGGATTATGTGTTGGGATATCCCTAAGCTTTGATTTGAGCCTTTTTCTTGTCAAAGAGATTGAACTGGCTATGGGAGATCGAATATGGATACAACAAGTTTACTATGAAAGGATTCCATTCAACTGTAATGGCTAACACTATTATGGCCATATATAGAAATATTGTGTGCTCATGAAGGTGAATAATAACCCTTAAGGTCCTTCCAAGTTTAAAAATATTATTTTGTGGGGAATCAATAATTAAAATGGATTACGAAAGCTTTGGATCCATCTTCAGTTCCTTTCCCTCATCCAGAAGATAAGACTCCAAAATCAACAAAGGTTTTGTTCCAAAGCCTAGATGTGGAGATTCCTCTTAAATAACCCATCTCAAGGTAAGATTCCCCCTCAACTTCTTGCTCCTCACTATTGGTACCATTATCTAAGCCTATTGGTTTGGAAAGGAATATGTAGATCCAATCTATTTCCTAGGATCCCCCTACTTCCCTTGGTCTTTTATAAACACTGATCTAGGATGATTCTAGTTTAGATTCAAAGTTCATCCCTAAAAATATGTTGAAAGGTGACAAGGAAAAAGTGGATCCTCTTGGTAGTTCTAAGTCTCACGACTCAGTCTCAAAGGATCGAACCAAAAATGGGGAGATATTGGTATAGTCTCTGATTCAGTTAGAATCCAAGCAAGTCAACTTCCTCTTTCTCATCATTCTAGAAAGACTCCTAACTTGGGCAAAGACAAAGGCATATCCTCTTAAAAATATATTCCTTTGGACTCTGATACCCAGGTATGAAAATTTATTTCTTAAAAAATCTAATTCTTTTACTTGGACCAATCAAAAAGCTAGTTTTGCAAAAAGAATTGATATATTCTTGGCCACTAATCCTTGGCTAAATAAAAATTAGAAAATTGATTCTGGTAGTCTTAAAGTTTTAGGATCTGACCACTCCCCTATATTCTTTAACATCAATAGAGATGACACTCCTTGAGGGACTCTGTTCATATTTGAAATGATGTGATTGAAAGACCTAACTTATTGATCTCATGAAGACCTAATGTAATGAACTAGTTCCAAGGGGCAGCTCAATAATTTTTATGGTCGCTTATAACCTAAAGTTTGTCCAACAAAACTCCAAAAATTTGGAATATAAATGTCTTCATAAATATTTTCAAGGAGAAATAGTTTATTAATTAAAATACTGAGGACCTTCATGCTCATGTTAGCAGGTAGGAGGGCTTCCCTCTATTTTGAAATGGTCTTAATCTCTACAATGAAAACAATTTTGGAAATTAAAAAAAATTGGCATAGAAAGTGAGAGAAAATAAGCTAAAGGTAGGTGATTAGAACAAACAAAAAAATTCCATCAATCTACCTTAGCCACTTACAATTATAATAGAATTATGAAACTCAAAAAAGCTATCTAATAATATTGATGAAATCAAAGAGGAAGTTATAAATTTTTTCAGTATATCTTGACTCATATTCTTTGGAATCACAATAAAGGACAACAAGAATTAGTAAATCCTATCCCTGAGATACTAAATGAATTAGAGTGAAAAGTTGAAATGAAAATAAATTCATTTTTAAGGTCCACTACGTCATGTGCCTTCATTATGGTCTAGAAGGTAGCCTTACACCATATGAGATCACCTCATACTCCCATTCTGTAAGAGGCACCCAAATATGCTTAAAATATGAGGCATGCATACATTAACCCCTAATTTTTTTGAAGAAGAAATACAATATGCCCTTTATAATATGTAAAATGGTAGAGCCCCAGCCCAGATGGTTTTGTTAGGCTAATTTATGCATTTTTTTAGATATTCTTAAGGAGGATATGTTAAGATTTGTAAATGAATCTAGGACCTCTAAGAAAATCCTTAAAGATTTCAAGTACATTTTCTTAGCTATAATTCCTATGAAATCAAATGTTGATTCTTTGGATGGCTTCAAATTTATATCTCTTCACAAAATCTTTTGTAACACTATGGCTAACCAAATGCAACTTCTTCTTCCTTTGATCACCTTGAAACAACAAGGGTGTTTTGTGAAAGATTGACAATTTCATATGGGGTTTTCATGATGCATGAATGGATTGATTTGGCCAAAATGAAGAGATAAGCATTGATGAACATCAAATTAGATATTCAAAGCTTATGATAGACTCAATTGCATTTAACTTTTCAAAGTGTTGAGAAAAATTAGTTTTTTTCATCCTTGGTTTGAATAGCTAAAAGCTTACATTGCAACCCCTTTATTTTTTGTTTTGGTGAATGGTGAACCAACTAGTTCTTTTATCTCTTCAAAAGGTTTATAGCAGGGGAATTTGATTTTCCCATTTGTTTATATCATCATGGCTGAAGACTTGGGCAAATATTTTTTAATGGCTAAAATCCTAGACCTCATCAGTGGTATAGTCATAACTGATGATGTTAACTTCTCTCATGGCCATTTCATTGAATACACCATCCTTTCCAATGTATCTACACTGAAGGAAGAAAAAATTCTTAAAAAACCTAGTATTGGTATCAGTTAGCTTAGGGATAGGTTATTACCCTCTTGAAATCCAACATTTTTTTCCCTTCACACAAGTGCAACTAGGTAATCTAGAATAAATCCATCCTTGGGTTCTTAATTGGCTCATTGTTTAGTAAGTATTTGGTCATCCCTCTCTTTGAGGGCCATTTATAAAAGGATTTTCAAGAGAACATGGTAATAGTGTTTCAAAATAAGCTAGAAACCATGAAAGGAAAATAACTTTTTGGGGCAAGTAAATTAAAATCTAACATTTTTTTCCCTTGACACGGGTGCTACTATGCAATATAGAATCAAGGCCATCATTGACTTATAAATTGGCTCATTATTTAGTATGTATTTGGATATGGGGATCCCTCTCTTTGAAGGCCATTCAAAAAAGGAGTTTTTGGAGAAAATGGTAAAAGGTGTTTCAAAATAAGCTAGCAACCAAGAAAATAAAATAACTTTTTGGGGCAAGTGAAATTCAATTGATTTAGGCATTTATTCAAGTAATTATTATCTACATGATGTCAATGTCAGAGGCATTACATAGTTTAAAAGATAGAATCACCTCCATCATCAAGAACTTGCTTTGAGATGAAGAAAAACACCATGATGAAATAGGACGAAGTTTGTAAATCAAAATCCAAGGGTGGGACTGGGATAAGAAACTTGTTTCATTTGAAAAAAGCCCTTGAAGCTAAGCTTCTTTGGAGAATATACAGAAACAAAGACAGTTTATGGAGTATCATGCTAAGAAGAAAGTATCTATATGAGGTGATTGAACTAGTCCTAGTCTTTATATCTTAAAATTGGATGATAGGATTCCCATGTCTAGAATTTATTTTGGAAATGCAAACACATAATTCTAAACTCCATTTTCTTGGAAACTATAAATGGTAATAAATTTAAATTTTGTAGATATGTATGGTCACAAGTGGTCCCATATTCCTTTACCCTTCCTTTCAGGCTCTAGAAGAGTATTTTTTCAAGACATAGTCCAACTCCATGGTAAACTATGGAAGATTATTTTTAGGTTTTGGATTCTATGGTCCATCTTTATATAGTTTTACTAGAAAAAGTTTGAGAATATATAACATGAAATTATTCATTCCCCACTTTTCCTATAAGATATGGATGTCGTTATTTCATAATATGGGTAGTACATGGATTATTATAGGTTCATTGCATGGGATGTTAACCAATTGGATGGAGGAGGGGGTTGATCAGGGCAGGAAAATTTGGACAATGCTTGCATCTTTAATCACTTGAATTTTTTGGAAGGAAATGAATAACATAATTTTCTAGGATGCTAGCCTCTCAAAGCGAAAATTGGTGAGAAAAAATGTGGGTTTATTTCAAGAGGTTTACAAATAAAATTTTCCCTTTCCTATGAAAAATATCTTGTGGAAATATCATCATTTTTTTGGAAATGGAATTTGTTGATCAACAACTTTGTCCTTCCTACTCCCATGAAACATAGATTGGAAACCATCTAGAAATCTCTAAACACCAACTTCTTCAAATTTAATTTTAAGGTATGCTTGCATTCAAGTATACACCAAATTGGTGTGGATGGAACCTATCTCAAGTACTATTTGATTTATACTTCCTTCCCTATGTAAGTCAAGGTATGTGCTTCAATTATTTAATTTTATACTTGATGCATGCATATATTCACTCATATACACACATCAAAGTAGGAGCATTATGTAGATACCCAAATTTGATATAAGTCCCTTTGACATGACATATTTTACCCATTTTTGCACACTTGTTCCACTTATCAATATTTGGATATATTTAGGATGATTGTTGTCCAACATTGCTCTCTGGTCTTCTACATTCTAGTTGTCTTTTAGTATCCATCCATTTCATTTTTTGATCCTTAATTGCATATCTTCTAATTTTTTTTTACCCATTATAGACATCTATCACTCATAGGATGGATTCGTCAGCCACATGCATGTTACCACATTTGCCCCTACAAATTCATAACCATCAAATTTATCTTCTTTCTTTTTGTGGGTCCTTCCACTTTGGCCTAAGTTCTTGCACCTTTTATTTTGAATATCACTAATTTATATAGTCATATATTATACATTTCATGTCCTAAGGGGTCTTATTTATACAAATCAATCTTATCCATTTATGAATTAAGAATCAGACAGTGAACCTTTGAAAAGTTAGATTCCTTCATTGATCAAAGTCATTTTCTACACTTGAGAAGAAGCCTACACATTGAGCTACCCATGGCCATTCTTACTTGAAGCTATTGTAACATCATCCACTTGTACCAAAATATGGTTATAAAAAAATTCATGTAATTGCATCATCACTTCTATGCAAGAGGATGTTAAAACCCTTGATCGACACTCCTTTTATAATAACTATGTGGGGTCTAATTCTAGCTTTAAAAATATGTAGTTATAAGTCCCATTGAGGTTTCCTGACTCAACTAATGCTATCCCTTCCCCATTTTCATGTGTGTTGTGGGGAAATAGGTCAAGAAAGGTATAAGACGTCATTTTACACATTATGCCCACCAATTTAGATAATCTCAAATACAAGACTGTACGACATCAAAATGTAAAAATACCAAAAAAATATAAAAGCCAAATAGATGTGAAATACACATTCATTGCCTAGGAACACACTCATTGTCCATAGAATCACATTATCAAATTTGTCCTAGGTAGATTCATTGGCTTGAAAAGAAGGCACTATATCTATCCTTGCATAATAAATAGTATAGATTTCACCCATAGCTCATTCATTCCTTCAAGACCATGACTACACTTTTAGAATTCTTCTTAAGATGTGTTTGTTCATCTCTTTTTCTTTTCATATTTTCCATTGCTTGGAAAATCAATTTCATTCACACATTATTACTATTTTCAATAACTAGAGTAAATCTAATTTACTCTTTTACATGTTATATTTTAGATATACTTTATGCATATTGTTTGACAATTCTAATAATTTCATTAAGTCATAATTTCATGTGTTGGTAAAACACTTCTATACAATGTACTTTGTTGTTCTATGTTTTTGTGTCCTGGTATTCTTGATGTGTTTCCTATACAAGCTTATTGTTTGGCATACTTTCCATTTTTTTGTGTTCCCTATTTGTTTATATATACTCTACGTATTCCAATGTTTGATATGATCTCATTGTTTAATTTGTAAGACCTTATTGCTTCCTATGCTTACTTTTCATGTGATATTATTGTTATTTTTTCTCTACTTACTATGCATGTAATATGATTTCTATATTTCTTATGTATACTATGAACATGATAGATTTTATGCTTAGTATATTCTAACTTTTTTTGTAAACTTTGTGTCCCATTACCTTTTATGTGGGTGATATATTCTTTTCCCTACCTATTTACTGTGTAATTTTTTTTCATTTGTTTACTATGTGTTTGGTGTGCTTACATTATGCTTAGTGTGCCTTCCTTATTTTTTGGTCTACTCTATGTTATTATATCATGCGTGCCATGATTTACATCCTACACCTCATTCACATAAGAACATCCATGTAATTAATTAATCTTGCATCACCCAAAATATATCTTTAGTCTTTTTGTGTTTATAGGTTTAATCAATATTCGAAGATGACCTACATGTAGTGAAAACACTTCAATAGGATTTTAGAATAGAAAAATAGTTTCAATCAATGAGATAGAGAGTTCTCTATCTCATGATGAAATTATCAATTAATGTAGTTTTACATTAATTAGTAGTTACAAAACTATCATGGAGATTACATAACCATCAATCTATATTAAGTGGTGGTTTCATCTATAATAGTTGCACATTCCTGGTAATGACCCAAAAAAAGTTAAGTTATAACTTTGAGTATTTTCAAGATTGACAAGGATTGAAAGAGTCACTCCATGAGGCACAAAAGGCAAGAGAAGTATTTGGAATAGGTAAATTGAAGTTGGAAGAGATATTCCAAGTTAATTTAGGTGCTTGAGGAGGAAGCTTATAAGAGAAATTAGTTTAGGAATGGGTTGTGTGTAGAATTATTCCCTTTTTTATGGTCATAGGGAGAGTGAGTAAGTGTGATGTTTGTGAAATATTTTTACTCCTCAAAAAATATCAATAAAAGTGTGGGTTTTAGTTTCTAGTCTTATATTCTCTATGTGTGTGGTGGAAGGTTGCAAGGAAAAGGGTGGAAAAAGTGAGAGTTGAGTGTTCTTATCTTAGGAAGGTGGGTAGTGAGAAGAGTGCTAAAATATTGGTCTAGAAAAGTGGGTGGCCTATGTAAGTTTACATACAAGACATTACAATGTAGGTTTAGGCTATGAGAGAGAGTCTAAATGCCTCCAAGAAGAGTGAAAAGAGCTGGAGTAATGACTAGTAATATGACAATAGATGAAATTATGGATATGTTGAGGGTTATGTAAATAAGATTAATTTATATTTAAGAAAATACAAAAAATGGGATTTTTTCTAAGGGATGATGTGAGTGGTGTTAAAGATGAAGATTTGGGAGTATAAAATTTGGGAGGAACACTTGATCAACTGGATAAAGGAGATGATATGCTTCTTATTAACATTTCAAATATTGGGAGTATTAGAGGTACAATCACTGAGAGGGGGTATAGGTGAATTAGTAATCCTAGATTATCCAACTTCAATTTCAATCATTTAAAAATGATTAATCAATTACCACAAGCATTTCATGAAGCATACATATCATTCATAGCAATGAAAAAGATAGATAATACATGACATATGTGGGAAACCCTCTTGGTAGACAAAACCCACTAGAAATTGCAATTGGATTACTATCCTATAATAACAAGAACTAATTTAGATCAGATACAACTAATCAAGCAACTACTATCCCTTATTTATTGAGACTACAATCCCATAAGGTGATATAACACCTTTTTAGTTGAGCAACCACAACAACTAGACTTTTAGTGAGTTTCACCTTGAAAGGAGGCTACAACCCCTAGATGTTGAGCAGCCATAATAACACCTATAAACAAAACATCTCTTGAAAATGTATTTACTACCAATATTATTTATATACAAAGTATATCATATCTCTTCAACTTTTCATACTCAATGCATCTAAAACATCCTTTTGAATCACCCTAGATTTCATCGCTCATCCTCAACCTGCAAGAGCACTATTATGATATCAAAAACATGCCCCATATGTCATACACATAGTCCTCAAATTTATATGATCATCAACTCATCTATTGGGCACTCTCTCTCCTCTCTTCTTCACTTCAATGTTCACAAATACACACCTCTTAAAAATCTAGAAACCATCTCCTCTGGTTTCACTATATATAGAGTCATCATGAATATCAATTCCTTAGTCCATTAAACATGCCTTAACCCTTAATTATTTTCTCACACCAAAACATGGAACAATATAATCCATAAATTTCAGCCATAGTATTCATGGGTCACCCTTAAGCAACAACCCCTTTCAATTAGGCCATACTAGCCCATATAGGTCTCAAAGAGACCTATTCACTCCATTAGCATAGAATTGATAAAAATAAAAACATGGGACCTCTTAAAAATACATATTTCCACTCTAAATAACCCATTATTCATCCTTAAATTATCATATTCATCTCTTCTCATCTCTACATATGCTCAATCAACTCAAACACTGACCTAGTGCACCAAATCATCATGAATGAACACATAGTTAACTTATTAAGCATTTTTAATAATCAATATAGATTTATCACATCTATAAAATGCATATATATTATCCTTATTGAGTTTAAAACACTCCCCAATAACTAATTCATCATGAAACATCCAAACAACATCAAAATAAGTATAAACATCCTTCTCGGGTCACTTGCAGAACATAGTCAAACACACAGTCAACTTTGGTGCTCAATATATTTGAATATAAAAACATTAAAAACTTAAAACATATATTTACAGACTCACCTATTAGTCCTCTAAACATTCTCTTTTTACACCATGAGCAAATTTTGCATGTATAAAAATATATGGCCCAAAAACTGGACATTGATCTTTCCTTTGTTAAATTCAAATATTCAAATACCAATGATCACAGTTAAACATAGACCACTTTGTCCTCATCTCATGTCCTTGATTCTCAAATTAAACATGCATAATCTATCCTCCTTAAATTATATTTACCTTTACCTTTCATCACTCATTGTTGGATCTTCATCTTGACTATTTGACTTAAAGTGCTCTGTCGATCTCTTGTGCGTAGCTCAATATTTATCTATGTTAAACATTGGACACCTTGAAATCATCTCACTCAATACACATCATTGATATGTGTGTGTGTGTGTGTGTGTGTGTGTGTGTGTGTGTGTGTGTGTGTGTGTGTGTACAAACATCCACTCAATTTTATATCTTATACTAATCTTGATCTTTACCTTTTCTCAATGTTAAACTTTGAACACTTGTCATCATCTTGCTACTTCTTGACACATTGGAACAAACATGCTCCATTGATCCTTTTGTAAGGAGATCAATATTTAAATTAATTAACCAAAAAAAAATTGACTCATTTGAATCAACATGAACCATATATCTTCACTATACAATAACCCATGAGCCACTAGATCTCCATCTGGTCTTGATCTTTAATATCATGCAAAATAGGCTGAGTATGGGGACCATTTCTATCTGCCTAGAAGGCCAACTTTGCACAATCATATCTTTCACTTTGATCAATAAAAAATTATCAAATTTGAAACATATGATATTAATTCATATTTAAATCCAACCATGTGTCAAAATTCTCCTAAAACCTTTACATGTGCAAAATATAACTCCATTAATTTGCTCACTCAAATTTTTTTGCCACAGAGTTAACTATGTTAAGAATTGTCTGAAAGGCCAACTTTGCACATGCATATATTTTGATTCACTTCATCTCATGACATAAACTTTATCACATATTAACTAGGAAAAAAAATAAACAAACCCATATGATCATTTTCTCTTGACACCTTCACACATGTTAAATATAAAACCATCAAAATGCCTACTCAAGTTGTCTACCACTAGACCGAAAATGTCTAGATGAACAAAATGATGAACCAGGTGAATTACAATAATGAACACAAGCTCTCCAATAATCCTTGACCACTTATAGGACCCATTTCACATGCTCAATACTTCATACTCATCCCTAATCATCTCAAACCATGCCAAAACTAAATATCAACCAAACATACTAGGATAAGCACATTGCACACTTTGTCATTGTCACTTAGACTAACAAGGCACTTCATCCACTCACCTAGACACCTCCAATACATCATCATGAAATCATTTAAAACTCTTCAACAATCTCCCCCTTTTTCATTGATGTCAACAACCATCATATATCAATATATAACTCACCTTCCTTCTCTCTCTTCAAGCACTCCCATAATAGGAAATTTCTCCCCCTTTGATACAATAAAAAAGTGGGAACCAACTAATTTTGAGGACATAAAATACCATAAATAGTATAAACCATCTTATAATTATATTAAAAACTCCCCCTTACCTTGATCCTACCTTTTTTTACCTTGGCAACTTCCTCTTGCTACATGCCAACACTCTTCTTCAACCAAGCACTATAACCAATGAATAAAGAACACACAAAATACTAAAATCTAATGGAAATCACCAAGAAAAATCTGATATGGACTCCCCCTAAGATTTATAATAAATTTCACCTACTGATCATCTTTAATTCTCCACACACCATGAAGAACCACCTCACAAGCTTACTAGTGTTCTCTCTCAAGCTACCTCAAGAACTAACAATAGAACTTCATGCCACTCACCAAATAGAAAACATGATATAAAATAACCTAATAAATTGCCTTGAAACACTCATGCCTTTATCTTTTGGAGAAACTAAACAAAAATCACTCTTTTTCTCACAAGGCATGTTTAGTCTCCTTATAGCCCTACTTGGAACTTGCATAGCCCATAACTTTTAGTAGAGACACTAAAAAGACATAAAAATTCATATCTATATCACTCTCATATGACCCCTCAATCACACCAATTCCCATTACTTATCTCATCTTCTACAATATAATTCCTTCACAAACGTACTAGTTAATCAATCCTCCATTTTGACAAAAACTTGAATAACTTGAAATACACAAACCTTCATATCTATGTGAATCTTGATTTGACAACCCATTTGGCCCATTCAACCTATTAAGAAGCCCTATACTTAAAATCATAAGGAAACCCACTTTTCTAGCATAGTTCAAAACCCTAGAATCTCAAAACAAATAGAGTCAATAAACCTCCTTCTAGTGAACGCCTATCTCTAGAACTTCTTACACACCTATAAATAACCATCACACACTTTTGTACCAATATTTTATCTTTCATACCTTTTTAACCTTAAATTCCTATACCATGGCTTTTAACCTGTAACAAGACAAATAAAGCTGAGAGCACACAAAAACCTCAATAGAGTAAAAATAAGATCATCAAGACACAAAACCACTTGGACCATATCACAAAGAAATGCATAGACCTTTATAAGCACCAAACCCTTCTTGACATTTTTTCGATCTCATTAAGCCACCTAGAAACACCCATTCTAACCCTGTGTTCCTTCACAAATATCTAGAACAATCTCGTGAACTTATTGCTCCCCCTTAACCAATGACCTTATTTGATTGGAATTATGATCTTGAGCACAAAAAATTGCTTCTCCACAAGAAATATGTCTCCTAAGAAGCATAGGTAGAGACACCCTACTTCATAATGTCCTAGAATAATGTGAAACAAGGAGTTACCCACAACTCCTCATATTCTTTCTCCTCCTTGGTCATCTAATACTTATAGTTCTTGTTCTTCTTCTTAATCTTAATAAAAGCAACATTCTCATCCACTAAAATAATATCCTTTTCTTCTACGATTAAATTGATAATACATGTAGACAACATAGATTCATGACAAACCTTTTCATCTAAAGAATGCACTTTGCAGTTAGTAACCTCATCACTAGGCACTGACAATTGATGTTATTTGCATGATACATGCTCAAAAATGGAAGGATGTTCACTTGGATACATACACATTTCAAAACTAGCCTCAACTAGTACATTGGTCTTCTTCTTGAACTTGGTCCCTTCATTCAAAATATGAGCAAACAATGAGATCCCTTGGCACTCTTCAACTTCTGAAGCATTCTCCACCATATCAAACAAATTACTTAGATCCATAGACTTATCATGACTCACACTTACTACCTTTGGTTTCCATTGGTTAACTTGCCTTAGTTTTTGTACTCTAGGATCCTGATTAAACCTATTCTATCATGTAGGCCTTTTCTTGTAAAATCTAACAATGTGACCTTTCTATTGACACTTGAATCACACTATACCTTTTGTAAGAAACATATCTTGTCTTACCTTATTTGGACATTTTTTAGTAAAATGTCCCTCATTAAGATAGTTTAAGCACTTAACATTTCTCACAACTTTTGACTAATGACCCCCATCATAGTTCCATGCAAACTCATTTCTAATAGGTCTCTTCCATTCTCTAGCCCTCTGACCAAATTGATTACATGTGTAATAGTAACCATTAAATCTTGCATACCTCATGGAATTAGGTTGTCTAAACTAATTTATTTTCAACCTAGTTGTACCATTATTTCTTGACTAATTAGTGACCTTCAAGGGTTGAACCACCTTTCTCTCATTGACCTTCATGTCAACTTGAGAAGCAACTTTGGACTCTTCATTAAAACCAAATCTCAATCTATCACTATCAAACTTTTGACTATTTATAATATTATCCAGATCATTGGAACTCTTATCAAACTTGACAAATTATTTTACCTTTCTTTTAGACTTCTATAACTCATCTATCAAAGACTTATTTTTAGAAACATACCTTGAACATTCATCTTCTTTAGCTTTCAGGCTTGTAGATAGGATTTCCAATTGACAACTAAGATGCTTGACTATATCTTCATGCTCCTTGGTGTATTCACTCATTCTTTTTTCATACACACTGAATTTCTCCTCATAGTCTTTAAGTTGAGACTTCATCTTTTTGTTAATCTTCTTTTCAATTTTTATTTCTTCAAGAGTATTTGTCAATGCAATCTCATAGTCCACCTCATCTTCATCATCATCTAAATCACTCCAAGTAGACTAATTTTATGTGATTAACTTCCTTTTTTAGCCATGAATAAGGCTTCATCTTCAACAAGACCATCATCTTCATGATCACACTCTGAGTCACTATCTTCAATCTCATCTAATGAGATGTAGTATTTATTGGTGTAGAGACTCTTCTTTCTCTTGAATAACTTCTTGTTGTTATACTTTCTGAATCCTTTCTTCTTATATGTCTTCTTGTATTCATCTTAGTATTCACCATGTTATTCATCATCCTTATGAGGGAACTTTCTATCAAAATGTCCTATCTCTCCACAATTGAAGCATTTGAAGGGTACTTTACCCTTATACTTACCTAAACTTGTTTTCAATTTCCTTGTAAACAAAGTAATCAATTCATCTTCATCAATATAAGAAATATCATCCTCCTTGGGTTTCATACCTTGGAAATTCTTAGGATTTATCTCTATATTGAATGTTTCTTCTTTCTTTGGTGGTATATCATCATTTATTCTCATCTCATAAGCAATAAGAATGCCATGCAATTCGTCCATCTTCAACTTAGTAAGATCATGACTTTCTTCTACAGTAAACACTTTTGAATCAAACTTGATAGAAAGAGACATTAATAGATTTTGATCTACATTAGCCTCTTCAAGGTTCTCTCCAAGACCTATGATGATGTTCACAATCTCATCAACTCTCTATAGAAAATAATCCACATAATCTTTTTCCTTCATCTTGAGACTCTCAAATTATCTTCGATGAGTCTGCAACTTTGCAAACTTAACTTTTGAGATTCATTCATAAATAGTCTTAAATTTATCCCACATTTCCTTGGCATATGTACAATGGATTACCTTGGTGTATTCAATCTCTGAAATACCACAAGTGATAGCATTCATTTCCTTAGAATTATTCTCAAATAACTTCTTGTTTGTAGCACTAGATGGAGGAGTAGTAGGAGCAACATAACCATCCACAATAGATTGCCATACATCAAACCCTAGGGACATAATGTGTGTCCTCATCATAGCACTCCAAAAATCATAATTAGATCTATTGAATATTAGTGCTTTCTTAGTAGAGAAACCTCCTTGATGACTACCCATTTTGTAATTTATATCACCTTTCAAGTTTTCAGGCCTTTACTAAAGAACTTGCTCTAATACCAATTTTTAGAGATAAAATCACTAAGAGGAGGGGGTGAATTAGTGAGCCCGAATAATCCAAATTAAATTTCAATCCTTTTAAAACTCTTAATCAATTACCACAAGTATTTCATGAAGCATACATATCATTCATAGTAATGAACAAGAGAGATAATACATGACATATGTGGGAAACCCTCTTGGGGGAGAATACCCACTAAAACCTATAATTGGACTACTATCCTATAATAAAAATAACCAATTTTGACCAGCTAAAATTGATCAAGGAACTACTATCCCTTATTTAGTGAGACTACAATCCCACAAAGTGCTACAACACCTATCTAGCTGAGTAACCACAACAACTAGACTTTTAGCAAGTTTCACCTTATAAGGAGGCTACAACCCCCTAGATTTTGAGAAGCCACAATAACACCTATGAATATAACATATCATAAACATTTATTTCCTACCAATATGATGGAGATATAAAGTATATCAGCTATCTTCAACTCTGTATACGTAATGCATCCAAAACATCCTTTTGGATCACCCTAGACCTCTTTGCTCATCCTCAACCTACAAGAGAACTATCTTGACATCAAAAACATGACCAATAGGTCATATACATATTCCTCAATCTGATATACTCATCAAATCATTTACTAGGCACTCTTTCTCCTCTCTTCTTCACTTCAACGCTCACAAACACATACCTCTTACAAATCTAGAAACCATTCCCTTTGGTTTCACTATATATAGAATCATCATGAATATCAATTCCTTGGCCAGCCATTAGATATGCCTTAACCATTATATTTTATATAACACCAAAAAATGACACAATACAATCCTCAAAGGTCAGCCATAGCATTCATGAGTCACCCTTAAGCAACAACCCCTTTTAAATAGGCCATACTAGCCCTTATAGGTCTCATGGAGACCTATTCACTCCATTATCACAACAATGAGAAAAATAAAAACATAAGACCACTTAAAATTTTATAAATCCACTCTACATGATCCCTTAGTCATCTTCAAATGATCATAGTCATCTCTACTCACCTTTGTGTATGCTTAATCAACTCAAATACTGACCTGGTGCATAAGAACATCATGAACGAACACACGATCAACTTCTTAAACATTTTTCATACTCAAGATAGATTTATCACACCTATAAAATCCATATACATGATCTTAATGGATTATTAAACACTCCCCAATAACTAATTCATCATGAAACATCAAAACAAGCATAAACATCCTTTTCAAGTCACTTGCGCAACATAGTTGAACACATAGTCAACTTTGGTGCTCAATATATTTGACTATATGAATACTCATACCTTCAAACCTATATTTATAAATTCATATTGGATTATTCTAAAAAAATTATTTTTACACCATGAACAAATTCTACCTGTATCAAAAGATATGGCCCAAAAACCAGACACTAGTCTTTCCTTTGTTAAATTCAAATATTCAAATGTTAATGGTCATAGTTAAACATAGACCACTTTGTCATCATCTCATGTCCTCTATTCTCAAATTAAACACACATCTTTGAGCTTCATTAAACTATCTCAACCTTTACCTTTCATCTCTCATCATTGGATCTTCATCTTGATTATTTGACTTAAAGCACTTCGTCGATCTCCTATACGTAGCTCGGTCTTTATCTGTGTTAAACATTGGACACATTAAAATTATCTCACTCAATATGCACCATTGATCTATATATTTATGAACATCTACTCACCATTATATCTTAGAAGAATCCTGATATATACCTATGCTCAATGTTAAACTTTAAACACTTGTCCTCATCTTGCTACTTCTTGACACCTTGGAACAAACACGCTCCATTGATCCTTTTGTAAGGAGCTTGATCTTTAAAATTTCTAACCAAAGAAAAATTTGACTCATTTTAATCAACACACACCATATATATTCATTGTATGATCACCTGTGAGCCATTAGATCTCCATCTGGTCCTGATCTTTAATATCATGTGAAATAAACGAAGTATGGGGACCATTGTTATCTACCCAGAAGGACAACCTCACACAGTCATATCTTTCACTTCACTAAATCACATGTTATTAAATTTTCACAATATAATCTTAGTTCATAGGGGAATCTAACCATGTGTCAAATTTCTCCTAAAACCTTTGTACATGTGAGATATAACTCCATTAATCTGCTCACTCAGATGTTTTTGCCATAGAACCAACTATGTCAAGAACTATCTGGAAGGCCAAATTTTCACATGCATATATTTTGGTTCACTTATTTTCATGACCTAAAATTATCACATATCAACTAGACAAAAAATTGAATAAACTCATATGATCATTTTCTCCTGACACCTTCATGCGTGTGAAATATAACACCATCAAAATGCCTACTCAAATTTTCTACCACTAGACCCAAAATGTATAGATGAAAAAAATGAATAACTGGGTGAATTCCACTCATGCACACAAACTCTCCAATCATCCTTGAACACTGGTAGTACCCCTTTCACATGATCAATACTTTAGACTCATCCCTAATCATCTCAAACCATGCCAAAATCGAAGATCAACCAAGCATACTAAGACAAGCACATTGCACACTTTGTCATTGTCACTTAGACTAACAAGGAACTTCATCCACTCACTTGGACACCTCCAAGACATCATAATGACATAATTGGCAACTTTATAATAGGGAGACAAACCAAGAAGAATTTCTCAAGATTTTCAACAACTTTGAAACTCGAAGAGATGATAAACTTGGATCACTAAGATGGAGGAGTATTTCCAATTCAATGAATTATATGATGAAAGGATTATGAAAGTGAATATAAAAAATTTAAAAGGTCATGCAACCCTATGGTGTAAGGAGGTATAGATAGAGAGAAATAGAAGGGATAAGGATAAGAAATTACCCTTTCAAAGAGAATGGTCACAAATGTGAAATAAAATTTTATTCTTATGGATTATGAAATGGATTTATTGAATATGCTACAAAACTTGAGCCAAAAGGCACTAAGTGTGAAGGAATGCACTAGGTAGTTCTAAAATATTACAATTTGGGCTAGTCATAAGTGAGGATCTTTCTGTACAAATTTACAAACTATAGAAAATAAATGAACAATGAAATGAACTTTGAAAAATAATCCAAAATAACCTTTAGATCATAGGCCACTTTGAAGGGGAAACCTCCTTTGAGACAACTCGATACAATAATATTCATGGATGCCTTCATTGGGCCTCAACACTTACTTAAATACTAAATATATTCTAACAACTACTGCTTCCCATGTATGTGGGATAATTCAAATATGATCAAGGAATGACTTAAAAATCATATGCAACCATAGAGACTAATACACTAATAATGCAAAGAGAAATGGTAGGACATGGGTTCCTATCATCCCCTCCCCCTTAGAAAAAATCTTTGTCCTCAAAGCTTCAGATGTGGGAATCATTGTTGAATTTCGAATAGTGGTTCCCATGTTCAATCTTTTGGTTACATGTCATGCCACTGGATTAAGAATTTTGTGATTGAGAGAGAGTTAAATTGGTGGGTGTGTCTGTCCAAGATTTCTTATGGTTTAAGGAGGATGGAGCCTTCATTATCAAGTTTCAGTAAAACTATTTACACTCTAATGGTGGTTCCAAGAACTTTCGTCAAACATGAGACATGAAAGACTAGGTGAACTTAAGAGGAAGGTGGAAGCTCCAACTTGTAAGCAACAGACCCAATCTATTGGAGAACTTTATATGTCCCATAAAACTTTAGAGCAAGCTTATGACACCCTTTTAGTTTTAGGGATGATTGCTTGTATGGATGTAGATGAAGAAAAACCATATCATCAAGTTGAAAGGTGTGCTCGAAGTGGTATTGATTAGACTGTTGCTTCATTTAGTTTTTTTCCAAATGGAGATTACTCTACAGGATGCTAAGAATATAATCCTGATGTTAGAGAATAGTTTCAATCACCTAAACTAGTGGACTCTTGAGGGTATACAGGATAAGTATTGGGGTGCTTAACCATAAACTACTTCATATGGAGTCATTTTAGTATAAGTGTGGTAAGATGTATTGTACCATCATTCTTCAAGAGGAAGCAACTTTGCCTATTATTTTTGTTTTTCTAAAGTAAAGTAATGAAATAATGTTTCCAAGCATTTGTTGACAATTTTTGTCTGGCCATCTGTTTGGGGGTGATACCCAAAGTTTATCTTCAGTTATGTGATGATGCATCAGAATAGCTTCATCCAAAATTGGATGGTGAATGTTGCATCATTATCAAAGATGATTGAAGAAGGGATGCCATGAAGATGAAAGATCTGATCCAAAAAAACTTGTAAAATCATGGAGGCTATATAGGGATGGCTGAGGGCACAAAAATGACTATATTTAGAGAGGTGATCTACCACGACCAGGATCACTATTTTTCCTCCAGATTTAGGGATCCCCTTAATGAAATCCATAAAAATATTTGTCTAAATCCTAGTAGGAATGGGAAAGGGCTCAAGCAAACTAGGAATCACTATTATTTCACCTTTGTTGCATTGGTAGATATCACATTAGACCACCATCTGTTTGATTTCCCCTTTCATCCCCTTCTAAAAGAAGTTTTGACATCCCCATTTGTATGTTTTGAGAAATCCTAAGTGCACTACTAATGTAAAAACATGGATATCCTATAATACAGCCTGATGAAGGTTTATGCTATGTGGAAGCAACCAATTTCCCTTATATCATAGATAAGCACCATCCCATGAATAATGTGGTACTACATATGGGTTAGTGGACAACTGTTGAATGAGGTGGTGTAAGGAGGGATCAATTTAATACCTTTGGTGTACAGATTCCAATCAGTTTAGAATGGGCATAAAGATGGTAGAAAGGGAATTCTAGTCCTTGAATGTGTGGGAGAGAACATTCGTCATGACTTTGTCTTTATCCTTCTTGTAAGTGATCTCATATGCATAGCCCATGAGTTTATTAACCAATTTTTGTTGTGTTAGTGATGAGACCCATTGTTACAATAAATATTTTAAACTTTGGTAATTACTTTTGATCCAAAAATGATTCCAAAGTATGGCCGTCATTTGTACTGCATGCATAATTGCCATCATTTCCTTTTCATATGTAAACAAAGCCAATTTTTGTCTAGAAAGGGATTTGCTAGTAAAAGTAATAGGATGACCCTCTTGGATAAGAACATCACATAGGTAATTTCCATAGGCATCACTTTCAATGGTAAATGTTTTGGTGAAGTCCAGCATGGCCAAAATTGGTGTGCTGCACATAGCCTATTTAAGTGCCACGAATGCCTGGTCAACTATGACATCCCATGTGAATGCATCTTTATTCAATAAGGAATTAAAAGGAGCCATAATCTTTCCTTAATAGTTGATGAACTTGTAGTAGTATCATATGAGGCCTGAGAAGCCATAAAGGCTCTTGAGGATTCTTAGTTGAGGCCAATGCTACATGGCACTAATTTTTTCTAGATCCACATAGACCCCATCGGCTGAAATAATGTGCCCTAGATATTCAACGTCCTCTTAACTGAAGGAACACTTGGATTATTTGGCACATAATTTATTATCTATTAGAAGTTTTAATTCCTTTTCAATATGCTAGATATGCTCGAATCATGTGCATTTATAGATCAAAATATCATCAAAGAAACCAAAGCAAAGTGATAGAAGAAAGGCCAAAATATTTATTAATTAGTGCCTAAAATGTTGAAGGTGCATTTGTAAGTCCAAATGGCATGACCAAGAATTCATAGTGACCATCATGAGTTTAAAAGGTTGTATTTATAATTTCATCAACATGCACATGGACTTGATGATAGCCTAAATGAAAATCTAATTTGGAGAAAATTTTTACCCCATGGAGCTCATCAAGAAGATCATTGATGACCAAAATTGGAAATTGATCTTTGATAGTGAGGTGGTTAGGGTACAAAAGTCAATGCAAAGGTGCCACAATCCATCCTTTTTGTGGATAATAAGTACTAGGGAGGAGTATGGGCTAGTGTTTGGGTAAATAACTCTGAACTTGAGGATTTCCCATACTAGCTACTCAATCACAATCTTTTGTAGATGGGGATAATATTATGGCCAGATGTTGGGTGGGATGTTTCTTGGAAGGAGCAGAATATGATGATCTCCAGGGAGTGAAGATGGAAAACCTAGTGGCTCTATAAAAATGGTTGCATGCTTGTTGAGGATTGATTATACATCAGTAGGGTAGTTAGTAACAATGGGGAGTCATAGTTGGATGGATTGTAGCTAGCCCATAAACCCAGGTAAGACTTTATTCAAAAAAAATTAGTGCAATGGGAACTGATGATGTGAGAAGATCTAGGCAATAACCCTACTAAGGTGTGCTTCTAGCCATTATCTACTAACTACATTCAAATTTTAGATAAGTCCCATAGAATATGTCCTAATGTGTAGAGCCACTACACCCCTAAGACCACATCACATCTTCCTAAGGTTAGGTCAAACATATCTAAGCAAAGAGTGTAATAACCTATCACAACACACACATTCTGACACTTCCCTTTACATGTCAATGTTTTCCCATTATCAATCATGAATTCAAAGCTAGAACAAGGGTGTACAAATTAGTATTCCTACTTATCAATGCAAGGATCGATGAAATTGTGAGTGCTACCAGAGTCAATGAGGATTGTGAGAGGTATTTTTTTAAAGAACCCCTTGACCTTCAGGATTTGAGGGGTGGTAACACCTACTAGTGCATGTAGAGAGATCTTGGGTTGAGTTTCCTAAGCCATTGAGTCCTCTAAGGGGATTTTTTATTCTTGAGCACCTTAGAATTCTTAGATATCAAGCTCATTGTCTTGATCTAATGGTGATTCCACATCTAGCAAGTGAAACTTTTGTGTGATGCACCTGTGACCCTTAAACCATTTATCATCACAATTATAACGTAATACTTTCTCCTTACGAGCCAAAATCTCTACCTCAATAAGGTGCTTGACTAGCACGGTTGTGGTAGGCCATAGGTTTGGTGTGTTATTTATGGGTGGGAAAGTGGGAGGTCGACACTACACTAAGAGTTTATTTTTTGTTAACTTAGTCAGACCCAAGGTGTCCATCTTGTTGTTGGGTTGAAACATATTCAACTCTGAGTGTATTAGCTCTTTGAGGACACTAATAAAACAAATCTTGAATAAGTCATATGATAATCCTTCAGTGTGATTAGTCAATTTCTCAAAGGGTAGATGCAGGATAATGGAGGAGAAAAGTGGGGTATAAAGTGAGCCTTTTTTTCTTAAAATAATAATAGTTAAACTTGGAGAGAATATTAGAGACACTTTAAAAAATAATTTGACAATGACATAAGAACATGAATTGTGGAATTTTGAATTTAGTTTCTAAATATATAATTTTTTTCAATACCCAGATGATAAAAGTGTATGAAATAGATGCATTTATGGAAATAGGTTGGTCTTTTTTTGTGCAAAGATAAGGAGATTGCATGTGTACGAACACACTTTTTCTAGTAAACAAATGAATTTTTGTATGAAATTTCAAATATGGATAGGTGAAATATTGAATATTTTTGATAATATTTTTCATTAATTTTTTTATTATATATATAATTTTAAAATAATTCTATAGGTCAAGACAACTGAAAAAATTAAAACTAAAGTGTACGAACACAACTTTTTGACCTTAACTTCATGAAAATCATTTTTTTTAAAGTATAGTTGAAAATGTGTAAATTATTGAGATATAATTTGTATAAATGTTTGATTAATATTCAAAAATTTATAAGGTAATTTGTGACGATATGTATATAGTCCATAACGAGGTATGTTATATATAAATTAAGTAAAAATTATAAATAATATTCTAACATTAAAAAAAATTATGTATTCTAAAACTAAGCTTTCTCATCTACAAACCCATTTATATATTTCTTTAAAATAATAAAATATGCCTAATCAGATGTGTCAACAAAGACGAAAAAGACTTATAAATTTCTTAGAAACCAAGTGGGCTGCTCAATGGCTAGTTTAAGACTAGGTTCGGACCTCCCATTAAAATAAATAGTAGTATAATGAGGAAGGATATAGAACTTCACAAGTACCAAATCAGAAATCAAGTAAAGAATCCACCTCCACAAGAGGAATAGAAAACTATGGGTGAAGGAGAGAAACAACATTCAATGGAACATGCTTTAGATGTGTAGATTTTGGGCATTGTGATTTGTGTGCCCTTGTCCTTAATGTGAATGTGAAATAAGAAGGGATGAAGGTATTGTATAGATTGTACAAACAGATGTGGAATTCATATCATCACCCTAGTGTTTGGAGGAATTGGAACAAGGATATATTTTTTTATCAAAGACAAGAATCTTGAAGGTTGAGAAAAATAATAGATAAGCATGTCGAAAAAGGCATATTTTCATAACCAAGTGTAAAATGAAAGGAAAGTGTTACAATTTTGTGGTTGATAGTGGAAGTTAAGATAATTTGGTGTCCATTAAAATGATATTAAGCTAAATTTAGTGTGTGAACCATACCCAAGTCTATATAGAATATCTTGGTTATCTAAGTGACATGATATTGCTACAAGGAAATGTTGTGATTTAGATATTCCTATTGGTATAAGGTGTTGTTTGATGTCCTTCCCATGGATGCAGGCCATGTTTTGTTGGGGATACTATGGAAATTTGATAGGGAGATGTTGTATGATGGGAGAGTTAACATCATGACTCGTGAGTGTTAATAAGATTAGAAAGTGATAATCTCTAATTCCCTTGAAAGGTAAGGAAGATGAGAATGAGATTAAGAATCATCATGTCATATTTTTTTATAAACAAGATGTTTTGAGGAAGAAAATGAAAGACCTCTCATATTCTAAATTAAACAAAGATAAAGGAGGTTGAATGTTTGTTTATTATAATCAAGGAAGAGATGGAGCAATACAATTTGTTGTCAATGTAGGTGTGTACAATAGAGAAGTAAAAGGGGGTGTTGAGATTAGGAAGGGGGAGTCAGATCAATGTTAGTGGGGGCTAGGATGAAGATAGAGTAGAGTGTATTTCATAGAGAAGGATAATTTTAGTCCAACAAGTAGTTGGAAAAAATGGTGATAGCTTACTAGGTGGAAGGGCACACTATGGGTTTACCACTAAAGCTAAAAGGATGAATATATCATCCAGTGCAACTTTGTGAGAACTATGCTCACAAACTCTTACATTGTGTGTATGATGTAAGAGAATTGGGGTAATTAATCAATATTGCATCACCAAAAATAAATCTTCAATATCTAGGTTCGTCTAGGTTCAATCAATAGTTGAAGATTACCTACATGGATTGAAAACACTTTAACAAGATTCTAGAATAGATAAAATTGGTTTTAGTTATTGAGGTAGAGAACATGACAAAACCTTTGGTTAATACAAGTTTACATTAACCAACGATTACCAAAATTTTGTAGTATTTTCAAAATAGTTGGGGCTACCACTCTATATTAAGTGGTGGTTTTACTCACAGAAATCAAACACTCCTAGTAACAACCTAAAAACATTTAAGTGCCCATTTTGAGCATTTTCAAGATTAATGAGGATTCTAAGAGTCAATCCATGAGACACAAAAGATAAGAGAATGTTTTGGATAAGGTATACTGAAGCTAGAAGAGATTTTCAAAATGAATGTTGGTGCTTGAGGAGGAAGCTTAGAGGAGTATAGAGTAGTATTCAGTCTAGGAAGGGGTTGTGTGTGACATTCTTCTCTGGTGTTACTATCTTAAAGAGAGTGAGTGAGTGCATTGTGTGTACAATATCTATACTTCATCAAGAAATAATAATAAAAATATGTGTTATAATTTCTAGTCTCATATTATTTGTGTGTGTATGCTGGAAGGATTTAAGGACAAGATTGTCCTTCATGTGACCCTTATCCTTGATTAAATCACTTATGCTTATTTTTCCATGATTTATATCATGGAGATGTTTTCTCATTGCTTGTTTACACTTTTTCATGATAACTCCTATCATGCATCTATTTGGGTCAAGCCTCCATATGTGTGCTTTACACTAATATATTTGTCATTACACTACTTTTATTGGGGAATACCATTTCTATGCTTATACATTGCTCATATTTTGCCCAATATGGGCATATTAATTTTGTGTTTCTTTGATTAAATGTTTCCTAGGTGAGGCATATTAATACTATGCTCACAATGCTTATATTTTTTCCATGTGGGCTATGTTATACACTTTTGCTTACATAGGCTACAATATATACCTATATGGGGAAATTTATGTTTGACACACAAGATTTTATGATGATATATTACTATGTTAGATGTCAATACTTTTACTTCCTATCTTACACATAATGCAAGCAATCCTTTCTTTTGAGATATGTGTTTCACATGTCTAGCCCAAATCTAAAATGTGGGGTAAAGGTTATATTCATTTGTATTCCCACATCTTAATACTTGAGACACACACACTTTTTTTTTCCCCTCCAGTGAGGACAATGACAAATTGATGTTTCAAGACATTCCCAAAAAATGACACTTGTTCCTTTTATGAGATATCTTTAAGACATTCACCACCCATACTCTCTTTAATATTACATAGGATTTTTTAATCTTTGAATTTTTTGGTCTATAATTGTTGTACTTATAAATGCATATAGGGTTTATCAGAGTATCCTAAATTTATATTTTTACAGGGGCACTCTTACTTAGCATAGATTTTGAGATGTAAGGAACTCATACTAAGGTACCCTCACACATTCCAACAATACCAAATACATCATTTCCAATTAATCTTTTTTGGATTTTAGTAAGTCATTGTTGTAAGGACATATCCATGCATATAGTGTTCTCATACGACTCACAAGAACACTCTCACCAAATTCATAGATGTTGGGGACTCATATTGGAGTCACTACCAAATTATCAACCAAAACTAAGTGTATAAATTTCAGTTCTTCTCTTATTATTTTCATAAGTCGTTTATTTCTTAGGCACTTATCCATATGCACTTCCCTTTAAAAGTATATAGGAGTGTTGGAGTTATTGCGAGAGAGTTATTGTCCCCACAAGAACTTCAGGAACATAATTTTTTTATTGTATCGGCCCCCATTTTGTTTTTTTTAGTTTCATATGTATGTGCATACCACATCAAAGTGGACATTATGTAGACACCTAATATTTATATGTGTAGTTATTAGTTGTAGAATTTCATTATTCTAGGTAATTGTGTGTTTGTTCATTAACGGTTCATTTTAGGTTCTTATTGGTTTGGTTTCTCCCTTTTCTGGTAGTTTCCCACTTTTACTCCTCATTTCTCTCTCTCCTCCCTCTTTGTTTGCTTTGGTTTCTAGATTTTTGTCCAAAACCATACATTGTACGGTTATAGGGTAGGCCCTTGTGACCCTTGCTTTGGGTCTCTTGTGCCTTTTACTCCTAATTTATTGGCCTTTCCCACCTATTGTGTGTTGGCTTGCACACCAATAAGGTCCTAATTTGAATTTGAGAAGTCTATAAATACATATGATTTAGTGAATACAGGGCATAAAATAATTGAGTAAAACACAAATTTTATTTTCTAGAGATCAATTGTGGAAGTGAAAAGAAAGTTATTTCAATCATTTAAGACATAGTTTGAACAAAATATACAGCATTTATTTCATTATCTTGCATTCATTCTGGTTGGAAAAGTCATATAGGACGACGCACCACATTCACTAGACTATTCAATGCCATGCATTGAGTGTTTCTTGACTAATTTGTTGCCTACACAAGGGCCTAATAACAATTGAGGAATAACATAAGCCTTCAAATACATCTCCCATTTTTTTTGGTTTGTGATGACTTGTTAGAATTTTGGAGGAGATCGGTTTCTTAGGGATTGGTGCAAAATTATGGAAAAGTGAACAAGGTTTTTGGAGCTCTAAAGCTAACAATCATCAAAACATATTGAACTTGCGTGTAAATTTCTAGATCTATTAATTGACGTTTTTTTAAGAGTGCATTAATATTTCTAAAAGAGTTATTTCACTTAGATTTTTTTTTTGCTTTTGTTTGCCTCATTGTCTACACCTACTCTACTTTATCTATTTCTAATGATTATCTTCAAATTTACAACAAATCAATTATACCACTTGAACCCCTCCTATTATTTTCTACTACTTATGCAATATTTTTATTACAAACTAATCTAATTTACTATTTATCTCAATTCAAATCTAATATATATATATATATATAATAAATGTATTATATTGTGGTGCAATTTACCATGTGATAGATTACCCATAAAACAGGAACCAATACGCAAGGTGGTCTTTTCTCTTTTTGTGACCAAGGAGCGAGATAAAAGATTCCTTGTATATTTAAGCATGATATAATCATGTGGAATACGTGTATCTTGATATGATCTCCTCAAACCGATAAAATCTAGGCATTTGTGACACAATCTCGAAGGTTCTTAGTGCAGCACGATCTATGTTGCTTGCCACAACTTTCCCTCAAGAATATACAGTTCTTATTTAAGGGCATTCAAGAGACATTATTTACTTTATACTCGAGTTATTTCACACATGGTTATCCTCAATGTATTAGCATTAGCTTTTAGAATCAGTTTTGAGGAATTGTTGAACATATGAAAAACCTACCTGTAAGACTGCATCTCTTGCTGCAAGAGCAAGACTACTCTTGATCTCATCAATTAAATCAAATTGACTGAGTGTAAGGTTGGGTATTGCATCTCTCTCTGCAGACACTATCAAAACAGAGGCATCACAGCCCTGAAGACAAGGACAAACATCAAAAAAGAAAAAGAAAAAAACCCATGTCTGATCTTTTTTATTGCATGAAGCAATTCACAAAGCAGTCATGGAAAAACATGCGAACAACAGGAACTCCTATTGTGACATCCTACTTCAAATGCCTGTTCACAACAGTGGCAACAATTTGCACCACATTGGGACAGCTTCTGCTATAGAAATTCGGATCTAAGGCAGCTGCTTCTGCTTGTGCAAATCCCATACCCATTAACAAAATCAACATAACCGTAGCATTCATTGGACCTACCATCCTCAGGCTTTTACTAACTTCTCACATCGAAAAAATCATTGTTGAAACTAGGTAACATTTCAATGAATCTATGCTAGGGTATAGGTACATAAACAAGATTATAGTCCCGTTTCTTCCTTACAACCTTATATTCAGATCATATTCCAGGGAAACCCTAATCATAACTCCAGACAAGCTTTATGAACATGTTATTAACTGGCATTCCTCATTTTTTCACTTTCTGATGAGCAGAAAAAGAAGCGATAACCACCTCATGATGGTTATACTGCCAGTACAAGAGTAAGTGCTAAGCACAACCCAACCAGTAATCAAGATTCTGATATCACTTCTACTTCAAATATAGTAGTCTGGCCTCCACTATGACAACATAAAATGGAATGTAACCTGCAATTTCACCACTTTGTTGTTTGATAGTATTCACATCGTCAACAAGTTAAGACAAACAAATTCTGCTCTTTTGTTTCTATGTGGATTCCAGTATAAATGTAGCTCGTGATCTCTGCACAGAAAAACGTGTTCATCTACAATATTATATTTGGCTAAAGATGATGACAGTAAGGATTCGTGCATCGGTGAGTCACTAGCAGCTCTGTTGTCTCTCACAATAATGCGGTTATTCCGTGTTCAATAATTCATGCTTGCACAGACAAGAAAACACTAAATCAACATGGAAACCAGAAGTCGATTATGACTTCTATATACTAAATCACAAATTTTATTCCTGGGCAATATATCCAAATGCATTAAATTACAAGCACAATATAAGCACGTATATTCCAACATTATTTACTTAACGACGTCACTGCTATACTTTGCAGCATTATCAGCACAGAATTTTCTACATTCCGATAAACTAGACCTCCTTATTAACCACAGAACAGAAGATATAACAAACATTTAGATATTGGCTCTTGTCTAATATCCATTTCCAGGCACATATCCGGAACCACCTCCATAACCAGACCCAGCTCCTGACCCTGCACCATAACCCGATCCAGAGCCGGAACCCGCACCATATCCAGAACCTGAACCAGACCCAGCACCATAACCAGAGCCAGAACCGGACCCAGCGCCGTATCCAGAACCAGCCCCTGCACCGGCACCATAGCCAGAGCCGCTTCCAGAACCTGCCCCGTACCCTGAACCTGACCCAGAACCAGCACCATAACCAGAACCGCTGCCAGAACCAGCACCATAACCAGAACCGCCACCAGAACCCGCACCGTATCCACTTCCTGAACCCGAACCAGCGCCATAACCAGAACCGGCTCCATTACCACTACCCGCTCCATAACCACTTCCTGAACCGGAACCAAAGCCACTTCCAACCCCTGAGCCAGCACCATACCCAGACCCAGCGCCTTGACCCGCACCCCCACCATACCCTGAACCCATCCCAGACCCAGCACCATAACCGCTACCAGCACCTGTCCCTGACCCCGAACCAGCTCCATACCCAGAACCGGCACCTGACCCTGCACCATAACCCAACCCGAGGCCAACGCCACTACCAGCACCATAGCCAGACCCCGACCCGGCACCGTAGCCATGGCCCAGACCGGGCATTTGACCCGACCCAGTGCCATAACCGGAACCAGCACCCGAACCGTATCCAGACCCGACACCCTTGGCCTTTCTCCCTTCCGGGAATTCACGACTCTCTTTCTTGAAAAACTTGCCTTCTCTACCTTCGACGCCATGTAAATTATCAATGCTCAGTGCAAGGAGAACTGTGACCAAAACTGAGCAAATTATACAAGCTCGAGGCGCCATTTCTTGTATGGAAGTTGAATTAATTCTACCACAGACACAATTGTTTGAACTTCTCATGAAGAACCAGCCGGGCGGGAGTCGAGTATTTATACATATTCTCATGGCACGCATCTCGATCTTTCACCACACAAAACCCTTGGGTGGCGCACTGTCCCCACATAAACAAAACATTCAGACCGTCACAATCTTGTTCAGTGCACAGTTTTCTTAACTTCAACGTAAAGAACCAATCGAAGATCTGGAATGCACTCTGTAAGTACGCTGAGTAGTAAACTTGGCCGGAAAATATGGCTGCATCGTCTTCGTAATGATGAGCACTTTTGTTAGTGCGTTCTGCCAGCTTGAAAGAATTCCAGTGAGTCAGCGAGGATGTTAACCACAGACAATATTTAGTGGCGGTGTCCTGCCATCTGTATTGCTAGTGATCATTAAAGATTGGGTTCATGGGTAGAACAAAAAACAAATGGCCACCGGCGTGTGGCAGGCCGTAGGATTTGAGCCACTTCATCCAACCATGCATTCCCTGGTGTTGCTATAATATATTCTCAGTGCGCCCTGCACATTCTGCACTATTGCTCAGAGGAATCAAAAGTCAAAAGATGGAGAAAACCTTTTTCACACATATTTTGTTATTCTTCGTCGTATACACTTGGCATTTTCTTCAATCTGCATGTCTCTTGTTATACCTTCAAAAACTATGTTGACGAGTACAACACCCCAAATCTGCATATGTCTCTTGTTATAGGTTCAAAAACTATGTTGGCGAAGAAAATCACAGAAGAAAACTAAGAAAAATGACCACCTAAGTAATTAATTCAAATTCAGAGCAAGAAATGTAAAGAAGATGGTTGAGCTCTGAAGTTTCTTGATTTGATTTTATTGCTATTTAACAATTAAAATTAGGGTTTCGTGGTGTGATAGTAAGAGTTTTGAAAATTCATGGCAATTACAAAATATCTTTAGAATTGTACATTCAAAGTTTTTTAGACCGTGGATGATATATTTTTTTAAAATAAAAATTAGATAATTTTTTTTTTTTTTATGATTGTGTTCATTAGAACAAGCACTCTAAAAATTTCTTTTAATATTTTGAAACTTCGTGTTGATTAATCAGAAATTGTAATTATTCTTCAAACTTTAATAGGGTAGTTGAACTTGTAAATAATAAGGAAAAGGATTTGGTTTGGGGCATGTATTCAAGGTCAACATGGATTTTAAGCCCCAATGATTTATTAGGGCCTCAACTATATACAATATCCAAAACAACACACCAAATAAATGTGATGATGATTCAACCAAGTAATCTAATGGGATGTAATGTGTTGCTATCATAAACTTTAATGCTACAATGATTGATATTTAAATATTTGCTTGAGTTTGTTAAAATACTATTAAATGATTAATTAAATGTTTCTATAATATATGCTAGATGTTCTTTCATATTTTTCTTAGATTCTTGGATGTCTTATAGATATGCTTAAATGCATTAATACACTTATATATTTATAAACTTCTTGAATTTAAATTAGGACCTAAATGATATGAAATATGATAAAAAAACATGTGAAAAGTGGATAAGATGAGGCTACAAAGTCTTGAGTGACCTTAACTTGAGAAAAGACCCCATAAACACATAAATGTAACATATACATTTATAGGCCCAACAATAGACAATGCACATTTCTGGGGGACCATTAGAAACATTGAGAGGAAAAGAGGGTAGAAATATAAGAAGGAAGAAGATAAAATTAGTAGATAAGAGACATAGGGATATGACAAAAACAACCACAAATATGCCAATAATGGTTAATTTGGACTAATAACCAAAAAACATATAGGTACCAGGTAGAATTATGTGATTTTACAACTAATAGATGTATAAGGGTCATTTTAAGATGTCTACATAATTTCCTCCTTATATGTTTATGCACATGCGTATCAAAATAAATAATGTGGAATGTAGATATAATATTTAGTGCTCTTGAAGCTCTCTCAACAAATTCCAATGCACTTACGAATCCTATAAAAATATAAAAATACTTAGACATGGAAATGATCCTCCAGTGATAATAATATGTAGGAATCTAGAAAAAATAATACACATAATTTTACTAAAGACGTGATCATGCCCCTATAAAATTACATCACTTTGAATTTGTGCTAAATTCTAAATACATTTCTAAGTACAATTATAATGACAAAAATAAAGTGGTACCAAAAGTCATAGGACCACAAAAAAATGCTAAATAAATTTAATGAAATATCAATGTGAGGTGGAGTTAGAAAACCTTATCCAATATGTGGGCCTCACATCTGAATAAAATATAAAGCACTATAAATTAGAGTTAAATACTTTGTTAATCACAAGCTTCTACATCCATCTTATTGAATATAACAATACACATGCCCCAATAATATATATATATATATATATATGGTAAGTTAGATGTATACCCATTTTTTAAATTTGGGATGAACGTGCAAAGTTCATATATCAAAAAAATGAGATTAGGTGAATCATGTGTAAAATAAGATATAAAAGACATGATGTCTAACACAAAATATACAATTTCTGAAGTATATATTATTAATAAATTTCTTCATATAAAATTATGATATAGGTAAGTGAATGGAGATAGGGGCTAAAAGTGGATCTAATATGACACTTTTTTTCTTGAAAATAAATATATTTTTTATTTGGATAGAAGATTTGAAATTCATACACTCAAAATTTAAAAATAATTTAAGAATGATAAATGTAGTATTCCAAATTTAATTTTTAAATTAATTTTTTTTTTTCAAATAAAATTTAAATTAATTAATTAATTAATTTTTAAAAGTGTGCACTTAATTTTATTAAAATATAATAGATAAATATTCGTGACCCATACTTTTTTAAAGTTTCATTATATATTTTACAAAACTATTTTATAAAAATTTAAAAAGTATCATTTAATATAACGTCAAAATTTCAATAATTTTTTAATTAATATTTTTTTTTAATATTTTTTTAACCAAATATATCTTTAAAATGGATTGTCAAATATGCTCTCTACCCTATTTTATTTTATATATATTTATATAAATAAAATATGTATAGATTGAAGTACTTAGTTTGATACCATATCATTTCAAAAAAAACGATGAATGGATTAAAAAAAATACATAAAAGAAGCAATACACATAATTTATGGTATTTCAAGAACTATTCCTTAATAGATAAATATTAAATGCTAAATGAAAAAATAATGTTTTTAAAATGTTGAACAGTGCTCTACATGTTTGTCGCATTTAATGGTTTTCATGGCTGAAGGTCATTTTTATTAAAACATGTGTATTAAACAAGGATTTTCTTTTTCTTTTTGTTTGTGTTTTAGGAGGTCTAATACTTAGGCCCACTAATCTGAGCCATTTCCTAGCCCAAAGCAACATTTTCAAATTTTTGTTTTAATAACATGTACGTGTTATTTAAGTTACACTTAATTTTTGAGCCATAGCCCTCTCACCACTTTTTCACCATATGTTTCATAATGTGGCACTTCTATTACATAGTGAAATACTAAATTTTAGGTAATTTACTAACTTACCTTTGTTTGTGATGATGTAGTCTGTATGTTGTTATCAGACACTTTTTTGGTGTGATGCACAAAAATTAGGTGAAATTGAAGAATTAAAGGTTGATATTTGGCTATGCACTCAGTTTTGATCCCAAATTCATAATCATCTATGTTTGTAAGTAGTTAACCAATCAAATTTTACAAATTAAAGTGTTAATAAGGTATAATTAGAGTAATGAAAGTTGATTTAGGGGTATGCATATTCAATTAGTCATGATATGTTATTATTTGGTATTTTTATCTTGTTGATAAAATTTGTAATTTTTAAATTAAGAGCTTAATAATGTTTGGTTGTAGTAGTGAAGGTTCATTTGAGGCTATCAATTAGTTATACATTGTTATATGGTTGAATGTGAATGTTAGGGAAGATATTTTTTTGCTTTGTCAGGGTTTTTCTCTATGCATATCATTATTGATTGTTTTCCTTGTCTGCAGTTGTCATTCTACGGTCCTTTCTAGAACCTACATGAAAATAGCATTTATTGCCCTCTAGGGAGCCTCATCCTAGGTCGGGTTTGCCTTTATTATGGCCTCTTCTCTACTATGTCTAGTTATTGAAGTTGCAATGGGAGATAGTCGACGTCTAAGCAATGGTGCCCTCACTCAAATGATCGAGGAAGTTTATCGCCAAGGTCTTCCATGAGATATTAAATCTCAGTTTAATGTTATTTTACCTCTTCTTGAATTTAACTCTACTTGTCAATGGCTAGATTTCTTTTGTTTGATAGGCTATTTTGTTGGTTGCATTCCTTTTTAAAGTATTCTCAAAACTTGGGTTCACTCAACTTGGACTATTCATGGTATCAAGCTCGAAAGCATCCAAAATATGACCAGGGTTTTTTTTTTTTGCATTTTGCTAACCCTACCTATGTTGGAGTGATTATGAATGAATCCCCCACTTGGTATGTTTGCAACTCTCTTATAGTGTTTTCAACATGGATGTAAGAATTTATTGTCTGTGAGCATACAACTCTTAATGTCCCCATCTGGGTAGAGTTACCTAGTATGCCATTTCCTTATCGACACTTCATCAACCAAATCACATACTCCATTGGGAGTGTTATTTCGCATGAATCTATTCGGCTCTATTTAGCTTGTCCCTAGAAAAGGGTTTGTGTGAAAGTTAATTTATCCAAATATCTTAAGGACTTTGTAGACAACTAGGTCCAGGACTATCACCATTCTTAGTGTATCTTGTATATCAACCTACCCAACACTTGATTTTGTAGTGAAGCTAATGACCATGATATTAATGACTACTCGTTGTATTTACCTCATAAAAAATTGAGACCTAAACCTACAACTAAGAACCCTAAAAATATTCAAGAAGATGGGTGGAAAATTGTAGGATGGTGTAAAAATAACTGCAATAAAAGTGTTATCACCATAACCTTACTAATAATGCCAAACCTTATTCCATCTCTGCGCCACCAATGTTGACATCAATCACTCAACCCGTTGGGGAGCCTATTAAAATAAATCAACCCATTAAGAATTTTGTTCACATCGAAGTATAAAGTGTTAAACCCGTGTTTTTTAGTCCTCCATGATTGCTAATGTTATTTTCTAGTTTAGGATTTTCTACCTAACTAGTCTCGCAAGAGATTATCCATGATTCTTTGTCTCTCTCCTCACATGTTTCTCCTCATTAAAGAGTAGGTATACATTCCCACAATCCTTCACTACAAATATCTCTAGTGTGCTCTTGCATCCCAAAAATACACATTTCTTGAAAAAATGTTATGAATCCCTCATCGGCTCGGATGTTGATTATATGTCTCTTAACTCCTATAATTTATGAATTAATTTTCATGGAATGTTTGGGGTATATTAGACTCAAAATGAAAGTATGTTGTGTGATATTTTTAGAGGAAATTTACAAAAATGGACATTATTTGCCTTCAATAAAAAGAAAGGCATAGACTATCTAGTTTCATTCGGATGCTATCAAGAAGGTTAGTAATATTATTTATTCTGACTCAAAAAAATGTTTGTATATATCCATTAGGGAGAAATGAATTCAATTGCTATGATGCCCTAGCTTAGTAAATAGTGATTTAGGGGAAGCAAACAAACCGATGTAAAAAATTTGTTCTCGTTGAGTGTTGAATTTCATTATGAAGCATGTGTATTTGAAACTAAAAAACCATGAGACTATACAAATCTGAATTGTATGTGTTTGATACCCAAAACTGAGAAATCATATATATATAAATTGTGTGTAGTTACTATTCAAACAGTAAGAATATATATACATATTATGTGTATATTCATCATATAAAAATAGTGATATATATAAACATCTAAAAACAATGATTTGTATATTGTGTGCTTTTGACATCTAAAAAAAATGATGCATATGTAAGAATGAACTGAGGAGTATTTATTAATCAACCCATGAAAATATATTACTGTGTATAATATTATTCAAATGTAGTGAACTGTGAGAAGTTGATGGCATATACATAAAATAGTATACTAAGTTCATGAGTATTCAAAATAGTGAACTGTGTGAATGGTCTGAAAGACTTAGACGAATGAATGGATCTATATGGTCAATCCATATACCGATTGTTGGAAGTGCAAATATAATTTTGTTATGAATTTGTATGGACTTTGCATAATTTTATTACAAACCATGAAATTTTATGCATATGGATTATGTGTAATTGTCATCCAAATCGATTATATGTCTTTAGAGGTCTAAGTTCAATTTGTTTTAAAACCATGATATTTTATAAGAAAAAAAAGGGACGGCATGTATATTTATTTAATAAGTCTACCTCAGTTATAATATGTATAGGATTCATGTGAAAAGAGAGGTGATTGTTTTAATTTCATAATCCATATAACGTAATATAGTGTTAAGTTGGGAAATAGAGTAATTAGTTTTCTCATACACACATATATATAGGGTGTATGGCTTGCATATTGCTTATGTGTAAAGAGTATTAGTTGTAAGTTTAATTAGGAGACTCATAGTGTATTATGGAATAGTAAAACAATTACTAGAAATGCATGTTGACATTAAATTGAAACATATTGGGATCTTACTTATGTATTATTCAAATAATATGACTTGTAGTTATTTAGCAGGTTGAGTAATTGGATTTACACTGAAGATATATATTGAACTAAGCTTAGGAAGATTAAATACTTGTATAAACCATGTGAGTGTTTGTATGTTTAATTAGAGGTCAATTTGACTTAAGAAGAGCATAATATGGATATAAATAGTCTATTGACTATAACACTTGGTTCATTAATATTTTAGGAATATTAATATCTTATAATAAATTTTTAATGTATTTTTTGAATAAATAACTTATAATGGTTGTTGAAATCATATCAATTCTTTGATTATAATTATAGATGATTGTTGACATTTATATACAGTATTTATATATTATTGAGTACTTATATGCGATATATAGTATGAATATAGTTAATGTGTATAAGTGTATATATATGAAATATATCTATATGAAGACTTAGGTATTCATATAAAAGTATAACATATATCAGTGTATTGGGTCGTGTGCCTATATCCATAGTTTTATTGACTGTTAAAAATAAGTCATAAGAACTCGAGAAATAAGAAGCTATAACTATATGAATGCAGTATCCTAAAAACATACAAGACATATAAATAAAATATTATATTCATATGAGATAGAACTTGGTTTATGATTTATTTGATTATTTAAAATTATTATGACTAGTTATTTTTAATTGAGTAGTTGTGCTTATGAATAATGGACTATGATATTATTGTTCATCATAGAATGTATTATATTTGAACCTACTTACAGAAATTAGAAATATGCAGTCTAAATATAGATTATACCTAGTTGGTATAAACTATACTTGTTATTCTTATTATTATTTATGTGATAAATAATATAGTAGAGATTCATTCATACGTTTGATGAACTAAATGTATGCATTTTGATTATTCTTATGTTTAGCATGTTTTATGCCTACTAGTAGGAAGTAATCTATATGAATTTGTTAGTTATATTTATATTAATAAAATTTCATATTTTTGGTACTAAGTAGTGAGACAGACTTCCCCAGCTTACTAGTATCACCAATACCATATGAAGGTAATCCGATCAAGTAGTGTGTATAAAATTGACTAATTCTAGAGATCAATAACTATTAAAAACTTTGGCTAAAGTAATATTTAGTTAGATATTATCATTTCACATATATTATTTATTTGTTTATGTGATATCATGTTAGAACATATATTCTTTATGTTACACATCATGTATTGGAAATATTACAACACATAGGTTACTAGCTTGTCTCTCTAGATTATCGCACCATCACTATTTACCCATCCATAAAGGGAGGCATATTCTTGATTGGGGGATTATGTGAGGGATCAATGGTCCATGGTTGGTGTAGAAAAATGATCATATTATGCTCTCCCTCTCCATATTAGTACTTCTTTGGAGACTACACTTAAGATTTTTATAGATACTGGAGTTTGGAAAAATCATGCTCTATGAAGACTTGTATCTCATATCTTGTATTGTATTTATTATTATTGAAACATTATCCCTAATCAAATGTAATTATTTACTTATTGTACATTGACATTCGTGGTTGTATGTTTGTACCAGCCGTGGTTGAAAATCTATAATTACTTTCTATATTCAATTACATTTTGTTTCAACTAATGATAATGATCATTAACAGACAGATGTTACATGTTTATTTTATAAGTCAACATGCTTGGTGTGTTAGACTTGGATCACTAATTATATTCCCATGGTGAAATCTAATAAAAAATTAAGTAGATTAAAAAAAATTATGTTATTCTAAGTAGATCCCAGTGGGGATTTACATTAAGATCTTGGATTTCATTATTTATAATGTCAGTAGATTTATCTAGTTTAATAGCCTTATTGTGAAAATTAATCATGATGTGTTTCATGGAGGTTTAATTAAATTTATATATCCAAAATGGTGGCTGCATTGTGTGGACTCTGGTTTTTACCCCATGCATCATATCATCTAGGCACTTTTTAATATTTATAACTATTCCTTTGGGTGACTATTGATCTTGGATGGAGATCAAGGGTGAAAAATCAGTCCTATAATGGAATATGATAATTTAATATTATAACATGGAGTGTGTAAAAGTCTTTTTCTTGGGTTTCAGTGTGATTTACATAGGGATTTGATTTTGACCTTGTTTACACACCTTCCCTTTTGAATTAAGTTTGCAATGGAAAAGTGTGGAAGTTTATATTTTTTTATTAGCAAGTGGGTGCATTATGTATTAAATTATGATTTTTTATTTATGAAAATAGGTAAAATCTTAATTCTATGGATTTTCCCATTAGGAAGATACTAATTAGTTAGTTCAAGTCAATTTACTAATTAAATGTGATTAATAATGACTTGGTCACATTTTTAATGTTCCTTCTTGATTGATCCTTCAATTTAATTGAACCAAGGTGATGCTATCAAAGTAACCAGTTGATTTAGAAAAAATTTGTTAATTTTGATGTCATGATGCAGTGCATTTTCAAAATTAAGGATGTGTTGTCATGATTTATCATGGATTTTAAGGACTAATAATTTATTAGGGCCCTCAACTATATACAATATCCAAGCCAACACACCAATTAAATGCAATGATAATTCAACCAAGTAGTATAGTGTGACGTAATGTGATGTTATCATAAAATTCAATGCTACAATGATTGTTGCTTAAATGCTTGCTTGAGTTTGCTAGAATGTTATTAAATGCTCAATAAAATGTTACTATAATATATGCTAGATGTTATTTTATATTTCTCTTAAATTTTTGGATGCCTTATAGATATGCCTAAATACACTAATCCACCTGTATATTTATAGACTTATTAAATTTAAATTAGGACCCTATTGGTATGCAATATAATAAAAAACATGTGAAAAGTGGACAAGAGAAGACTACAAAACCTTGGGTGACAATAACATGTGAAAAGACCCCATAACCCATAAATGTACACTATGCATTTTTGGGCCCCAACAACATACAATGCACATTTCTGGGGACCATCAAAAACATTGAGAAGAAAAGAGGGTAGAGAAATAATAAGGGAGAAGACAATAGGAGTAGATAAGATAAGGGGATATGAGAAAAACAACCATAAACATGCCAATAATGGCTAATTTAGATTAATAACTAAAAAACACATAGGTACCAGGTAGAATTGTAAGAATGTAGTTCTAAACTCTTTGGAAACTAGAGCACTAAGGATCTCATATTCAGAACACCTATTGCAAGAAAAAGAACATCTCTTAAATGTTCTCAGAAAGAATGGATACAAAAGATGGGAAATTGAAAAAAAAAATTGTGAAACATCTCACAACAATCAAAAGATCAATAATGAAGAAGCGAAGAACCCAAGAATCACCATTCTATATATTAGAGGTGCATATGAAAAGATAACAAGGATAGTTAGAAAAGTTGGGTGTCAAATAAAATTAAAATTTTTCAATGTCCTTTGTATTAATCTGGATTCAATGATAGATCCTTTAGATCTTAAGAATCATTAAGGAGTTTATCTTGTTTCATGCTCTTATGGGAAACTGTATGTGTGATAAATAGGGAGATCACTCCAAACTAGACGAAAAGAACATTCTCAAGACATTATTCAATCTCATATTGATGTTGTCGTGTTGGATGAACACTCTCATGTCACCAAACACCATATATGTATGGAAAAGTAAAAATTATTTTCAGGTAAGATAATTATTTAAAGATAAAAATTAAAGAATCCATTGAGATAGAAAAAATACCCACAAATATGAATAGACAAGGGGAAAGTGACATTGGATGCTCATGGAGACCAATTTTGAACTTTATAAAAAATAAAGTGTGAGTGTTATTTATTAAATAATTTTCATGTTGGTTGGTTATCTTTTGACTTATTAGGCTGACCACCTTGGGTAATATGTTGTGTTTGATATTTATGGTGGTTGGTGAGATAATTTATTCATCATTGTAGTTTTCAAGACCTTCTTCTCCCTAAAGATGGATACACTTATTGTATCTAAAACATTAGAATTATTAAATTTGTACATGGAGGAACCAAAAATCTCATTTCTATTCAACTAAGTTATGCATGGAAATGATAAAGAAGTAATATACTTAGTTGGTTCTAATGCTAACACAATGTTGAATATGGAATAAGTGGAAAATGCACTGGAAGATGATTCTAGAATAGTCGTTAGATTCTAGATTTGATGCTTCAGGAGTTATGGACACTAACATCAGCATGGAACGATTATGTTGATGTTACTATTTGGGTTTGACACAAGTGTCCTATACAGAATACTTGATTGAAAAAGATGTGACCACTTAGATTATTTTGGGTTTGACTTTACCTTTGCTCTGATGAATTCAGATCTAGGTCATGTACTATCATTCATGAATTTGTAAAACCCTATTTCTTCATCTTCATGGTGACCTTGGAGAAAAATGAGTTAGTGGGCACACAGTGTCAATCTACCCCAAAGAACCCATTATTAGTGGGCATAACCTACATATCCAATGTTGAGATGTTGTCATTAATGTCAAAGGGTTTGTTATTTGGTATATAATTTGGTCATTGATGTCAATCAATTTTTACAAGTAGCTATGGACTATATTAGGCATGGTACAAACTATATTAGGTTTACTATAGACTGCATCAGGTTTGTTATGGATTACATCAGGTTTGCTACAGACTATATCAAGTTAGCTATAGATTGTATTAGGTTAGATACAAAGTACATCAGATTTTCTACAAACTACATCAGGTTTGCTACTGACTACATCAGGTATGCTACAAACTGCATCAGAGCTAATATGAACTACATCAAGATTAATACAAACTTCATCAGGCTGACACTAGATGTATTCTAATGACTGTTTGGTCTATCCTAGTTTTGTTTCACTCAAGCTGACCTATGTGAGTAAGATTTAATATAAGCTAATGTGAATTATGTTTTCAAAAGAGAATAAATCATTAGATAGATGACTATAGAGTTTTTATTTGGTTGAGTCAAGAGGTTGTTGATCAACATCTTGTATATAAGCAAGATCAAATTATCTTTTTGAAGAATGAGAAATAGAAGATAAATATTCACTAAGGAGCAGAGCAAAGGTCTATTGAGGAACAAATGGCCAAAGATACATGAATATGAAATCATCGAATGACTCATAGGGAGATTAACCCTAAAGTATACAGAATCTGCGAAAAGAGATGAGTAGAAAATGCAAAGAGGATAGTCTTTGAAAATAAAGAGTAGAGAAAGAGAGCCTAATGTGTTTGAGATTGATAAGTATAAAAACAATCAAATGAATCTGTGATTGATAAGCAGAGAGAGTAGAATTATACCATCATTTGTTTATAGAAGCAACTGAGAAAGGTTGATGATCTGAAGTAGTTGAGTTGGTTCTTGGCAAAGGGGGTTGAAGCCTCCTATAGATTGGTGTCTACAAATCAAGGAGTTGGTGCTTCTTAGAAAGTGGGTGTTTTTTGAATCTTATTGTCAGGTTGGTGCTTGACTATTTAGGGTTGGTGCCTCAAGCTAAGTTGGTACTCAACAATCTTGTTGACTCATTGCACATCTATTTTAAGACATGTAGTCCATGCAGTGATCACTATGGGTTTTATTCCATTTAAGGGTTTCTCACCTATATCATGTGTTATGTATTTATGTTCTTTGTTGTATTTTGATTACTCTATGGATTCTATATTGATGCTTGACTAACAAACTAAATTATTAGAAGAAATTTTTAAAAGCTCACTGATTCACCACCCCCAGTGATTTTGCTTCCAATAATTGGTATCATATCAGGTCCTTCAAGGTTAGGCTTGATAGTTGGAAGGTAGATCCTAAGAAGCACAATATCTAATCATCAATTATAAGAAGGGTTTTCAACAAACAAGGCCCCTTTGTTCACTAGAACCAATTATTCCTTTTGGAGCATTTGAATGAATACCTATTTGATGTCTCTTAGGTTTGGCATTTGGTATTCAATTGTAGATGAGTATACTATCCCTCAAACTCCTCCAACTAACATTTCAGGAAAGAAAGCAAGTGAGAATAATTCAAAGGATATGAATGTTTTATTGTGTGGATTGGCAGAAATTGGGTTTATCCAGGTGATACAATGTGAATCAACTAAGGAAATTTGGGACAAGTTACAACTCATCTATGAAGGTGAAACCAAGGTAAAATTGGCAAAGCTTCATACTTATAGAAGACAGTTTGAAGGTCTAAAGATGAAGGAAGAAGATAATATTGTAGCATATCTTCTTAAAGTTGATGAAGTAGTCAACATAATCAGAGATCTTAGAGAAAAGGTTAAAGATTCAACTATTGTTCAAAAGGTTATAAGATCCTTGACCCTAATATTTTACTCAAAGGTGTCAGCAACTGAAGAAGTAAAAGACTTAGACAAGTTACAAAATTATGAGATGAGGATTGACGATGGAAGATCTTTCAAAAGGGAAGCAACATTCAAAGTTGTAAAGAAAACACAAATCAAAAAGTTTAAAATTGACAGTGACACTGATGTTGATGAAGACAAATTCAAAGCCTTATTTGTGAGGAAATTGAGAAAAGGTTCATGTAGGTACAAAGTCATGCTATAATTCAAATGTTTTAATTATGGCAGGATCGCTCATTATGTTATCAAGTGTCCTCAAAAGGAAAAACATGATCATGATGAAGAACATGGTGAAGAGAATGATAAGTTTGACAAGTATGACAAGATCAAAAAAAATTCAAGCAAGGTGACTATAAGAAACAGTTATTCAATAATAAAAAGAGTTTAGATTCTAAAGAAGACAACTCTTCTGAAGTTAGTGATAAAGATATCTTAGACAATGATGATTGTAGTTCAGACCATCGAAGTGATGAAGATTTGTTCATGTCCATTGAAGTTGAAGATGGGAATAGTTAAAAAGAACAAGTCTTCATGGATGATGAAGAAGTCGAGTTTGATCTTGAGTCAGAACTTATTAGTGATTTGATTGAATTGAAGAGTCAAAGAAATAAAGACCAAAAGTTGAAGTCTCTAGTCAAAGTCATGAAGAATAAATATGTATCTTGGAATACTTCATAGTCAAATTGAAAAATTGTCAAAAGTTTGAAAAGATTAATGGAATTTTTGATGACATATTGAAAATTCAAAGGTCACCTCTAATCAAAATAGGCCTTGGGTACATGAATGACCAAAAGAGTAGCAAGGAAGAGCAAAATATTAGTAAGCCAAAGACATATGCTGATGTTCTTAAGAAATTTGAGATTGTGAGTGACAATCAAAGGTCAAGACAGGTCAAGAAGATTATTACTCCTCTCAGAGATAACAAAAGAGTCAATATGCCTTTAAAAAATATTTAGAGATCATTTCCTATCAGGAAACTGAATGCAATAAGGTACATGAATTTCTTCTATGGCTACTATTTTTATTGTAATCAGTTTAGACATAGAGATGTAGATTGTAGATCAAATTCTAGAAACAATCATGCATGGAGAAGTGATATGAATAGTAATGGATTTCCAAAAAGATTCTCAAATTCATTTGTCCAAGGGTCAGATATCAATAGAAACAGTGTGATCTATTACAACAATAATAGAATTGGACATATTACAAGATTATGTATATTGGGTTATGCAAAACCACCTAATAAAAATAGGAGGGTATATGTTCAAATTGATAAGAAGTCAGAACCTTTGAAAATACTGAAAAAGGAACAAGAAAATGATGGTCCAAAGGAAGAAGAATCCATGTCAACACAAGATGCTTTTCACATTCAATATGAGACTTTGAAATGATATATTGACAATGGTTGTTCAATCCATATGATAGATGGTAAGAATAAATTTATATCTTTGAAGAAGACTACTGAAGGTACAATCAATTTTGGAGACAATACAACAACTAATATTGTTGGCAAAGGAATACTAAGTCTTGACAATAGAAAAACTAAAACTGATAATGTGTTTTATGTAAAAGGACTAAAGCATAATCTATTGAGTGTTAGTCAAATGTGCAATCAAAGATATACTCTACATTCTCATGCTAAAGGATGTGAAATAATAAAAACAAGTTCAGGAAGATTAGTAGTAAATGCTAACATGACTGCAAATAATTGTATATGTTGAATGAGATCAAGAAGGATAGGTGTTTTATGAGTCAAATAGGTGAGAGCGGGATTTGCCACAGAAGAATGAGAAATATAAACTTTGACAACTTAGGAAAGATAAGTACTAATAAATCATTTAGGAACATGCCTAAGATCACTAAGCATGCAAACACTTTGTGTAAGGCATGCCAACATAGAAAATAGGCAAGAAGAAGGTTCAAAATAAAATAATATTCAACTATAAAACTATTAGAGTTGATTCATATAGATCTATGTGGTCCAGCTAGAAATCAAAGTGTTCAAGGTGAAATTTACTTCATGCTTCTTATTGATGATTACACTAGAATGACGTGGGTTGATTTTTTTGAAGGAAAAATTTGAGGCTCTAGATAAGTTCAAGGCATTCAAATTTCTAGTTGAGATGAAATGGGCTTAAAAATCAAGTGTTTAAGATCTGATAGAGGAGGAGAATTCTATTCAAATGAGTTTGATGAATTTTGTAAGGAACATGGAATCAAGAGATAATTTTATAATGCAAGGACACCACAACAAAATGGTGTAGTAGAAAGGAAGAATATGACTATTCAAGAAATGGCCAGGATAATGTTAAATGAATCCAAATTATCTGATATATTTTAGAAAGAGGTTATAAACACAATAGTACACATTCTAAACAAAGGTCAAATTAGAATAAACAGTAGTAAGACCCCCTAGAATAGTGGAAAGGCAGACTAGGTTTATTGGAACACTTTAGAGTGTTTGGAAGTATGTGTTTCATCAAGAGAGATGAAAAGGATCTAGGAAAAATTAATTCAAGGGATGAAAAAGGCATATTCATTGGATATTCTTCAGTTAGTTCTATGTATAGATGCTACAACAAGATACTATAGAAGATTGTGGAGATTACACATGTGAGAATGGATGAAACCAAATCTAAGAAGGTTAGCATTGTTAGAGGTACAATCATTGAGCGGGTGGGGATTGAATCAATGATGAAAGATATCAAACTTTAATTTTAATCCTTTCAAAACTCTTAATCAATTACCACAAGCATTCATAAATCATACAAGATATTCATAATAATTAATAAGAAATATGATGCAAGATCAAACACACAACACATGAATTCTGTGGGAATCCCTCATAGGGAATAAAACCCACTCTCAATCCTATAAACACATGGACTAATTGTCATATAATATGATCACAAATATAATACTTTTTAGTGAAGCACCCACTTCACAAGGAGCACCCACCCCTAAGTATGAAAAAGCACCCACTTTTTCTAGATGTTGAGCACCCACACAACACCTTATGAAATCAACAACTCCATAAATATTATTTCATTTTAATATGATTGGATAAACAATGTATGACACCTCTCTTTCAACTCATCACACATACTCAAACTTGCTCATACAAGTAATGCATCCAAACGCCCCTTTTGGATTACTCTAGGCCTCTTCGTTCATACTTAATCTACTCTATACTTTAGTCCATCCACTAAGCACACTCCCTCTGATCTCTTTCCTTCATCTCTATCTTCTTCTCTCTCAACACATCCACATCTAGTCACTCAAACCATTACCTTAGCTTTCACTCTTTATAGAGTCTTCATGAATATCGACTTCTAGGTTGGCCATAATATTTGTCTTAACCCTTAAGACTTATACTATGCTAATACATAGCTCAAATTCATTATCATAGGTCAGCCATAGCATCAATGGGTCACACTCAAGTAGCTACACCTTTCAATTAGGCCTTAGTAGCCCTTATAGGTCTCATGGAGACCTATTACTCCTTTATCACTTCATTAAGAAAAAAACACAAGATCATTTTCAAATACATGGGCCCACTCCATATGACCTCTAAGACATATTTAAATAAATACATCCACCAAAATAATCTTTTGTTAAAGCACAATTTATTCAAACAATAGTCGTGTACATAGTAACACCATGAATGAACAAATAGTCAACTTTCAACTACAATAAATGCATCTATATAGATAGTCAAACCTCCAAACTAATTTTTATAGATATCCATTTTACACCATTATCAAATTTTTCCTACATCATAATATATTAGTAAAATACTACATACTAATTTTTCCCTTTACTAATTCAAATGCCAATGGTCACTATGTAATGCAAATATTGCAGATACGTGTCTTCATCTCATGTCCCCTAGAAACTTGCTCAAATGCACTCAATTAATCTCCTTAGGAGTAGCCGAGTCTTTACCTTTCATCACTCACTATTGATCTTAGATCCTCACTTATGAGATCAAGCCACTTGGCAGCCCTATGTGCCCTCTGCATATCCTATAGTCAGTCTCCAATGAGCTTCCACTACTTAGCAGCCCTACATGCCTTATGAGCATCTTTTGACATATTAACTTCATGCGTACCATTGGTCTCTATTTGCACAATAATATGTTCACCATTAGATATTAATCTATAATATTAGATTCTCATGATTATATATTTTTAATTCTCACCGTTAGATCTCTTCTTGCAAATTTGGCTAAATATAGAAACCACTGTAATCTACTTGGAAGGCCAACTTTGCACCTTAATAAATTTTTCTATGCTCAAATTTATGACCTAAAATTTGAACCACATGATCACATTATATAGGGTAATCCATCCATATATCAAATTGCTCCTAAAACATTTACATGTGTGAAATATGATGTCATCAAACTACTTACTCGACCTTATTTGTCAAGATGACTACTTGAACCTAGACACTCATATGACTGCTCTGATGAATTCCTTTCACTTTCACAAGCACTTCAATCACTCATAACACCCCATAGGGTCTCTTAATATGTCCATATGATTAATATCATCCATCAATTGCCTCACTAGGTCAAACATTGAAGAAACATGTAAGAACACTGAAACACATTGAAGCACACTTTGTCATTATCATTCTAGCATACATGACACCTCATCAACAATCTTGGTCAACTTGGAGACATTATTGACAACTCTTATACAATCACACAACCAATAATTTATGTAGAGGATCTTGACCTCAAAGAAGAAGAAAGACCATCATAAGAAGAAGAAGAAGTAGCAGAAGAAAGTCAAGAAGAAGAACCAGAATATACAAGGGCACCTTCCAAATTTATTCAAAAAAATAATGCAAAAAGTCAAATCATCAGTGATATTGATACTAGAATGAAAAATAGGATAATTCTTATGAATACATCAAAAAATGTAAACTTCTCTCTATTTTCAAAGATATAACCAAAAAAAATTTCAGAAGCCAAAAGTGATAAGCATTGGGTGAATGCTATGGAGGAATAGCTTAATTAGATTGAGAAAAATGAGACTTGAGAACTTATTCCTAGACCTAAGGACAAGAATGTCATTAGAACCAAATGGGTTTTTAGGAACAAATTGAATTAAGATGGCTAGGTTATGAGAAATAATGCAAGGCTATTATTTAAAGGCTATGCTCAGTAGAAGGTGTTGACTTTAAAGAAACTTTTGCACCTGTGGCAAGACTGGAAGCCATAAGATTATTTTTGGCGTATGTTGATTTCAATAATTTCAAGATATATCAAATGGATGTAAAGTCTACATTTCTTAATGAAAATTTATAAGAAGTGTATATAGAGAAACCTAAAGGTTTCTCTCTGTCAGGAAATAAGGACTATGTCTACATATTGAAGAAAGAATTATATGGGATAAAGCAAGCTCTTAGAGCATGGTATGCAAGACTTGATATATGCTTGATCAGGGTTCAAGAGAGGTTTTATTGATAGCAATATTTACATCAAAATAGAAGGTGAGCATCAATTAATTATAGTTGTGTATGTTGATGATATTATCTTTGGTAGTGACTATGATAATATGTCTAAGGAGTTCGTAGAAGTAATACAACAATAATTTGAGATGTCTATGTTAGGGAAACTATCATTTTTTATTGGATTACAATTAGTTTAGTCAGATAAGGGACTATTCATCTCTCAAGCTAAGTACATAAAGTAAATATTGAATAAATTTGATATGGAATACTATAAAGCAGTAAGTACTCCAATGACAACAAGTTGCAAGTTAAAAAAAATATGAGTCATCAAAAGTCAATTAGACCTTGTACAGATCTATGATTGGAAGTCTATTGTATACTACTACATCAAGACCTAATATCATGCAGGTAGTAGGTCTAGTGGCTATATTTTAGGAAAAACCAAAATAGACACACTTACAAGCAGTCAAGAGGATATTTAGATATCTCAAAGTTACTATGGACTTTGGTTTGTGGTACTCAAAAGGTAAGGATTTCACATTAACAGCATATATTGATGTAGATTTGGCATGTAACATTGATGATATAAAGATCACAAGTGGTGGTGCATTCTTTTTTGTAAATAATATTGTGTTATGGTTGAGTAAGAAACAACCATCAGTTTCCTTATCCATAGCTGAAGCTGAGTACATAGTAGCAGCATCATATTACACATAGCTTTTATGGATGAAATAGACTTTGAGTGACTTTAAGATTAAGAATGATAATCCAATTTCTATATTTTGTGACAATAATAGTGCCACTAACATCTCTAAGAATCTAGTCATGCATTCCAGGACTAAGCATATTCTAATCAAGTATCATTTTCTAAGGGATCAGGTAGTTGATTAGATTGTCAAATTAGAGTATGTAACCACAAAAGACCAAGTTGTAAACATTTTTATAAAACCTCTTCCAAGGGAAACATTTTGAGTTTTTAAGGTAGGAATTGGGAATAATTCTTGCTTCTTTCAGACACTAAGAAAGGTATGGACTAAGAGGAGCTAACCTTTGGGTATCTTTTAGCTCCGAGGATCATGAGACAAGAGTTTATGATAGTCAAAAGATGTTCAAGTGGAAGTGAGTAATATTTTGCAATTTTCTAGAGAGAATTTTATACAACTCGTCAAAGAAATGAAGATGGATATTATCATTTTGGAAGAAGTAGCTCTTTGTTTGGGATCAAATAAATTTTAGGTTGTGCAACCCTTTACCATTGATGTTAAAGGGGGAGAATCAGCAAGTTGACTATGTTTAGGGAGAAATAGTTCAACAATAAAGATAACTATATAAGAGAGAAAAATAGCAAGTTGTGTAACTATTGTCTAGTTGTTTTTGGAGAAGAAATGATAGAGGAAAGAGTAAATAGAGGTCGAGTCAAGTTTTGGTGTAAGGTCTATTCATTGAATGATAAAATATGCTCAAGTCATTAGCTTGTAAAGGTTTTCCATCAACGACAAAGGGGGAATTTGTTGAGATGTTGTCATTAATGTCAAAGGGTTTGTTATTTCATAAATAATTTGGTCATTGATATCAAGAAATTTCTATGAGCAGCTATAGATTGTATCAAGCATGTTATAGACTGTATTAGGTTTGTTATGGACTGCATCAAATTTACTATAGATTGCATTAGATTTTTTATGGACTAAATCAGAGTAGCTACATATTGCATTAGGTTAGATAAAAACTGCATTAGATTTGCTATGGATTGCATCAGGCTTGCTATAGCTTGCATCAGGGGTGTTATGGACTGCATTAGAGCTACTAAGAAATTCATAAAGACTACTATAGACTTCTTCGGCTGACACCAAATGTATTCTAATGATTTCTTGGTCTATCCTAGCTTTGTTTCACTCAGGCTGACTTATGTGAGTGAGATTTTATATAATCTAATGTGAATTATGTTTTTAAAAGAGAATAAAACATTAGAAAACTAACTATAGATTTTTTATTTGGCCAACTTTCAAGAGGTTTTTTATCAATGTCTTGTATATAAGCAAAATCAAATTATCTTTTTGAGCAATGAGAAATAGAATATAAATATTCATTAAGGAGTAGAGCAGAGGTTTGTTGAGGAACAGATGGCCAAAGAGGCATGAATATGAAATAATCAAATGACTCATAGGGAGATTAACCCTAGAGTATATAGAATGTGTTAAAAGAGATTAGTAGAGAAGGCAGAGAGGATAGAGTCTTTGAAAATAAAGAGCAAAAAAAGAGAGCCTAATCTGTCTGAGATTGATAAGCAGAATGAATCTATGATCGATAAGCAGAGAGACAATAATTGTACCATCATTTGTTGATAGAATCAATTAAGAAAGGTGGATGATCTGAAGCAACTGAGTTGGTGCTTGTCAAAGGGGGTTGAAGTCTCATGTAGATTAGTGTCTACAAATCAAGGAGTTGGTACTTATTAGCAAGTGGGTGTCTGCTAAATATTTTTATCAAGTTGGTGCTTGATTATTTGGGGTTGGTACCTCAAGCTAAGCTGGTGCTCATCAATTTTGTTGACTCATTGAACATCTAAGATAGGACATATAGTTTATGGAGTGATCACTTTGGGTTTTCTTCCCTTTAAGGGTTTCCCACCTATATCATGTGTTATGTCATTATGTTATTTGTTGTGGTTTGATTGCTCTAGGGATTCTGTATTGATGCTTAACTAAAAAACTAAAATATTTGAATAAAGTTTTAAGAGCTCATCGATTCACCCCCCACCTCTTAGTGGTTGTGCTTCCAACATCTAATACTACGAAGATGGCCTCAGACCGATGTAGTTTTCCACTACATGTTGGCTTATGTGTGAATCATAAAATATGTGCAAAGCAAGTACAATAGTGACCTAGCTTGTAACTTGGTGAATTAGGCTCTTGGGTTGATCCTTTAGTACTTCAAACCTATAGATGTGATATTCTTATGACGGATAAAATTAACCAATAATATTGTAAAGCACCAATGGTTTGCCTACTGCTTTCCTAGTGCACCCTTTAAGGCATGCTCTCAGAGAGATTGAAAATTGATAGGTTCCTATAAGAGAGAAAGCATAATTAAATGATAAATTTTTTAAAATATTTTGTATACATATGCCCCACCGAAATCTCATCATGTGTCACAATAGTGTAACATGAGATGGTGATATGGGAAATAACATAGTAACATAACAACTAAAATAATAAAATGAAGTATGACAATAAATGTTGAAATTAAATGAAAGTAACTAAAAGTACCATATACATACCTTGACTTATCTTTTCATTGAATGACTACAAAAATATCATAGTCTCGATTATGGAGGGTGCAGTAACTACATTTGAGAAACCCTAGGGATACAAGGATAAAAATAAAAGTAATGGGTGTGTACATAGTATGGTCAAATTAGCAATGAATAACTCTCAAAACTAATTAAATTACTTGGAAAATTTGGCAAGCCAAGATTGTTAAGGCTATATTAGAACCAAAATACCAAGCATGTAATGACAAAATGATGAAAAAACAAATGTCTAACACACTAAATCATGTAATTGTTTTTTGAAAACATTATAAGTAAATGAAATATTAATGTAAGAAAAATCAAATGAAGATATGGAAATAAATATAAATAACTAAAAATGAAATGTAAGTCAAGATGTAATACAAGCGTGTCAAGTCAAACATTAATAAAAATGTGTAAGCATGTAAAATGTCCTATGTAAGATAAGTGAATTCGATAAAAATCAAACAATAAAATGATGGATAAATGAAAATTAAAATCTCTAAAGGATTAAAACTCAAACTCAGTGCTTGCTCCAAATTACAATGTACGAAAACACAACCACCTAATGACATGACTAGTATGATAATAAGATAGTGTGGTGAGAAATTTTTATGGGATGTTTGTGAGGAAAACATGGTCTTATCTAAGGTATTACACTGCAACTCACAAACTATAAACCAAGAGGCATAAGTAGGTAGATGTGATCAAGGATGTGATCAGCTAAAATCAATATCCAACAAAGGGATAGCATGAATAATGTGATGTAAATAAGGAATGTGAGGTGTCATATGGGTGATTTAAATATCGTTAGCAAGAAAAAGACACACAAAAGTAAGTGAGTAAGGCTAAAAACTATCAACATCAACCTAAGACATTCCAACTAGTAAATGCAAAGATTGGGATAACAAGTGAAGTAAATAGATCATCCCATAAATGCTATATGCATGAAAGTTAAATTATATCCTACCTTCCTAAAACATATTCTTCACTCCTTAGGACTCCTTACAGAACTGTTGATTTAATGTGAAGATTGGCTACCTATGTGATAAAGTAGGTGGCATTATAATTATATGATATAATGAGACCTGATATCCCAGTCTATTGGCCCACTACACCCTAATGGACCTCGTCTCTATCATGAGGCTAATTGTGGAGTTTGAGCTTCAATTATAATAAGATATGTGGAAAACAAGAATCATGTCTTTTGTTGTGATTTTGAATTTTGAAACTATAATTACCTTTTGATAAGTTACCTTTTGTTTATTTTATGATTTAGATTTTAAATCTTTTAGATATTTGTATTCCTCCTCCATACAGATTCAGAGAACCAATAATGAGTGAAATAGGTGATGAACACAAGAGATCTTACACTTGGTCACTAGAGAAAAGGACCTAAAGACCATGGTGTATAAATATTCCTAGACTTGCCCAAAAGTAAGTGTGCAACATCAAAACTAACTTATGTGTGACTCAAATGAAAGGAAATAAAGGAAATATTATGATCATGAGGGATTCATCCATGTAATAAGTGGTACAATAATGAATATGCTCATAGTTGATCACAAGGAAAGAAAATAATAATTCAAAAGGGATGGGGTTATGTTATGATGGTCATGTCACTGGGAATGTTGTACTAAACTATAATGATCTAGCAAAAGTGCTAATGAAAGTAGTAGTTATCCCAAAAGAGGGGGAAATTAAATGGTCATCCTAATAGAGGGGGAAAGTAAATGGTTGTTCCAAGAGAGGGATAAAGAAAATAAAGTATCATAAAGAGACTAAGGGAAAGAATGACATAAATGTGATAAAATAAAATTAAATGAAAAACATGAAGGTGTTACCTAAGAACCATAAAGGAAACACATGTTGAATGTAATGTGATATAAAGCCAAAGAACCAAAAAAGAAATAATTGTGTAAATAAAGTGAAATAAAAATTAAAAAACCCAAAGGAAACAATCGTGTAATTAAAATGAAATTAAATGAAATAAAACACATAAAAACAAAGGAACATGAGACAAAAATAATGATCAAAAGATATGTTAATGTATATATCACGGATGATCATGTGAAATACAAGTCTATGTGTCTTAGAAGGTTTCTTGAAGTTGAATTTATTTGTTATTATGCAATGTAGAAGAAGAGTGGGCATCATAGGATACTCCAAAGTGTAATTTTATGTATGAATGGGTATTGAAATATGTTCCAAAGTCTAAAGTGACATGTGGATAAGAATTTAAAGATGCCCAAACAAGTAAAATAGATTGAGATGAAATTGAACAACTAGAATGAACTATATTGGGATGGCAAGTGCAGTTGGGGACATGTAAACATGTTGGTATGTTGGATTTTAAGGATGTGAAATTGAGATAGGACTTGTAAGATAGGTCCAAATAGGTGTATAAGATAAGTGAATACCATATATGATGTGCTTTATAGTAGGCATGTGAACTAGGTGTTCCTTGTGTTCGTGTGACCTAAGAAGTGGAGATTTTACGAATGCAAACACCTATTTGAAATTATTCATTTTAGCCATCCTTTCCTTATTTCTTTAGGAATAAGGATCAATTGTGGTTTGGAAAACACTAGTGAATGATTTTTCATTAGGATGGTGTTGAAATTCATCATTAGTTAGTTGATGTTGATGTTGATGTGATTGTGATTCTTTAGATTGAGATTGTAAAGATTTAATATAGTCTTGATAAATTTGTTGTGTAAGAGTATCAAGATTGAAATGTGGACCAAGTAAGAAGGTAGGAAGGAATTGTATAATATTATGAAAATTCTAATGAGAATGAACTACTGTAGCATGCCACCAACAAAACTTATCAAGTTTGTACCAATTTGGAGGAGGTTTGGAAGGATCACATTTTATGGGTTTAGAGGGTGAAAATTTATTCTTAAATTCTTCTAGACTCAAGGGAGGGTGGGTTGGGTTAAAACTGGTTAAATTGGATGTTCCCTTTTAAGGTTAGGGAGGCTTAGATGAATCAATGTTATGATAAAATGATTGGAAATCTTTTTTAGTATTTGTTTGAGGTGGATTCAAATTGACTCATAATAAAGTCTTACCTTTTTGCTTGGTCTAAGGCTTATTCTAAAGTTTCATGGGAAAACATATGAACTTTATATTAAAAGGGAGCTTTAAAAATGGTAACAATAGTTTTAAAATATTATCATCACTCATCGGGTCTTTTTTTAGTAGCGAACATTCATTAATTCACGCATATTCTATTTTTTGAAATTTGGATTTGGCAATTTTTTTAGACCAAGAAAGAGCATTGGGTTACCTAAAATTTTGAGTTGTAAATGAGATTTAGAAGTCGGCTCACCTACCAATGACAACTAATTCCATAATTATGACTATAAATCATCATGCAATCAAAAGACATTTTGCTCAATTTTGCCAACATATATTATACACTGCATATCTAAGAACAACCACTCAAATATATTTCATAGATGATAGAGATCAAAAAATTGACATAACCCCATTGCACATATATGTTTCCACACACTCAAGATAATGACCACAGTGACTCAACTACATCCACATGCTTTAATCAATGATAATAGACTCTAGATAATGACCATGAGACCAAGATTTTGTCCATAAGATTTGGATGCTAGTCACAGGGCCTAGATGGTGACCAAAAGGATTGGATAGTGTCCATAGGCTCTGGATGGCATCCATTGGGGCTATACAATGACTAGAAGGATTGGACACTTTATACAACTTATAAACAACATCCACCAAGGCCAAATTATGATCAAAGGGACTAAAAAGTGTCCACATAGTCTAGATGACATCCGTCGAGGCCAAATGATGGCTAGAGGGACTAGATAGCATTCATAGTTTTGGATGGCATCTACAGAGTCTGGATGATGACTAGACAGACTAGATGCCATCTATAGGGTCTAGACATTGGCCATAGGGTTTTGAAATTGACTATAGATTATTTATGGCATTCATAGGGTCTAGACAATGTCTACAAGATTTGGATGATGTTTAGAGGGAATAAACACTATCCATAGGGTTTTGACGCCATCTATAGGGTTTGGATAGTGACCAGAGTGACTAGACGATGTCCATAGGGTCTAGATAACACCTATAAGTGTTGGGTGACAACCATAGGTACTTGGTGGTGACTAAAAAAATTATATGGTGGACACATGAAAAGGATGCCTGATTGCACAATGCCCAAGTGGTAGGACGCAACATATCTTGCAAAAAAAAGTTGTCTACGATGGCTTCTAGTGATAATGGTAAGATATCAAACCAATTATTAATGAAAAAGAGAATATTATCTTATTTTGGGCATCTAATAAGAACACCCAAGAAAATTCAACCTACACCCACTCAAAATACAAGTACTAAATGATTTACATAATTTTTTTATTTATTTCTAGTAACTATTATTTTACATTTGAAAGATAATAACACAAAATTTATCCATACAAATCCCTCTAATGATATTGGTTTTCCAAATGAAATATTTAATCACAATATCATTTAACCATTTGAAGATATTATTGATGATGACATGCCACCACTTGAAGACATACCTGAATATGGCATGGCTCCAATGAAGGACAAACTAAAGGATATGATACAAACATTAAAAGAAATTTCTAGATCTCATAAAACAATAACTCCCATTGAAAATACAAATCTAAAATTTTTAGCAAGTAAGAGGAGACTTGAGGACATTTTAGATGATGATATCCATCCATCAAAAGACACTTCTACTCAACAAACACAAACTTCAGTTGATAAAGTACTCTAAAATCTATGTGAATAAATAGAAGTAGATGGACAATTGGAAGGTCCTTTAAGTTTGATTAGGCAAAAAAATTTCCTTTCATTCAACCAATAAAGCAAGAAAATCATAATGATACCCCAACTAAATGTAAATGTACAATATGTACTTGGAAATTAGGAAATGACCACAAAATGCAACTTAATATGGACACAATTGAGAAACATTGTGGTAAGGTATATGTGTTCGTAAAACAAGATGGATAAATTAAAAAAACATAAATGGAAAGATGTTAATGAATGCATGCATGTTAAATACATAACAAAGTATGAAATAATCAAAGATGTACGAAACATCTAGTTGAGAAAGGAAGAACAATTACAGCTCAAATAGGAAAAGTTATTTAGTCTAATCAACATGCCAAAAATATACAGATCTCAATGATTGACCACGTTCTTAAAAAATGCAAACCTATATCTAATTTTTTAGATTATAACAATTTATTTCAACATAATGGACTTCATAACATTCCATAATCAAATCGGCTAGATGGCAGTGCTTAGGACATGGCAAAATGTCTTGTGATGATTGAAAAGGAAGATTTGAAAGAATAGATAAATAATTTATTTCTAAAATACATGTTCACTCTCATTAAACATTTTTCTAAGTCTATAGATATCGATGGAGTTAAAATTCAAGGTGTTTTTTGAAATAATTTACTGATAACATAGCTAACCCATTTTAGAATCACAATGATTGATCAATATAAGTGTCTAAATGAGCCAACTAAAAATGGTGTTATTACAAGGCTATGGAAAAAATTGTATCCTAGCACCATCCTACAAGAAAATATAAGTGAATATTTTTTATTATATGAACTCTGCCAACCAATGATTTTGGGCTTTGTGGAAGATCAAAGGGTATTTAGTGCATTATCTTTTGTTAAATCAAATCTTCATATCAGATTGGACAAAAATCTAGAGACATGTTTAAGATTGTATGTTTGACATTATACAGTGGATGCATTTCCTTATGATAGAGCACTTCAAATTTGGAATTCACTCAAAGAAAAGAAGTCACTAATATAGTAAATGACAGAGTTGATCCAGATATTGAGACTATTTATATGCATTAGATAAGTACATATAAATGATAATTACGAATAACATGCTACTCAAAAATTATTTCAGCTACCTGAATTTTAGTATATATGTTTCAACTTTCAATTTTGCAATTGATTTTTATATTGTCTTTTGTATCTCATACAATTAATAACAACATACTAGGTAAGTAATATTAGAAATCACTAAAATGTTAGAATTATGTAAATTGCATGACTGCATAAATTACATTATTTTATTATTTTAAAATAGTTTTAAGTTATATTACAATCGTTCAAACTTCAAGCTTTGTTCAACAATATATTTAGGTTATATGTGTGAAAAATATTTATTTTACACTTTATTTTTTATATGAAGGGATTGTTTCATGTGGTTGTGAATATTATACAAATATGAATTGTGCTCTTATCATTATACATCTTAAGTAGTAAGTTTCTAATATAATAGAAAACTTGTCATGGATAAAATACATTGAATAAAATAGAAAAATAGACTTATATTTAAACTTGTAAGTTTGATTTACAATATAAATTGTTTAGTGTCAACATAACATATATACAAAACATTAAAATTAGATCTTCATAGTTTAACTGATTTGGATATCTCATTTTCATTAAAGACAAAGATATAATTGAAAATATAATGTTTTCAACATAAAGTGAGGAGACATCATTCAATATGAGGAATTTCAGTTTGTTATTGAGAAGCGGATGGTATTGTCTTAGTGTCTCATTTCTTTGAATCAGATTCTAAGACACCTCCTCAAACAAGATCATCGACTGTAGCATTTATATTTATAATTTGTGTCCTTTCTTCGTGTGTCATATCTCCTACCCATAGTATAGAGGGATCCACATCTATTTTCTCATTCAATAGAACTTTTGGATCAATGTGTGTTCTTTGATGATCCTCCTCGGTGTATTATTTTATTTGTTTACTAGCACAAGTTTTTCCTTCCATGCAATTGCCACATTTAATATTTTACGTGATTTTTACCGACTATTAAGTACTTATGCTTCATTATTTAGGTTGTCATATTTTGACTGTAATTTCAAAAATAAAGTGGGTCAGAAAATTATTACAAAAGTGTCATTAAATTTTGTTAAAAATTTATCGCTTACCAAAGCTTTATCTCTCTCTGCATTAGCAATGCGACAAAGGTTTTGATCTTTTTCCCATTTGTTGTAGTATGCATGTGACTCTGCATTCAAATTTTTTAATATGTTTATCATAACATATAAAACATTATCATTATAGGGATTGGTAACTGTAGTTGATCTTGATTCAACTTTATTCACTAAAAATGTCAATTTTAGAGGGATCATTTTGAGCCAAATAATATAAAGAATATATTTTTGAATGGTTATGATAATGCTCATTAATTTACCCAAAGCTTTGCCCCAAATCTCACATTGTTTCAATAATTTCAAATTAGTCTATATTATGTCATCTAGAAAAGTGAAAGCATTATTTGCAACAAGATTAGTCAATGGAAAACGATGTCAATTCATCAAAATATTGCTCCTCATCATTGGTTTGATTAGGTGGTGAACTAGATGAACCACCACCAACTATTTTTTAAGGAACCTAGAATTGAGATCTTTGAATAATATTATGTACAATGAATCTATTTGGAGGCATTGTATCAATACCCTCAAGGTAAACATCATCAAGATCAATATTCTAAAAATTGTAGTGGCACCCATTGCATTAAACACTCCACCCATATAAAACTTGGGGATATTCGATGTTGTTATATGTATTACTCCCCTACTACCTATTAACAATGCTAAATTATTTCCCCTATTCTATATAGAATGGGGTGGTGGTGGTGGTGGCATATGACTTCTTAAGGAACATTGCCCTGCAATAGGAAATGCCATCAGAAATAAATAAACAAAATTTAAACTATGTTAAATAGTTAAATTATATGTTAGATGCATTAGACTTAGGATCCATACTTCGAGTCACTGATATGTTTTACGATGGTGGACTTGTTGTAAGAGAAGGTGAAGCTTCATTTTCTACCAAACAATCAAAAATTCAATTTACCATGTTGATGTTCATGTAATTTAATAGATCATAATTGCAAACATGAAGTCACATATCTTACACTGAAGGAAAATGTTGAGCAGGTTGAGGTAAAATGTTGCCAATGTTGGAGTTTACTGCAAAATTGAATTAAAAATTAACAATGCCAAAAATTAATTTTTTTGTTACATTAATTTTCAATAAACTTTGAAATTTTTAAAACTTGGAATTAAGGATGTGCCTAGCCGATTTTGTGCAGTAATAGGTGAGATATAACTCCTTATCATTTTTCTTCTTATCAATGGTGTTGCCACACCATAGTCTAGGTCATCACCCCTATCTTAATGAAAATCCCTGGAGCCTTTAGCAGGATGATATTTATTTAGTGCAACTTTTCTTCGTAATTGAGAAATAGTTTCTCTTATATGTTGCAAGGAAACAAACAAAATTAATTTGAATTGTAACAAGTAAATAATAGGAGAATTTTATTACATAATAAATAAACTTCAAACTTACCTCTAGCTCAGTAAGGGCCACTGAATTAGATTTCATTTTTTCATGCAATATAGTTGTAATAGTTGTTCTATTCAGCTTATGATATACATCATAGTATAAATCCAAAATAAATTTAGAAATGAAAATTGTATGTCACTTTGAAAAGCACAATCTAAATCATTTCTTATCCTTTTGGAAATGAATATACACCAATCAAATTGTTGTCCACCAAGAGAATGAATAGTTTATGTTAAATCCCTGAAGGTAATTTCTACGAATCTTCCCTATAAAACATTCCTCACTTGGAAAAATTTAACGAGAACTTTTAGATATGGGTTTATTATATTTTGGACTGAAAGTCCCCTTATCAAATGATTAGGGGTGACTATAATGCAAACAAAAAATTAATTACAAACTTAATTACATTTACTTTCAAATTTCATACATAAAACATTGAATATTAATTAACAAAAAGAAAATTACCTATCAAGGTAGAGGTATCGACAGTCAAGCGTAAGTGATTTTTTAGATATATTTTGCCTTCTTCATTCAAAACAACTTTCATTTTTGCAGGTTTCACATTTGCATGTGGCAATATTTTCAAGCACTCAATGTCTAAAGGTGAGGTGCCAAAAATAATAGTTCAAGAGTCAAGGGTACAAGAAAACTCTCTAGAGGTAGGTTTATCACTAGACACGAGAATGTTAAGTAAATTCATGTTTGTCTCATAATGGGGTGTAAATAAACATGAGAATGTTTAATAAACTCATGTTTGTCTCATAATAGGGCATGTAAATAAGGCCTCTTAAATAAAATTTGTCTATCCAACCATTTTAAATGTCCTTATCTTCTAGCAACCTCAATGTTTTTTGGTGAATAATATATTTGTAAACAAATTTGCAAATGGGGGTAAAAGATACGAGGTGGGAAGTTATTTATGAGATTCAGTGTCAAGGATGAGACTATACTTCATGATGAGATTGATGTTTGAACTTAGTGAATCAGAAAAATGAGCATATGCAAGGGTTTAGGGATATTTATAGGCATATTTGTTGAGTAGTTCCCACAAGCTCTAGACATTGACCACAAACTTTGTATGCCATTCAGAGGGTTTATCCATCATCTAGAGGGTTTGGTTTCCATCCAAAGGGTATAGACACCGTCTAGATCCTCTAAATATCATCTAGATCCTCTGAATGGTGTTTAGATCTTGTGGACACCATTTGGATGTCGTCCACAAAATCTAGACACCATCCATAAGGCCTAGATATCATCCACAGGGCTTGGACATTGTCTACAAGATCTATATAGAGGCACCTACACATTTTGGTTGGGTGGCACATAGGATTTATCTTCTCCATGAAATTTTTTTCCCTTCATTTTGATACAAATTTGAAACTAATTTTTTAATATTCCCCAGAATTTTACATAGTGATTTTTCCTAGGGGCCCTTAAAAAACCCTGTCACTCATGTTATGGTCTGATTTTTGAGATAGAGACTTCCATAATTTGATGGAATTATGATCATATTAGTTAGCTAATTGTTTAACATTGATGAAATGACTAAGATTATGTTTATGAATGTCATTATGTTATAATTCCTTCACTAGAGCATTGATTAAATCCTCTAGATGTATAATGGAATGTATAATAAGTTGATTTTACCATTCAATGGATCAACAAAAAAGGTTTTGGCTAGAATCTTGGTGGTAGCAAAGGTGTTAGTTTGGACCCATTCCTCATAGAGATTACCAAAATATTTAAGAAAGAATATGGGGTCCTTAGTTCCATCATATGTAACAATTGGAGAAATGTTTCCAATATATATGGATATAATGAATGGAGATAAAGGTTAATTTTGAAGATGTTAAAGCTTTTTTTTATGCATGAGAGGTTAAGGGATGATATTCCCATTGGCATCTCTAAGAGGAGGGATAAAATTCTGATTTGGTTGAGTTATGATGACCTGAGGTGGCTAACTAGCCATTTGTAATATATGAGATTGCATTTGCATCATTTGATTACTATGAGTGATTTTTATGCTGGTCATTTTTTGAAGGATTTCATCAAGGAGTTGAGTAGCATCAATGGAAGGAATAGTAATTTTGGGTGGAGAAGGATTCCCAACATTGGTATCAGGATGAGGACAAGGGTGAATAACTTGAATTGTATTATATTGTGCTTGCCTTGAAGATGAAAAATTTGAGTTGCATTATGTATTAATGCTTTGGGATTAGGAAGACATTAAGGAAGGAATTCAATATTTTTATCTAAAGTGATAATATAAGTGAGGTTCTGATCTGAATACTTTATTATGCAGTGTTTTGTCAATTGATTGAAAGCTAAAAAGATGACTTCATTATGAAATAAAAATTGGTTGTTCAAGGATGACATAGTTCTAAAAAAAAGATAATTAAATAAAACTAGGTCAACCAAGGTCGACTTAGTTATGTAGAAATGATAGAGAAATAAGACTAGGATGACCAAGGGCGAATTAGTTCTATATAAAAAATAGATAAATAAAACTAGGTCAACTAGTGTTGACTTAGTTATGTATAAAATGTAGATAAATAAAATGAGATCGACTAGCATTGACTTAGTTTTATAGAAAATATAGAGAAATAAAACTAGGTCAACCAAGGTTGACTTAGTTTTGTAGAAAATACAAAGAAATAAAACTAGGTCAACCAAGGTCAGCATAGTTATATCTGGGAAAAATTGTAACAATATTGGAAATAAACAATTTTGGATAATATAATCTAATAAACATAGGCAAAGGGACATAATACATAAGGTTGAGTCAAGCCTAGTTGACTTAGTCTATTCACACACAATTAATTAGGTCGACATTGGTTGATCTAGTTAACTCACACATCACCAAACTATATCAACTATATATGATACAATAGTACAAAAGAGAATAGCAAGTAAAAATTAAAAATGAAACTTTGTAACTACTATTGCTAACTAATTATCCAAAAATAAGATCAAGAAGATTTATTTGATAGTGTAGGATTTTAAAGATACATGTTTCTCCATTGGATAATGTCGACTAAATATTTTAGAGCACTGACTATGGAAGAAGTACCATTCCCATATCCCATCAAACCCAATTTGAATGGTAAGCTGAGAGTAATTTTTTGGAGATAACTGCTAACTCATGCACTACAAAATTAGATGAATGGATGGCTTCGTAAGGTTCAATAAAAAGAGAAAATTATAGGCATTTGCTAAATTCTACGAGGTACATGGAAACTAAAGTTAATGTTTAGCTATGTACTATGGATATGAGTTTTTTGGAAATCCCCTCATACCACAATGTCTATAAATGATAGATTTAGACTATAAATAGAGTATTATGTAGCCCTTCATGACAAGAGCTAAGTAATTTTAAAATTATCAGCACACAGTTTGTAGGGAAATCAAGGCAGGGTGAAAAATAAAAGCATAAATCAAATATCAAAAAATAATTTTATGATTTATAAATGTAAATAAACATAAATCCAACATTTTTCAAAGTAAATATGAGATTAATTACTATGAAAAAGAAATCAAATTTCATTACTTATGCAAAAAGTAGAAACACACAGAACTAGGTGAGCCAGGGCTAATCTAGTTGAATAGATATAATAGAACAAGGTCAACACAATATGTTTTGAAAACATGCCAAATAAATTAGGTCAACAAGGGTCAATTAATTTTACTAGAAAGAAAATTAGACATAAAACTAAGTCAACCAGGTTTGGCTTAGTTAACTATATAATACAATTTCGACATAATTGAAAAACTAGAAAAACATGAGTGAAAAATGAAATATTGATTTTTTAACTAGAAAATATAATTGTAAAAATTATTTAATATTTATTTTATTGATCTAACAAAAAAATAAAAAAGTAAACTAGGTCGGGCTAAGTCGGTCTAATTGGTTAGAAAGAACCTGAATAATATGACTAGGTCAACCAGGGTCAACTTAGTTGGTTGACTATATATTTTATAGATCTGAGTGTTGAGATAGGGTTGTCCTATGTAATTAATATTTATGTAAAAACACATTTATCACTAGGTCATCCAAGGTCGATTTAGTCCTGTAGAGACAAAAAATTAAATAATAATGATATTATACTAGGTCGACTATAACCGACATAATTTGCAGAAACTGTGATCTAAAAATTGAGAAATGAACTAGGTCAATCATGACCAACTTAGTTTGCAAGAAACTGTAAACTAAAATTTAATAAATGAAGTAGGTTGGAGACAACCAACTTAGTTTTAGAAACTATAAATAAAAAGAAATGAAGAAATGAACTAGGTTGACCACGACCAACTTAGTTTGTTATAGATGAAAACTCTAATATAATGGTTAGAGTCATGTCAAGTTCACCATAATATATGTAACAAATTAAAATATATCTATAACTTATCTTACTTATTAAATCCAAGATCGGATAAGGTACAATCAACTAGCATCTATTTTAATACTTTGTATATTAGGGGCATGACCAAATTAGATTTATTAAACCTAAGGGAGAATTTATAACACAACACTATAGGAGAGTGTTCCAAATCGTTTAGGAAAATAAATCATGTAATAACCCTATCTAGGTCTTCTAATGCATAAAAATAAATCTAATCTAGTGTTATTAAATCTTATAACACAAAGGGAGATGGTTTTAAATCAATAAGGGATCATAGTAGGTAAATGGGGTCCTAAATCACCTAAGGGGGAAGATGACAAAAAAAGAAAACACTATAGATACACTAAGTTTAAGTGTAGAGGTGATCTAAGAAAAAATTTATGCATTCAAACTTATTACTTTGTGAAATATCTATCCTTCAAATGAAATAACAAAAGTTAGAGATGCTTACCTTTGAGCAAACCTGTCGAGTCTAAATATCCCCCTTGACCAATGGTGTTTTCCAAAATATTGTTGTGGCTTTGTAAGGATCATAATTGAATGATTCTCTAGGATAAAATATTCCTACTTTGCATCCAATGCTTCCCACTATATAAGCTATCTTTCTTCCAAGGTAAACCCTAAGCAATGGCTCCATCAAATGTAGATGTAGTAGAATTATGAGTTGTAATAATGTGAAAATGAATGTTCCTCTCCTGTTGGATTGAAGTGAAGGTTTAGTTTTATCAATTCATAGGTCCTAATCCTTTTATGATTTTATCTGACAAGGTCATCCCATCACGACCCAATTTTTAAAAATTTATCGTTTGGCCTCAAACTAGGTCGACCTAGGTTGACCTAGTTTTGTAATTTGTGCTGTAAATTTTGCAACTAGGTCAATCATGGCTGACCTAGTAGGAAAAATGGGTTTTTTCTTATTTAATATTTATTAAAGAGGATAATTCCCTAGGGATTTGGATACATGGGGTTTGTTTGCTTATGGATTTGGATAAATGGGATTTATAATAAATTTAGGTATGATAGAATTAACCAACAATATTGTGAATCACCAGTGGTCTCTCCACCCCTTTCTAAATACACCCTTTAAAGCATGCACTTGGAGATATTGAACTCTAATAGGTTGTTTTAAGAGAAAAAGTGGCAGTATATGATAAAGTTTTAAAAATATAGTGTTTATACACATATTGAGATCACTCTAGAATTAAAATGTTTTACACCCCCTTTCCTTCCTCTGCATGGCATCAATATTTACCTTCATACACACTTTATTATCCTCCTTATGAAAGTGATCCTTACTTTTATGTGTGACCAAATAAATATGGCATTCAGCCTCTTCATATTCCTCCTTTAATTGACTCAAAATATAACTTTATCCATCCTTATTTATTCATAAAGTATTTTCTCTCCCATCATATTACATATCTTAGTCAAAATACCATGGCCTCCCCAACAAAACATGGCATCTATCCATAATTAGGACATCACACATAACCTTGTATTTGTATCTAACAATATTCATCTCCACTTTTCAATACTCATACACAATGTTATTTCGACCCTCCACTAACTAGGACACTGTGTAAGGATTTGGGTATGATTTACATTCTAAACCCAACTTTATTACCATCTCTATGAACATAATATTATTTGTGCTTATACTATCCACCACAACTCTATAGAATTTATCACTTGTCTTGCACTTGGTTTAGAATTTTTTTTCTTTGACTCACCTCCTTGTTCTTCCTTATGACTTACAAGAATTTTCTCATTGTATAAAAAAATATCCTTGCTTAGCATTATCCATATGAGGTATTTATACAAACTCTTTATTTATTTTAGGACTTTTTCCCTGCTACCACTTCCTTTCTTGTCACCATTAATATGTGCATGAGTTCACTCATATGCACAATCTCCAACTTCCACACCTGAAGCACATTCATCTAAAAATTCCTTACTGTACCATAACTTCCTATACCTCTACAGAAGTGGCTCCTTCCCTTGCTTGTTACACTTAAAAATTACTTGTGCCTTCTTCACTTCCTTATTTTTTTTAATTTCAATTTACTTGTACATTATTTAATCCCTTGCTCATGCATGGGTTTTTATTTACCACATTCGAGCTTCCATTTAGTTCTCATATTATTTTTCCTACATGGAAACCTCTCCTTCACTCTTAGCACATATTTATATGTTTCCTCTATTATATTCAATATTACTATGTTGATCTCACCTTGGATGACCCATCACAGTCTATTAAGTTACCATGCAAATTTATCTTGGTGCATCTCACTATGACCAACTCAGATAGTGATCTTATCCATATGAGGTATTTGTACAAACTCTTTATTTGTTTTAGGACTTTTTCCCTGCTACCACTTCCTTTCTTGTCACCATTAATATGTGCATGAGTTCACTCATATGCACAATCTCCAACTTCCACACCTGAAGCACATTCATCTAAAAATTCCTCTTACTGTACCATAACTTCCTATACCTCTACAGAAGTGGCTCCTTCCCTTGCTTGTTACACTTAAAAATTACTTGTGCCTTCTTCACTCCCTTATTTTTTTTAATTTCAATTTACTTGTGCATTATTTAATCCCTTGCTCATGCATGGGTTGTTATTTACCACATTCGAGCTTCCATTTAGTTCTCATATTATTTTTCCTACATGGAAACCTCTCCTTCACTCTTAGCACATATTTATATGTTTCCTCTATTATATTCAATATTAATATGTTGATCTCACCTTGGATGACCCATCATAGTCTATTAAGTTACCATGCAAATTTATCTTGGTGCATCTCACTATGACCAACTCAGATAGTGATCTTGTAAAAATATTTTGTGTACTTTTTCACACTCAACTTATTTTGTCACAAATTTTGTAACCTCTTCAACAAATCCAGTTGATAGTCTCTAGGTATAAACTTAAATTATAACTTCGTAGTCATTCTCTCTTAACATGTGATCTTTTATTTAACCTTGTAATTCATATCAATTTATACCTTATTCTACTAAAAAATTTCATGCCCATTCAATATTGTCTATGCAACCTTGTATTGCACTCATCCACTACTTTGTCAAAATTGAAGTATTCTTCCATTCTACAAGGCAATATATTAGCTCCTCTAGGTTAAATTCTCCCAAAAAATATGAAACATCCATTAATGCTCATATTCCAAGCTTGGATATAGCCTTGATAATCCTCTCTTCTCTTTCATCTTGTTGATCATGTATATGTCAAATTTCCTCTTCATCCTCTTCTTGTGTTGTGACCTCTACATCGCTCACATCATCCCTCAAGATAAATCCTCTTCTTCTAGTTTCTTCCACTGTAACCAACCTTGTCTACATTAATTATAACATTTTTGTCATCTCATCTAGTCTTCCAATCATATTTTCAACTCCTGTGCCAAATAATCTCACTTTTCAAAAACACATGTATTGACTTCTCACAATGTTAGATATAGTACTGAACCACTTTTAACCCTATGCAAGTCACACACTTTACTCACCCTTTTTTATCTACCGACCTTCATAAAAATGGATAACTCTAAAGCTTTGATCTTTCAACCCAATCATTTCCTTGCTCTGATTACAAGAAATGAAGTCATGGTTAGGGATCTAAAATAAGAGATGCCTTATATCGCATAGACCACAAACAATTAATGTAATTGAATAATAATGAAAATATATTTTTTTAGAAAATCAAAATAAAAGATTTCACACTTAGCTAAATATAGATTATAGCATACACACACAAAAAGTTTGAAAACTTAAAAAACACCACAATGTTACCTCAAGTCTTTGCAAGGATGTTATTCAACCCAAAATTCCTTTCCCAAATTTGTGTATAGATTTTTGCTGACTTTTCTCACTAATAGTTGCACTTTATACTTTTACCTCATGGGTTGTGAATCATTTTTAATAGTGTAGAGATCTATTTATATAGGCACAAGATCCACCTACTCACATTAAATCTTTGACCTACCCACTAATTCCATGAATATAAAAGGCTTGTAACACATCATGATACACCACAATCATTAAATTCATAATATAGTTTCAATGACCCATAATACATCATCGTGTGATGAAGTACTAGCTATGTTATTTCTAATGTTGACCATATTAAAAATAAATGGTTAGGTAGTTGAAATAGATCCTCATACCAACTGTTAGTTAGCTTATAGTTATGAAGTTTCATATGACAAGTACTTGATCTTCTGTTAGATCTTTTGCTTTACCATAACCCTCAGATTTGACACTACTCTTGGGACAAGTTATCATTAAGTTATTTAATGAATCGTGTTAATATTTATAAAGTGCCAAAGAATTTTTTTTTTAGAACCAAAGTCCAAAATCAAGTATGGTGATGATGCACCACTAATTGAAGTCAATACAAAGTTATATGTTCAATGCAGGTTACCACCATGATTTTGCAAAGATAAAATAACTTCACCAAGAATCACTTAATCATATCCATCCTTACACAAGCATGGAATAGAAATAGAACTTTTGGTAATATAAAAGAGTACCTTGGTGCTTGGAAATGCACCCCAAACTATCAAAACATATTAGTTCTTCACCATTACTTATTTTTAACAACTTACTCATGTTTTTAGTTTATGCATGATTTCTTGTGGACCTGAATGATTCTGCATTACATTGTGTGTTTCGCATAATCCACATCATGAAAATATATTTATGATATTTCATATGTTTCCATGGTTTATATCATGCATCCAATGGTGGCAATATGTATACCTATGCTATATACTATTATACCTTCATATGGCTATATTTCTCATATCATGTTCCCATAATTTTTGTTATACATACATTTTCAATGATACATTTTAAAAGTTATACATTAATGGTTTATATGTTATATTACACATGGTGCATCTAATCTCTTTATTTTGAGATGTAAGTCTCATAGATTAATCTCAAGTATCAATAGGGTGCATATATCCCATCCTTCATACTTAACAACATGTTTGTGAGGCATGAATAATAATTCGTTAAAATTATGATAACTTGTGCCTTATTTCAATTATATTTTAGATGACTATACCAAGATGTTAGTTAGTGTTATTTATATTATGTTACAAAGATGAATATATCAGGATGATACTCGGTGTTATTTAGCATTAAGTTAACATGAGGCTACACCAAGATATTATTTATATATTCTTAGATTTTTTACTAATGATTTTATGTAGTATAATGTCACTAAAAATTATAGTCATAAGTGTCTTCAATATTTTGGTCATATTTATAGGTATTTAGCTCAACATGGTTATTCCAAATCTTTTTTATAATAGAATAAGATATATTGTTTTCATTTTTTTAAAATTTAACACACTATTATCTTTGGAACTCCCCCATTCATGTGTGGGCTAAAAAATAAATAATGTTTTTGTACATTATTAGGTACATTGTCTTTTATTCTGGAGTTCCAAGGGCATATAATCATATTATTTTTCACTTTGATGTGTGTGTACATGCATATCAAAGTAGAAAATGAAACTATATGTATATGTATATGTATGTGTATGTGTATGTGTATGTGTATGTGTATGTGTATGTGTATGTGTATGTGTATGTGTATGTGTATGTGTATGTGTATGTGTATGTGTATGTGTATGTGTATGTGTATGTGTATGTGTATGTGTATGTGTATGTGTATGTGTATGTGTATATGTATATGCATATGTATGTATATATGTATATATATGTATATATATATGTATATATTTATATATGTATGTACCTATGTGTGTGTGTGTGTGTGTGTGTGTGTGTATGTGTGTGTGTGTGTGTGTTTGTGTGTGTGTGTGTGTCTGTGTCATATTTCATTTTCTACTTTGATATGTATGTACACACACATCAAAGTGGGAATAAGTGTAGACACCTACAAAGGCCCTTATACATATTTATTAGTCTTAAAATTATATGATTTTAGGATGTTTATGTACTTATCAATTATTGGTCTTATTTATGTGTTATATTTGTGTATTTACTAAATTTTGAATGGTCTCTAACCCTTGTCTCAATCCCCTTCAACTATTATCTTCTCTCTTCTCTAATTTCCCCCTATTTTGAGATTCTTGTCTAAAGCATTGGGATGCTCTTGGGGCTTGTCTAGAGCATTGGGATGCTCCATTTATGTATCCCCATATAGTTATATTACACTTGCTTTCTTTGTCTCACCTTTTTTTCTATGTGGCCTTTTGGTGTTGGTTAACACACCAATAAGGTTATAATTTTAAATTGTATCATTTATAAATATATTAAGCACTATAGTTCATTTGGATAAATAAAAATATATGGAATTCATTTTATTTATTCACGAGTCTATTGACCACTTATAATCATTCTATAGGAAATCAAGCAATTATCCAAACATCCATTGAAGATCATAAATTTATGTTAGACACATACTACACAACACTAGTTTACATGTTATTGTAACTATTCAAATAATTGAGTTTTTTTTTGGTATTGTTATTGTTTAGAGGCCTAATAAATATCAAGATAGTTTTTTGGTATAGTTTACCTACTATCCCCAAAGCATATTTTGTATTCATTAATTTTTTAGACATTGCTACTTAATTAGGACAATATGAATAAATTTATTCTCTAAGTGATCGAAGTTAACGTGTAAGAAAATGAGTGATGTTTTTTAAAATCAAGACTAGGTATATACAATTTTATATTGGGAATAAACATGTGTCACAATAAGATACACACAGGAGAGGACCACTATAAGAATCTAAAACATATAATAAATTAACAAGCACACAAAATACATAAGATTATTATAGTAGTCCTCTCTTTTATGTAACTTATCGTGGTATAAGGTTATCTCCAAAATTTGGTATCAGAAATTGGTTGTAGCTTTGTAGAAGTTGAGGTTGATACATAATTTATGTATTATGGATGCAAGTAACTGCATGAATGTTGAATATACAGTCAAGTGTGTACATAATAATATATACTAAAGTGTTGTATGAAGGGTACAAAACCTTGTGACTTCATGTATTATTATAAATAAGCTTTTGTTAATACTATAATCAAGTAAGTTGTTGTGCTGGATTTTTAATCCGAAAAGATTTTCCCAAGTGAAATCTTGTATTTTTTTTGTGTTTGTTATTCTTCTTGTATGTATATGATTCTTATCGTGGTCCTCTTCTCTATTTAGCTTGATGAGCAAAGGCTTAATCCTCAACATTGTCAAATTAATTTGGCACTATTTTTTATTTTTTCTAAAGTATCCTAATACTTAGTATACTATTTGGAGAGGAGAAGATACTCCTAAGAGACATCGACATTTTTTTGGGTCAAATCTATGTCATTTTTAGATGTACATTTACATTGTCACATCCTTATGATTATCATAGAATCACTTCAATTTTTTTGAATAATCTTAAATTGTACGTGTTTACCCTACTTCTAAATTTAAATTAATTAATTAAAATTTATATATGTTATTTATCCTATTTAAAATTAATTATATAAAAATTTAGTTTAAATATGTTTATCCATATTATAATACCTAACTTTTCAAAACATTAGCAATCTAATTAATTTGTTAAATGTAAGACTTCAATTAATTAACATGTTTAAAAAACTTCTTTTCGCCCTCTATAAATTAAAATGACATTAAAAAATTATTAGTTTGTAGTGTTGTGCGAAGAAGTATCTCATAGATTTTAATGATGTCCCGAATGTCTTGGACATTTTGGGCACTTGAGGACTTAGATGGAATGTCTCTATTTTTATTTTATTTTATTTTAAATTTAATATTATTATTTTAATTTTTTTATAGATTTATTTTATAAATATAGATAGAGATGTTTGCATTTTATATAATTCAGTGATTTCATATAATATTTTTAGAAATATCAAAACACATTAAAAAAAATCTAATATTGTTATTTTAACATAGAAGCCCCTACCCAAAAAATAATTTATTTTCACAAAAAATAATGAATCCTAACTCACAAAATATATTTAAAATATTAAATAAAGTTTAAACTCTTAAATTTATTGAATAAATTTAAAATATTTAAATATTAATTTATATAAATTATTTTAATAAACTTCTATTGTCCCCAAAATGTCTCCAATTTTTAATAAGTTTTCTTTATCCACAAACGTCCCTGCAACTTAAATAACTATATTATTTTGTCAGATTTCATTAACAAAAATGTAAAAGTTTACTAAAAATGATATAAAATTCTCTTATTTTGTTTCATTTATAAGATTCTCTTATGTTGAGGTGTTTAATTACCTTTTTAATCCCACAAATGTGGGAAAATAAATGCACTTCTAAAGATTGCCGAGTTAACACCAATATACCATCTCTTCCACAACTCACGAGAAATTAAATGGAGTATTTAATATTTGAATATATATATTATTGTCTTGATTAACCATGGTTAATAGGATGGTAAGTTAAGTACATTTTGAATTAGAATTTGCAATGAAAATAATAAGATAAAATAAAAAATAAAGGAATTAAGAAGTTAAGATTTTTTTTTTTTCAAAAACGAAATTATTATATTAATGATCTATCATTCAATAATGTAAAATAATAATTTCAATCATGTTTTAGTTGTTAAAAATAATAAACATGTTAATTTAAAAATTTAAAAATAAGTTATGAGTAATATAAAAAGTTAAAAGATTTGGAATAGTCACATTTTGATGATTTTTAAAATTTTGAATGCAGATTTAAGTTATATAGATATGTGACTAACTGTGTATAAAATTTGGAGTGTTGATTATATATGGGCATGATCAATATTTGTGTAGTTCATGCTTAGAACAGGGTTAGTGTTGATCGAGTTTGACTGTCATTCGAGTTCTCCAACATCATTGATGTCCTACGCTCACTTTGATATTTTGATTTTCATGTGTCAATTCGTAGATGGATGTCATCCTTGTTGGTGCATGTACTTGTCTAATATGATGGGAAGAAATGTAAAAAATGATGTCTTCTTCCCTCTTAACCTAGCTTACTATGTCTTCTTCCCTTTTAACCTAGCTTACTATCAACTCACAACAAAACAAAGTTATGGGTCATAAAACCTCTATGGGAGTTGCAACTATGTATATGCACATTAAAATCAAACCTTTGTGTATTTTTGTGCAATGTGAATGAAATTTTGAGCAAGGGTTTTGAGCCTACTCTTCCCTAGATGTGGATACAATTACATGCAATTCATTGAAGACCTTATTTTCATACAAAAAGGTCATGTGTACTGAATGACTTCATCACAAGTGTAGCAATATATTTGAGGACAACTTGAATTGTGGAGTTGATGATCTCTCTCTCTCTCTCTCTCTCTCTCTCTCTCTATATATATATATATATATATATATATATATATATAAGGGATTTATGTCTTCTCCTTATTCTCTTTTTTTATAAATGTTTTGGGATTACTTGGTTTAAATAGGATGCTCTAATACATAACTTACACTTATGCCAACCTAAGAAATAATAAGAAACATCAATCAAAATGCATGGAGCATGGAAAAAGGCAAATGGACCTAAAAATGATGAAGGATAGGATCAACGGGAATGCCATTCCCACCAATGAAATGTTTAGTGGGATCGACGATCCTGTCCCTAGAAAACTTACCTTATAAGGTTCAAATGGCAACATAAGGATGTGCACAATTAGGCTTGGGGTTGAGAACTGATAAATTTATAAAAGTGTCAGATGCATTTTGAGGACTTAAGAACCAAATGAGAATTATTGTGGGGTAGAATAAGTCTTACAAACAAGCAATTATACACAAGGGTAGCAAACATGACAACATATGGAAAGGCACTATGGAAAATGGTCATGTATCAAAATTAGGTGTTTAAATAATGCTTCTTCTTTGTTGTATGTATATTGGTGAATGCATATGTGCATCAAAGTATAAAGATAAACAATTGAATCATGTACCTTCACTTACATAGGGAAGGGTGGAGGGATTGAAAGATGCTCAAGATTGGCTCCAATCACAACGATTATTTGTGGACATGTCTGAAAATAATTGCCAATTGCTACAAGTAGTTAATGTTTGTAATAAAAAACTTAAATTTTGAAATTTGAATTTAATTTTTTGAAATTTGAATTTAATTTTTTGAAATTTGAATTTAATTTTTTGAAATTTGAATTTAATTTTTTGAAATTGAAAAGAGCATAATAATGATTACACCTTATCTATATAAATTAGAATGCTACCGTAACCTAAAAATAATGTCCACTATTCTACTTTTGCTTACTTTGTTTATTTTGATTGAAAATATTTTTTGAAAAGTGTTAGACATAACCACCACTTCTCTAGGAGTTTTGTGAATCCTAATATTTCTTGATCAAGGAATTAGATAATGTTTTTTCTCTTAGTAGAGTTACCCAAATTTTCATTTAGTTACCTTCACTCAATAGTGTCTAAAAAATGGTTTGATATATGTCTCCCTTTTGAGGGGAGGGATTGAATAACCGATACCTGAAATCATTCAACTCAAAAAAATATAGTTACAAGAACTAGGTGTAATAATAATGTGTATAATTAATACAATTGTAAACTTACATAAAACACATGTACGTATAATAAAATATCACATGTTAAGCCCCCTAGTAAGCTAGATAATCAATTAGTCGTGCCCTAAGTGTCGCATCCCATAAGATAGGTAACTACATGTAAAACTCAATGCCCAATATGAAACTCTAAGGAGTGCAAGTGTCATACGAAATAAGAAAGATGATATCATGAAAATGTCAATGCAAGGGCAGAATTCACCCTATGACATAGCAAGATAGGGATAACCAACATGCCCCCAATATAATAATTACACCCCTATTAGGGATAGATATACAAATTAGAAACACAAAAAAGTAATGTAAGTACCAAAGAAATGTATGCACCAAACAAGTATAATTCAATATACCTACATGATATAGATCGTGGGACCAAACATAATATAATAGCATGGATGATAAACATCATGAAAATAAACATAATATATTGTAATCGATTGCGCTTAGGGTAGTGACCATACACAAGTTATTAAGTCAATATGTAAGGACAAGATTCATAAGACAAGACAACATAACAAGAGGATCCTCTATGAACAAGGATGCAACAACATGTAGAAACATACACAATCATACACATGACACACAAGCAAGGACTTGCACTCAACCCATAATGTAACCAATATAAGTATATATTTACATAGCACATCAAATATAAGTACTAGACACATACGTATAATCCATGTAATGTAACTCAATAAGATAAATAGACAAGAAGGGAAAATATCACCATGATGATCTAGGATATGAAGATGCCTCCAGCGTAGACATGACACCAATGTGATCATGCATTCCAAGTCGTTATCCATGAATCCACATGACATCTAAATGATCCATAATCGTGTGTGTGTGTGTGTGTGTGTGTGTGCACGCGCGCGCGCATAGCATCCAATCAAAAAAATACTATGAGAAGCATGTGTGTATGGATATGAGAACCTCTAGCATAGGTAGCTATGTAACCAGTGATAAAATAATATTTTTTATTTATGTATTTTGTAATGTTTTTGAATTTTTAAAATTTTCTAGACGAAGATAGATGATGAAGAATGCACAGGGTCACACACTAGAATAAGGGAGAAAGGCTCACACAATCAAAAATATCAGTAAAAGGGCACAAACTAGAGGAAAGAGATGAGGACTCCAAGAAACCTACAACTTCCTTCAAATCTCAATGCATGTGGGATAAGAGGTTCCAATATAGGTGTTGTATCATCGGGAAACTAATGTAAATGGTCATGATAGGATGAACAATCAAATGGGTTAGGCCATTGCCACATTAAAATAAATATAAACCAAGTGGCTAAAAGAATGTGAATGCAAGGGAAGGAAAGTGCCAAGGTATCAAATATAGAAGAAGATTGCAATAAAACTCTAGGGAGGAAAGCACATAAAATGAATAACATATAGAATAAATAAATTATGTACAATAAGAAAACTAAATTATAATAAATATGTTTCAAAGAAGTTCAAGATGTGGGATAGTATGGCTAAACAATAATTTGGTCTATATCATCAAATGTATGACTATAGGATCATGATGTGTCACTGGATGTATCTAAAAAATGATTAAAAGATGTGATATAGCTATCATCATCACCAAGATGAATAAGTGTATAATGGGATTGAGGAGCCGATGCCAACTATGTAGGAATATATCATAATAAAACAATTATTGTCCATCATAAATTAACCCTAGGTATATGGATGACTAGGCATTGTATGTCTCGAATGTGTAACTATAGGAACCAGAGTTCTTTGAGATTATACACGAGATGGTGATGTTGTAGTCTCAAATGTTGTAGGTACCGTATAGGATGGTGATGGAATAGAAACAGGGATCACATAAGGGTAAATGGTTTGCTCATTTTAGGTGCACTAGATGGTAACATGTGATCTCTGAGGTATAATATATCTATGTTAAGTTGTGTCATGAATGGCATGTAATTTTATATTATGCACAAACTTAGCATAGTTTTGTATTGTATAAGATGTCATTTTCACCTAATTAATCCAAGTGCATCCATGTAATAGATTATATTATTCTATATTTAATATAATATAAAACCAAAATAGATTCGTTTGAGGATGAATTATAATTGGAAGAGTAATACCACCCAAGGGTATGCTTGTGTGGCCATCATAACCATATAGTATCATAATCATACCAAGGGTAGATGCACAAAGTTGGGGGAAAAAAAAATTGTCAAAATGGGGAAGACCAATTTTCATTTGAAAAGGGTGTATGCCCTTTTTTTCAAAAAATACGAACCTGTCTTGCCTTGGCATGGTGCCAAGGCTAAAGGGAATATACTATTTTCAAAAAGGGTTTATGCCCTTTGTGGAGCAAAGGGAAATTACTGATATAACATGCTTGCCCTTTCTTCATCTTCCAAAAAATGAAAGTTTACTTAGCTCGAGGATGAAACACGAGAGATTAAAAATGCATTTTTTGGGTGGAAAATAACTTTCATAAAGGGCATACACCCTTTTTAACCCACAAAGGGCATATACCCTTTGTGGACAAGCTCCACAAAGGGTATACGCCTTTAGTGGGTTAAAAAGGGTGTATGCCCTTTATGAAAGTTATTTTCCACCAAAAAATTGCATTTTTAATTTCTCGTGTTTCATCCTCGAGCTAAGTAAACTTTCATTTTTTGGAAGATGAAGAAAGGGCATGCATGTTATATCAATTATTGCATCCTGAAAAATTAATTGTGCATTTTGATCACGGTCTTGTGTAAGTTTTTTTATTAAATTTTGATTTTAGGGTTTATATAAATATATATATATATAGGGCATTCAAAATAAATTTGTATTTCTCTCATGTTTCCTGAAGAAAACATTTATTTTTATAAATATAGATATAAAATTCAATTAACACATTACCTGAAAAATGTCGAACATAACCATGATCAAAACCCCTAACATTTTGGCTTCACACAAGAAGAAACTCAATTATATGAAAAATATAATTCAAAGCAACAACAATTACAAATTATTATCAATAGTTTGTGTGACTCTTCAAATCATGGTGTACGTAATTCACTTGCCACTACATTAGAGGCCATTTTTAACAAAGTGGGAAAATGTCACTTCCCAACTTGATGTAATGTTACATCAAAGAGAGGTGTTGAAAGAATATTATTATGATAAATTATCATATGAGGACATTAATTAAATATATAATAAAATAAGAAGTGTGTGCTTTGTTTCATAAGCCCGAAACAAACGAACCACCACTAACAAGTTGTAAACATAGTAGCATTGATTGGTGTTTTCATACAGATATTAAAAATAACTTTTGAGATAGGTGGTGGATGGTGTTTAATGAGCCTCCATGCAATAATAATTAGGTTTCATTATATTTTTTAATAAAACTTTATGATGAGTTTGTTTTACAGGAAATCCTGAATTATTATGACATGAAGGCCTCCTAAGGTAAGGGGAGATGGCTCCTCATTTAATATACTTGGTGTCAGGTAGGACCAAAACCACCAAAACTAAGTTCAAAGAAATAGAAGGACAATAACACACTTTTATCTCAAAACTCTTGCATCGTAATACATATATGGACACCTTTGAGGTAGTTATTAGTCTCATACATGTTATGATTGACCATAGGATACATTCATTGAAGAGTTCTAGATAAGTTATAGACGATGGCAGATTTAGTATTATTTATCCTACTATTGGTGTTATTTTTCCTCCTACTATTGGTGCTAATGTCCCTCCTACTATTGGTGATATAGCTAGTAGTCATCCTACAATTCTTGTACATCATTGCACATCATATGGGAGGAAGTGTATTGGACTGCCTGTTTAGGTTATACATGCACGGGCTACATCTGTAAATCCAATAGGCACACCTATGGAGACTATACGTACATGTGTTCAACACAATAGTATGTAGAATTATATACCATCTAAATTTCTTTCAACATCTCTTCACACTAGTACAAAATAATATATTTCATATTCAATTTATTCAACACCTTGACACTAGCATGTCAGAGTATATGCCATCTATAGTTATTTTAAGACCTCATCACACTAGCATACTAGAGTATATGTCATATATAGTTGCTTCAACACCTCGGGACACTAGCATGCTAGATTATATGGTATTTATAGTTGCTTCACCAGCTCCCATCAACACACAACCAATTATGCAAGGATTATTTACTTAATTATATTTGACACACCTTTTTAATTAATTATAGTTTATTTATGTATGTAAAGGAATATTAGGTTTATATTTTAGTATATATTTACTTAATCGATCAATATTTAACTTCTTTCATTTTTTTCCTGTATAGATTATCACCGATATCTTAGGTACCCTAGCTAGCTTAGATTCAATTATTGAGGCTGCAATTAACACTGCAATACCCTACACTTAGGTTGGGAAATAAAAAAACATCAAGTTGATATATAATATTTAAATATTTTATATACATAATAGTTTTAGTATAGAAGGATTAATTTTTCTCTCTTCTATCCCTCTCTCACTCTCTCTTTAAGTATAGAAGGAATAATTTTTCTCTCTTCTATCCCTCTCTCGCTCTCTCTTTAAGTATAGAAGGAATAATTTCAATTTAAATATCTTAAAATAGTTTAGTTTTATTTGATTCGTAATTGACCTATTTCATTTGTTGGTTTTATAGATGATGAGAGATGTTATGGGTATCTCGCATAAATCAAAACAACATTTGATTGATGTAGTTTCATCCCAAGATCTAGTATCTTCCTAGCATCATCTAATTCGAAGATAGAGACTGGTGAGAACACATGGTAAGTTTTATTTTAACTTCAAGTAATGTCACTCTACATAATATTTATATTTGTATGCATCCAGTTTTAACCTTGTATGTATGCTCCATAATATTCTCCATTATAGATATATTCATGGTCACATATCCCAAGACAACCATTTAGGTGACATGCCATTGAGTCCAGAATCACCTTGTGAAATTTTGGTCTTGGTAACTCTATCATTTTCCATATATCATTTTAATGCATTAAATTTTATTTTTGATATGTTGTGGAGACACCATAGTTTTTAGAGGTTGCAGCAGAGATAGTTGGTCCTTCACATGTTGATAGGAGAGTTTCTCCCCATAATAATTCATGCAACACCCCCGATTCTACATCTATGGCGATGAGGCACAATATATTTGGAGGCAATCCAATATGAGATCTAGTTGTTATGTTAGGGGTAGTTGTAGGCACAATCTATTTTGTATGCTGATATGACCCGCATTATATACCTATATGGCACATTTTGTATATGTATAACATTATCTAAATTGTAACATGATATGGCCTATTTTTAATGTTATTATGACATAATTTGGATACACACATACTATTTGACATATTAATGTGAATCATACATTGTTATGCTTTGTGTATACATGTTTACTTCTTATATATGTCATTATTGTTTGTTTGTTTTGTTGTTACATACATGTTATTCCTATCAAAAGTGTTCATAAATGAATAAGTTTTAAAGCATGGTTGTGTCAATGAACAGATAGTTCAACTATTTAGCTTCCATGAAATTGATATACTTGGTAGTGTAGGTTTTTATTCCATTTTTATGGGTTTTCCTACATATGTATTTAGCTTGCTTAGGTGTAATAATGAGGTCATTTAGGTGAAATACTGAAGTCATTAAGTTACACACCCACATGTGTAAATTGGAGTCAACATGGTTGCGATATTCGTTTGGCAATTGATGTTGACATATTACACATGGTGCTTACTATTCATTTGGAAACTGGCATGTATTCACATTGACAAATGTATGTGGCTTTATGCCTCTCTTGTACCTATAAATGTACCTCTCTTCTAATCTATGTTTGGTCAATTTTCAATACAAGTATTGTAATTTTTCTCATATTTGGTTTTATTCATGACAACAAGAATTCTCTCTCTCTTTGCTTCTCCATTCTCAAGCTTTTAGTTCATGTGTTTGAATAAGACTATTCTTCGATCATGGATAATTATGTCATGGTATTAGAGAAGAGGTTCTAGTAACAAACATCATTTTTTTTATTTTGTTGGAATAGTTTTTTAGTCTTGGGTTGAATTTTGAATTTGTATTCTAATACAAATTGATTTCATGGAAAGGCCTATAAAAAGCATATAACATATGTATTTATTTGTGTTTTTTAATCAACCTATGTCATTCATTGTGTGATTATAGAGTGGTACATATACAAATCTTTATCTGTAGTATTGAGTGAGTGGTTATTGGTATTTTGGAAATCCTCATGAGTGGTTTCATGCAAGCTATTACAAGGTTGCCATCCTAACCTTGATCCATGATGGACAAAAGGCTATCATTCATCATTGGGTTTACCTATTCCAACCTTCACACACTTGATAAACTTGATACAACACAAATATGGGTTAATCATTCACCTAGTTACAATTGCCTCTACCGATCCAACCTATGTTCATGTTTTTCACAAAGTATATTCAAATTTATGCCATAGTCATGCTCAAAGAGTTGCTATAAAGGAGAGTTAATCTCCTCTACTACCTCACTTGGGAGGACTACCAACTTATCTCCTCTTTGTATTCAACTATTGTCAAACATTTGGAGGACTACTCATCAGTCTATGCTCTATCATTATTCTATCATGGATACTTTGATGAGGAAAATCTGAGAGTAGGCTTCGAGTAGAAGCAATATAAGGTCTTCATGTGGCCTTTACACATGCATCAAATGAATTTCCTCATAGTCAAAATCCTCCACGTAGCCATCCAATCCTGAGTTGGAAACTCCTAGATGTCTTTCTCGACACACTTTCTTAGTCAACACATTGGTTTTTTAATTGAAACCAACTGATAGTTTCATAAAAATTTCCATCCATGGAGAGAGATTGCATTTATGAAGATAAAGTCAAGATTTAATGCTTGTAAACAAGATAGGCATAATAAGGCCAAGTGGACTTCAAGACACCTAAGAGGTGTAATCATCATTGAGATGTCAATTTGGAGAGATTCTAAACTAATACAAGGTGTTAAAGAGTAGATCAAGAGACAATTCAAGAGGATTTAGTGATGAAGTGTGCCATTTATCTATCACAATCCAAGAGAAGGGAGAGTTTTGAAGAGCAAGATCAAGGTGTCAAATAAGGTTTGAAACTCCCACGCCATGTAGAGCATGAAAGCATCTAAAATAAAGCATACTTGTCATTTGAGACCTGATCCAACTATTCTCCAACTCCTTTCTTGATTATAACTCTCATGATACACTTGCCACCTCTCTCTCCTATGCCTTTTTCTCTTATTCATTCTCATTTATCTATAGATTAAGCCTTGATAGGCTATGTATGTATCCTCCACCTGGGTATGGTGAATCCCTACCCATTTTTAAGCCTACAATCAATGAAAAAAATTGATTTTACCTCCTCCTTTGACTAGTTTTTGTGTGTGTGCATGACTAGTTGTTTTTGTCAAGTGATTAGCTCAGATTTCTTGGCATGTTGTCCTTTTCTAACATTCATGTTTAGTTTGAAATCCTTTTTACAGGATTTATGAAGAGTCTAAGTGAAGTATGAAAGTTTGAGTGATTTTTATATTCACTAGTGTCATTCTTTGACCTCTTGACTAGTGCTCCTAGCCCAAGCATATTTCAATACCTCCACAATGAAGTGTTGATGTAGAGAGGCAAATTAGTAGTAGTGTTTGTTTCAGGTTAGTCTTATGGTTGATGTGTACATACAGGAGGTTGGTAGTGGTCAAACTATTTTGGTGTATCACCTCCATTAAAGTAGGTTTCTCTCTTTTTTCCTAGCAAGTTGGTAGACTAGTGAATGAACCTAAGTGATACATTAAGGGGAAATAGCCTATAACCTAGAAATCCAATACAACATTTGGCTAGCCACATACTAGGATTGTTTCCATGTTATCTCAAATATGGAAGGTTTGAACTACCTTCCAAGGGTGCAAATTTGGGCTATAATAGTTTTGTCATTCCATGTGGGACTAAGGTTGAAAGTGATTGAAGGATTATTAGTGTTGTCCTTATACATATCAGCCTTTGGAGGCATTTAAAACATCAATGGCAACTCTGAGCTCAATCAGCTGGTTCTAGCAGCCCAGGTACTTTTTTCAAAGAATTATTGATGATTTTTCTTGCTCTTATCTACTTCATGAATTTTGATGGCTAGGTATGAAGAGAATTTATGTGTTATGCCTCTTTATCAATCCTAAAATGAGCCATACCAGCCTTGTCATGATCCTTATCAACCTTATCATGAACTATATCAGTCCTATAATTGTCCTACTTTACCTTCATATGATTCCAATTATATACCTCAGCATCCTTACCAAGACTTGCAGGAGTCATACTCACCTCCTCCTACTCCAACTCCAACTCAAAATTATGTTTCCCCTACCACATCCTTATTGGTACTCAAGCCAAATATGCTAAAGTCTAAAGGGGTAATGAGAAAGTGGGATAAAGGAGTAGAACTTGGAGATGTAATCCCTTTTCACCTCATAGAGAAGATGAGGAAGTCAGTATAGATGTTAATGGATAAGTGGACAGCAATTGGAAAATAAAACCAATATGTCATGATTGATGAGTTTTATGAAATGAGAACCTTGATCCAATGGTGGGTAGACAGATTAGTGAGGTGGGAGAATCAAGAGATCTAATCCAAGCAACTTCAGCCATCATCTTCTACCCCTAGTCAACCTCCTTGTGTTCCAAGTCTCCTTCAAGCTATACCTACCCTTCCTCAAGAAACCAATATCACTTCATCTTGGAGGCCTTCTTGGACTATGATTCATGGTTACACCATGACAACTCTTGTGGATGAATCTTATCCTATGCCCTCCCAAGACCAAGAAAGATAAAATGTCATTAAAGCCTCACCAAGTTGGAGAGAAACTCTTAAAGTGCAAGAGAGGAGAAGTCTTGTCATGTTAGAAGGTTGCTCAAGCTCCTTAAGTTATTTGTCTACTCCTTAAGTCCCAATTGACCAAGAAAATCAAGGTAAATTAGACCTAAATAAGACAATTCAAGAATGGAAAAGGGAAAATGAGAGAGTCTTAGCACAAGGGTTTTCTCCTCTCTCCCAAGAGCTTCCAAAGAAGTCTTTCAAGGTCCTTAGTTGGAAAGACACTCTTGCAAGTGTCAAGCAGCCTAGTGAACTCTCTTGCCCTCCCACCATCTCCCCTTTGAAATAAGAGCCTATGGTGTGTAAAATTGAAGAAAAGTATCTAGCTGCAAATGAATCCATGGACAGTCATGATGAAGACATCTCAAGTGTGTGTGAAGAGTATATTTATATTGGTACTCCCCTTGGTGAGAACAAGGGCATTTTAACTTTCAAACATGATGAAGAAGTAGTGAGTGAGGACTATGAGTAGTTGGCTATAATCTCTTCTCAAGATGACCATGAATATATCCTCAAGAATGAGCAAGACATCATTGAAGAATTTGTAGTAGAAGATAAAGCAGATGTTGGCTTGTTTCAAGAGTTTCCACTTGGTGTGATTGAGCATGAAAATGAACAAGGTGAAATAATTAAAGTGGTTGCAACAGTCAATCAGTTAGTTGACCATGACAAATAAGTTTTAAATGATCAAGAGGAGTTGTTCTTAGAACCTCTTGATGAGTTTGAGGAGCTTACTACAGTATAACTTCAATTAGATGCCCCTCATGGTACTTCAAATGTGCAAGAGAAAGGTGATCTTGATGAAAAAGTACTACTTGATCTAGTGGCAGCTCTAGTAGAGGTTTTTAGTCTAGTTTCAGTTGTTTCTCAAGATGATACTCATAAAGACTATTCAATTGAATAAGTTATATCTATTAATAAGCTTGATAAGGTATGCTTGCAGTTGCATCATGATCTTATAGAAAACCTTGAATTTTTTGACAATCTTTTGTCTCTTGAAGATAAAGGTAAGGAAGTGATTCATGTTGTTTCTTATCAAGATGCTAATACAAGAGGATGGTAAAGACATGTGGCAACAGTATTCTAGCATTTGTAATGAGTTTGAAGTTCTTAAGGGGACCACATCTCCTATAGAGTAGGTTGAGGACATTGAAGAAGTGTTTCTCTCTCCAAGACATCAAGAAGGAGGCCTCAACAAATTTTCAGGTCCTAAAGAACTAGTTAAAGAATGGCATCACCATTTTGACCTTCCTTGAGATATTAAGTGGCTAAACATGCTTAGTGAGAACTATGATGCAACTAGAGGCAAGTTGGTTGAGCTTCTTGAAAGACTAGAGAATATTTCAAGTGATGATAAGCAACATAAGGTAAGTGTTGAGGTACAAGGTGAATATGTGTTCATAGTAAATTGGTTTGATGTTGTTGCTTCACTTGAAAGCATGCCAAGAGGATGATAAAGATAACAAGATCAAGATTCAAGAGGAAAATTGTCTCATGTCATTTTCACGTCATGGAACAAAATATATTACAAACTTCTCCTTCAATCCAAGAGGAAGAAGATGTGTTCAGGTTAGTTGTAAATAAGTGTGTCTTGTGTGTGTTTACTTTGTTTTGTGTTTGCCCTTGTGTTGTGTGTCTTGGAGGTAATCATTTTTATTGTGTGGTCAAAGCATTTGCAGTCAAGTGTCAAGGTTTGATCAAGTTTGTATTTGAGTCCAAGTGACTCCATTGCCCAATGAATGGACTAGGCAGCTGGTCTAGTAAGCATAACAAACATGCTACCCCTGTGAATCACCAAATTATTGACCTTTTTTCCCCTAGGCTAAAAAGGGTCAACCTCTATAGTTTTAAACTTGCTTGTTAGCCTTTTTAATGAATCTTAAGCCTTGTTTGATAAAATTAAGGTAGTTTAGCATATTTTAAGGTTTTTGACAATGTTAAGGTTTTCATTGTGTCCAATGTGAGCTTTCCCAAAGCCTCTTTCTTGCATGACTTGTTAAATATAATTGTGAATAAATCATGTGAAGTCTTAAAAGGTCTTAGATAGATATATGTTCTCTTTATGAGATCATCCAATATGCATTAGCCTTCTTTGTACTTACAGATGCTTTTTAAGGGTTCTAAATACACTTTCAAAGATTTTCAATATGAAATACTCATTCTATACACTTTTCAAAGTTGGTAAATTATGTATCCAACATGCATATAGGATAGAGATGTCAGTACAAGTCACAAGGTAGTAAGCATGATAGTTTCAACACCGAAGAAGGGAATTGTAGGCACTTGTATAGACTTAATGAGCTCATCTTCATGTGAAAATAGTTTCAAAGTGTCTCTCCAAATCCCACAAGTCATTTTCACCCTCATGAAGCTTGAACATTTCTTAGGAAGGCAAAATACACAGTCTTTCTCCTATCGATCTCCTTGCAAGTTCACAAAGGTTATTTTCATATGGATGGTACAAGCTATACAGATGGATTTAGAACCCAAAATCTTGACCAAAGATATAGGTCCTATTGGCCTTCAGATCCCTAGTATTGGTTTTGATATTGAATCCCCTAACTCTATGAACAATCACTAAGAGCCTAAGGGGTCAAAAAGTGACTCAAAACCCCACTATCTTAGATTTTTGCAATTTTCATGTAGTCTAAAGATAGTTGAAGTATGTTAAGTGTTGTAGGGGGTTTTTAAAGGTCTGCACAACCATTTCATGGCTTCTTCCATCAGGTTTAGACGTGTGGATATCAAGTACTTCCAAGAAGAGCCTTCATGTGAGATATGTCATAGTCTACCTTTGAGGTTTTGGAGAGTTTGATGAATTCCAATACATATAGGTGATTTTTGAGTGTTTTCCATCTATTATAATCTCATTCAAAGCTCCCTACCTGGATGACTACTCTGTACCAATCCTCCAATGGCATTCATGTTCCATGCTTGATGACTGTGTTATTGAGACTGACTGCAAAGTGGTTTATGAAGGTTTAATATTACCTTGTCAGGATTGTATTATGGTTTTGACATCATAATAAATATTAGGATCCAATATAGAGATGATCACAAGATCAAATAAACCAATCCAACCATCATAGGAGACTTAAAAACATAATAAATCCAGACCTACATGTCTACAGACTTATAGGTCTATATTTTAGGAGAAATTATTTTGAAATGTGAATCAAAATTGGTTTTGAAACCCTGATGTGAGTCAAAATAGTGTTTGTATGCTTGTATGGTTTAAACCAATAGAGAGAGTGTGTTTTCAAGTCCAATGACCAAGACACCAAATGAAACCTATAGGCAGACTAGTAAGCTTCAAACAATTTGAGACTTTGAGGTAGAATGTAGAAAGTCTAAAGATATACATGGGAAGTTTGAGGAAAAAAATAATATCTATTCAACTAGATCTAAACCTCATCGTGCTCTCATATGGTGATCAAACACATTAGCAAAGAGTCTACATAGACCTATAGGTAGTTGCATGGCAGACTTAGACAATTTGAAGTTTTGAGTCCATATGAAAAAGGTCTGAGAATGTATATGTGAGACCTAGAGAGAAAATAATATATATTCAAATAGATCTAAACCTCATAATGCTCTCATACGGTGATAAAACACATTAATGAAGAGTCTAAGCAGACCTATACGCAGGGCAAAGAAAGCATACATGAATGGCTAAATAAAATAGTGTTAATAAGCCTGTAGAGAACTAGGTTGAATATGAGAAAACTTCTAATGAATTTTAGTTACTATCAAATGTCAATAACCTATTTGATAAGGTTAGGCCTCTAAAATCAATTATCAAAACTTTCTCTCAATAACCACCTACAGCCATGGCTTAAGCAGACATGAGAGGTAAAATGTATGTAAATAATGATTTAGGGTCTTGGAAAGGTTATAGAGATTCAAAAGAATTTAACTGAGCTCTCAATATAGTAAAAAAGGTCATTGAGTTACTCATTGACTTGCATAGATCCAAAACCACAAATAGCTATCTACAGGTTTGTTGAGTTAGCTCAAGTGGTTTTCAAGCTTGAGAGAAGATGCAATATAGAGCAGTGAGTTTGAAACTTAGATAGATGGACAAAGGCTAAGAGTCATTTGAGGTCAAAGAGACTCAAAGGAAGGTCAAATAAGGAGGTGACCAAACAGGATTCACTTGAACCCTGTATACACTCAGCCAAGTAACCCTATAGGCTTGCCTACCTAGAATGAAAGAGACCTGCTTGTTTTGAAAGACAAAGTAGTCTAAGGGGAAGAATAAAATCATGAGAATGATAGTCTAATGTTGGTATAACCTCCATATAGCCTTCATAATCAACAAAAGTGATATTAATGTTGATAAGATTATTTAGGCATGTAGAGCCTAAGTCCAAGTACACATACCTATATGTATAATCATGTGAAAATTGGTTTGATGAATTTGAAATGGGAATATGAAGGCATTGGGAGTTTTAAAATGTTGTCACAGACCCTAGAAAGGTATTCGTAGGCAAAACAAGACAAGGTAAGTGCCAATTTGGCTTATGAGACATCCTCAAGCTCTCTAGGTGTAGGAAGGTAGTTTAAAATAGACCTTCTAGTGCTCGATGTGACCCTGACATTGTGAATGGAGTATAATAGATTTCATGGATGGTGAAAGGGTCCCCACACTTCAAACCTCTAGCATTGGTTATCTGTTTATATCCCTAACCTTTATGAATAAGGCTAAGACTGCAGACTACTCTCCAATGGCAGAGTTCAAACCCAAAGAGCAACTTATCGTGCTTAGAACTGTACGAACATATTGCATGGGAACCTCAGCTCCTAGGAAAATTTGAGGAGGCTAGTGTGCTTGAAATTTGTGGCATTGGTTTAGGATTTGAGGCCCTAGGGTTTATGAAAAATCATGAAGAACCCAAGCCACTTTAACCCCTCTTAAAACCCTTATAAGGATCTGATGTGAAAGATTGGCCTCCAAAGTGCCTAAAATGTCTTGAATTGATCCTTAAATCACCTAAACATCATTAAGTACTCCAAGTAGGTCCTCAACATGTACTTTGATTGTACCTACACATGTACAAAATGTAATTAGTGTTATGTTTTGTAGGGTTTTAAGGTGAAATTTAGGGTTTTGAGAAATTGAACACTTTAAAACCATTGGAAGAGATTATTTGGGTTGTATTATACCTCTCCAAGTCCAAAAATCCATACACTCCACCTTGGAAGTGATCCTACAAGTCTAGTTTTTAAAGGTAGTTTGAAAAAGACTTGAAAAAGGCTCATTTCTTGGACCATTTCATGGTTCTGCTATTTACACAAGGCCTCAAAATCTCAAATTTGGTATGGAGGATGGTTATAGTTTGGGGAAATTGAATCACACTCTACAATTTTCACACATGTGGGAGAATTCTGGAGTAAAAACTCAACTTTCTATGCCTAAAGGCCTAATTGGGGAAAGAGATTAGATAAAAAAGGGCACTTCCACTTGGTTTCAGATCATGAAACTTATAATGGATATGTCAGGGGATACTGGATACTCAAAACTACCATAATTTTTCAAATATCATATGTATATTATTTTACACAAGGAGTTTTGCATGATTTTAGGGCTACAAGGAATTAAGGCCAAATGAGAGCTTTAGGTGTAATATGAGATCTTGATGAGTGTTCAATGCATCCAAAGGAGTTGTTTTAGGTATAATATGATATAGAGATGCCATCCATGGAGAGAGATTATGGTTATGAGGACAAATTCAAGATTTGACACTTGCAAACAAGATAAGCGTAGTAAGGCGAAGTGGACTTCAAAACACCTAAGAGGTGTAGTCATCATTGAGATGTCAATTTGGAGATATTCTAAACTGATGTAAGGTTTCAAAGAAGAGATAAAGAGATTGTTCAAGAGGATTTAATGATCAAGTGTGCCATTTTTCCATCACAAGCTAAGAGAAAGGACAGTTTTGAAGAGTAAGATCAAGGTGTCAAACAAGGTTTGAAACTCCCACACCATTTGGAGTAGGAAAGCATATTAAGTAAATCACACTTGTCATTTGAGACTTGATTTGAATGTTCTCCAACTCCTTTCTTGGTTTTAACTCTCATGAGACACTTTTCACCTCTCTTTCCTATGCCCTTCTCTCTTCTCTCTCATTTCTCTATAAATTGAGCCTTGATAGGCTATGTATGTATCCTCTACCTGGGTATGGTGAATCCCTACCCATTTTCAATCCTTTGATCAATGAGAAACTTTTAATTTTACCTCCTCCTTTGACTAGTTTCAATGTGCGTGCATGACTAGTTGATCTTGTCAAGTGATTAGCTCAACTTCCTTAGCATGTTGTCCTTTTCTAGCATTCATATTCAGTTTGAAAGCCTTTTTGCAAGTCTTATGAAGTGTCTAAGTGAAGTATGAAAGGTTGAGTGAGTTATCTATTCACTAGTGTCATTTTATGACCTCTTGACTAGTCCTCCTAGCCCAAGCATATTTCACTACCTCCATAATGAAGTGTTGATGTAAAGAGGTACATCAAAAGTAGGGTTTGTTTCAGGTTAGTCTCATGGTTGATGTGCACATTCAGCTAGTTGGTAGTGGTCAAACTATTATGGTGCATCACCTTCATTAGAGTAGGTTTCTCTCTCTTTTCTTAGCAAGTTGGTAAATTAGCAAATGAGCCTAAATGATAATCAAGGGTAGTTATCCCTATAACCTAAATATTCAATTCAACATTAGGCCACCCACATCTTAGGATTGTCTCCATGTTATCCCAAATTTGGAAGACTTGAACTACCTTCCAAGGGTGAAAATTTGGGCTATAACAGGTATGAAGGACTATTAAAAAGAATTGTAGTCTGAAAGACACTAAGTTAAGCTACTAAGACATAATTCAATTACTACAAAAGGAGGCATGCAACTAAAACATGTTTCCTCTACTATTGTACTCAATGTCAAGGAATGTTTAATTCCTCTCTTACTTGTATCATTATTAAAAAAATAAGTTCTTTTGTGCACAGAGAGAGTTGATTTCTTAGACTTGCTAAGTCCCTATATTCTGAGAATTTAGATCTAATCCTATATTATTTTTCTGTATGAAATTTCTCTAAATCCCTTTATTGAGATAGATTGCATTTGTGCATATTTTTTGCAATTGATAAAAGTTATCTTGGCTATTGTTTGTTCGACCTCTAGCTCTTATATTTTTTTTGCAACTTCATGCTCATATATGGGTTTTATCTCACCTCTTATACTTAATTTCTTTATTTTGTATTCACTTCCTTTCTTATATAATGATAACTTTGTGTTTTTAAAGATAGGGAATCAACCGAATTCTTTCTAGGGCATCATCACCCTTTTATTTTATGAATTTATATTTTATTTTCCTTATCAAACTCTCTTTCATGAATTAGGAGTAGCTTTAGTTTAGGTAGAATAGCACTAGATTAAGAAATGGAACCAACTAAGATTGGATGCTTTCTTTCAAGATCAGTCTTATACTGGCAAGAGTTCCCATGTTGGGACTATTTCTTAGGGTGTGGAACTAAAAGCTTCACCTTAGGCAAACAGGTAGGTTTTTTGCGCATGACAGTCACCGACATCGGCAGGCCACAACCGACGTCGGTCAAGGGAAGTGCAGAAGGAAATCGGCATCGGCAGGGATCGACTGGCGTCGGTCACCTCCAGTCAGGCAGGGACCGACGTCGATCGCCTATGGCAGTCAGAACTGTTGTTGACGAACAGTCAGTTAAGTGAACGCGTTGTTTGCATGATGAAGACCAGTTAGAGTCTTGAGCCGCAAGTCTAATCAGTGTATGCATGAGATCTATATAATAGACTCATGGGTTGTATTGTTAAGTGAAGGACTTGAAGAACTTGGAGATTTCTTTCCCTGGAAGAGCATGTTCTTCCAGGTATGTAAGATCAGGGTTGGTCAGCAGGGAATTGCTAGATCATGGAGGAGATCTACATGTGATAAGTAAGATCAGGTTGGTCTGCTGAGATGTGTGTATGCGAGGGTCAAATAGAGATCGACGAGGGAGCAGGATCCAAGGTGAAAGCAATACATCAGGAGCAGGATCATGGTGAGATCTACTTAGAGTACCGATTCATACTTGATTGTACAGATGTACAATGAGGTGAATAACAGCTTGTGTTAGTTGTGTGTTGTGACCTAGTGAGAGAAGATTACTCTTGAGGGAAGACTACTGTAAGCCCATGAAGTGGAAGAAAGAGTGTCACTTCTTTGTTGTAATTTTCTTCTACAATGAGTTGAATATAATTGTATATTGCCTCTCACATTCTGTGTGTTTTCTCATTGATAGTTATTTGTTCTGGTTATTTCTGCATCTTAAGTTGCTTATACAATGGTAATCATGTGTGCTCTTAAATTTGACAAGTTGTGTCAGAGCTTTGGAGAACTTCGATCCTATCAAATGGTATCAGAGCATGGTTGTAAGTTCAAGAGTCTGATACCAACAAGTGGTATCAGAGCCTGGTTGTAGGTTCAAGAGTCTGATACCAATAAATGGTATCAGAGCAAGGTTGGATGTTCTCAGAGCGAGTTTGACTAATAGATGGCCCAGATCTGTTAAGTGTTGTTGATTACAGGTTACTCACAGGGGTTCTTGTTTGAGTGGGAGTATAGCAATTGCAGAAGAAGGTAAGCTGAGAATGAAGAAATTCAGGCATAGGGTTAACACCACAAGGAGTGTGGTGGGTTGTCTTCAAGTAAGAGCTTGAAGAGGAATACAAGCCAAGATGCAGATTAGATAGAGTACTGATTTAGGTACAGGTGCAGCTGTTTATCTCCAAGTGGGAGATTGTTAGGGTGTGGAGCTAAAAGCTTCACCTTAGGCAAATAGGTAGGTTTTTTGCGCGTGACAGTCACCGGCGTCGGCAGGCCACAACTGACATCAGTCAGGGGAAGCGCAAAAAAAAACCGGCATCGGCAGGGATCGGCCGGCGTCGATCACCTCCAGTCAGGCAGGGACCAACGTTGGTCGCCTATGGCGATCAAAAATATTGTTGACGAACAGTCAGTTAAGTGAACGCATTGTTTGCATGATGAAGACCAAATAGAGTCTTGAGCCGCAAGTCTAATCAGTGTATGCATGAGATCTATATAATAGACTCATGGGCTCTATTGTTAAGTGAAGGACTTGAAGAGTTTGGAGAGTTCTTCCCTTGGAAGAGCATGTTCTTCCAGATATGTAAGATCAGGGTTGGTCAGCAGGGGATTGCTAGATCATGGAGGAGATCTACATGTGATAAGTAAGATCAGGTTGGTCTGCTAGGATGTGTGTATGCGAGGGTCAAACAGAGATCGGCGGGGGAGCAAGATCCAAGGTGACAGTAATACATCAAGAGCAGGATCATGGTGAGATCTACTTGAAGTACCGGTTCGTACTCGATTATACAGATGTACAATGAGGTGAACAACAATTTGTGTTAGCTGTGTGTTGTGACCTAGTGAGAGAAGATTACTCTTGAGGAAAGACTACTGTAAGCCCATGAAGTGGAAGAAAGAGTGTCACCTCTTTGTTGTAATTTTCTTCTACAATGAGTTGAATACAATTGTGTGTTGCCTCTCATATTTTGTGTTTTCTCATTGATAGTTATTTGTTCTTCTGGTTATTTCTACATGTTTAAGTTGCTTATACATTGGTAATCATGTGTGCTCTTAAATCTGACAAGTTGTGTCAGAGCTTTGGAGAACTTTGGTCCCCAACAAATGGTATCAAAGCAAGGTTGGACGTTCTCAGAGCGAGTTTGACTAACAGATGGCCCAAATCTGTTAAGTGTTGTTGATTACAGGTTACTCACAGGGGTTGATGTTTGAGTGGGAGTATAGCAATGACAGAAGAAGGTAAGCTGAGAATGAAAAAATTCAGGCACAAGATTAACACCACAAGGAGTATGGTGGGTTGTCTTCAAGTGGGAGCTTGGAGAGGAATACAAGCCAGGATGCAGATTAGACAGAGTACTAGTTTAGGTATAGGTGCAGTTGTTTGTCTCCAAGTGAGAGATTGTTAGGGTGTGGAGCTAAAAGCTACACCTTTTTCCAAACAAAAGGAGGATGCTGAGTATGCAGTCGTCAGTGTCGGTAGGCCAAAATTGACGTCGGTTAGGGATCAGCGTACAACAACCGACATCGACAGGATATCGACCGACGTCGGTCACCTCCAGTCAGGCAGGGACCGACGTCGGTCGCCTGTGGCAGTCAGAACTGCTGTTGACGAACAGTCAGTTAAGTGAACGTGTAGTTTGCATGATGAAGACGAGTTCGAAGTCTTGAGCCGCAAGTCTAATTACTGTATGCATGAGATCTATCTAATAGACTCATGGGTTGTATTGTTAAGTGGAGAACTTGTAGAAGAGCTATGTAGAACTTGGAGAGTTCTTCCCATGGTGGAATCAAGTAGCATTCCCCATGTATGTAAGATTAGGTTTGATATGCAGGGAGTTGCAGTATCATGGTGGAGATCTACATGTGATAAGTAAGATCAGGTTGGTCTGCAGAGATGTGTGTATGCGAGGGTCAAACAGAGATTGGCAAGGGAGCAGGATCCAAGGTGACAGCAATACATCAAGAGCATGATCATGGTGAGATCTACTTGGACTACCGGTTCGTACTCAATTGTACAAATGTACAATGAGGTGAACAACAGCTTGTGTTCGCTGTGTGTTGTGACCTATGAGAGAAAATTACTCAGGTGGGAAGATTACTTGGAGCCCTTGAGGAGGAAGCCTCACAAAGGTGGAAGAAGAGTGTGATCTCTTTATTTTAATTTCTTTTGTAATGAGTTGAATACAATTATGTGTTGCCTCTCATATTTTGTGTGTTTTCTCATTAATAGTTATTTGTTCTTTTATGTATTTTCGCATGTTTAGGTTGCTTATACATTGGTAATCATGTGTGCTCTTAAATCTGACAAGTTGTGTCAGAGCTTTGGGAAACTTAGGTCCTGTCAAATGGTATTAGAGCCTGGTTGTAGGTTCAAGAGTCTGATACCAACAAGTGGTATCAGAGCCTAGTTGTAGGTTTAAGAGTCTGATACCAACAAATGGTATCAGAGCAAGGTTGGACGTTCTCAGAGCGAGTTTGACTAACAGATGGCCCAAATCTGTTAAGTGTTGTTGATTACATGTTACTCACAGGAGTTGATGTTTGAGTGGGAGTATAGCAATGGCAGAAGAAGGTAAGCTGAGAATGAAAAAATTCACGCACAGGGTTAACACCACAAGGAGTGTGGTGGGTTGTCTTCAAGTGGGAGCTTGAAGAGAAATACAAGCCAAGATGCAGATTAGACAGAGTACTGGTTTAGGTATAGGTGCAGCTGTTTATCTCCAAGTGGGAGATTGTTAGGGTGTGGAGCTAAAAGCTTCACCTTAGGCAAACAGGTAGGTTTTTTGCGCATGACAATCACCGACATCGACAGGCCACAATTGACGTCGATCAGGAAAAGCGCAGAAGGAAACTGGCATCGGCAGGGATCAGCGGGCGTTGATCACCTCCAGTCAGGCAGGGACAGACGTCGATCACCTGTGGCGGTCAGAACTGTTGTTGATGAACAGTCAGTTAAGTGAATGCATTGTTTGCATGATGAAGACCAGTTAGAGTCTTGAGTCACAAGTATAATCAGTGTATGCATGAGATCTATATAATAGACTCATGGGTTGTATTGTTAAGTGAAGGACTTGAAGAACTTGGAGAGTTCTTCCCCTGGAAGAGCATGTTCTTCCAGGTATGTAAGATCAGGGTTGGTCAGCAAGGGATTGCTAGATCATGGAGGAGATCTACATGTGATAAGTAAGATCAGGTTGGTCTGCTGGGATGTGTGTATGCGAGGGTCAAACAGAGATCGGCGGGGGAGCAGGATCCAAGGTGACAACAATACATCAGGAGCAGGATCATGGTGAGATCTACTTGGAGTACAGGTTTGTACTCAATTGTACAGATGTACAATGAGGTGAACAACAGCTTGTATTAGCTGTGTGTTGTGACCTAGTGAGAGAAGATTACTCTTGAGGGAAGACTACTGTAAGCCCACGAATTAGAAGAAAGAGTGTCACCTCTTTGTTGTAATTTTCTTCTACAATGAGTTGAATATAATTGTATATTGCATCTCACATTCTGTGTGTTTTCTCATTGATAGTTATTTGTTCTTCTGGTTATTTTTGCATCTTAAGTTGCTTATACAATGGTAATCATGTGTGCTCTTAAATCTGACAAATTGTGTCAGAGCTTTGAGAAACTTCAGTCCTATCAAATGGTATCAGACCTTGGTTGTAGGTTCAAGAGTCTGATACCAACAAGTGGTGTCAGACCCTGGTTGTAGGTTCAAGAGTCTGATACCAACAAATGGTATCAGAGCAAGGTTAGACGTTCTCAGAGCGAGTTTGACTAACAGATGGCCCAGATCTGTTAAGTGTTGTTGATTACAGGTTACTCACAAGGGTTGCTGTTTGAGTGAGAGTATAGCAATGGCAGAAGAAAGTAAGCTGAGAATGAAGAAATTTAGGCATAGGGTTAACACCACAAGGAGTGTGGTGGGTTGTCTTCAAGTAGGAGCTTGAAGAGGAATACAAGCCAAGATGCAGATTAGATAGAGTACTGATTTAGGTACAGGTGCAGCTGTTTATCTCCAAGTGGGAGATTGTTAGGGTGTGGAGCTAAAAGCTTCACCTTAGGCAAACAGGTAGGTTTTCTGTGCATGACAGTCACCGGCGTCGTCAGGCCACAACCGACGTCGATCAGGGGAAGCACAAAAGGAAACTGGCATCGACAGGGATCGACCAGCGTCGGTCACCTCCAGTCAGGCAGGGATCGACGTCGATCGCCTGTGGCGGTCAGAACTGTTGTTGACGAACAGTCAGTTAAGTGAACGCATTGTTTGCATGATGAAGACCAGTTAGAGTCTTGAGCCGTAAGTCTAATCAGTGTATGCATGAGATCTATATAATAGACTCATGGGCTATATTGTTAAATGAAGGACTTGAGGAATTTGGAGAGTTCTTCCCCTAAAAGAGCATGTTCTTCCAGGTATGTAAGATCAGGGTTGGTCAGCACGGGATAAGCTCTAACACAACTTGTCAGATTTAAGAGCACACATGATTACCAATGTATAAGCAACTTAAACATGCAGAAATACACAGAAGAACAAATAACTATCAATGAGAAAACACACAGAATATGAGAGGCAACACATAATTTTATTCAACTCATTACAAAGAAAATTACAATAAAAAGATCACACTCTTCTTCCACCTCTGTGAGGCTTCCTCCTCAAGGGCTCCAAGTAATCTTCCCACCTGAGTAAACTTCTCTCATAGGTCACAACACATAGCTAACACAAGCTGTTGTTCACCTCATTGTACACCTGTACAATCAAGTACAAACCGGTACTCCAAGTAGATCTCACCATGATCCTGCTCCTGATGTATTGCTGTCACCTTGGATCCTGGTCCCCCACCGATCTTTGTTTGACCCTCGCATACACACATCCCTGCAGACCAACATAATCTTACTTATCACATGTAGATCTCCTCCATGATCCTGCAACACCCTGCATATCAAACCTGATCTTACATACATGGGGAATCCTACTTGATTTCACCATGGGAAGAACTCTCCAAGTTCTACATAGCTCTTCTACAAGTTTTCCACTTAACAATACAGCCCATGAGTCTATTATATAGATCTCATGCATACACAAATTTAGACAAGCGGCTCAAAGACTCGAACTGGTCTTCATCATGCAAACTATGCGTTCACTTAACTGACTGTTCGTCAACAGCAGTTCTGACCGCCACAGGCAACCGATGTCGGTCCCTGCCTGACTGGAGGTGACCGACGCCGGCTGATATCCTGCCGATGCCAGTTGCTGTAAATTGATCCCTGACCGACGTCGGTTGTGGCCTGCCGATGCCGGCGACTGCATACTCAGCATCCTCCTTTTGTTTGCATCAAGGTGAAGCTTTTAGCTCCACACCCTAACACTATTGTGTGGGTACGACCAATTAGACATAAAAGAATATCATTATTTTATGGCATGCTCAATAGGACAGAGGTAAAATCCCTTGATTTTATTCAATATGAGATAATACTTAACCAACTTGTTGAATATTTTGGTGAGAATTTCAAATGCAATTTCCTTTTGAGTTATTCTATTCAAACACCTAGCTACTCTACTAGTCAAAGGAACCCATATTCAAAGAAGAACAAACCTTGCCTTCACATGCAAGAGAGAAATCAGGGCTATTTCAAATAAAACTTCTTCTATCAACAATTCTTTGTTGTTGTATGAAATCTTCACACAATGTCACAATAAAGAGCTTTGTCTTTTGTTTCTTGGGATTATAGAGGATCGGAATCTCGATCCTAAATCAGCCATTAAATCCCTTTCTATATTTATTGGATATTGTTCTATCAACCCTATTGACCACATATAATATTTGGAAAATGTATGTGCAATACATAATATTGCATGTAATGATGTGGCATTTAGATTTATGGCTTCATCCTTCAAAGGAGAAGCACTTGCATGGTTTAAATGATTTGCATCTTAGTCAATATTAACTTGGGATCAAATTTGTGAAAATTTGTATCATCAATTCAAGGAAATGATGGATAGTCTATCTTTAATAGACCATCTTATTATAGGCAAGAGGGATACCACAAAGTATGATAGACTTCGTCTTTTGATTCAATAGAACTTGGAAAAAAATACCTACTGGAGTTTGTCCCTGACCAAGTATGGATTTTTTGTATTATCTAAGTGATCCAGAACTCAGAAGTTCTGGTTGACGAATATTTCAATAGCACAGAAATAACACAATAACAATGAATTCTCTGAGAAGAGACGTCGTATTACTTAACAATCACAATACAAATATAGGCTTATCTCTGAAAAGAGATGTTTTGTTGAATCCAATAAATTACAGATACAAAACATACGCTTATCTCTGAGAAGAGATGTTTGCCTTCCCTTTTCGGGTTATAATGCATTTATACATATTTTGAAAACATTGGGGGATTGAGTGGCTCGAGGAATTAATGGGTGACGATTTAAGACTGAGTGGCTCAAGAGAAATAACTATCGCTGACAAATTGACGTCCCTGAATTAAAACAATACAACGCTCGAGGACATAATGGCTCGAGAAAATAACTGTCACCAACAATGTGACTTCCAAGAATGAAAACAATACAAAATTTGAGGAATTAACTGTCACCCGACAATTTGGCGTCCAAGATTTAAAACAATACAAAGCTACACGCAGCCCTACCCGGTCTACCAGTCGCCCACTCCAGGGTCTTACAACAACCGCTTCAGTAATGACGGTCCATTGTACCGCCGCATCTTGGCGCTCATTATACCACCTGAATTGTCGCCCGGATCATTCCTCCCTCCTTGAAAAGCAATGGTACCCATTGCGTCACTATTCCCCATCAGGTGTGGTAGTTGTGTCTTGATTTGATTGCCAATGCACACTTGGAAGGGATTGTGGTTTATGGAACTGTGTGGGACCCGATTGTTCACCATTTCTGTCTGACCATTAGTCTATGGATGGAAGTCCATGAACTTCTTCAGCGTGGTATCTATTTGCTTCTGTTGTTGTGTTGTCAAGGCTGTAACATCGGCCCTTTTGGATTCCTGTGGCTTGACCACCATGAAAACAAATTTCTTGGCGCTAAGCAGAGAGACAGATGTGGAAGGTGGTACTTCTGGTACCCTGTAGCGCCGTGTTCCAAGAGTGAGAGTGATTCATCTAGTTCTTGATTCATATATACCATGTCGATCATACATGAATGGCTGACCAAAGAGTACATCACAAACATCTAGATTGACCACATTTTGGAAAGGTTGTATTGCATATGAGAGAAGACATTGGTGGGTGACACGGAGGTTTCTCCCTAGACTCAACCATCCAATACTGTATGATTTTGGGTGAGGCTTCATGGACAGATTTAGACTTTTCACAACATTAGTAGAGATTAAATTCTTTTGACTTCCGCTATCAAGAATGAAATGCAAAGGCTTACCTTTCACCCATAACTTAGAGTGAAACAACATTTCCTTGTCATCTAGCATCTCATCGTGTGTCTGTGATGAAGCTACAATGGCTTCAGGATCAGCATCTATAATTTCTTCTTCAACCTCTTCGACTGCAAGGTCTATATGAGGTAGAGCAGTAGATGTTGAGGATGGTGACTTAGAAAGCAGTGATTTGATAGCTTGACATTCTTCTTTGGAGTGAGTTCCAGATTTGTGATAACCACACCACTTCCCAGTCTTTCCTTCCTTTTGCTTCCAATTTTGGCCTCGTGTTTGACCTTCTTTATCACTTTTCTATTTTGAAGACTGATTCTTTATATCCATTCTTGCATGCTTCTGCTCAATCTTTACTGTGAACTTGTATGCCTCACTGATGGTTTCCAAATTGAAGAGCTCCATTTCTCCCCGTATGTACCATTGTAATCTGCCACGATATTTGAGAACCTTGTGTTTCTCACTTTCTTGGATGCCCAATCTCGCAGATAGAGAATGAAAAATGTCAGTGTAATCTTGGACAGATTGTTCCTTACCTTGGTAAAGTTGCTGCCACTGTATGTACAGATCATCATATGCTCTGATGGGATAGTATTCTTCTTTTACTGCTTCCATAAAATCATCCCAGGTAGGTTCCACCCCAAGGCCAATGATATCTGTACTGAACCTCTTTTTGTACACTTCCCACCAGTTTTTCACGGGCAATGATGATTTCAAAAGAGCAAAAGTGATATTTTCTCCATCGGTGAACTTATTTACAGAGAAGTAGGAAGACAGTTGATCCAACCAATTTTCCATTGCATCAGCATTGATTTTGCCTTCAAATGTGGGAATATCAAAATTCACATGAACCTTAAAGGGAATTGGGGCACTGAAAGGAAGTTCCCCCGATGAGGAGCCAGGATGTGTAGCCGCAGAGCCAGAATTTCCCATAGAAAGTGTTTGAAAAATTTGAACAAATTGTTGGAGCATCTGCGCTTGTTGCCACTGGAGGGCTTCATTCACCATTTCCTTGAAAGGATCAGATGTCTCGGTGTCATCTGCCATTTGAATTCATTTGGGGCGCACAGATGGAACGTTTGGGGCTCTGTCGCTTCCCACCCAAGTTTCTTGTATCTTGACCTCATCCTCGAGATCATACACTCTCAAGACCAACCGCTCTGATACCACTGATCTAGAACTCAAAAGTTCTGGTTGACGAATATTTCAATAGCACAGAAATAACACAATAACAATGAATTCTCTGAGAAGAGACGTCGTATTACTTAACAATCACAATACAAATATAGGCTTATCTCTGAAAAGAGATGTTTTGTTGAATCCAATAAATTGCAGATACAAAACATACGCTTATCTCTGAGAAGAGATGTCTGCCTTCCCTTTTCGGGTTATAATGCATTTATACATATTTTGAAAACATCGGGGGATTGAGTGGCTCGAGGAATTAATGGGTGACGATTTAAGACTGAGTGGCTCGAGAGAAATAACTGTCGCCGACAAATTGACGTCCCTGAATTAAAACAATACAGCGCTCGAGGACATAATGGCTCGAGGAAATAACTGTCACCGACAATGTGACTTCCAAGAATGAAAACAATACAAAATTCGAGGAATTAACTATCACCCGACAATTTGGCGTCCAAAATTTAAAACAATACAAAGCTACATGCAGCCCTACCCGGTCTACTAGCCGCCCGCTCCAAGGTCTTACAACAACCGCTTCGGCAACCGCGTTCCATTGTACCGCCACATCTTGGCGCTCGTTATACCACCCGAATTTTCTCCCGGATCACTAAGAGCTTTAGATCTTAACATTACATTAATGAGACAACTCTCTAGGTGGAACAACACTGCCCAAATCTTATGAATTTGTTGTTATAGTTAAGGAAAAACTTATATAAGCTAATGTCATTATTCTTATAGCATCTTTCAATTTTGAGACTAATGTCAACAAATTATAAATCTTTATCATAAAATTATTAAATCTACCCCAAATCATCTCAATATCAGTCCACAACTGTGATTAATAACTTGACCACACAATTCTCCATTGAGTTCTTAGCCCTAAAAATCCAATTGGCTATCCAACGACACCAAGACCTACTAGCTTTCAAAAGTACTTTAATGCCTTGTACTCAACCCTCTAAACTTATAAAAACCTTCAAGATAGATACTAAGGAAGTATCAATGGATAACTTTGTTTTTTGTCATTATTATGAGATGGAAAAACTAGTTGAGTATGAGCAAATAAAAAATAATATCATGTTATTCTAACCAACCATGTATAAACAAAAAGAAAGGCTTGAGGAGTCGCTCATTACATAATGGATTGATGATGAAGAAGAGGGATGGATGTCTTTTGAAGCACTTGAAAGGCTAAAAATCATTTTACAAAACTCACAACTTGGTCAAGAGGCTAGTGGTGATATAATACAAGAGGACAATGATTCCATACAATAACAAGAAACTAAGGAACGTGACTATTATGAAGACATTTTTCCTATCTTTGAACAAGATTTTACTCTCCATAAAGAAACAATGATTCCCATTCTAACATAAACACCATGAATGAGAAGAAATTGTAAAGGATGCCAACATGATGAATTTATTTTTCTATCATTGAAGAAGATTATGTTCTCTTTCAAGATGCAGAGCTCCCTCTTACCTAGAAGAATCAAGAAGCTAAGAATGGGCCAAACTATGCTAAAAACAAAAATGAGCTCAATTCTTAGGAGGATTACACAAGCTTGTTTTTTTAAAAGAGGATGTCTAATCAAGTTCCAATCTTATTTAAGGGAGCCACTAGCCATGTTCATATCAAAACATGAGGAAGGAATGAAATATACAAAATCTCAACCTAGACAGCTAATTTGATCAAAACAAAAAAATGAATATGAGGCTTGGGATGCCTTGTAAACAAATGTTGATTCTCCAAGGAAGGTCTAAGCTCAAATAAGTAAATTTATCATTATCCTCATTAATTATTTAAGAATAGTTATTTCTCTTAAAGTCAGCTTAAGAAAAAATATCTTTAAAAAGAGCAATATTTATCCCTTCTAATCCATAGATTTATCTAAATAGTATATTCTAAGAATTATTAGTATATGAATTTGCTTTCAACACAATAAAATGGGTATCGTTATTCTACATAAGTATACTTATGTATGAATTGCATTATATAGAATTTTTATTTTAACATGTTTGGCCTTATAACAATTGTAAAAAATAAGCATAAGTGCATATGTATCCAATCATGAAATTAAAAAGCATAGACACATAATTAAACCAAAAAGAGGGGATTTATAGGTTCCCTCACCCTTTAGATTTGATATATATATATAGGTATATAAGTGCCCTCACCCTTTATATATGTGTGTGTGTGTGAGAGAGAGAGAGAGAGATTTATAGGTGCCCTCCCCTTTTAGATATGACATTATAAAATATGTATATTTGTGTATGTATGTATGTGTGTATGTATGTATGCTTTTGAGAAAAGATATAGTAGATTACAAAAGAGCCTTTTGCCTCCCCTAGCTTGAACCACTATGAGGTGTAATTGTAGAAAACTATTGAGCCTTTTGCCTCCCCTAGCTTGAACCACTATGAGGCTTGAGACTAAGGAAATGATGATTATAAAGCTTAATGTGACAAATGGGAGTAGGTGAAGCAATAAAAATGGGTATAAGAAGAACAATGGAAAGAATAATAGGTATAGTAATCGAAAGAGCAAGCCCTAATTCTAAAAGAGTTACTTCGAGAGCAAACAAAAGTCTAATCTATGCTAATGATATTTTAATCTAACATGGAAAATATATTATTTTTTTACAAATATCACTACTATATTTTGTTGCACTGACATTGGAATTTTATTTCAATTCACATCAGCAAACATTTTTAGATTTTTTAAATTATTTTAATAGAACGAAATTTGTGTTACAATGTCTTCACATTAATAACAAACATGTATTACATTCACGAAAGTCATTAACCCCATAAATTTGAGTGAATTCAATCTAAATAGGATACGAAAAAATAAACAATTTACTTAGAATTTGTCATTAAAGCCTTCAACTACGTAATATCAAATATTGTATTGATAAAGGCACCACACCAAAAAAATGATATATAAAATAAACACAAAATGGTTTTCAAGAATGGATGCGCTTGGCATGGTGCCACATTTTTTGAGTTATTTCGGTATATCATTCCTTTTTCTTAGGATTTATAACTCCATTTTGGCAGAAGGGTCTTGGGGAAAGGATTGTAGCAGGAAAAATAAAAAGACAAATTTAATGTTCCAAGTCAATTAGTGAGGTATATTTATCACATTTGTTTACATAAAGAATTTCACTCGTCTCAATTTAAAAATGTTACTCAATCTACACAGATTGTCTACACGTCATTTAGGGGTTTTTGGTTTTTTAAATTACGTATTACAATAATATTAAAAAAATCATGGGATTACCCTAATTAATAGTATTTACAGTTGCATTAAACCCAAAAGAATATTCGTCAATAACATCTACAAAATAATCTAATTATTAATATGCCAAACTTTAAGCAGAACTTAAAATTTACTATCATGATATACATTTCAAACTCTTTGATTAGCTTAAAAAATAAGTAATTAAAAAGTAATTTGATTAGTCTTGCCTTCAAAGTGACTAATAATCTAAGTAATATTTCATTTTTCATAAAAGTAATATGATAGGATTAGAGAATATAACCTTTTAATTTTCAAACCATGACACAAATGATGTTGACTCAATACTTGGAAAGAAACCTTATATTCAATCTAACATGAGACAATCAATACTAAACCCTAATAGTGTAATAATATGACAATAAATGATATGGAAAAAATTAAATGTAAAGAACCCTTAGTAAGTTGCAATGGGATAATAAGTAATACTAACTCGAACCCCTAGGCTTAGGGCTATGTGACAATGTGAGGTTGGGAGGTGTCGATGACCCTCTAGAAGTATGACTTGTAATTCCTTTACCTAACCCTAACCAAATGTTGACTAGTGTAGACAAGCAATCAACCTCAAGGCAGCAAGGAAGAATGACCAAAAGGAGAGATAGAATAACAAGATGCAACCCCTAATTGTAAGACATGATTAATAAAAATATGAGAAATGAGTGTAATCTTTGCAATAATTTAATAAGCCCTACAGGGATATCTAAGTGATTGATGAAGAGCATAATGTTACTCTATATGGTCGAGCAAGAAGAGTAACTTATGTCATGTCATAATGATAAATGGAGTTTACGAGTGATCTACAAAAGACCCCCATGAATAAGTTAGATGAGTAAATTCACAGCGTGTTTATTGGTGAAGGGTCCAAACCCAAAATTTAACGCAACATAATAAATCCGCGGTGACACTACATAAGTGTCCTAAGTCCTCAAAATAAGGGCCAAACGATGTGAGACCTAAAATAGTCAACAGCTCTTCAGGGTGCCACCATACAAGCTAATAATCTCGAACATGCCCAAAAGAGTGGTCAAAAGCTATCATGAACCCACGAAAGATACACCACCGCTAAGTCTATCCCCTGGTGGACTCCAAGATACTAGTGGCACAAGCAAAATGGTTGCCAAATAGTGTAGACCACACCATCATTGGTTTAATATCGTTTCTACAAAAGAAATGAAAAATAACACAAAGATGTGGTTAATAACTTTTACAGTTTTGTTGTTGGGCCTTAGAGTTGGTTTTCAAAATTCTACCTAAACTTATATGTGATATGTTATTGGAACTGTTTCGTCAGAAAGTGGAGAGTGGTTCATATTATGTTTTCAATGCTATTAGACCGTAAAAACTTAATTTATAGAGTTGACTAAGACAATTGGCAAGTGCAAAAACGTAATCAACTTCCCTCAGCATGACGGAGGCACTGAATTACCTTTTTTTTTTTTTTAATCATAAAACCCCTATTGAAGATAAGCAACCACTTAAACGAGTGAATATTGAAAAAACTTGTGATCCTTCAATTCCAAGTGAGCATGTCCTATTCTCATCTTACATAAGGAGCACCACATACATACCACATGAGCTTGCTTAGCTTTCTCTTGCACATATATATCCTAAATCCTATAGCCGCCTTGGATGATACAATGAGAATTATATATCCTAGTCTATAAATTCATGACAATCAGTGTCTGGGTTGAGTTCAAATCAAGAAGAGCCTCCTGACTTATGAACCCGGACCACAACTGGGAAAATTTTGGCAAACTTGTTCTTGGCACCATATCAAGTAAATAGAATGGAAAAGTCCTTTCTTGGATTATAATATAGTTTAGAACATATTGTCACTAACAGCGAACCTAGATAAACCATCAATTGTGCCTCAAGCCAAACTTTACATTTTTCAGCAACATTGTAGTACTAAACCATTTTTCCCACCTTTACAAAATTTGCTTGAAAATACGCGTATGCGAAAAAGAAAACACTAGATAAATAATTCAATTCAAACTGTTATTTAGAAAACTCAATAGAATATTTATATGAAGACGACCAAGAACATTAGGTTTTAAGCTTTCAAATCAAACAATTTATTAAATGAATTTGTACTCAATGCAGGGCTTAAAGTATTTATATTGCCCTTGATGGTACGAAATCCCAGTCCAGCCTTAATCTTGAATAGATCAATTATCATAAGCATGAAAGAGAAATTAAAAGATAAAAATAGATTTGTGCTTCAAGTTGGGCACAATCATGGATTCAAATCTGCCACGCAAGTGTGCACTCCTTGACAAGGGAATGACAGACAAAGCATCAATAGGCATCAATCATGGAAGTCCGCCTCGGTTATTGTATGTCAATCACATTTGCAATTGAAAAAAGGAATTCACATGCTACATTAATTACACACCTCCTGAAGGGTGGACGTACTGCACGCAATTTCCACAAGAATTATGATACAAATCTTCAATGAAAAAATTATGCTACATGTTACAGCCACATTTATATTTAATCCACAGGCTAAGCCCAAACAGAAGTGGAACCAACAATTGAGACACAACTCTTGAAGCGTTGAAGTAATTTGTACCGCCCTGTAGGCTTGTAATACAAAAGAAAAGCAGGATCTTCTCTAAGAGATTCAAGGTATCGCTCCAGAAGTGGTACTATGTGGTTGAATTCTGGTCGCTTGTCTGGGTTTGTGGACCAGCAACGCTTGATAAGGTGAGCAAGTGCAGGAGGACAAGCACTTGGCAAAGTTGGCCTGGCGTTCTGCACAATTTCAAAAATGTATGCTCACTGATAAATATAGGCAATAAATCAATAGATGTAAACGTCTGACAACTTGCGTCACAATATGTCAACACAAGCAGAAAACTATGAAGAAGTTTCTATCGGAAAACAGGTGGTCATATTTTCTCTTGCGAAGTGAAATTAGAAACTATATGCTTAGTTATTTGGATAGTGATTATTGGAATTTTATTTGATAGGCTTTGCATGCATATTCTGAACTGCGTGATATAATCAGTAAAAGCAGTTCAGGGCACATGCAACAAGCAACAATGTTCTTTCCTCTTGATAATTGTAACTTCATGAGTGGTACATACAGGCAAATTAGAGTGACTCAGGCATAACGACTCACAGCCAGTCTCACAATTAGAGCCTTTTTTCATAAAACAATGGTTCCCTTTGCAAAATTTAGAACACAGAATAATTTTGAATAAAACAAGGGTTCTCTTTCCATAATTTCCACGTCATCATTGTTTGCTTATGTTCAGCCCTAAAAACTTTATAAATTACAAAGTATAATCAATATTATTTTTAGAAAAACCTAAAACCCATTCAAAATATTGCAACTTACATTTTGCCACCTGCATCATCCTAATACCACTCGGATACTCCCACCCAGGTAGAATCCCAACCGAACTGATCACGAAGAAGGGTTTAAAAAAATGAAGAATACAAGTATGGAAAGAAAGAGGAGAGAAAAGGAGACATGGAGGAATGGGAAGATGGGAAAAAAAATACTATGCATAAAGATGGCACATCCTAAAAAGAGAAAGCATTAAGGGTAAATAGATGCACATAATAAGAGGACTTCCAGACAAATGCAAACGCAATAGCTGTAATTTAGTCAGTTGGATCATGCTTATGGAACAGCTCTGCTCCACAACAAAAGCACTGGCAAGGAAATAAGAATTTTTTATGCAGAGGAAATTTTTCATTTTGCATGTTTAGGTCCAACACTCCAGAGATGAGAACAGGGCCATCTCATCTACTTGATCTATCACGTAGCTGCTCTCGGTTTAGAAACGGAAGGGATAATATTAATAGTACAATATAGATAGGATTAGCCTATCTTGTCAACATAAAGCACCGAAAGAGAAATTCGATACATGAGTTCAGGAAGGGTGAACCAATGCCAAAATAACAGAAGACATAATAGACCAAAGGCAGAAAATGTTCCAGCCCCAAAAAAAGACTGGTCTTTCTGATTCATTGACCAATATGAAGAAATAAAGAACTGTCATCTGCAACAACAGCTCGAAAATGAATTTGTAGAAAAGAATAATATGGACAACATGAAAGACCAAAAACAAACAATCTAAAAACTCCCCCAGCCAAGATGGTTAGAAACAACTCAGTCATGTTTGATGCTCCTATCGGCTACTTTGCAAAGGTATTTGATATCCCATCGCACCCCATAGCATTCCATATAACATAGTTCAAAAACTCATACTCAGAGATTACTCAGCAGCCCAAAAATTTAACTCGTACTTGGGACTCAAGAGCTTGCAATTACTCAGCATGGCTACTTTAAAAAACATATAAAATCATAAAATAAACTCAAATAACATGTAAAACATGACATGAAAAATGAATGTAGAGAAAGCATAAATATATATTCTTTCAATTTTCAACCAAAAAAGAGTACAAACTACAAAGTTACAAGCTACATAGTACATACATATCAAGAGAGTAATTTTCATTGAGTAGCCTATTACATTACATTGAGTGACCTATTATATTACACAATATAGAAATGATGGCATAAATATCTTGTAAAGACGTATGGTTTCCCTTTTTGTTTTTGTTTTTTATATTTAAGTTAATTTAAAATTACAACTAGAGAGACCAACCTATACGTCATACCAAAATTACTCTAACCTAAAAGGTATTTCGTGCAATCTAGAGGACTTACGCAGCCAAAGAGGAAAAATCCGGTGAAATGCAAAATCCTAAATCTACTATAACAATGGGATTTCATTAAGATAAAAGTGGCATTCATTTACCCACAGAAACGTATTCTCATGACTGAATGCGATCGTAGCAAGAGATACCCAATATTTAGAAGCAGAAGGAGAACCAATAATAGCTTTCTTGATGGATCATTTGGTTAGGCATAATGATCTACAGAACAGGCTCCAACATCGCCTCCACTATGTTTGCCAATTATATAATCACAGGCAACATTACACACAGAAAACACAGCGATTTTTACTATGTAACACTGTCAATCATAGATTCAAAAATCATAGAAAAACCTAGCTCCACTAAATGTGCACTGTATTCGTGAATCACAAGGAAAAACCGCAGAAATAAGCATAAAATCGTTTTTTTTTTCCATTATGTGTTTTTGTCCTCTGCTGAGCTGTTGCGGCAATAAAGTTGTGATTTTTGCCAAGTAATAACAGAGATTACCAGGCAAAAACCTGCTCGCGATCTATCATAAGATTACTCGTTTCAAGCTCAACTTGTGATTTATCAGCAGTTTTCTGCGATTTTTGAATCTATGCCATATAAGAAATTAATGGCCAACATTGAAAGTGCAACTGAAGGTTTGAGATAAAACAAGATTGTTTTGTGACCCTAAACAAGGCCAAACGACCAAGAAACAACAACGCCAAGGAAGAATGGCTAGCACTAAAGAAGCTCAATGAAAACAAGAACTTAAATTGTGCTCAAAACTGACAAGAGTAATGTGACAGTTATATCAAACACCTCTATGTATGTTGATAATATGAGGGATCATCTAGGTAACAGTGGTAGCTACAAACAAGTACACAAAGATTCCTTAAAAAAGGTTACAGACTCTCCTAGATCGCCTCTCTCTGGTAATTTGTGTCTCATACCAAGCATAAGAACAAAAATCGACAGGGTAACCTATAGACTTGGCATACAATAGACAAAAACCCACGATGGTTTTGAGCAACTGATGTCAATACTAACATAACACTGATGGCACAATTATTCGTTACATATTTGTTTGAAAATGACACTAATATTAAGCATTTTACTTTAGGTGTTTCAGCTTATGTGATGAATCAATTGACTTGGTGTTCCACTAACGTTTATTAATTTAGACTCATTTAGATGACTTTATTACATAACACTTCAATTAATCAAAGCCAAAATATCTAATTACCAAATACCGTCTATGCAAAAGAGAAATTTATGACTTCTTTAGGGATCATAATTCAAGCATATTGGTAGTTTCGAAGAACTTTTGTTGGTAAATCTGAAGAATCATATGCAAACCGAGGAAGCTTCTTCACAGAGAAAATTTGTTTTTTGATTGTCTAGCAAACGGTTGAGTTTGTATAGGAAGATTAGTGCTTCTAAAGGAACCCCTAGTTGGATGTGGAATCTTTGAGATCTGACCATATATTTGGATTTCTTGCGAAAAATTGTCAAGGGTCAATTTTTTGTCGTCGAAAAATATTGCTGTTTAGGGCCTCATTTCTCAATTGGCAGTTTTAGGGGACTAGCAATCAGTCATAGAAGTGCCCAACGCATGGGGGACATGTGGCCAAATTTTTGGCGGAGCGGGAGATTGCATGGGAGAAGCAAGGGCTGATGGATTGGTGGTCAAGCAGCATGTATGGTTGCATGAAGGACCGTGCACCTTTTTTGAGGGGCAAATTATCGCTGGCCCTTGTATAAGAGTGTGACGTGCCCTAAGGTGTCTAGTGACAGGCATATCCCAACTAACTACGCCGTGAGTTTTCCAAAGAGAAGGTCTCATGTTCAAGCCTACCCCTCAATCCCTTGTCTATAGGTGATATGCTGGCTTTCGACGCAGATTATTAGTTGACGTGGTGGGTCCTCCAAAGGACACATAGCATGCAGTGTTTAGTTGTTTCTTATTTGGTGGTAATTTGGCAGGTGACATGCACAATTCTGAGGTGCCACATGGCCTGTTGTAACTAATAGTCCATACAAATTTTGTGCACTATTAATGTTGCAGAGCCATATGGCTGACATGGCCAACATGCGCTTGAGTGTCATCAGACCACATTATTTGCCTATTTATAGGCAATCCAATCAATAAAATCCAACAAATCACAAAGCAACACATCAGCAAAAAGCAGAGAACACTAAGCAAGAGTAGGTACTTCCCTACCAAATTGCAAAATTTGAATATTTAGTCTGTTTTGAAGGATTTTGTGCACACTTGGAATCCAAAACTTCAACTGGACATATTTCTCATATGAACTCATTTGACCCCATTTTCAAAACTTTGAGAAAGCATCTTTGAGCTCTTTGTAGAATGATATGGCATTGAGGCCTTTGGAAACTTCTGAAGAAGGGGTTGCTCCTACGATCTACAAGATGGAATATGTTCCCAAGCCCGTGCTCCACAAACAAAACTACCAGGAATGGGAGAAGGTAATACAACTTGTTATCATGGCACAAGGTTTGTCGATATCTAATGGACCAAAACTCCTCCAAAGAAAGAAGAATGTCAAGGAAAATCAGGCATTGGCAACATTGACCCGACATATTGCTCCTAAGCTATGATATTAAGTGCATGGCTAAAAGACAACACGTGAGATGTGGGACGCAGTGAAAGTATTTGATCATCCTAAACAAGGTCAGGCATTTAGATTGCAGAATTCTTTTAATCAGGCTTCAGCCTTCAGACCTTGAGCAGATCGATGATTATTTGGCAAAAATAAAGGACCTTCAGCATCATATTTTCAAGAGTGTGGAGGAATGCAAGATACCGAATCAGAAAATAGTACAGACCATAGTTCAAAAACTTGGCAGCCACAAAATTCTGACTTGGACTCACAACTCGGCAAATTAAAAGGATATAAAATCATAAAATAAACTTAAATAACATACAAAATACTGTTAAGAACATAAAAAGTGAATTTATAGAATGCATGGGTATATTTTTCTATTAGTTTTAAGCCAAAAATTTATAAAAAATTTGAAAAAAAAAATTATTGACTAATGAGTTTCTGCAGAACACTCGTAAGTTCCAGTAAGTTTTTACTCGCATGTCAGTCACTAAAAACTTGCCTAGAGAGTTATTGAGCAGGCTTCCTGACTCGTGAGTTATTCGGCAGGCTTCCTGATTCACGAGTTACTCAGCAGGCTTCCTGACTCGTACGTTATTCATCAGGCTTCCTGACTCGCGAGTTACTCAGCAGGCTTCCCAACTCACGAGTTTTGGCATTTCTCAGTAAGTAATAACAAGTTCTAAATCTATGGTATGTACCATGGTTAAAAATATAAGGAAGTTGTATGATGTATTTCTATCTTCATTCTCCTCCAATGAGATTGTGAAGAGGGACAAGAACAAAACCACTTTTGATGAACCATGCAAAATGCTGCTTAAGGGGCTAGACAAATCAATCAAGGTTGGAAAAACACTACGGTCCAAGCAACAAGTGAACTTGACTCATGGGAAAGCCAAGAATAAGTCCAAGTGGATGGGCAACAAACAAAGTCGGCTGAGGGAGTACCAACATGCCAATCGAGGTGAGATAAAGAAGGGATTTTATCAAGGCAATGCTAAAGGTGATCACACATGCAAAGATAATGAAGGCAAGTAGAAGAAAGGATGTTAACTACTGTATCAAGACAAGACATTGGAAGATCGTATGCACAAAGAAGATACAAGATCTTTTTCAGAAAATAAGAAGCTCAAAATGCTCCATTGTCAAGGTAGTCATAGTGATTTTTCCTTTATTGCTAGCATTCCTAAGGCTTTGCATGTTCCTACTTAAGAATCTAAGTGGATTGTCGATTCAGGTTGTACTACTCATATAAAAAACGATTGGCATTAGCTTTCATCACTTGATAAAACTGAGGATGACAAGCTTTATATAACAAACAATTTATCTTTGATAGTTGCAGGGAATGGAATAATCGATGTGCCTAGTGAGGTTATTAACGATGTTTATAATGTTCTCGATCTTGCTTGCAATTTATTGTTTATCTATCATATCACTCAAAAGCATAGTCACTGCATTCAAATTAGTGTAACACGAATTCGTTGAGGATAAAATTTGTAAAAAAATCATTGCTAAAAAAATAAAAGATAAAATTCGTGATTAAATTTGACTAAAAGAAATGTACTTTTTTTAGATTAAATATTCACATATTTTGAATTTGTAACATTAATAATTAAAAAAAACATATAAAAAATTAACAATTATAAATATTAAAAAACTATTAAATAAAATATAATTATTAAGAAAAACTAAAAATGATAACATAAAATTATAAAAAAATAAACTATGAATGATAAATTGAATTTAAAACTAAAATAAAAAATAAAACCAAATTATATTAATATATTCTTAAGTTATATTATTTGTAACTGTTGTCAACCTGGAGTTGCACCCTGAACGAAAACGTGTTAAAATGGCTAATCCTCGCTCCAATTGAAACAATGGGATCTTCTCACGAGAATGGATGCCTCAATGATGAGAAGAACCTCCAGAGAAGGCTAGTTCCTGTAAAATGTATCTATGAGAATCTCAACTTCTACGCTACAAACTACCTGGGAAAAAGGGAAGAAAGAACTTGAAAGGAAATCCTAGCTACAATGGTGATACACCTAATTTGTTTGATCCACTCAAATCGAGCTTCTGAGAACACTGATTCAGGGAAGGAAGAGGCAGAACTTCAACTCAAATTGATCAATACACATAAGTATTTCACGAAAAGGTTTAATCTTATGATCTAAGCTTAAGGGAAATGAAAAAATAGCACTAAATAGCCACTAATATCCACTATAAACTCAGCAAAATACGTTCAATACAAAACGTAACCTACATAAATGACTAGCTAGTAACTAGGTACGAATCCAGATTTGACAAGGAAGAAAGAAAATCTATCACTTAGGCAAATCAGTAACAAAAGTACACTATACCAGCTGCTGAAAATTTAAAAACCAGTCATCTTATTGATTCTGAAAAAAGTTATAGAACAATCTTTGGCAGAAGAATTCTTGCCAAAAGAGGGATGAATTTTACAAGGCTGAAAAGCCAACTTATACAAAAATACAATAGCCAAGAGATGGCGTTGAAAATAGGAGAGAAAATTAACTCTTTATTAGCCCAAATCCAAATTGCGTTGCATGAGTCTTCCAAATTTGTTTTTTCTTGTCTTTTGTCTTGCATGAAGGATCCTTGGCGTTGAAATGGACAGTGACTAATTTTGTGCTGCTAAACTATCATACAATAATGCTACGCCCACTTCTAAATTTGGCATTCTTCATGAGCTGCTGGAACATTTGAAAGTATGAGATGACAATAGCATGCATGAAATCCAATGCCAATGCCAATTTTAGAACTACGACTTGATCCGTTGGAAGCAAAGTTGGAACGTTTGAAAGGCAGAGTTGACCTTGGAGATAAACTTGACTTCAAACACCAGTCAACTGAAGCCTTGACCAGTCAACCATAATTAGCTTTTGCTCACATGGAATTCCAATTTGACTCCGTCTTTTGTTTGTGCATGGATTTCTCTCAGCCCAACTGTCCGTGATTTCTCTTGGCTAAATTTAGAATTTTGTTTCTTGACCTCTATCTGTATTTGTCTTTTCCACGGACTTTCCCTTCTTACTTATTCCTTCGGACTAATGTTCATTCTCTTCAGGGCTTTACTTTTGTCTCTCTCTGCCCTCGGACTTTCCTTTCTTTGACCAAGCTTTCCAAAGGAATCCTTCGGACAATTTGTCCGAAGGATATCCATTCCTTTCGGAATTTTTGGCTTCCCCTTGGTTTTATCTCCCGTGGACTTTATTTCCTGCGGACTTTCTCTTGGGCTGGCTTTTATCCTTTGAATTTTCCCGAAGGGTACCTACCCTTTGGGATCTCTGCCTTGGTCCTTTCCGAAGGGCAATTGCCCTTTGGCTTTTCTGAATGTCCCTTCGAATGGTCTTTTGAACTTTTTTCAGAGTTTAGCAATGTTTCGGACTTTCTTTAATGGTCTTTTCCCGAAGGGCAGGTGCCCTTCAAGCTTTTTGTAAAGACCTTAAAATCGTGAGATGAACCTTCTCAAAAGGCAGATGCCCTTCAGGGTTTTTGCAAACGTCCCTACCAAACCTGAAATGAGCCTTCCCAAAGGGTACCTACCCTTTCGGTTTTTTGTCAACGACCCTTCCGAAGCGAATAACCCTTAAGAAAAAGGCACTCGGGTTTTTTGAAGGGCACCCGAGTTTTTTGGAAATGTCCCTTCCGAAGGGTACATTGCCCTTCGGATTTTTTGATTTGTCCTTTTCTGCCTTTCGGATTTTATGGAAGTGTCCTTCGAATATTTTGACTTGTCTTTTGAACTTTTTCGAAGAAATTCCTTCAGACAAATTGTCTGAAGGAATTCCTTTGGGCTTTTTGTCTGAGTCTATTTGTTTGTTCTTCAATGTCTACAACTTCAGATTCTTCACTGGCACCTACTTCGGATTCTTAATTGCTTGTTACTTATAAAAAGAGATAAGTCATTCACCCTGAGAAACTCGAAATGCACTATCCTAAGTAATTTGGATTTCTAAACCCGAATTACTTCTACTGATAAAACTTTCAAAAGCAAAGCATTTCTCAAAACCCAATTTGCACTGTCAAGAGTAACTTGGGTTTTCCAACCCGGATTACTTCTATTGATAAAACTTCCATAAGCAAAGCACTTCTCAAAACCCGACTTACATTGTTTGGAGTAATTCGGGCTTTCCAGCCTGGATTACTTTTGTTGAGGGGTTTCAACTACTGATTACTTATAAAGTGAAATAAGTTGTGCCTCTTGTAAAACCCGAAGTCTTGCTTGAATGTTCACCCTCTCACACTTGGGCAAAATTTTGGTATGTAGGCCAAAAAAAATGGCCAACAATAACTTTATACAACAGAGTCGTGACAATCAAAAAAATTAAAATAAAAAACCCTAATAAAAAAATGAAAGTTACCAATGCCTTCGCCGTTCACACAGTTATCTGAAATCAATCCACAGCCACACCAGAAGGCCCACGATCACGCAGGGCACTTGGACTTGGCAATGTAGCAATCTGGCATACATTTAATCCTCAAATCCGCAGCGTTTGAGACTTCAGCATCCACTCTGCAACAGGAAGACATGGCAAACTCGTAGACTCACGGCTCAATTTCAAGCATGCAGACGACATCCAGTTACAGCAGACTCTCGTAAGCTTAGTTTTAAATTGTTTTTTAATTGGTGATTGATTCCAGTGAATGAAATCATGATTTTCAACGAAGTTTTTAATGCAGCTTCAAGTTCTACAAATTTTGAATTTGTAGCATTTAATTCAGTGAATGCGATGACTGAGCTCAAAAGAATAAGGTTAAATTTTGGCCTAACCAATTTTTGTGAAGGATATTGCTAACAGATTTCAGGCTGTTTCCGTTGGAACATTGGATAATCCTGCTAAAACTTATGTGCTCACCATATTTGAGGATGTTCTCAAAACTCAAGGGCAATTTGCATCGGTGGAAAGGAGAGATGAGGCCTATGGCATTTGAGATTGGGGCACATGAACTATGGAAACATGTAGTTGATGGGTCGCCTGCAGGTGCTTCACAACCTTCCTTCTATTACTCCTGCCAAAGGCATGTGCGAGGGATGTGTTCTCAAGAAACTTCGCTAGGAAAACTTGGAGAAGGGCAAGGCATGGCACTCAAAGGCGAATTGGAGCTTGTTCATTCCAATCTATGTTCAATGAATCATCTATCTATTACAGGTCACAGGTACATCTAGCATTTATTGACGACTTTTCTAGGAGGACATGGGATAATTTTCTGCAAAAAAATGCCCTCCACTTTGAAGAAGTTCTTTGAGTGGAAATTTATGGTTGAGAGACAATATGGGCACCTTGTGAAATGTTTGAGATCCAACAGAAAGGGAGACTGTCAACAACGCCATGCAGGAAATTTGCTCTAAGTATAGCATTGTACAGCAGCACATTGTGGCATATACTCCTCAACAGAATGGTGAAGTGGAGAGGACGAACAAGACATTGATAGAAATGACACTGTATTGCAAGCTAAAAGAATGTAAAATACATTTTGGTCCAAAGTCATGAACTGCACCAACTACATTCTGAATTGGGTTCCTACTAAAGCAGTACATGATGTTACTCTGCATGAGAAATGGAGCAATAAGAAGCCCACGATCACAAGCTTCCGAGATTTGGGAAGTGTGACATGCACTCAAATTCTGGGTGAGAAGCGAAAGAAAATTGATCCATAGAGTATGAGTGTATAATGGTAGATTATTTGGAACAGTCCAAGGCCTACAGACTATAGGATCTGATGAGGCACGAAGTCATCATTCGGAAAGATGTTATATTTGATGAAACAACAACATATGCAGATGCACAAAAATGCAAATGTTGCAAAGATAATCCTAATTTTCTACAATTTTTTAACAATCCCAAATATTCTGATGATGAGGCTCCAAGCTAATGAAGAAATTGCTTCAGCTAAGGATGCATTAAAAGTTGTGGTGGCTTCAATTAGAGAGGCGCATTCAGGTGGTGAAACTCGTGACAATGAGATTCCCACATAGAAGGATCAAGCAAAGGATGTTCAAATTCAAGATGAGAAGACTTTGAAACAATTGAATCCAGCAGAAGATATTCCCGTCTAGGATAAGTCTGACCCTAGGGAGACGTTAGTCATCCTAAATGGGCTACTAAAACCGTTAAGAAATCTAAGGATGATGGTGACATGAGACTCGCACTTGGAGAGCCCAAAGTGAAAACAACAGGCCAGCTATGCTCTTATTGTTAGTGTGATGGATACTTTTGATCCAAAATCCTACAAGGAAACCAAAGGGAAAGAAGTGTGGAAAAAGGTTACGGAGGAGGATTGCAATGCATTGATGAAACAAAAGACTTAAGAGCTTGTACCCAAACCACTTGGAAAGAACATTTTCAAGGGAAAGTGGATTTATGAAACAAAATTCACTTTTGAGAGATCTGTGAAGAGATATAAGGCATGCCTGGTAGCTAAGGGATTCTCACATAAAAAGGGGATTGACCAATGGGAGATTTATGCATTTTTTTCTAAGATAGATTCAGTCTGCATTGCTCTTGCTCTTGTAGCGAAGTTTGGATGGGTGGTACATCAATTAGATGTAAAATGTGCCTTCTCCAATAGTGACTTGAAGGAAGAAAATTATATGGAGCAGCCACAAGTATTACTGCAGCATATTGAGCTTGTTTACATGCATTGGAAGTCTATAAGGGATGAAGCAAGCCCCTCGTGCATGGAATGAAAAGATTGACAAGTTCAATCTCTCTGTTTGCTTCACAAAATGTGAGGCAGATCATAATGTGTATGTTAGATATGTTGATGGTCATACACTCATAGTGGTGCTTCATGTGGATGTTTTGATTATTATTGAAGATAGTACATCTTTGATGCATGATCGTAAGGATCAATTGAATAAGTAATTTGAGATGAGAGATTTGGGATTATCAAATTGTTTATTTGGTATACAAGTTGTGCAATCAAATGATAGAATTTTTCTTTCATAGCCCAAATATGCAATGAATTTACTTAAGAAGCATAAGATGGGCCACTCCAAGCCGTGTGCCACCCCACATCCATCTGGAATTAAGTTGACAACACAATGAAGCCGTGTACTACCCCATACAAGTCCAGAGTTAAGATGATAGCACAATGTACCTCGGCAACAATTGATGCAACCTTTATAGATAGTTTTTTGGGAACCTTCTTTACTTGATTCATACCATGTTGGATTTATCCTTCCCATTGGGATGGTGTGCAAGTTCATGTAGAAACTTATGGAGAGTCACTGGAAAGTTGCTCTTCAAAGAGGATTGCTTCACTAGTCCCCACCAGACGTCGGCATTGTTGGTACTTTGAGGCTAGGTTGCTCCTTCTTTCTATAGACATCTCTATTGACAGGCTACCCCCTTTCATGTATTCCCTGGACGCCCCTTTCGGGCTCCTTCCCACTTAGGATGTCATCACTAGGGCTGTCAAAGAAGACATCTACAAACAGTATATCCAGACCACCTAGATCTCCCCCTGTGAGCCGCTCAGTCCCAAGCTTGCTTTCTATGTCGATCATTTCTTACAGGTGGTGGACGGTATTATTCGTCACCCTCATTATCTCCAATGCCATTGGTCTCAGAGCTTGAGGTTTCCCCTTGGCCAGAGGAGAGTTTGTTCCCACCAACTACGGGTTGAAATAGAACATCACATTCTCCGTCAAGAATGGATTTGTCGTCTTTGCTCCCTCCAGGAGGTGGAGTGGAAACCGAAGACCACTTCATTTTCAGATGCCCAATTTATTATGAGATAAAGGGAAGATATCACTGCCTCTACAAAGACTCAAACAACACTCTAGCTACTTTATTCAGTTATACAAACTAGCGGTGCCTATCTCTTTTTCTTCACGAGGTTGTCACTTTTCGACACTGATCCCTACAAGAGGAGCCTAGAAGCTCTAGAGCTCCCATATTTATCACCTCTTTCTTTCAGCCTACTCAAGTGATTCCCAACACTAAGCATCCTTTAAACACCGGCACATCACACATCAAATATGATAGATCCGTTAGGCAGTGCTTCTCTGAGTGCATCATTACTACTTAGACTACTCAGATCTCCAATCCTGCTATCTCTCGACATCGTGGCTCTGCTCCGATCTGCCGACGTGGCTTTGCCCCTCTCCGACAACATGGATATATTGCTTGCCAACTACCCCCCAGACCATAAGGGCAAACCGATATTAAAAGCTTATTTTCTACTACATGAGTCACACCAACCTTGGATGTTAGGGGAGATTCTAGAGGAAGTGTGTTGCTTCCTCCTAGGATCCCCCAACCTAGCTCCTCCGACCTTGTATACTCGTCGGGCAACATTATCTAATCTCTCACAGTGATCGATAATGGCCCAAATGATTCCTCCACTTCAGGCACAAACAAAGACATTTGATGGGATTTGCCTCCAATCTTCATTGGCACATGTTCTTGGGGCTTTTGTTCACCACTCGTTATTTGTATTGGTTTCTTCACCACTTGAGTTAGTGACACGATGTTCTATTTTGTCTTTGTACTTTATTTCTTTGCTTCGCCTTTGGGATTATCTCTTCCTAGAACTTTCTATCACTAATGGTTGAATCCTTTAGTCCCATTGACCTACTTTTAGTCATTTGTGGACATTAATATAATATATTTCAAGGTACTGCCCACCTAGAAATTATGTGCTCATGTGGCACTGAAGGATGCTTGGTATGGTAAGATATCCAAACTCAAATTGGGCCAAATATGTGGATCATAGACAGTGTACTTCAAGGTATAGCTTCCATTTGGGATATGGTCCTATTAAGGTCGTTGCTATGAGGCATAGTATAGAGCAATGAATGCAAAACGAAAATCTCATGTATCAAGGAGTTATTGATAGAGCTTGGATTTTTGCAAGATTTTCAATCTATCTTGTACCATGATAATTAAGGGAAAATTGCAGTTGCTCATAATCCAATGGAGGGGAGCTAACCAAGCATATTGATGTTCATATGCATTTCATTCAACACTACCTTCATGAGGAAATTATGGACCTAAGATTTGAGCTGAGTGAGCAACACATTGTGGACATCTTCATGAAGCTATTGGTAGAGATGAAGTTCACTCAATTGTGAGACTTGTTCGAGCATTTTGAAATTGTCATTAGCGGGGACAGAGAGTTAGTCCCTTTCTTTGGGGGGGAGGTTCAGCTTGTGTGAATGCCATCTTCCTCTACAACCTCTAAGTACTAATTTAGAGGGGATGTTAGAGTGTATGTAAATCTCTATGATCGGACCCTTTGTAGATCCTTAATTTATAGAGTACATTGGGATGTATGTTGACGTGTATGCTCTCACCTCACACATTAAAAATTGAATGGGTATTTATAAGTGGATGTGCCCACCAATTATTCACATATGGTTGTACTTCTAATCTATTTGAATAAATTGCGATATCGAAATCTTTGGGAAATTTCTCCTCAAATATCTTGTGTTTGTGTTCTTCATTGTAAGTCATGTCTATTTCATTTGCGTTAATTATGGAATATGGCACTTAAACACTAACACTAGTGGCATTTTATGTTGGATAGTTGCTAATATGTCCTCGTCTCCTCGGTATTTAATTAACTAATTATCATAGTTCCACGGGGCCGCATCACCCCCCTCAAAAACCCTATGTTTTGAGGACACGGATGCGAGGACGTCAAGGGGACGTCCCCCAGCCGTCCTGCCACCTCCGCCAAGTTGTGCCACCATCCCGAGGATGTCTCCCTCTGAGAGGGGACATCCCCTTTTTGGAGGGACGTCCCCAAGACTTTTGGATGTCCAGGGGATGTCCAGAAGTCTCAAGGACGTCTAGGCATCCCCCATTCAAGACAAAGTCATAAAGTGTTTTTTTTTTTCAAATTTAAAAAAAAATTGGATTTTTATGCTTTCTACCCTAATCCTAATTGCTAGTGCGACCCACCCCCACCCCCCAAGGCCTCCCAAAATCCGTTTGTTGTCCCAATTTTCTAGTGCTTCTGCTACAGAGAGGAACTGGTTTACTTACAGCTAGATTCACTGTATGAAGAGGAACAGACTTACCTCTAAGAGGGCAGAGAAGCTTGTGGCTGTACATAATACATAGTGCCTTGCGTCTCATTAACCGCAATACACTTGCATACAAGGAGAGTCCAATAGCCAGATTGGATGTAGACCCAGAGGAGCCAACACAGATTGATGATGATGCTACACAGACAGAGCTGGTTGGTATTAGCTTGGAGGAGCTTGAGCATGTGGAGTCCAGCAGTTCTAGTGATGAGGAGTTCCATATTGGGGATGATTAGCCATTGGGTCATTTGTATTTACTTATAATTTTTTAATCTAGAGCTCTTATGTATATGAAAATTAATATGAACACTAGCTTTCAGGTTAGGTGCATTTCAAGTTTTCTGTCTAGTTTTTTTTCCAAGGTTGCCATAAAAACTACAGACTGGAAAAAGAATAGAGGTCCATTGGTGACTTTGACAAAAAAAATTGCTATTTACTTTTAGTATTTCACTATTGTATTTTGTTTTTGAACATTGTTGATACTTAATTGTAATCATGAATCATCATTTTGAAATTTTGAAAATTCAATGATCATTTATCAATGTTTTTTGTTTAATGTTCAATGTTAAATTGTTAATGTTCATTGTTCAATAGATCAAACTTGAAACTTAAATAATTAAATCACAATGTTAAATTGTTGATGTTCAATGCAATATACAGATACTTAATCCTTATACATCATTTTATAACTAATTTTTCAAGTAATATATGTATTTCAGCACTGCTCCCCTGCCACCCCCCCACCGCCGTTCCCCCGTTGTCCCCAAACCTAGGCCCCCCTTCCCCCTGTCCCAAAAATGCATCCCTGCATCCCCCCATCCCCGAAATGCCGTGAAACTATGCTAATTATCCTTGGGGAAAAGAAACATTCTTTTCTTCTAAATAATTGTGCCATCATGTACTTCAAGGAACTTTATTTGCAACCTCAAATTGAAGTTTGCTCCATTTTTTGTTGTTCCTAGTTGCAACTCAAGCTCATTGTCCTCCTTATCTTATTGATTAGGTCATCAAAAATTCTTAATATATCCAAAGTTTAGACTTCTTTGTTCATAATTTCTTACAATGAAGGCATTCAATGAATTATTTTCATCCTACGCCACTTCTAGAAGCATCTCATTTCAGATTTAACTTGAATGAATCTTCCAAGGGAGAATCTTTTGCTGGAATACTAAATATGCAGGTCTTGCCTCTAATAATATAGCAAAAGCTATAAAGGGAGGCATGTAGTGACTCTAGAATAATTATCGACAAATTATGAAGACAACGGAAGGTAATGGTCAATGGAAGATCAAACAAAGAATATCAAATCTCTTGCCTTTGAGTTTGATCACATGCTTATTATCATCTTTGTTATTTTGCCAATAAAGTAACCAATGGACAATTTAGGGATCTTCCTTGGTGATGAAACTTCTATTTATGGAAGTAGAAGACAAATAGTAAAAACGGGGAGGTACCAAGATCCCCATCTTCTCCCTTATCAAGAATAATAATAACAATCTTTATGACATGTAAAAGCGTTGGGGCTTTGGGTAGCTTATTTTATCCTTTTGTGCACAGTCCTTTGGGCATAGCCAGCTATGAGTTATAAACCCAAAGATTACAGCACGATCAATCACTATATTTTATGATTCGAGGATTGAAAGGACAGGCATCCCTAATTGAAAAGAACTGGAACATAGCAAAGAAATGTCTTCAAGAAAAAGAACAAGCCCATTACAATGATGAGGATTTTTTGTTGTTGGAAAGATGGACGGAGAAGTGTCATGACTCATAACCTTTGTACCAGTGATTGCTTTGAGATGGAGTTCCAAATAATGGAAACATAGACGGCCCCATCTGACCCTGGTCACCCTATAGGAAAGAGTCCCAAAATAACAACATTTTGGCACCAAATATGTGTTGGGAGTGGCAAGGCTGCACTTCAATTTTTTTTTTAAAATGACAAGTTGTTGAGGATGCGAAATTAACAAGTGACACACCATTGAGCACTCTCACATCCCCTCATGATTGGGTTTTTTATTGAGATTTGTCGCTTGGTTGTGGACCTCTTGGTCTTCTTGCATGGAATCAATATTTGTATATATTTATGTCCTTATTGAAAATTAAAAATTCCTTTTTTCATTTTAAAAAATAAAAATAAAAAGAGTGTAGCAGTTAATTTAACTTAACAAATGTAAAGACATTATGCTGACTATTATTCAAATGATTCTTCAGTTTAAAAAGTATAATTTGAATGATGTCATAAAAAATATGTAGTGAATAATTTATTGTCATTAGAAAGCTCTCTTTTAGCTAGCAGCTATCTGTGGAGAAGCGAGTAATTTCAAAAAACAAAATGTTCCCCATAAACAAATACATTAAAATAGAGAGGAGTCCTCTATATACAAGTTGGGTTGTATAATTGCAACGATAAAGGTTAAATCAAAATATGGAAGATTCAAATAGAAGGGGCATAATATTTGGTTCATGGCTACTCTCTTACAGAAAGAAAGTTGTTCATTAAGTGAAATTGCTACATGTATGTCAACCATTTCTGACGGCATTCATTCTACAATTTGTTTAGAGTTTGCAAGAACTGCAAAGGTTTGTGATCAGTATGAATGATTGTTTCCTTTCCAAGAATATAATGCTTCCAATGCTTAAATGCTTGAATATGATATACAACTCTTTGTCATATGTTGGATATTTCTTGACTGTGTCGGTGAATGTCTCACTATGATAGGTGGTAGGATGCTCGCATTGGGTGAGGACTACACCAACCGCATATTCTGAAGTATCGCTTTCTATCTCAAAAGGGTTGTTTTAAGTCTGTCAGGGAAAGTACCAGTGCTGAACAGAGTCAGAAATTTAGTTCTTCAAACGCTTTTAGTTATGTGCCTGACCATGTAAAGTGCCATCTTAAGCCAGTTCAAAGACAATACAATGTGAGAAAATCCCAATACAAACATCCTATAGAATTTAGCTAGGCTAGGAAGGTTGCAGAGTTTTGTGATATATATAAGAATAATTCATCCTAATCAACATCTGTTCTATCCGCTGGCAAAGAATAAGAGACAACAAAGCAATGTGCATGTAAACCAAAGAGAGTAAACACCGAGCCAAGAGAATTGGTGGAGCATTATTATAACACCCTTTTCATGCATAAAGCCTCATCAAATGAAAATATATAGAGGCTTGCATTTCTCTTGCACCTAGCATGTCTCTTGCAAACACTAGATTTACACTATGACTCATATTAACACAGACAAGAATGCGCTTTTCTGTTATCTAGTCCAAGGATTGAGTAAAGAGATGATACATACTTTCTACAAAGATTTGAATGTTTATTATCATCAAGCTCATACCTTCTGTGATACAGCAAAAGCAGCTTGTACTGGGGTCATCTCTTGGAATGGAGTGAGTGCTGTCAAGAGCTCCCAAAGAACAATTCCAAAGCTGTAAACGTCAACTTTTCTTGTATATGACTTTTCTTTAATCATTTCTGGTGCCATCCAGCGGTAAGTACCCATAAAGCTTTTCATGGTGTTACATTGAGATTCCAGACAAGATACACCAAAATCTGCCACTTTGACACACATGCCATCCCCTAAAAGAACATTCTCGGACTTCAGATCCCTGTGAATTATGCCTTGAGAATGAAGGTATTGCATTCCCCGAGCAATATCAAGGGCCATCTTCAAAATAAGTTTCAGTGGAAGTGAGTGTGGCTCCTGCTTACGAAGGTATGCTCTCAGCGACCCTCCAGGCATATATTCAGTGATGATGCAAAATACAGGTGCCCTTTTGCATGCAGCAACAAGCTGTAAAATCCAATTATGTCACAAGGTCAGTTGAAATCTTACAAACCAGAAGAATCTTAATATAGCATCTTTATGGCACATTATCTCTAAATGTTCCAGTTCCTTCTAATTGTGGAACCAAAGTTTGCACAAATGCAAAATACCTGAAAATAATTTTCCGATACACATTGGTAGTGTTTTTGAACTCTTTCTACAAATGAAACCTAAACATTCAGTTCAAAAAAGAAAAACGGAAGGAATAAAATCAACAAGAAATGGCCCACTTAATTTTATTGCAAAAAACGTTTATTGTAATACGGCATTTATTGTATATGTTTTTTTGCAATAAAATTCAAATACTGAGGAAAGAAATAAGGCTTGATAACATTTATGGTAGATTTCATCGACTCTTTTTATACTTTCCATCAAGATAACTGAAAGAAAAATTGAGATGAACTAATAAGGACTGTCTTGCTATTTCTGAATTTTAACAGCAAATCCAAAATGCTACAGTCAGGAATTTCTAGTTTCTAAAGTTGACATGGTTAAACATTAAACCAAACAAACTCTAGCTGTCATCCCATTGCGACCATGTTTGGCCTGCCACGGGTCTAATTGTCTTGAGAGAACCTTTTTGCACCTTCGGTGCTGAATGGTATGCTTCAAACCTCTCGCTTGAGAGCTGGGGCGAATGTGCTATGGTTGGGCATTGTCCAATTCTTAATTGGTCTTTTGGGCTTATTATAGGTAACTCTTTCAATATAATCAAGAATCAATAATTTTACAGCTATCTCCAAACACAGGTACAGCCTTTCTCTTTGGAAAGAGAAACAGAAAGAACAGAATCCCGTGTTTGTGCCAAAAGACACAAAAAAAGTATAAAAATATTTACACGAGTGAAATAGGCCACTCTATACAGCTCAGACTCAAGAAACATGGCACTGATATCCTCCACAAACGTCCACGATCAAATGCATAAGTCAACATTGGCAAAATACTCATACATGACAAATCACCACATCTGCCTTAAGGATACAAGGTCATTGTCAAAATTGAACACTAATAAAAAATTAGAGACGATGGATTGAAAATAAGCAATACTGGAAATCCAACATCCGCCATCTTAGTAAAAATAAGAATAATTGGGGATATAATGTTTTACAACAGGAATCCTTCACAAGTAACACATTTGGCTGCCATTTTATCCATTTAAACATCAGCTCAATGTTGTGATGAATATAAATTTATTGTTAGCAAGGGAGTTTAAATAATTGCAATCCAATCTTCCATTTCCTGACAATGGATTATGAAGAAAATAGGACCCTATATGTCGTGCACAAGTCAATCAAAAGATTTAAAAATGAAAACAAAAAGCAGAAACCTGAGTAAATTCAAACTTACCTCTATGATGTTAGGATGGTGTAACTGAAACAGTAACGTGACCTCAGCTGTGAATTGCTTCTCTAGGGATGCCGCAACAGTCTTGTCTTCTTCTGGCTGCCACATCATCTTTACAGCTACAGGCCTCTGCTTGTAAATTCCATGATACAGCCGGCTGTGAGTCCCAGAAGCAAACTTATTGCCTATGAACAACTGAGACATATCAATACTCCATTCTGATCCGCCTCCAACGGGTTCTTCTCCAACATAGGATTCCAAATAATGTGACCAAGAAGCCACTCTCCTATAATCTTTCTTCGCACTATCTATATTTTCCACGGTTTGGCTGTCCACAGGAAGAGATCGAGTGCCATTCAACCTGCTCCTGGAATAAGCAGTTGGAACTGAAGAGATTTTGCTCCCATTATCGGATTCCACTCGTTTTGAACTTGATTTCGAGTTACGATGCTTGCCTGCTTTGTTCATTGAATAGGACCTCATAGACCTAGGCATCGGAACCTTCATAATTGTTTTCAAAAATGAATCAGATAATACTGGAAAAAACCCAGCCGTCAAAAATCTCCGCAGTTTGAGAGGTTTAACAGACAACAGTGTTATAAACAACAATCCCCTCCTAAACTCTTCGCGGGCCCTTCCACATAACCTAATACTTCAGGTTTTCTCTTTTTGCTTGTATGTCTGGTGTTTCTCAACAATTTATGCTGCGATGAGTAGTATTTAACAATATGTTCGGATTTCTAAAGATCTTCACAGAATTCAATAGATTTAAAGGAAAAGGCAGTGCCATACACAACAGATCCCTGCTAAACTTTTCACATGCTATTTTGCATAACCTAATATTTCAAGATTTCTCTTCCTGCTTGCATACTTAGTGTTTCTCCACAAATTATGCTCCCAATGAACAGTATTTAACAATGTTCAAATCTTTCGGGATCTTCAAGAAATTCTCACAATCGTTGCAAAGGCGTCAAAATCTCTATGGCCATGTTTATGCTCGCCGCATTGATTCTGCAAATTCACTCCCAAGCCCTTCCAGCATAGTTCATATTGTCCACAAATCCTTTCCTAAGTGTCAAAAACACCAAAGAATCTCCAGCAAATGATCTCAAACCCCACTCAACAGCTTAGAAATCCACACACTGCTACAAAATCATCACAACAAATCCCAGCGACTGCAAATTCTTTCCAAACCCTCGCTGATTTTGAAAAACTCGCAACGTTCTTATCATATGGCACCAAAAAACTCAAATATTCACCGTCCCACAGAACGGTGAAAAACCTTTACTGTTACGCAAAACAGTCAAAAATCTTCACTGTTACGCAGAACAGTCAAAAATCTTCATCCTTAAAATACCTTAAAGCAAATTTTGCTGCAAAAAATTAAAATAGCAGCAACTGGCTTATATATCCATACAGCGAACCGAGATCACTGCAAATTCTCTCAACACAGCCACAAATTTTCGCAGACCTTGCAGCCAATTTTTCAAAAACGCCGCAAAAACTCAACATCTTCAATGCCACGCAAAACAGCTCAAAATCCTCATCCTCGGAAGCCCTTAACTCAAAAATCTTCACACAAAACTCCAAAAGAACCACCACTCAAGCAAAGCTTCCAAAACCTTACCGTAAACTACACTAACTATTTCGTCAATATCTTCAAAAACAGTACCAAAACCCTTGCGCCTAAAAAAAAACAAAAAGCAGCACGAAACTCGGGCTCTTTAAACTCAAATCACATGAATTAAACCAAAACCCAACCAGCCACACCTAGATATGAAAAACTTCAGCACAACTCTACAATCTCTCAAATTGCCGCCTTCTGCATTGCAAAATTGATTGTCCAACAACCCTAAACTTCCCATTCCAGAGCTTTTTTCGACTGGACTCTAAATTTAGCCAATGTACCCAAAATCTGCGCGAAATTGATCCAAATTTCGACCACAATTAACGCTCAACATGCATGCCCGCCGCAAATTCACAAGCATCAGCATGATCGACGAATTCGAATTGAATTTGAGCTTTTTGCGGATCTCTGATTGTCTCGGGTTTGCCATTCCAGTTCAGATTTTTTCTTTTTATCCTTAGCCAACGTCCAAAAGGCAGCTGCTTTATTGTGGTGGTGGCTCCACCGCTCATGTGACCAGAGGCGTAAGAAATGGGACCTAAAGTCTCTTATCTTCTAGCCCGCGTTATCCCGCCACCAGATTTAAAATAAATCGTCGTATTTTAAGAAAATACCGCGGCTCCGTTAAATCTGGATTGTATTATAATTTGAATCCCACGTACATTAGCAGTAAAGGGACACATCCGTACACCAAAAACAGACGGTGAATGTTTGTTTTCGTACAAAATATCACGTTACCCGGTCCTAGTTCCGTACATTGTACGGATTCGTCCTAATCATGATTAGGCTACCCTTCCGATGTTAATTTTCACGGCCGTATGAATGTATTTAAACTTTTTAGTTGTAAAATAGGTTGAAAATTTTATGACCCCTCTATGGGAGAAGGGAGGAAAATTGGTTGGAGTGTCAAAATTTCATAAAGATTAGATTATATTAAATATATATTTAGTTAATTATGTTTTTGTGTTTCCTTGTTAATGGGTTAAGGGTTTTTAGGGGTATAGAGTAGGTGTCACGCAGTTTATTGTAGATTTTCTAGATTATCTTTTCTATAGGTTTCTTCAAGTTCAATTTGGATGGAGTTTCACACGGTAATTTAAGAGTTTTTAAGGTTGGTTGTAATATTAGAGACTACAAGATCATTAATTTGAATAGCTTTAGTTAAATTGTATGGTAGGATTAACAACAAAGTTGAAGCATGTGCCTTGGTCACCGATATTCGATTGGTTATTCAGTGCGGTATCAAAAAGTTGATAATTGAAGGTTACTCCATGGTAATCATTAATGTGGTTTCAAATCAAAGCTCATTTAATTGGAGACTTGAAAACATTCTTCGCCAAGTTTGGGTGAATCTGGGTGATTTCGACTCTTGGCAAGGCCAACATTGCTTTAGAGAAGCAGATAAAGTGGCAAATTTCCTAACAAGTGAAGGGATTAATCGACGTAAATAGTTGAATATTAATGATGATCTCATTTGTTCGCTTGGGTTAGACAATTCTTGGGCTAGGGACAGGTTCTTAAGACCCCAACCCAAACCTCAAGATGGTGTTTGCCCCTAATGTGAGGATTTTTGTTGTAATCCAATTTCTTATTGCATTGTTGTCAAATTCTCTCCTACCAAAGTCGAATGATGAACTTTTTTATGCCTTGACCTTTTTTTAGAAAGATGGGCAATGTGATGCCAAGCAATGATGAGGCAGTGATTTTGTATGCCTTTTCATGCCCTTCGTATGTACGTGTATTTATTATGATTGAGAGTCTCACATGTCGTGAAGGTCTTGTAGAGCACTGGATAGATTACATGTGGCTATTCATCCCTTGTTATCTCTCTTGAATGGCATGTGGAAATTTTTTAGGCCTTGTTGCCCTTTCCAATCTACTTTGTTCTTGGTATCATGAGGCTATCTACGTCCTTCCTTCAATTCTTCTTTTATGGATTCCATGTAAAGATGAGTTTTCAAACAATTATCATAAGGAAGTGGCTAAAAATGGTCTTCTTCATCTAGTCTAGCAATGTTTTGCATGTAATTAAGGCAATCTTGGGGGTAGATTTTATGGAAATTGAGATGTAGTCAAGAGTCAATTCAGAGGTTGCTTCCATGTTTGTTACGAATCTAAAGACATTGCTTCCTAACAAGGCAAAGGTTTTGCTAGTTATAAAGACCTTTATCAAAAAGAAACATTGTGGTGGCCTAACTAAGGCTATGGAGACATTCAATGTTGTGGTTTCAGATGACTTTTCAATTACGGATGGGGGATGCAAGGGCCTAGTGTTAATGGCATCTTTTAGGGAACTTAAATCACATTCATGAAGTTGGTGGCTATTGTGGCAAATATGCATAGTGTTCTCTTGGCAAGGAAGATTTTGGTAGGGCTTATGGATGTTATTGTCTATGTTAATTCCATTTCATTGGCGAAACCAATCCTACCCTCCTATCACTCAATAGGGAAGCATGTTGCTTATCGATAGAAAAGGCAGCTAAGAAGTCAGTGAAACTCGTTGGTGGCTGTAGCGGAGCTCATGTGGATAGGTCAGAGTGTGTTGTGAAATGTGCCTCCTCATTGAGTGGCATTGTGGCAAGGTGAGATGCAAACATGGTCAACCTGGATAGTGAAATGGTTGTGGTTATTTGATGGCTCTTTATGATATTTTTGGTAGCTAGTGGTTTTGTCACTATATCTTGCTAGTAGTGGGTTGTTGGGTCTCTACCTTAGTATCTCGGTGGTTACTAGTTTGTGTATATTACTACACTAACATTGTTTTAGTTGGTTTGTTAATTCTAGGAGTTGGGGATTTCAAAGTTTTTTTTATTTTGTCTCTTGAAGGTTATAATCAAGTCTCGTATAGCCTCGGACCTAGTTTGATAGCATTACTATGTAATATTTTATTTTAAATTGATAAAAGGGTGAGGGGGAATTAACCCTTATTTATATATCAAAATAATAACAACATTTCTTTTTTTAAAGATGGGATTGTCCTAGCTTTTGAATGGGCAATGTTGAAAAATTAATTATCACGAAAAAATCTTGACGAGTAGAGTTGACCATCAAATTTATTATTGCCTTTAAATTTTTTATTGTTGTTATTGGTAAACACTTTTACATAATCTAGAGTTATGAACCAAAAAAATGCTTTTTAGTTGGAGCTATGAACCGAAAAGGAGGAAGCTTTTATAGAATCTAGATCTCCAAACTGGAATTGGGGCACAATCAAAGGCCTAGTCCCAAAGAAACAAACTGACTATAATAGCTCAAAAATAACCAAAACATTGAAAATCAAACAAGAGAAGCTGATGCAGAGAAATCACACTACAAAACCACCATAGATGACATAACTCCAAAGATACAAGAACCAAACATTAGAGAAGACAATGAAGAAAACCCCCAAATAACTAAAAGAGAAATAAAACCCAAATAAAACCTACAAACCCAAGAGTTGAGGATCATCCAAAAGTAGGAAGGCTTCTCCTCAAAGGGAAATCATCCAGCATCGTCTGACATCCATCCTGAATTAGTTCTTTTACTTCTAGTCTCAATATCTCCACCTCCGATCTACATCCTTTATGTCTCATTGACACTCCTATATCTACCTTTCATTTCCCACCATTACAGCAAAAAGGATTATGGAATGTTATATGTATAATCATTGAGATGGGGGGTGAATCAGTGATGACAAAAGTCCAATTCAATTTCCAAACACTTAAGCATTCAATACAACCATTCATGAAGAATACAAGATGTTTATAGTAATGAACAATGAAGACAATGCAAGATCACACACACAACACAAGATCTATGTGGGAAACCCTCTTAGGGAAGAAAATCCACTCTCAAGCTTGTAAACACATAGACTACTTATCCTATAAGATGATAACAAACATGAGATTGGTCAAGTCCTTCTAACCATAATTTAGTGAAACACCTATTTCAAAAGGAACACCTACCCCTAGGATGATCAAGTCCTTCTGACCACCTGTTGGTCAAGTCCTTTTGACTGGATTTAGTGAAACACTTGTTTTGCAAGGAGCACCTGCCCCTAAAATGATCAAGTTCTTTTAACCACCTGTTGGTCAATTCCTTTTGACCTAGATGTTGAGCACCCTCCCAACACCTATGAAATGAACATCTCCTAATCACTGATTGCCTGCTAATCTAATGGAGATACAATGTATATCAACTCTCTTAAACTCTGCACACTATAGAGTCAACACTTTGATCCGCCTCTCAAATCAACCACCAAGCTCACACAGACATCATCTATCCTTCACTCATCCTCAATCTTCGAACCTACAAGAGCAATGTCTTTGACATCAAAAATATAGCCTACAGGCCATACACACAATCATCAAATTGCTCTTCTCTATAATCCATCTACTAGAAACACACCCTTTCTTCTTTCCTTCACTCTTCAACTCTCACATACACCTCTTCTCTCGAGTCACACACTTCTATTCACAAAGCCTAAAAACCATCACATTTAGTTTCACCTTTTATAGTCTTCATGATTATTATGATCATAACCTTCCTTGTCAACCATAACACATGCCTTCACCCTTAATACATCTCATGGGTCACCGTTAAGCACAACCCTCTTTCAAATAGGCCTAAGTCACCTTTTAGGTCCTATTAAGACCCAGTCATCTTTTTGACACTTCTTCGAGCAAACTAAGAACACAGGAACACTTTCAAATACATGGACATATGCCACACAATCTATAGGTCCTCTTTAAGTGATAACAACCATCACAACACCCTTCTGTTAAAGCTCAATTCACTCAAACAATATTTTGTACACATAACCACCATGAACGAACACATAGTCACCTTTTAAGCTTTTGATCATACTAAATATGATTGATCAAACCTTCATAATCCACACAGATGGTCCTCATGGAGCCTACAATAATCTTTAATAGTTAGCTCATCTTGAAACATCAAAATACCATCAAGAACAACTCTATTACCCTTCTCAAGTTACTTGTAGAGCATGAATGAATACATAATCAACTTTGGAGCTCAATAAATTTAACTGTATAAACATTTAGACCTTTAAATGACTATTTTTAGATGCACCTTGAAGTCCTCTACAACTTTGATTTTTTACTATAACATCTAATTTTGCATAGATCAAACGTTATGGCTCAAAAACCAAGTAATTATCTTTCCTTCGTTAAATTCAGATATTTAAATCCAAATGGTCATTAAACCTCAGTCAGTTAGAACACATCTTGTGCTCTTTGATTAATTCTCATCATTGATCTTCTTCAGAAGTAGCTCAAAATTTAACTCATAGTACTCCACTATCTAAATGTTAAACCTTGAACATGTTGACCTCATCTCATGCTTTCTGGTAATATTGACTAAATGCGCACCATCAATCTCCACGAATCAGCCAAGTCTTTATCTTCCAGTGCTCACTATTAGATATTGATCAGAACTCCCATGATTATGACACTTAGAACCCTTACCTGTCTTCTAAGCACTTTGCTGATAGTCCCTTGCATTTATGCTGTTAAACACAAAATATACTGAGAGGGGGGGGTGAATCAGTAAATTATATATCTTTTACTTAATCTGATTTCTTTTCTTTAATCACTTAATCACACATTCAAGATATGTAATAAAATTGAAACAATAATATGCACCACACGAGAGAGAGAGAGAGAGAGAGAGAGAGAGAGAGAGAGAGAGAGAGAGAGAGAGAGAGAGAGTAAATTTTTACATGGAAACCCAAATTGGAAAAAACCATAGAGAACAATCTCAAGTATATAAATGAGCACCAACTCAAATTACAAAGTTTGCAAGCACCAACTTGTAGTGACACCAACCCCTTACACAAATTTGTGAGCACGAACCCCTCTTGTGTATAAAACACAACTATCTCTCAATGTTGCTTACTCAACAAATGATAGAACTCTACAATATCTCCTACTTTTCGATCCTCTAAAACAAATACAAACCATGCAGTCTCTTGCATATTACAAATGGCTTTTCAAGCCTTTATTTATAGCTTTCCAAATGACTTTTGGCATTTAGCCTTTGTGACCCTTCAATCCTCATGGAAAATGGTGCCGAACTTGCATGACCCTTCGTATCCTTGCATTTGAAAATTCACATGGTGACCCTTCATAAGCAAATGCATCCTTTCCTCTTTTGTCTTTATCTTGGTGACTTTTTGTATTGCTCAAAGTGTCCCTTCATGGAAAAATGCACCATACCGTCTTTTGTCTTCACATGGTGACTCTTGGAATTCCTCAAGATGACTCTTCATGAGAAAATGCATCCCATTCCTCTTTTGTCATTACCCCATGACTCTTTGACTTCTCTATGGGCCCTCTTTTGACTTATATGCAACCAAAAATATATTCATTAATATTAAATAAATATTAACACACATTAGCCAAGATATGAATATAAATAACATCATTAAATGTAATGGGGCATTTATCACCAATGCTAGACCTTTGACGTCAATGATAATATTTCCAACATATGCCACTTGGTAGTGTCACATGCATTATTGACTCTTTGACTTGTCTTGCACTGTTGATCTTCATCAATACAAACTACCGCTCACTATTGATCTTCTATCAGACTAGTGAGCTTGTGACACTTGTCACCTACACATGCAAACTTTGACATGTTGACTTCATACACACCATTGATCTCAATATGTACAATTAAGTGCTCACCATTGGATATTCTAGACAAATGACTACAAATTTCAACATGATTAAACTTGATGGGTTTTAGCCCATCACAGTCTGCAAGTGCAACTTTGAAGATTTATATCTCAAGCTAGAAAACACTTAGGGACTCCAAATATTCAAGGTACATTCTTGGCACTATAGAAAACATGAACATGAAAAAAATTTCCCACTGTTTACTTTCTAATTACCTACAATAAATTCACAAACTTGTTGGATCATACATGTCTGCATGACGTGAAGTGACAGTCTGGCTAAGTATAAAAACTTAGTGAACTTCTATTTGAGAAGCCAACTTTGCACCCACATATATTTATCTGCACTCAACCTTATGACCTAAAACTTTGACCATAACAAATTATGATTAATGTGATCACACCCATATGCTTAACTCCCCCTGACTCATCCATATGTGGCAATGGTGATGTCAGCAAACTACCTACTCAGATTTTTTTGTCATAGAACCAAATATGCCAAAATGAACATAATGAAGAACTGAGTGAATACCATGAACTTCCAAAATCTCTCCAATAATCCTTGACCTCTAAAAGGACCTCTCACATGCACTCAATACTTTAGACCCATCCTTAATCATGCCAAAACTAAAGATCAACCAAGCCTACTTCAAGCATACTAGGACAAGCACACTGCACACTTTCTCATTAACACGTAGACTATCAAGACATTTCATTCACTCACCTGGACACCTCCATGACATCATTAAAAACTATCCAACAATCTCCCCCTTTGTCATTGATGTCAACACCCATCATACAACTCACCTTCCTTCTATATCCTCAAGCACTCTCACAATAAGAACCTTCTCCCCTTTTGAAACAATGACAAAGTGGGCACAAACTGATACTAGATACCTAAAAATACCATCAACAAGAGAGTACCACCTTTTAAATATGATACAAACTCCCCCTTACCTTGAGCTTACCTCTTCTTTGCTTTGACAACTTCCTCTTGCTACATGCCAACACTCCCTTCAACCAAGTACTGCAACCAATGAAGAAAGAACACACAAAAGCACTAAAATATAATGGAACTCACCAAGAAACATCTAAGAGGGACTCTCCCTAAGATCTCTAATCCAATGCACCTCTTGAGCATCTTTAGATCTCCACACATCATGAAGAACTACCCCGTAGGCTTACTAGCCTTCTCTCTCAAGCCACCTCAAATACCATCAACAACACTTCATGCCACTCACCAAATAGGAAACATGCTCTAAACCAACCTAAGAACTCACCTTGAAACACTCATGCCTTTCTCTTTTGGATGAACTAAGCAAAAACATCAAATCTTCAGACTAGGCTTGTCTAGACTCCCTGTAGCCCTACCTAGAACTTGCAGAGCCCACAAATTTTAGTAGACACAATTTCAAGACTTAAAAATTCATATTTGGATCACTCTCATATGTCCCCTTAATCACATGAATTTTCATCACCTGGATCCTCCTCTATAACATACTTCCTTCACAAATCTATTAGCTAATTAGGCCTCCATTTTGACAAAAACTTGAATAATTTGAAAAATACAAACCTTCAAATCATTATGAAGCTTGATTTTACAAACCATTTAGTCCATTTAACCTATTAATAAGCCTTAGACCTCAACTCATAAGGCAAACCACTTCTCTAGCATAGCTTAAAAGTCTAAAATCTCAAAACAAACAAGGTCAAGAAACCTCCTTATGGTCAACACCCACCTCTAAAACTTCTTGCACACCTACAGACAACCATCACACACTTTTAGACCAAGATTTGAGCCATCACTCTTTTGGGAACCTTGACTTCATGTATCATGGCTTTCATCTGCAACAAGAAAAATAAATTTGGGAGCACATAAAAACCTCCAAAAGGCACAAACAAGATAATCAAGACACAAAACCACTTGGGATGCATCAAAAATAAGTGTAATTTTTTTTCTAAGCACCAAACTCTTCTTGACATTCCATCAATCTCATTATGCCACCTAAAAACACCCATTCTAATCTTGTAGACATTGCATACACAACAAAAACACCTTATGACATCATTCTAACCTCATCAAAACACTTCTTCCATCTTGACACACCAAATCCAACTAGAAACACTAATCTCTTGCCTTCTAGGACCTTATAAAAAACACCACAACAACACTTGTTTCTCCACTAAAAGGAGTCTTTTAAGAAGCATAGGCAGAGACACCCTACTTCACATGGTTCTTTAGAACAATGTGAAACTAGGAGTTGCCCAGAATTCCTCATTTGTCATCTGATATTAATATTTCTTCTTCTTATTCTTCTTAGGCTTAAGAGAAACAACTTGTTCATCCACTGCAACTTTCTCCTTCTCTTATAAGACTGTATTGACAACACATGGGGATAACCTAGATTCATGACATACCTTTTTAGTTGAAGAATCTTCCTTGTAGTTTGGAACCTCATCACTAGGTATTAACAATTGATGTTCTTTGCATGAAACTTTCTCAATAATAGTATGATGTTCACTTGAATCCATACACACCTTAAAAATAGCCTCAACCAACACCTTGGTCTTCTCCTTGAGCTTGGTTTCTTCATTCACAACATGAGCAAACATTGAGAGCTCTTGGCACTCTCCAACTTCTGTAGCATTCTCCACCATAAAAAACATATTACTTGGACTTATAGACTCATCATGACTCATACTTACCACCTTTGGTTTTCATGATTTAACTTGCCTTCTTTCTTGCACTCTAGGAGCCTGATTAAACCTATTTTATCTTATATGCCTTTGCTTATAGAATCTAGCAATGTGACCTCTTTGTTGACAATTGAACCACACTATACCTCTTACAAAAAGCTTGATCTAACTTTCCTGATTAGAAAAAAATATTGTAATATGTTCAATCTTTTCACAATTGAAACAAACTACTCCTTTTGAATAGAATTCACCTTATCTTATCTTATATGTACAATGCTTAACAAAATGTCCCTTATTAAGGCAGTTTAAGCACTTAATTTTGTTCACACCTTTTAACTAATGACCCCCATCATATTTCCATGCAAACTCATTTCTAACATGTCTATTGCATTATCTAGCTCTATGCCCAAACTAATTACATGTGTAACAATAACCACTGAAACTTGCATACCTCATGGTATTTGGTTGTCTGATTTAATTTGTCTTCACTCTGCCAGCATCTTCATTCCTTGACTGATTGTTGACTTTCAAGGTCTGATTTATATTAGTCTTCATATTGTCTTGAGTTGTATTTTATGGGTCTTCTTTATATCCAAGACCAATTCTATCACTGCATGCTTTTGACCACTTAGAATATTATCTAAATCACTTGAGATCTTTTCAAATATCATAAATGACTTTATCTTATTATATTTCTTCTCTAACTTAGCTTTAGATGACTCATTTTCAATTACATACCTTGAACGTTCATCTTCTTTAGCTTTTAGGCTTGTAGATAGGATTTCCAATTGACAACTGAGGTGCTTGACTATATCTTCATGTTCCTTGGTGTCTTCATTCAGTCTTGCCTCAAACACATGTAATTGCTCTTCATAGTCCTTGATTTGAGACTTCATCTTCTTTTTAATCTTTTTCTCAATTTTTACTTCTTCAAGAACATTCATCAATTCACTCTCACCGTCCACCTCATCTTTATCATCATTTGAATCACTCCAAGTAGACTCCTTTTGATATGAGCAACTTCATTCCTCAACCATAAAAAGGGCTTTATCTTCAATAGGACCATCATCTTCATTATCAAACTAAGAGTCATTGTTTTCATTCTCATCTGATGAGCTACAATCTTTATTGGTGTAGAGACTCTTCTTGCTTTTGAAGGACTTCTTTTTATTGTCATACTTTCTGAATCCTTTCTTCCTCTTATTAGACTTGTACGTCTTCTTGTTTTCATCTTGTCCATCATCACTCTTCTTATGCTTATTAGGGTACTTATTATCAAAATGTCTTGCCTTTCCACAATTGAAGCATTTGAAGGGTAGTTTACCCTTATACTTGTCTGACCTTGTTTTTAATTTCCTTGTAAAGAAAACAATTGTTCATCTTCATCAATATTAGATATGTCATCCTCCTTGAGTTTCTTACCTTATAAATTTTTATTTGGCTTCATTTCTATTTTTAATGTTGCTTCCTTCTTTGGTGGTTTATTATCATTGACTCTCATCTCATAGGTGGGAAGAATGTCATGCAATTTATCCATCTTTAACTAAGTAAAATTATGACTTTATTCTATAGTAGATACTTTAGAATCAAACTTGAGAGAGAGATACCTTAATACCTTTTGAACTATAGTAGATTCTTCAAGCTTCTCTCCAAGACGTCTAATAGTGTTCACAATCTCATCAACTCTCTGTAGAAAGGATGCCAAAGAATCTTCTTCCTTCATCTTAAGACTCTCAAATTGCCTTCAATGAGTTTGCAACTTTGCCAACTTAACCTTTGAATCTCCTTCATAAATAGTCTTCAATTTATCCCACATTTCCTTGGTAGATATGCAATGGATTACCTTGGTGTATTTAGTCTCTGAAAGACCACAAGTGATAGCATTCATTGCCTTAGAATTATTCTCAAATAACTTCTTATTTGTAGCACTAGAGGGAGGAATACTAGGTGAATAATAACCATCCACAACATATTTCCAAGTGTTAAACCCTAGGGACATGATGTAGGTCCTCATCTTCACACTCTAAAAAGCATAATTTGATCCATTGAACATCTGTGCTTGCTTAGTGGAAAAACCTCCTTGTATTAGATGGCTACCCATATTGTACCTTGGATCTCCTTCAATTTATCAAGCCTTTACCAAAGGACCTACTCTAATACCAATTGTTAGAGGTACAATCATTGAGAGTGGAGTAGGCTGAATCAGTGATGACAAATAATCTAATTCAATTTATAAACCCTTCAAAAACTTAAGTATTCAATACAACCATTCATGAAGCATACAAGATGTTTACAACAATGAATAATGAAGATAATGCAATATCACACATACAACACAAGATCTATGTGGGAAACCCTCGCATAGAACAAAACCCACTCTCAAGCCTATAAACACATGGACTACTTATCTTATAAGATGATCAAAAACATGAGATTGGTCAAGTCCTTCTGACCAAAATTTAGTGAAACACCTATTTCAAAAGGAAAACCTTCCCCTAGGATGATCAGGTCCTTCTGATCACTTTTTGGTCAAGTCCTTCTGACTGGATTTAGTGAAACACCTATTTAACAAGGAGTACTTGCCCCTAAGATGATCGGGTCCTTCTAACCTAGATGTTGAGCACCCTCCCAACACCTATGAAATGAACATCTTTTTATCACTAATTGCCTCTTAATTTGATGGGGATATAATGTATATCATCTCTCTTCAAATTTTCACACTACATCGTCCACACTCTGATCTACCTCTGAAATCAACCACTAAGCTCACATAGACATCATCTATCGTTCGCTCATCTTCAATCTTCAAACCTACAAGAGCACTATCTTTGACATCAAAAATATAACCTATAGGTCATACACATAGTCATTAACCTACATTGCTCTATAATCCATCTACTAGGCACACACCCTTTCTTATTTCCTTCACTCTTTAACTCTCACATACACCTCTTCTCTTAGGTCACACACTTCTCTTCAACAAGCCTAAAAACCATCGGATTTGGTTTCACCTTTTATAAGGTCTTCATGATTATTATGATCACATCCTTCCTTATCGGCCAAAATATATGCCTTCACCCTTAAAGCATCTAACATGGGCCACTTTTAAGCACAACCCTCTTTCAAATAGCCCTAAGTCACCGTTTAGGTCCTATGAAGACCCATTCACCTTTTTGACACTTCTATGAGCAAACTAGAAACATATGAACACTTTCAAATACATAGACCCATGGAAAAAAATCTATAGGTCCTCCTTAAGTTATAAAAACCATCACAACACCCTTTTGCTAAAGCTCAATTCGCTCAAACAACATTATGTGCACATAACCACCATGAACAAACACACAATCACCTTCTAAGCATTTGATCATACTAAATATGGTTGTTCAAACCTTCATAATCCACACAAATGGTCATCATGGATTTTACAACACTATTTGATAGTTATCTCATCTTGAAACATCAAAATACCATCAAGAACTCTATTACCTTATCGGGTTACTTACAGTGCATGAACAAACACATAGTCAACTTTGGAGCTCAATAAATTTGACTATAAAAACATTTAGACCTTAAAATGAATATTACTATATGCACCTTGAAGTCCTCTACAAATTTTATTTTTTAATACAACATCAAATTCTATATAGATCAAAAGTTATGGCTAAAAAACTAAGCACTAGTCTTTCCTTCATTAAATTCAAACAGTCACAGTTAAACCTTGGTCACTTAGAACACATCTCATGCTCTTCATTCAACTCGTTTAACTCACACCATCAATTTTTTTAGAAGTAACTCAAAATTTAATTCATAGCGATCCACTGTCTAAATGTTAAACCTTGAACATGTTGACCTCATCTTGTACTTTTTTATAATATTAACCAAATGTGCATTGTCGATTTCCATGGATTAGCTAGGTCTTTATCTTGCAGCACTCATTATTAGATCTTGATAAGAACTCCCATGATTATGACACTTTGTACCCTCACATGCATTATGAGAAATTTACTGATAGTCCCTTGCACTTGTGCCATTTGGTAGTCTCACATGCATTGTTGACTCTTTGACTTGTCCTACACCATTGATATTTATCAGTAGGAACCGTCACTCATCATTGATCTTCTGTCAGATTAGCAAGTTTGTGACACTTGTCACCTACACATGCAAACTTTTTCATGTTGATTTCATATGCACCATTGATCTTAATATATATGATTAAGCATTTACCATTGGATTTTCTAGACAAATGACCTCAGACTTCAACATGATTAAACTTGATGTTCTCTAGCTCATCATAGTCTGCAAGTGCAACTTTGAATATTTATATCTCGAGCTTGAAAACACTTCAAGACTCCAAATATTCAAGGTACATTATTATAACTATAGACAACATCACCATGAAAATATTTTCCCACTGTTGACTTTCTAAGTACCTGCAATAAATACATAAACTTGTTAGATCATACATGTCTACATATGTGTAGTGACGGTTTGACTAAGTATAGAAACTTAGTGAACTTCTATCTGCGGCCAAATTTTCACCTGCATAAATTTTTATACACTCAACCTTATGACCTAAAACTTATGACTAATGTGATCACACCCATATGATCAACTCCCCTTAACTCATCCATATGTGGCAATAGTGATGTCAACAAACTGCCTACTCAAATTTTTTTGTCACAGAACCAACTATGTCAAGATGAACAAAATGAAAAACTAGATGAATACCATCACTTCAACAAGCTCTCCAATCATCCTTGACCTCTGATAGGACCCCTTACACATGCTCAATACTTTAGAACCATCCGTAATCATGCCAAAACTGAAGATCAACCAAGCCTACTTCTAACATACTAGGACAAACACACTGCACACTTTGTCATTGACACTTAGACTATCAAGACACTTTACTCACTCACTTGGACACCTCCATTACATCACTGATAACTCTCCAACATGGAACCTTAGAGATAAAATGACTCCTAGTAAAAGGCCTCTTTTTTACCACCACCTTCTCAAGAGACAAAGCCATGGTATCATGAAATAGAGAGGTCAAAGATTCCATCTGTTGGGCATAAAACACATCATGATTATGCTAGGTAAAATATTTATCATAAGAACCCTCTTTTTTCCTCAAAATTATCTAACACCCCAAAGAACCCTTAACCAAACACATAGCAATATGATGACTAATTTAATTGCATCAATTTTTTTTGAAAGGTAGGCCTTCATATTTGATAGATTGAACCCAGTACCCTCTAGGAGAATCCACCTTGACAGAGTTAAAAAGAGGCTTGGACAAATCAATGAAATATCACACCCTCACTGACCTACTTCCCTTATATCTTTCATCCAATTTGACAAAGGAACCCACCAAGCTAGTCAATTGTTTAATGCGATCCTCATTACATAAGATAAGGGGTAGGTTAAAGAGTATGATCTAGAAAGGAGTAGTTGTGATGGTTGTATTTTCAACATCAAGGAAGGGGGTACAAGGCCAAAAATAATATCCATGGTTGCCCTAAAACCATGTCCCATAGTTCTCCTAAAACCATGTCCCATAGTTCTTGACAAAATTATAATCCTCAAAGTAGTTAAAGGTTGCTTGGAAGAAACCTTTGCCCAATAAAGTGAATACCAATGCCATTAAAGACCTCCTTTCAGAAGTAACCCAACTAGAAAGTTTCATTGATGATATGGAAAGGCCATTGAGTTTTTTTAGTCCCTTGTTAATTTTATAATTTGTTCCCATCAACATTGCATTAAGACAAACCACTACATTCTTTAGGATCATTATTTTTGTTAAATTTTCTATTTGGAGTTTGAGAACTTGAAATTGAGTTTTTGTAGTTCCTTGTTAAGCTCAAACTTTGTTCCCTCTAGCATTACATTGAGATAAACCAAAACATTCCTTACCAACATTGTGTTTGTTAGATTTTCTCTTTGGAGTTTGAGATTGAGGACCATTTTTTCTAGAGGCTTTCCTTATTAGGACATATGTTGACAATTATTGAACTTTTTTAGAAATTATCTTGGCTCTCTCTAGACATTCATAGCTTACAAAGATGAGAGATACTTAGCCCTCATCTTCTAGAAAATTTTAAACCTTCATCGATAAATTATGAATATAAGTTCTCAACGGGGCCTGCACCAGATTAATTACATCTTACTTCCATCTATCTCACATAATTATCAGGAATAACCTTGTAGCTATCTTTCAAAATTATATTGTAGAGTGACAAGACATTGCAGAACCAATGATTCACATGGCCTCACACCCATCACACACTTCATTACCACTTTGAGTATCAGAAATAATTCTATAAATTAACATGATTCATATCACTATGTACAACCCTCATCTTTTTATAGTTTTTATCTTCTTTTATTATGTTGGATTATTAATTTCCATTTTCTCATTCTATATTTAGTTTTCTCTTTTGTATCCATTGGGATGTGCTACCATGCTCCCCCTATCTTTTTTACATTATATCTTTGCACTTGATGATTATGTTGTTAATGTTTGGGGAAGGGTTGGATATTGAGAATATGTTAACTGATCATTCATATTGGGTAGTTAGAGAGCTTTATGGTATTTTTACTCCTATGTTTTTAATTCATCTCAATATAATCTCTAAGAATAGTCATTGTCCTAATGACATTTCTTTACTTATATATTTTTGGAAATAATCATAAAGTAATGGATCCATGTAGTAGACAAGTATCACCAACATTTGTCAATAGGAGGAATGCTAAATCAATCCATAGGATGTTCACTCTCTAGCCTCTTTCTCCAAAAGAATGTTTTTTAATGACTTTTGGAATGTTATATCTCTATATTTGGGAAGAATGACCACTACCAACTAGCAAACATCATCTAGTTGGGTCTTGTCCATAAAAACAACTAGATTGAACCTATGGGAACAAAAACAATAACTCATAATTGAAGGGATGGGATTAGGGTTAGGGTTAGGGTTTGGTTGGGATTGGGGTTTGTGGTGAAAAGAGTCATCAAGTCAATTGATGGCATAAACACTTACCTCCACACCATTAGCCTAATGATTTCTAGATGATGAGGAAAGAAGTTAGATTGAAAATCCCAAAGCACTAAATTATATTTATCATTCATCCCCTACTAACAAATATTTACAATGTTTATGTGTTGTCTCTCCTTGCCTTGTGATTATTACCAAAAATACAGGAGAAAAGAATGTCATTAAGATAACTACTATGCATGAAAGTCATCTTAACATGACTTAAACAATAAGGTAATGATTACTCATGGAAGTCATCTTAAGATGACTTAAACACTAAGGTAATGACTAATCATTATTCGATCATCTTAAAATGACTTAAAATATGCATGACTAATAATCCTACCAAAAACAATAGGATAATATTTTTGTGATGTTTTGGACAAAGGGTCCTCATGATAATGCCTTATTTCTATGTTGATAGGCATTTTGCAATCACAATAATGGAGTGTGATCAAGTGAGCAATTCACAATTATGTTATACCTTAAATTTTTTGATTTATTTGACCTTCACATGGCAATTTCAACTTTCTATTTGATGTCCATTTGATTGTCACTTAGAATTGTTTTATTTTTACTTGGATACGTCAATCAAAAATCATATCATCTTGGCCATGTGGTGGAATCTGAATCCCCATTTTTAGAAAGATTATTTCAAGCCTAACACAACATTATAGCTAAATTGATGTCATTCATCATCAATAAAGACAAAATTGGTGAAAAAGGTAATAAAATTATTAATTAATATGATATGTGAAAAACTAAAAATTGGTTATTAAAATTGATATTTCTCGACATATTTAAGATAGATGTACTTTAGATAACAGTTGAATTTATTTTGAATTATAAAATAGTCACACTTTTTTATCTTTTAAGATTGCTTATTAATTGTATGGAATTATCATGTTGTATGCCATGGTCATCATACCATGTACCATGGATTGGACAATCCATATGGAAACTACCACGAATAGAAACATAATATAGATAATACTAGACTTGAAAATGTAAGAATACAATACCATTATAAGTATAAAACATCATTCTTCAACCCAATTTGTCTTGTTTCTAGGAGTATTGTTTTGACAGATATTGATAATTTTCCTTGAATCTGTTAGTAGAGCTCACTCTCAATTCTTCTAACTCTTATGCATAATAGAGAGAACAACAATATGAAATGTAATGGAAAATACAAGATGCATGTTTAAGTAAAAATTAGGTTGAATTTATTGTTTGTGCATTCAAGTGTTCATAACAAACCTCTAATGGACAACAATACAAATTTGAAAAAAGACGATCACTTTGTGGGGGGAAATATTCATCTTGGTGCGAGAAAGATTTGGTTAATTAGCCATTCCCTATGTGTTTCATGTGTAGTTGTGTTAGATACTTAAAAGCATGGAAATCAATGTGAATGGTAGATGGCCTAGCAAAATATGAATGATTTTTATGAACTAATTAGTCAATAATACAACCTCATCTTTAATTCAAATTTAATTATTTAAGAGTGTTGCCTCAATAACTTATACAAATATCCTTATATATGAAAAAAAATGTTGAAAATTGTGAGGTCTCATGTTCAAGCAACATGCGTTCCTATTTATATCAACTAAAGCTAGTAAATATGTGTACTAAAAGTTAGAAATTCAAATCACATTCATACTTATTCTATCGACACGAATTTAGCATTTGTCGATTTAGTTTTATACAATGATGTATGTGTTATATATTTTACTCCTCTAAAGATAATTTGTTAATCTCAAATAAAAACCATTATGTTCCATTTTCTGACTTATATTTAATAGATGGCATGGAAGTAATTACACATATATCAAGTATTACAATTATTAACTTCCTCAAACATTTTAGTGGTGATAAACAACTTGTTTGTAATAACTGGCCCAAGTTTCCACCATGAGGACACCTTGAGGTAGGGGTCACACTTATCCAAATGAACCAAATGAAACACCACATATATTATGGACTTATGCCCAACCCCATGTCCCACTGTTAGAGGTACTCCTCGATCAATTCAAAAATCTAAAAAGATGTCAAAATTTTCAACCTAAGGGCTTGGGCTAGTGGTGATAAACAAGTAATTTATAATTTTGACCCAGGTTCCATTATCATTGGGCCCGGTGGATAATTTCAATAAGTGGCCATGGGAACATCTTGAGATAGGTTTTTCACTTCTCTATGTGAACCAAGTAGAACACATCCCTATTATGGGCCCAGACCCACCTCCATGTCCTACTCTGATAGGTGATCCTTGACTAATCTAAACATACAAAAACATGCCAAAATTTTGACCTAGGTTCAAATCCCACCAACGATTCAACTACCCACAACTAGGGACATAGAATTGGTGGATTGACTAAGTGGAGGTATGGGGATTGGAACCCCCACCTATATTCTATGTTATGTGTGGGATTGATAATCCCAAAATTAAATGTATAAAAAAAACTTCCTCAAACATCTGATGTTGGTGATATCTCTATACAAAACATTTGCCTTCTTTAACATGACAAAGACTTGATATTGGTAAATATTGTGAATAATTTTTAGATTAATTATACAATGATTATTTGATCTAATATTTTGAGTCTCTCTATAGGTCCCATCATCAAGGAAAGGATTGGTAAATATTATTAATTAGGAGTAAGTATATATTATGATAGTGATTTTAAGAATATATAATTGATTGAACAAAGGATGAAGATAATTTTCAGCGTAATTATGCAAAAGGTAAAGGGTTTCTAATGCTCTATTTGAAAGACAAGTGGAAAAATGAAGAGTGTGACTTTAAGGTTTAGATTGATCTAGACATTATCATCAAATCAAATTTTAAAAATATAGCTCTCTTATTTACGAGTATTTTGTAGGTTTTGCTTATTTTATTTTGATAATAGAAATAAACTATTCTTACAAGAATCCTCACGAGACTAGATTGGAGGGTCACTCACATAATAGAGTTATCTAAAATATAATGGGTAGACAGAAAATTCCCACTCAATAGAAACCCTCAAATCATATGCTAATAGTTAAAGAGGCAATGTACTATGGCTTAAGAATATGCATATCAAAGTTATAGAAAATAATGCTTTAATTGAAATTTAATTGCAAAGTTTTGAATAAGGTCTAATTATGAAGAGAATGGGGTGGAAAGTAAGCAAGAAAGACCAAAAGAAATTTTCACTCATGTGGTAAAGTTTACTGTGTGAAAATCCCTAAGAAAAACTCAATCAACTTAGGATTAATAAAGGAATAAAAAATCAACAACTAGACTTTGGTTTTATAAGATAAGGTTTTCAAGGTTTAGGTGAATGAAAATTAATCATCGTTGTGAAATCATTTAGTGGAATAGATAAATAAATCCTTCAATTACGTCTATTTGCAAATAAAATTCTTCGAAGTAAAACTCTTTAAGCTAACCTAGAATGCAAATTAGATATATACTTTCTTTTCTTTTTCTCTTATTTTGTAAAATAAAGAGCCAGAGTTATAACATGAACCATTTTAATTCTCAAATCTCATGTAATAGTAATAAATATGGAAATTTAGATGCAAAATATATACATCTCAAATTTATATAAAATAATCCTTCAATTGAAATTTAATTGTAAATTTTTGAATGAGGTTTAATGCTAAAGAGGATGGGGTGGAAAGTAAGTAAGAAAGGCCAAAATAAACTTTCTCTCACATGGTAAAGTCTATCATGTGAAAATGTGGCCTAAGACAAATTCAATCAACTCGAGATTAATAAAGGAATAGAAAATCAACAACTAGAGGTTGGTTATAGAAGATAATGTTTTGAGGGTTAGGTGAATGGAAATGCATTGGCCTTGTGAATTCACTCAATGAATTAGCTAAAGAAGTCCTTTGGATTTTTCTATTTGCAAATAAAATTATTATAAGTGAAAATTTGTAATGCAAGTTGGATATTTCCTTTCTTTTTCTCTTATTTTGTAATATAAACTCTAGGGTTATAAAATGAACCATTTTAATTCTCAAACCTCATGCAATAGTCATAAATATGGAAGTCCTATATGTAAACTAAATGAAACACACCAAAGATGAAACCCAATCTAAAATGTAAATGTGTAAAAAAAATATATATATACTAATTTTTTAAGGATTCTTCCCTTCAAGTGTGATTCTATTGAAAAATGATCCTGAAAGTCCGAAGTGATATTTGGTCACTTACTTTAGTCTCAAGATTCCAATGTGTAAGTGTAACATGAAGGAGATAAGGTGGCACAAATGTTAGAAAAACTATCTAATAAACCCTAGTGTATCTAAGTGGATAATCCGAAAGCATAAAGAGAGATGATAAATGATGGTTTTTGAGGTGAATTTGATGTAGTATGAGAGAAGATATGTCCTACAAGGTTACCATAATATCAAGTCCTTGTGTGGAGTAGATTATAACACCTAAGTAACAAAATGCAAGTGTTAAAGAATTAATGTATAAGTATGGACCTTGAAAATGACATGAATGACCCATGTAGTTATTGTGTGAAAACAAAGAGTTAAGTGGTGACTAGAATAAAAAATTATGCACCAAATCTTATGAGAACAATAAAGTTAAAATAAATAAGTTAAGGTTTGACGATACTTACAAACATGCTTAAGGGTAAATAGGGGTGATGATTTCATCCTTACCCAAAATATGTTTTCTAAAACTTGTACAAAACTTGAAGGGATAGACAAGAGGAAGGATGATATCACCCTTGCCTTAAAAAGGTGAAAATTACACTAAATTTGAGGATTTATACAAGGTGAATAACATTGTTATTATGACTAGAAGAGAGGACTGTAATCATACTTCCCACGACCCTATTCCTCCCTATGATTATATATCAGCTCACATGCAAACTATTGACCCTAGTTATCCTACTTAGAGTCATAGGCCACTTTCTTGGACCTCTCCCATGCATTATGCCCATCCTTTAACCATTTCAGACCTTTCTCGTGCCAAAAAGGCTCTCTAAGGATACCATGGGACCCTTTTGAGAGCTCTTTGATTAGCTTAGGCCCCTGTTTGACCTAGGCCATGGCTTATGAAGGAAACCCATGGCTTTCCTTCATGAAAGCCATGACCTTGGTAGAATGCTCGAAAGGTCACAAATTTGGTCCAAAACGGTCATAAATAGCTACATTTTTGACTTCTTTATGGATTAGGGTTGGATATAGGTGTGTTTACTCATTCATTCTCACTCTATATTAACTCTTACTCCACTTTTGCTACATCTCTATTGATCACTCACTTTGAAAGCTTGGCTGCCATCTTTGAATCTCTCTTGATTCTTACTTGGCACAATTGCTTTCCTTATGAAAAGGGATGCCCTACATTATTGTTGCTTCCATTGGTGATTCTCTTTTTTGCTGATAGTGTTCTTAAAGCTTATGGACTAATCCTTGCCTCCTCAAGATTCCATTGCACATGTCATTTGTGCTCCTCGCATTGCCTCTCATAGATTGGTGGCTTCTCCTTCACTTCTTCCATAGCGTTTGGCTCTTGGTTTGGACTCAACCTACACATAGCCTGATCTTCTTCCTCTCTTGCCTCCTAGATTGGATAATCAGTTGGTAGAAAGTATACACATCTTTTGAGTTTGATATAAGGGCACTTTTCTTTGTAAAGTGAAACTCCTTTGCTTATTTGTAGTAGTATACATTCTAGGATTTGTTTTGTTTTAGAAAACTAGTTGTTTGATATCTTGCTTGGCATAGTTTTTGAAGTTCCTTGTATTTGTGCATATTTAAAGAGTACTTTCATTACTTGAAATATTCCTTTTTTGTATGCCATTGATCTCTTTAGAAACTTTTTTGCATTGCATAATAGACACACTAGAAAACTTATGCAAACCCTTTCTCTCTCTCTTATTAAAACTAGAAATGTTGTATTGCTAGAAAATAATAGTATTGCATTGAAAGATAGCTCAAATATAGAATAGGAATTCTCTTGAACCCTTTCTTTAAAACATCTTTGTTTCCCAAAACATCTTTCATTTGACCTCATAGTGCCTTGGTTACCAGATTTACATTTCGTTGGCTATTTCATTTCATTAAGTACTATTGCTTCTTTTTTGTTTATGTAATCCTTAGTATAATTTTAACCACTTGCTTTACTATGGTTAGACTTGCTATAGGTTCGTGCATACTTTGTGCATTCATTTGTACTAACCCCAACTTAGTTTACAAGTTTGTATATAGACTGCTACAAGCTGACAAACTGGATAGCCACTATAAACCTCCTATAAGCCATAGAACCCCTGAGCCTTCTAGGCTCTTAGTGGTTTGCTTTATCACCCCACCAAACACTGATTATTTTATTTAGATTCTTGGAGCTACATACTGGCATGCCTGATGGGACCTCCCATATAGTTTCACACTAGTTATATCCTATTTAGATCTCTCTTAGCCAGTTCCCCTCTGTTAGCTACTAGGCTTTGCTTTCAATTATGTTTCAACTCTTGCCTTGGTTGTTGTATTTTATTTTGGCCTTGTGTTATTCTACTTGTTGGTTCTCCTTTAGTTTTCCTTTTATATTGTCTTCCATGTTGTTCTTATTTTATTACATCCATGGCTAACCTCCCACCTCTGAAACATTATTCCCATTGGATTCAGGGTCTCATCCCTGAGCTCACTCATGAGCAAACTGTAGCTATAATAGAATGTCATAGACACCGTAGGGCCCAGGAGCCTCCATCAACCTAACATGGTAGTCTACACCCTCTCGTATTTGAAAGGGAATAAGATTAACAAGACTATAACCAATGAACTCAGTCTCTTTTTTGAAATTCATTCAACAAGGGATGTTTTTACTCATACTTATGTTGCATCTCACTCACCCATTTGAGGTGATGAGGATATTCCTGATCAACTAGGACTAGATTAGTTATACATGATCATTGATGATTATCATAAATATCTTTAAGTGAATGAAGTACATTTGTATCCCCATAGGAGTCAGTGGCATGCAGCCTCTAGAGATAGGGGTCATGTTTGTTCAGTTTTTAGTGCCTTAACCAGATCTCTTGTGAGTTCCCCACCTCTTTCTCGACCAAAAACTCTTCTATGAAAATAGCCACCCATGTTGTGGATCATAGGCATTCCCACTTGGGAAGATATCTTCATCATGAGGATTCTTCCCATCCTCCTAGTCCTTCCTTTAGAGTTTTTGATGAGAATGTTTATTTTCATCATCACTTATGGGCTAAAGATTCATGGGATGCATATTAGGAGCATCAATAACCACTTATTGACCCTAATTTGATGGCATGTGACTAGTGTCAAGGAGATTTTAGTCATCAAAACCTCCTCCCTAAGTATGCCACATCTTTCCATCATCCTCATGGGGACTGTCGCACTTATCATGGTCACTCTTCACCCCATGACAGAGATGATTTTCATTATGATCAGCCTCCCTATCAAGAGCTACCTCTAGATCATGCTCTCTATGGCCATGGTTATGGCGATGCTTATGGGCATAGGCAACATCATTACCATCATGAGCCCCTTTTTGGAGCTCATTGTCAGCTAGTTATCAATCATGCTTATGAGGATCTCTGTCAAAAACTTCTAGCCCTTTGGGTGCATGCTATTCCCCTTCCTACTCCTATCCCTGAATTGCCAAAGTTCAATGGGACTCAAGACTCCATTCCTATAGAGCATATTATGACATTCATGATGACATGTATGGATTTGGAATAGGATGAAGGCATGTTGTTGAATCTCTTCACTCATTCTTTGTGAGCTAAAGCTCTCATCTGGTTCCAAAATCTGCCTCTATATATTCTCTCTTTAGTTTTCAATTATTTATAGATGACTTCCTCCAATATTTTGATATTTACAGACCTTTTAACCTCAGCATCTAGTCATTCACCTCCATGGCACAGGCCAAAGGTGAGTTGAAATTTGATTTTATGCATAGATGGTGTTTAGCTATTCATATGTACAGAACCAAGTTCTCAGATGACCAGCTTTATGATATGTTCACATGAGCATTAAGGTAGGAGGTTCACCTTGAGGTCTTCAAGTGTGAGCCCACCTCTTATGATAAAGCTATTAACGAGTCTCGAAAGATCAAAGTGTTTGAGGTGCATGTGGGCATATGACCCATCCTTCCCAAAAGTCATCATCATCACACGATCATAATCGTAATGGGACTGATGATGGTGTCACTGACTCTCCTCCTAAAAAGAAGGATAAGAAGGGTAGTCATGAGGTAAATGCTAAGAACAATAAGCCAACTAAAAAGAAGGCTTCTGAATCCAACACAATAAAATAATAGATGGTGTTTCCTTATGACCCTACCAAGTTTTGTAATCACCATCAGATGAGGGGGAATGATGATGTTAATTATGCCACCCAATAGTTTGGTGGGAAAGCCTCACCTCCATCTCAAAATTCTCTTGTTGAGCCCAACCATAAGTTTGACATGTTTAAAGAGCCTCTACTAGACAACGACAAGGAGAAAAAGAAGAAGAAAAAGAGAAATTAAAGGCTAAGGTCCCATGTTCTCGTTATTACTCTTCCACCTCTTCTAACTCCTCTTCTTAGGCTGACCCATAAGGGAAAGCTAAGCATGAGAGTAGCAAGGTTTTTGATGCTATTGAAATCACTCCTACTGGTTATGAGTGTTTTATCAATAAGCACTCTAGTTAGGTTACCAACCCCACTGGAGAGACTAGTGGTGTTGGGGCTCCCATCTAGCCCACAGGGGTAGGTAATCCCAAAGTTATATTTGACTTTCAATGTAACATCCCTCCCCAGGATAGACTGTATCCATACTCTATCATAGAGGAGTTATAGGGTCTCTTGATTGGGATCTCCATCTAGGACTTGCTTTGCCTTTGCCCTGAGTAAAGGGGCCTCATCTTTGATGAGCTTGGTCTCTCTCACAAGGATCTACTGCAAGATGATGTTGGAGTGTTATTTAACTTTGATACACTTGAGCATCCTCACCCTCATATTCTCTCTTTCTACCCAGCTTCCTAGCCAGATGATTTGATTTTGGCTAAGAGGGATCAGTTCCCTCTCTATATTGAGACTTTAGTTGATGACTGTCATGTCAAGGGGTGTATTGTTGATGAAGGAACCACCTTGAATATCATACCTCTACGTGTATTTGACAAGCTTAGGATCAGTCAAAAGAAGCTTTCTAATTCTTTCCATAGGTGTGTCAATTTTAACAAAGACATAATTATAACAGTGGGAAATGTGAAGTTCCATGTCAAGTTTGGTCCCAAGGTGGTTAGAATTGAGTTTTGTGTGTTAGACCTCAATCTTTCATACAACATGATTCTTGGCCATCTTTGGAATATTGCCATGCAAGCCATTGCTTAGACCACATTTCGTATGGTCCAATTTATGCATGAAGGTGAGGTTCACATCCTAGAGGCTAATCCAAACCCCTGGGATTTACTTTATGCAAAGATAAAGCTCTCTAGTGAGGCTTTGGTTGTCTCTTCATGGGTTTTTATGCGTGCCCATGCACCCCCCACTACTGAATCTCATTTTATTAAGGATGAACATTATGACCCAACTGAGTACCAATCCACATTCATCCCTTTGAAGTCCAACATGCATCAACTAAGTCCCTCTTCAGCCCCACAATATCAAGCCAACCCATCTTTGTTTGAATATCTCTTTCAAGATATCTCTACAGACACCGAGCTTCCCCTTACATCATGATTTTCCCATCAAAGTATAGGCTCTCTCAACATGTCTCCCACTAAGACCACTAGAGTAGCTGAGTCTAATCACGAGTGTTATTTCATTCATGTTACAACACACAACTTGTTCAAGGAGAGAAAGGCTTACACCAAGCTCATGTTATCTTGTCATAAGTACCATTATCCCCTTGATCACCTTGGTTTGGAGATATCTCTCACTTAAGGTCCAACTCCAGGCATTCCCTTAGTGAATGTCCTCCTCGTTGAACCCAAAGTGTTAGACCAATCACTCCCTCCCACTCCAAAGTGCTTTGAGGAAGGTAACACTATGGATGTTGAAGGATCTATGGATGTTACCATTAGCACTTAAGCAAGGCCCAAGATCATCAAGATCAGTACTAGCCTTACTCCCAAGGAGCAAGATGTTTTGATTGCCTTCTTACATGAATTTTTTGATGTATTTGATTTAGAATACACCAATATGAAGGGCATGGATTCCAAAATTATTTTCCATAACCTCGTTATGAACAATGGACCCTGTATTTTTTGTCAGAAGCAATGACCAATGGTAGCAAAAGTCTCCTAGTTGGTCAAGGCTGAGATTGAAAAGCTCATCTAAGTTGGTTTCATTTAGGCTGTTGACTACCCTTGATGGGTTTCTAACATTGTTCCCATTCTCAAAAATAATGAAGCAATTAGGATTTGTATCGACTTCTAAGATTTTAATATGGCTTGCCCAAAGGATAATTTTTTGACTCCTTTGGTCGACCAAATTATTGATTGAACTATTGATTTAGATCATGTCCCTCATGGATGGGTTCTATGGGTACAATCAAATCTAGATTGCATGTAAAGATCGACACAAGATGGTATTAACTTCCTCATGGGGTACTTTCTGCTATACCATCATGCCTTTTAGTTTAAAGAATGCTAGGGCTACATATCAACATACCATGACCCATGTTTTTTATGACATCATCCACAAGATCATTGAGTGCTATGTCAATGATCTCCTCAACAAATCTTGTAAGTAGGATGAGCATGTGCGAGATATTAGTATTATATATGAGTGTCTTTAAGAGTATCAAATTAGTCTCAACCTCAAGAAGTGCATTTTTGTTATTTTTATTGGAAGCTTCTCGGCTTCCTCATTTCGTAAATGGGCATTGAAGTGGATCTTGACAAGTTCAAAGTGATCCTTGAGATGCCTCCCCCATGTAACCTTATGTAGTTATAATAATTTATTGGAAGTATCAACTTCTTTAGACATTTTCCTTAGGAGTATGCTCATAAATCCATAGCCCTCACATGTCTCCTCTATAAGAACATGTCGTTCTTATGGTCCACTGAAGTCTAACTGGATTTCAATGAATTGAAGCACATGCTTCATAATCCTCCCATCTTGATAGCATCTATTAAGGGGTGTGAGTTTATCTTGTACACCTCTATCATTGATCTTTCTATTAGGGGCATGCTATGTCAGAAGGATGACACTAGCAGAGAGAGTAGTTTACTACATCTCTTGTACACTAGTTGGCCCTGAGCTTAACTACTCTTTAGTTAAGTGGGAGTGCTTCTCCCTCATCTTTACCACAATGAAGTTGAGACATTACATGTTGGGTCAAAATACCAATGTCATTGTCCAATCTAATTCACTCCACTACTTGCTTATTAAGACACACCTTGCTGGTAGGATGGTGAGGTGGATCATGCTTCTTTAGGAGTTTGACCTCTACATTGTCAACCAAAAGTCCACTAAGGGCTTGGCCATGGTTGATAAACTCATTAACTACCCACTACCTAATCCTAGCACAAAATTGGTTGATGATGTCTTTCCTAATGAGTTGGTCTATTTAGTCAACCGTGTCAAGGTTTTTGAATGTGATTGGTATCAAGACATTGTCCATTACCTTATAGACTAATATTATCCCATCGATGCTCCTTCATAGGAATGCTATTAGATTCATAATATTATTGTCTGCTAGGTCATTATTGGTGGTGTCTTATTCAAGATGGGTATCAATGGTGTGTTGATGTAGTGCCTTGCCCCTGAGGATGTCCCTCTCACACTTGAGGAATCTCATGGGAACATTTGTGGTGGCCACCTGGGCAGGCAGGCCACCACTCAACATATTATCAAGATGGGCTACTATTGGCCCACTCTTGTTAAGGATGTCATCCTATATGCTAAGAAGTGTAATATGTGCCAAGTCATTGGGGATGCCATTAATTCTCTAACATGCCTCTTGCACCCCGTCTCCACTCCTTGGCCTTTCTCCATATGGGCTCTTGACTTTTTTGGTGAGTTTAAACCAACCTCTTTTGATGGCCATCTTGGTTCATCACCACCACTAACTATTTCAAAAAGTAAGTTGAGACCATGCCTCTTAGCGGCATGTATGGGAAGACCATTGCCAAGTTTGTCTTGAACCAACTTATTTGAAGGTTTGGGGTTCTCACGATGATCATGGATGATAATGGCCTATGATTCCAAAGCCTCAAGATGCATGTGCTCACTGAATGCTTAGGCATCAAGCTTAGTTTCTCCTTTACCTATTACCCCTAAGGTAATGGGCAAGTAAACTCTTCAAATAAAATTTTTAAGAAGATGCTTCTTCATATCTTGGCCTAGTCTAAGAGGGACTGACATCTCATGCTATATCCTACCCTTTGGGCCTATCAAACTAGCTTTCGAATAACCACAGGGGTAACCCCATACTCTCTCATGTATGGCTCCAAGGCTATTCTTCCTTTAGAGGTCATAATCCCTTCATGTGGGTTAAGACCTTTGGATACCTTTCTGATGAGGAAAAAAGCACCACTTACCTTGTTGAGCTTGAGTAGTTAGATGAGTGATGCCTGGCCTCTCTTGAGTACAAGCGTGCTTACTAACACTATCAATACACCCAATTCTAGAAGTTGGTACATCCTCACCCTTTCAAGGTAGGTGATATGGTCCTCATTTTTGACAAAGAGCATTGTAAGAAAGGCAAGATTGCTCACAAATGGTTTGGCCCTTTTGTTATCACTGCCTCTTTCGATAATGGGGCATATCATCTTTCAACTCTTGAGGGTGAGCCCCTACAACACCCGATCAATGGGTTTTGCCTCAAAACATTTCATGTCTAGATCTTATGCGGCCCTCCAAGAAAGTTGCCTATGGTGGTAAGGTGAGTCTTTCATCTCTTCTCTCACTAGCACCTCTGTACCATTAGTATATGTGTGTGCACTTGGGTTCTTAATTAGCAGTGTCTAATGTTTACTCACATTGTATCTAGTAGTCAACATCAGAGGAAGCATATATCACACATAAAATCATATACGTACATGTGCTAGTCATGAGAATGAGATGTATATTTATCACAAAAAATACATGTTTTTATCTAGGTACGTTACATGGGCTTGTAGTCCCTAAAATATACCATAGGTGTGGTTACATATGCATACCCAATACATATATGACTACACAGTATCTATGCTAGTCATACTTCAAGTAGAGATCTAGATTTTTACCTCTCGACTAGTTGAGCTATGGTCTCCTCCAGTACAACCAACCTATCTACCCTCACCCAAGTACCTCAACTCCTCTAGTTTACTTTTGAGCTAACTCAACTTATAGTCAATCGATCTCAACCTTGGATCTCACTAATCTCTCCTCAGTCTTCACCACCACTACCCTGAGGTTGGCTATGGATGCCTCATGCCATACTGGCTTGGCTTCCAGCTATGGAATCCTATGTCATTCCCTCGCTAGCTCGAGTGAGGATCATGCACCTACATGCTAAAAATGAGTTTGTGGCTCTGCCCTGACTAATAAATGTTGTACCCACTCTATCAATAGTGTGCCTACCACATCAAGAAATAACTCCCTCAATAGTAGGTCCACTTGAGGTCTAGTCCAACTAGGCTGATCTCCTTCACACACACAAAGCATATATGTTAGCTACATATACATCTCTCACTTAGAATGAGCATAAAGATACAATGTTATTTAGAAAATACACTTATCTTACTTGGTAGTGTGGATGGCCTCTATGTTACCTCTCAGGATGAAGGTATTTCCCCTATGGACCTATACGATCCTCCATGCCCATGTAGGCCTCTATTGTTGCATCCTCTAGCCATATCATAGACTCATATGGATCACAGACATAGCTCACTACTACATCTAGATCTAGGGTGGTTTGCATGGGCCCAACCCTATCTATAAATTATGTATCCCATGTTGTGCATGTCTCTCATATCAGATATGCATCATTGTCATATGATACTCTCAGCCTCATCAATGGGAGCCTATCATAGGCCGAAACCAAGAGTAAGTTGGGTTGTGTCAGTCTACCTGCTCTTGTGCACCGAATGTGATCCAACTACTAGTACAATCTACCTAGGATGTAATATCCCTAAGCGTATCTTTGGCCTCCCTCCACATGTTAGATAATGCCTATCCATGATAGTGGTAGTCATCTTATATTCTAACCAACATAGAGCCTCCCAACCAAAATACCCATTGTCACTATCCTAAATGGTGGAACCCCTTATGACTGTTGTGTGATATGAACCCCATAGTTATTTTGTTGAGCATGGAGTCCCATTAAGTACATATTTATTGTCATTACATCCTACAATGGTGATAGGTCTATCTCTCTACCTATAGGCTCTACCCTATAGAGTTGGTAGACATCCTCTATGCTGAGGATGGCCTCTATCTCGAGCCTCAACTAGAACACATGCCTCTCAGGTATCCATGTGGTGACCAATGCATTAACCAAGTCTCTGGAATAACATAAGGATGTTACATATACTACCCTCTAGAGTCATGTAATTTGTAGGCATGCTTGAGCCTCTATAAGTAAAGCATCTATCTCCTCAACTAGCCATGATGGGACTCTCTCTTGGTTGGACACCTCACACAACCTATCCATCTGTCCCTGCTACTCTCTCACTTATGAAGGCTCTCCCTCCTTTGGTATGCTCACTCCCCCACATATCTGCACAAGCAAGCAACATGCAACCAAGTTAGCATACTAGCTATGAAAAAGATATAATGGACTAAAAACATGTTTTTTTAATCTATTTTTATCCTTTTCTCTTTTTTCTCTCTACTCTCCACCCCTTTTAGAAGCTTCTAGGCCTTGCCTGGGCCTTTGTTACCCAAGGCTATGACTTTCTAGGTAAAGTTTTAGCCTTGCAGTGGGGCAAGCCATGGTTTTTATGGCCTGCCCCACTATAAGGCCATAGATTTTCCCAACTAGGCCACAACCCTGTGTGGGACATCTTGGGGAGCCCTCGGGCTCCCAAGTCCTCCCTCTCTGGGCCACAAGAGAGTTTCTCATTGGTCTCATTCTCTTCCTTTGTATGAGGCTATCATTTTCCATCCCTATTTCATCTAATTCATTGGTTGAATCATCCAAAATGAGAAAAAATGACTTTAAGGCCTCCCAAACCCCATAAATTTGAATAAATTTGACAAAGTTTGTTTAGAGGGCTTACCCAAACTATTATGTGCATCTATAGCATGCTCCCATGTCCTCATTCACTCTGCTTGGGCTTTGGGTTGCTTATGGGACCTCAGGTTCTCTCAAAGTGAAAATAAGAGTTAAAATGACATATTTTCTCTCTTTCCTCTTTTTAGCCTTTTAGTGGGCCCTTTTTGGGTTTTTTTTTTTAATTGTTGGTGCATTTTAAACCATGAGACCTTCATCTTAGAGGGTTTGACACATTTTGAGCACATTGGTGGCCTCCATTTTTTGATCTAAGGCTTCTTTGGGCCCATTCTAGCCTATTTCAGTCCTTAGGACCCCTTCTCAGGTCACTACTAACCTTTCGAGCTCGTTCCCCGTTTCATGGTCACCTAGGGATACAAGTTACTTTCTATGCTTTTTTAGTCATTCATTTCTCTGATTTCATGCAGTCGATCCATTCTAACTCCTCTCTTTTTTTGTCATGGTTGTAGTTTACAAGTGTTAACTAACTACGATGGTTTGAGACTTGCTTTAATATTGCCGACTGGTCTTTATCTTTTCCTAACATCCCCCCACTTACCTTCATTGCCTCTTCTCATGACTAATTTTAGTCAATTATCATGATTGTGGCTTAATTTCATTACTTGTTTCCCCATGAAACTTGTTCACACCACCTTGCTTTGAGATAATCTATTTGTGATTGCTCATCTTGCATCCTTGACCCCCATCATGGTGCACCTCTTAGTTATGATTCACATAGATGGTGGTGGTTGGGGTAATCTAGGACCTATGACTACAACTTGGGTTATTAACAATATGTGGGGCTATGAGCTTGTTGTGGTTAGTCATTTCTTAATCAATGAGATGAATAATGCCACCAAGTATCACATAATCATTGGTGCTCTAATCGATGCCCATGAGTTAGGTGTGTGCTATGTGTAGTTGCTCTCAAACTCACTCTTAGTCATGTCTCAACTCACCCATGCATGGGCCATCCTTAGCTTTGAGTTTCTCCCCCTCTTCAAGGTGGCATGCAATTAGTTCTCCTTCTTTGAAGACGTTCAATTCACCCATATCCCTTGCAAGGAAAAGACTAGGGCTGAAACCTTAGTGAATATCATTCTAGATAGTATGATGTGGTTTGATATCACTTGTGTTTCCCTTTTTTAGGATCTAGAGTTGGATTTGGATTCTGGATCATGCATCATTTACACTTTCACTATTGGATCGTGGTGTTGACATTCTTCTACCATCATCCGTATCTAGTAAGTGCAGGTATTATTTTTTGTCATATTTTCAATACCTGATTTCCTTTGCTTTAGTCTGGCTTCGAGGTACTTCACAACACTCCTTGTTCATTTAAACATCAACTACTCGAACCTCAAGGGAATATGTAATCATACTTCTCGTGACCCTACTCCTCCTTATGATTATTTATCAGCTCATGTGTAGACTACCAACCCTAGTTATCCTTTTTAGAGTCATAAGCCACTTTATTAGATCTCTCCCACCCATTATGGCCATCTTTTAACCATTCTAGACCTTTCTTATGCTAAAAGGGCTCTTTAGGGACCCCTCGAGACCCTTTCAGGAGCTCTTTGAATAATTTAATCCCTTATTTGACCCAAGCCACAACTTAAGAAGGAAACTCATGGCCTAGGCCATGTATTTCCTTCATGAAAGCTGCATCCTAGGTTGTGGCCTTGGCAGAATGCTTGAAAAGTCATGGATTTGGTCCAAAACAATCATAAACGTCTAAATTTTTGACTTGTTGAAAGATTAGGGTTGGATATAGGCATGTTTCCTCATTAATTCTAACTCTCTATTAACTCTTACTCCACTTTTATTGCATCTCTAATCTGATCATTTATATTGATCACTCACTTTGAAAGTTTGGTTGTCATCTTTGAATCTCTCTTGATTCTTACTTGGCACAATTGCTTTCCTTATGAAAATAGATGCCCTACATTGTTGTTACGTCCATTGGTGATTCTCTTTGTTGTTGATAGTGTTCTTGAAGCTTGTGGACTACTCCTTGCCTTCCCAAGACTCTATTGTACTTGTCATTTGTGGTCCTTGCATTGCCTCTCATAGATTGGTTTCTTCTCCTTCACTTCTTCCATAGCTTTCGGCTCTTAGTTTGGACTTAGCCTACACATAACCTGATCTTCTTCCTCTCTTGCCTCCTAGATTTGATAATCTATTGGTAGAAAGTCTGAACATCTTTTGAGTTTGATATGAGGGGAATTTGCTTTGAAAAGTGAAGCTCCTTTGCTTATTTTCAGTAGTATACATGCTAGGGTTTATTTTGTTTTAGAAAACTAATTGTTTGATATCTTGCTTAGCATAGTTTTTGAAGTTCCTTGTATTTGTGCATATCAAAAGAGTACTTTTGTTACTTTAAATATTCCTTTATTTTATTCCATTGCTCTCTTTAGAAGCTTTTTTGCATTGCATAATAGACACACTAGAAAACTTATGTAAATCCTCTCTTTCTCTCGCTCTTGTTAAAACTAGAAATATTGTATTGCTAGAAAACAATAGTATTGCATTGAAAGATAGCTCAAATCTAGAATAGGCATGCTCTTGAACCCATGCTTAAAAACATCCTTGTTTCCCAAAATGTCTTTCATTCGACCTCAAAGTGCCTTGGTTGCTAGATTTACATTCGTTGGATATTTCATTTCATTCAGTACTATTGCTTCTTCTTTGTTTATGCAATCCTTCGTATAGTTTTAACCACTTGTTTTAATATGGTTGGACTTGTAAGAGGTTTGTGCATACTTTGTGCATTTGTTTGTATTAGCCCCAACCTAGTTTACAAGTCTGTTTATAGCCTAGTGCAAGCTGACAAACTAGATAGTCACTGTAGACCTCCTGTAGCCCATAGAACCCTTGATCCTTCTAGACTCTTAGTGTTTTGTTTTTGCACCCCACTAAACACTGGTGTTTCTGTTCAGATTCTTGGAGCTTCAAGGACTCTAAAACATAAATATATGTTGTAAAAAATCACTAAATATGCGGACTCATCATACAATGTGGTAGAATCCTAATGTGCATGCTCCATTCTAATATCAATGTTATATGAATATTATCATGATGACATTAGCTTAAAAATATAACATTTTTATAAAAAGAAATTAGTTTGTAAATTTAATTTCAAACTACCAAAAGAAAAATATCTCGTGACTTGGATTAGAGAACACTTAAAAATAAAAATAAAACATTACGAAAATTTTAGTAATATCAATATAATTTATTTTGGTTATCTTTAACTTGAAAGAAGATATGATTAAGGGTCATGGTGTTTGGTACTTCTAACTTACTCATGATCCCATGGTTTTTTTATTTTCATAAAAAAATCTATAGATAACTTTAACTAGATTTTGTTGTCTAATCTACCTACCCACATGTGCATCAATTTAATAATGTTTAAAATCAATTATAGTTTAGTTAGATTTATATGTGCTTTTTAACTATTAGCAAAAATTATAATGCATTTGCACATATTTGTGCTTAGGCAAGTACTAGAAAATGCATGTAAAAAAGGATTGTTCAAAAATATTGAATCAAGGCAAAATAATCAATGCATTATGAAAATTTTTCCTTCCTTATAATCCAAATTTTTCATATGTCACACGTGTTTAGAAAGGGATTATCATTATATCAATTTTCAAAACTCATCAATAAATCATGAGGTTTTCTATTAAGTTAAACATGAAGGGGTTGGAAAAATAATAAAGGGACCGCCCTTGTGTTACCCTATAAACATATCGACTAACAATCTCTCAAATTCATCTCACAATTAATTAAAAAATGAATGTGATGAAGAGTTAGTTCTAGTCATGGAAGGAAAACAAGCTCAAGCTAAAGATATTAACATTTTTAAGACTAAACATCTTTAGGCTTTGGAATGATCTATATGCAGTGTCCAATAAAGTGGCTAAACATTTTTAGGGTTCACAATGATTTATATGCAGTGTGCAATAAAGTTTGATTTTTTGAAAATCATTACACTATACCTATCTCATAATTAATTGATTATTATGTTTTATTATTAGAAGTGTGTTTTATGTTTTCTAAATCTACTTAGATGCCCCCCTAAAACGATTAAGTTGGGTGAACACAATTCAACTATGAAAACCTGTGTTAGGGTTGTTATTACTAATAATCTATTTATCGAGACATCCATTGAATTTGAAGTTGGGTGGGAAAGGAAGAAGCACACTCATTTTAACCAATTGATCTACCACTCATAGGCATTTTTGTAAAACAAATTGGTAATGTCAACTTAATTTGGCACTCGAGAGATATTTTACCAAGAACTCCTTGTGCTATAATTGTATTAGAAATGTACATCTTAATTACAGTGGTGTGACTCTAGAGACAACTCAACAAACACAGTACACGTGTAATAGGAAAAATGATACAAATAATTTACTTAATAATAAAATGTAACAAATAATTTTATTATTAGAATTATATGTGTACAACCTCACCCAAAAGGTGAACCTAGCTTCTATCAGGTATCATCACCTCCACACAGACTCCACTCACTAGTCTTTTCAATAACCTTGATGAAAGAAACTTTGCATTCACACAACCTAATAACTATGTTGACACTCTAACTCTAAGACTCTGGGATTCTCCTTCTTGTTGTGTGAGGGGAGGGTATGCATCATTTTATAGAATCCCAAGGCCTTCCATTTCATTTGAAAAAAATCTTCTCTAACCAATTATAATACATATTTCAATTATCACTTAAGTAGGACTAGCTTTTGACATGGCACAACCTACCAAATATAATTCTTACCTAATCACTTAATAATAGACTTTACAGAATATTTTCTAAATTTTTTCCAATAATAGATCAATTATGTCAAAAAATTAATAACATCTTTCTTTTGGAATTATTATAAATATAATATTATTTATTTGGGACCACCTTACTTACCATAATAATGATATTTTGACGTTACTGTGATCATTTATGACAAATATTTGTTTTTTACTATCGACAATATTCCCTAAACTACTTTGATCATTATCACGAAATATTTACTATTTACTTTATGGCATTCTATGGTGTGCATCATTATTCCTTGGCAAACATTGATAACTTATAACAAAAGCTATTACTAATTGCACTTTACATCAAGCTATTTATGACTTTTCAACTAATGAGACAAAAAAATTGAAGAAATTTTTTGGTGATGACAATAACAGTTGTAATACTTTTCATAAGGCATTGCATGCTCCATAAGCTTGGCTAAAACGAAAAGAGGTTAAGTGTGAGAAGAGCAAAGAGATGAAATTCGTTTATTGTTCCTCCCATTATTAATTGAAGATTATTTGGGTTAAAAAGATTTAGCTCCTTATCTGGATAAAGAGCTTTGCCTCTAAGTGTGACAATCGATCACACATTCAGTTCATTGTCCCCCTCACCCACTGCCTTCACTTCGAATGCACATTTCTTAATTTAAATAGTGAAGACAAATTTATGATGGAATATAAATGAAATAATAGATTTCTATTTCTTGGCTCATATTTTTCTACTTATTTGATTAAACAATTAATTAGTGACTATTTATTGTAATTTATATGTATTTTGAATGTTTGATTAGAGATATTTCATTTTTAATATTGCACTAACAAATATTTATGGTGTTTCTTTATTAAATAGATATCTTTTTCTCATGATTATTATGAATATCAGGGAAAGAAAAAATATCATTTGAATAATGATTATTTATGAAGACCATCTTTTAAATACATACAAATAAAATCTTATAAAATTAATAATTTAATTAACTTGTTTATAAAAATCTTCAATTATTTAATAAAAAATATGATTAAATTGTAATTGAATTAATTTCATATAAATAAAAATTAAAAACACAGAATATTTATAAAAAGACATTACATACTGCAAAAACTTTGATAAATTAAACAACAAGAATCTTAATTATTCTTTCCTTAACTAATATAAGATGCTTTTTGCCACGTATAAAGCCTTTGTAAAATTGGTAAAGAATGTATTAGATACGGCAGGAATGTTATAGCCATAAATATTATAATTATTGGATATGTTTAGAATAAATATTATAATTATTGGATATGTTTAGAAAAAATATTATAATTTATATCTAAAGTGGGAACAAATATTCTAAGGTTGACTCGAACCCATTTTTTTTAATAATTAATTTTGGAAATTTGTTTACATCGTCTTTTTTTAAAAAGAAGGTTGTATCAATTAATGATAATTTTTTATTTAAATAATATAATTAATTTATTTAAATATATTAGATCGGTTGTGGTCATGAGTGATGGTGATATGTAGTTTATAAGAGAATTTAGGTCTTTATTTATGTTCTAAACTATTTCGTTTGCTCCAATCAAATATTATCTATTTAAAGTAAAAAGATACAAATAATTTTAACAATGAAATGAGTTGTTTAAAGGCGTTGAGTGTGTTTCAATTTACTTGGATTTCATTCTTATAATGGATTCAAATTATACAAGACATGTGTTGGTTACATCGACTTGATTGCAGTTATATTGTCATTAAGTATTTCCTTATAATAATGCAGTGGTGAGTTGAGTAATACAAAATATAACAGATGGATGACTAATAGCAGTTGTAATTATTTCAAACTATGCGCTAACCATTGCGTTGATATGAATATAAGGCCTTTCAATTCCCATAATCAATTTTTTTATGTAACATAATTAGTTTCTATTTTTCATATAAATAGTTTATTATAATAATTTAGAGGTCTATACAAATCAATTGTGATCATTCAAGTTTGCCCCAGAAATCTATACACTAATTTAAAAATTTAACCACATAAAATTAATATATAATCAATATTATATAACAAATTATTCTTTAAAAATAAATTTAGATAAAAAAATGAGTTTAAATTTGACAGTTGATTCTATATATCATAAAATTAATTCAATATTTTTTTATTTGATTCAGGGAAAAGAGAGGGTTTTGACAAGACCACTCAACCTGATACAACGTCAACCAATAACAACTAAACAACCAAAAGAAGTATCATAATATAACACTCTAAATAAAAGGCCCATAGCCAACAAGAAAGACAATATTCAAAAAAACCATGAGGAATTAACCAAAAGAACGTAAAACCATAATATTCAACCAAACATCTGCTAAAATCCGTCGATAGGGAACCAAAATCCAGTAAGGTGTCCTTAGTGAACCCAACTATTCGAAAAGACACCCAAGAAGAAACAATAGCATACTAGAGAATGGTTGGGGTCAGTCTTCTTTTGCGATGGGAGAGAATACCTTTCATAGTCCATCGGTTCCCTTCTTTCACCAAATCTTCCATCCTAGATCCTTTCCTCTTGACAATTGTGTCCATGGAAGCTTTGAGCTTTGTTTGTAGAGTATGAGAAGGGAAAGCAAAGCAAGCCAATGGGTCAGAAAGGGTAGGTGCCACAGTGGGATCAACTTCACTCCATATGAAGCCCAAATTATTTGAGGGAAGATCTCCAAGCGAAGAAGAGGGAGGTGAAGAGCCCAACAACTGATAGAAGATGTCATGATTACACCACAGAAAGTCCTGATCAAGTGCTCCATCTTTCTTACTCCAAACTAACCGAGAGTGAGGAATACTCAAGATGCCCTTAGAAGAGCACCCAATAGCTTGATGACTGATGAGGTTGTAGTAGAAACATTTAAATAGAAGGCCTTCAAAATTAAGATATTGCATCCATGTACCTTAAGAAGAACAAAGACAAACGAAACGCTGAAGAGGTTTGTAGATATCCATAATCACACAAAATCTCATGAATCTCTTCTCCAATGAATCCTTGTCCATCTTCACAAAGTAACCCACTTGATTAATCAACATCACAATATGCTCTTCTTTCCTCAAAATGGGAGGATGTTGTAGAGATTGATCCAAATGGGGGTCACTGTCACCTTGGCATTGATAGGATCAAATAAAAGGATCCAAGGAGCAAATAAGACCCCAAAATTACCAACAAACCAAGGTCCCAAAGACCAAACGAAGTCACGATCAGAAGAGCAGTTAAAGGCCACTTGGAAGAATATGTGACTAAGCAAGGTGAAGGAAGGAGTTTCCATGGAACCCCAAACATCCTTGGACCAATTCTTTAGGTCAGACAAAGAGAGCAGACATCCCATACATTTACCAAATAATCAATGACTACCCAACTCTAAATCCATATTCAGGATGGCCTAGTTAGAACACACTATTTTAGAAATTTATTAGAGAAGGACATAGGAAGATCTCCTATAAAAAAAGAATGGAAGTGTCTGAAACATGTATTGGAAAATCCTTGGAGCTTGCTTTGATCCTCACAAAAGAAGTTACAATGTCAGGGGCCAATCTGGACTTGCAGAAAGCACTACACTCATGATAAGGCTTCATCACATTCAAGAAATTTGCAAAAGCCATCCTCTATTTAGGATCATGGTCAACCGAAAGGGCATTGAAAGATTTGGTAGGACCAGACCATTTCCTAGGGCTATCTTTTCCTACCATGGACAAAACTTGAGCTCAGGGACCTATTTTTGGCAAAATCCTAAGTAGGGGAATCTGATGCACCAGAGTGACTGTTTACAACCTCCACAAATATCCTTACCCTAGTGTCATCTTTGCTAAAATATTTTAATGTATGGACATGATTTTAAAACCTCTCTACAAACTAGAAATGGAAGAGTCCACCCTTTCGTTGGCATAATCATAGAAGAAGCTAGTCTTTGCCTTCGTCTATAGTTGCACATCATTCACCAGCACTTGCATTTGTGTATATTCTATTGTTGTATGAATATGGACAACCTCCTCAATGCCATCTTCCAAGTCATCCTCCCACTCAAAACAAAAAACAAAAACTATACAACCTGCAAAAATATTCTCCAATGATTATTGAAGCCAAACCTAATGAAATTCTTCAATTTCAATTTTTTTTCCTTCTCATTTATTCAACATTACTATTTATATGTTAAGATAATTTATAATATATATATATATATATATATATATATATATAAATTAAAATATTTAAATTTTATTTTATATTATTACTATGGTATGTCCAAAATTTTATCTTACATCTCATATAGTCTATTTAAAATAAATTTGATTATAAACATTGTAATTAGCTTACTTTTTAAAGTTATCTTGCTTTTTTTCTCACAAGTGTATCCTTTGATTCTAGCCCCACATTTCCCTTTTCAAGCTCACAAGTGTATCGTTTGATTGATTTTCCTTCCCAACCTCAACTTTATTGTGAAAATTGAAATTTGATCCCCCAATAATTTCCCTTTTCAAGCTCACAAGTGTAAGGATAAGAATATTTTGATTATTTTATTTGTTTGTTTGAAATAAGTACGTTGATGTATGTAAATTGTTTGACTTTTTGTCCTCGGAGTGGGAAAGCTTCATTTCTTTTAAATGTAAAGATGTTAATTACATTTTCTTATAGGGGTCGAGGGTCCCTCCTTTTATTGAAATTAACATTTTGAAACATTATATAGGATATAAAACGATCCAAGCATCACGACCATGCAAGACCCTCTCAAACCAACAAACGAGAGAAAAATAACACCCCAAAAAATGTCTGTCTCAAATTAACAAACAACTAAACCACAGAGGGAATTACACCCATTGAGCTAACGAAAAAGCAACATAAAACACTTAACTAACCGGGAAAATATTGTTATTGACATTATCAATCTTAAGACCCAACAAGAGATGAGAACAACACCACTTAAAAGATCATGTAAGAAGGTGTTAGATCATTGTCTCCATCTTAGAACTCAGGTCCATGAATTTGATCACAATCAAAGTTACCTTGTGTTTAGAAGAAAAGAGAGAACAAACTGTCCTATCGACAACACCCACATCAACCATAAGGACTCCCTTATTGTAACTTGTTAGTTTCACCAATTTCTTTACAACCTTAACTGCCATTATCACTACTTATGTTTCCATCAAATGTTGAGTGGGGAGAATAGGTTTTATCGGGGTTGCCAAATCCACTTGGGCAAGAGATTCCACATCCCCATCCAACCCTTTTCTAGCTTTGAACAAGACCTACAAATTAACCTTTGACTCCTCCAATTCAAGGAAGCTAGACTCCAATTATCTAAATGATGCCATTGAAACCAAACCCCTACACTCTCGACTAGTAATGGGAAGATCATCAGGGCTAACCACATCAGAGACCTTGAATACTCTACCTAGTCCTCCATGATGCTTTCTCTTGATGAAAATCTATGCCACTAACAACACTTCAACTATATTTGGATGGAGAGCCATCAAATTGGTGACAAACATTGATGCCACATCTGAATTCACCCGTACCCTCATCTCGCTTTATGTGACATTCTTCGGAGTAAAGTTAAACTAGTCATTTTTAAAAATAATAGATTAACTTTTTAACCGAAGGTTATATCACGTAATCTAAACCATACATACATATTGAATTCTATTGAGCATTGGAGGAACAACTCATAGTGATCGTTTTAGTTTACAAATCTACTTCATAAACAATATACCATAATTAATTGCATGCACTTAACATCAAGGATAAATAACTTGCATAAATAAAAAATGTACTACAATTTGTTTTGCATGCTTATTACAGAAAATGAATTACTCACATGCCATATATTTAACAAAAACTAAATGTAATTCACATCATAATGTCAACATCTCAAACATAAATAGTTAAGATAAAGACTTATTTAAACAATATATTCTATCAATTACAATCATTTACTATCACAATGACTGTGACATTTAGCTATACATTGCAATATCAGATTACAATCCTTTCTGCTTTACTTGAATACTCAATTATCATTTCAAATTTACAATGATATAAATCATACATATAGGATCTAAATTTGATTGCAACCACTAAACAACTAGGACTAAATTCTAATTCAAACATCCTTATAAATTATAACTTTGATAAACATACACTAATAATTTACATTATTAAATACAATAATCAATTTTTTCATCTTATATTCACCAACTAAGTAAGTAGAGGCTTTATCATAAACCGACAATAGACCATGTCGATGCAGAGAGGGAGAGTATCATAGAGGGCTATTCCTCCTACCATAACACCTTTAGAATCCCCCACACACCTCTCATCCACTGACAGTGGCCCTATCCTTCATGATTAGGATAGATAAGGGTCCAAAAAATGAGGAAGAGATCATTGTGTAACTTGCCAACACTGCCACTACTCCATGTAGCTTCTTGCAAGTGTGACTGTGAACGGAGATTGGAATTAAAACATCCCAATGTACACTACCTGTATACACTACTTATGGCTATAAATTTTAGATTTGCCAAGTACCCCTTGTTGAATCTTAACTCATTTGATAACTAAGTTATTATGTGGATCTAACTAGGATACCCTCCTATCTCACATACCACACATCTCACATCCACTAGTCTTATCCCAAGGTCTCCTTGACTTAGACATCTCATAGGTACTGGGTCTAGAAAAGCCCTATTACTAGTTGTTTGTTTTCTTAAGAATTTGTTTATGAGACTATGGTTTACATGGGTGTCCCATGTCACCCATGTAAACATTGTCTTATCCGTACATTAACGAATGATTGGTTTACTAAAATAGAAAGTCTATTATAAACCTACTTTGTTACCCTTGATTTCTATGTTTTGTTGTTCAGTAGGGCCATTCTCGTCTCAAACCAAAGATTTTATCTTGCCTGCTATTTTTTCATTGATGAAACTTATTGACGATTAAGCTAAGTGTAAACATAACATAGACTAGATAATGATTATTCATCCCTATCCATTTATACACGATGTAACCAATGTTGTTTATCTAATTCCATTTAAAATATCAATATCAGGTTGTTATAAATGATAGGTAATATATCTAAAGATCTCATTCTTATAATCATATTGTTTTCAAGGATTTTCATAAATAATGATAAACTATTAATGGCAAACCAAAAGATCCACTTAAAGAATTTAAAGTGCAAATAATTGTTCGTTATTAACTAGCTCATCAAGATACATCATTTGCGATGTTTGTAAAGGTTATGATTTATAGTTTTTCTTTAAAAATTGATCGGAGCTAACCCCATCTCCTATGTGGGACTATTACACCTATATTTTTGCATTTATTATAAATAGTAAAGGAGTTATTATCGAGAGTAAATTAACTATTTTCCCAGATTAATAAGTTGATCATCTTGCTAAGAGGTTGAATATCACTTGGTTTCATATGACATTTAATTTCATGGGCGTTTATTAAAATCTTTCATTCATTCAATTTTGATCTGATAATCTAATAACTCAAATGGTTTACTTAACTTGATAAGAGATGTATTCATGATACTAATGCCTATGTTTGTAAACTATACAATTTTAGAGTCATACTTATTAATATTACTCAGAGTCGAATATTATTATATATCATGAATATTAATCTAATATTATTTATTTCTATTCCCTAGTATAAAAATCTCTTTCTTATTTAAACACCATTTTTTATAATTTTAATCACAACTATCACAAAATGACCATTTATAAATCAAGTATTAATTTCAATTATTTGCCTGACTTGATGGGGTGATCGGGTATGAAGGAAAAGCCCATAAGAGATGACACAATAGCAGATAAAAGGAGGTTAAGAATATATTTTTCATGAAGTCTAAAAGTCCTCAATTCATTTACATTTATAAGGGAAAATTCCTTATCAAAATGCCATCCTTACTTATTAACAAAAATTCCCTTAGAGTATCATTCACTTACTATATTTCATATTACAATCAAAATGCATCATAAAAGTCTTAGGTTTTTATTTTACTTACTTTGGAATTTCCTTAAATCAAAATGCCATGGTTAAAGGAGTAAGCTTAGATGCCATTTAAAAATTTTAATACCAAAAGAGCACTTGGAAAAATGAGGTGCCATATCATAAGGTAATGCATTTGAAAAATAAGAAGCCCCCTATACTAATGCTGGAACATGACGCCAAAGTGCAACAGTAAATAAATTTTAAAAAAAAGATAATTTATAATATTATTAAATACAAGAAAAGAGGTGCTACAACTGGTTAAAGAATAGGGAAATTCCATTTAATAGCTACATCTGGTACGTAGAAAGCTACAAGTGTTTAAACCCTTCCTTCTGTTCAATTTTAGTATAATTGACCAGATTAAAAAGATGAAAAATGGAGTGCCATACTTCAACAACAATAAAAGAATAGGTCTTCATTTTATTTATTTTTCAAAAGCTTGTTAAGGATTGTTAAATGGGATGCCATATTGTTGGTTTTTATTTCTGAGTTTTTATGTGCATTAAAACTAGTTTTGCATATATCTAGAAGCTAATTTTATTTATCTCAAGGGCTATATATCTGAGAGAATAACTAAGGAATAGGGCACTATAGATATCTACTCCAATTTCTTCCTTTACTAGTTGATTAATAGTTGTTCATCACTAAGTGTGAATTATTTATTTTTATTTATCCATATTTATTATTTATTTATTTTTATTGCCAATGTTTGATTTTCATATAGCTGAATCCTGATAACTATTCATATATATATTTTTTTCTTTTGCCAGGGATAAAACTCGCGTATGTACATATTTGTGTCAATGAAAAGATACCTGGTAAAGACAACCTACAGTTGGGCCATTATTGAGTTTTCAAGGACACATCAGTTCATATCCAAGTGCTACTCTTATGCAAATGATATTCATTCTAATAAAATGAAAAGGCCTTTTTATCCAAGGCAGCTAATTAACTTACTGAAAATGTTTGTTAAGAGTTTGGTATTACGCTATTTCCTTTACTAGACACATAACCTAAAATGGTTAAACAAGTTTGTATTGATATCAAGGTAACACTAACACGAAGTTATGTTTTATTTATTCATTTATTAGCCATCTCTGCACTTAACTCCATTGAGTAGAAATATATTTAGGATTTAAGACATAAATGTCATCTGCCAGTTTCAAACCTTAGCCTAAGACATCTTTCTATTACAAGGTTTTCCTTAACAGGTAAAATCAATTATAATATTGGTATGTTTTATTTATGAACCTAATACTCTTGGCTTCATTCATTACTGCAAGTAAGGAAGCTAGTTATTTTTACGTCCTATTAATCTTGTGACAAGAAGAGTATAGACATTACTCAAGGAGTACACCATAAATGTGTTAATGTATTGGTTCAATCAATAACCAATAGATCAAATCTCTGAAATAAATAGATGAATACAACATCACTTATACATATTAGAAATATTTGGTTATGATGCTATCCTATGCAAGTTTTCTCTTGCCTGAAAGTAATACTCTTTTCCATTGAATAAAATCCTCCGCCCAAAAACAATATCCTTCCTCCTCCGTTAACCCAACTTCCTCCCCTTTGGCATGTCCCCCAAGCTTCTCTCCTACTAAAATCCTCTGATCCAAAACAATCCTCACCCCTATTTCATTCAAAAGCTCTAATACATGTATTCAACATTAAATTATTTTCACCCACTTCACTACTTACTTCTATTTTACTATTCCCCCATATGGCACAATGGGTGTGAATGATTGCAGAAGGATACAAATATTAATTTTAGTTAGTGTTGGAATTTAATACCAACTTTCTTTTTATCCCCCAAGGGTGGCGTATTTACTAAAGATTACAGGCCTGATTTGAAAGAAAAATAAATGTATAAAAGTTCTTTTTGATAACATTTCTTTTTCTACCATGTGGTAAAATATTTTCAACCAAAATCAGTTAATGCCTCCTAATTGGTCATGCACACACTATTAGTGTAGGTTTTTATTTTTCCCTATTTTTAATTAGGAAAATTGTATTTCTTGTGCTTACATGGAGTTTTCCTACATTTGTGGGATAGGCTAGCTTATGTGGAGATGTGTGTCATAGATGTGTCATAGGTGTCATAAGTAACTCCCTTGCTGGGAGTTACTTCTCTATTCTTAGCACCTTGTCACCACCTTTCATGGAGGAGTTACAGTCTATTCTTGGGGTGGCTTGGCCACCTTTTGTGGAGGAGTTACGTGCTCTCCTATATGTATTCTTCACTTTGGCCATCTCATGTTAATCAGATTTTGGTTTTCTCCATTTTGTCTTGTGCAATTTATCTTCTTGTATAATTTCAAATTGCTTTAGCATCTATGTGGTGTTTACTTGCTTCATCTCGTGTGATCACGTATCCATTGCATTCACATTATCTAGATTCTAGCAACAACTCCGATATGGTATCAGAGCCACTCCGGTAATTGTGTGTCTGGTTATGCTATTAGTTTATTCTGAAATTCTTACTTTGCTTTCTTAGTAGTTTTTTTTGTTTAACTCCGTTGCATTTGAGAGTTTTGGTAGAGTTTCTTGAAAACTCATGCAAATCCATACAGAAACTTGTTAAAAAAAATTATCTGAGTTAAATTTTGCCAAGACATCTTGTATAGATTTGTTGTGGCTTCAACAAGGCAGTGGAATTTCTTTTTTTTCTAGTCATTCTGCAGGAAAAAAAAATCTCTGCAAATATGGTTTTTGTTTCTTGGATGCTAGAAGGGCAGTTTTCAGATCAACAGCTCAGTACTCTTCTGGTATTTTTGGATCTCACGCAAAGCAACAGTGCCAACCCTGAATTGATGAGGCTTCTTCACACCACCGGCTGCAGGGATGACTTGTGCTTTGCCTTGTATATGCCATCTCTCCTTCTTAGGAGTGCACGCCTTAATTCTAGTGAGAAAATTTTGGGCTTATTCTGCACGCCATACTTGCTGTGCGTTGAAATTAAAACTATCTTCTCTTCTCTGCCGATGTACATTGAATTCTATAGATTCAATAACTTTTCTTTGCCTTGCGAATCAGAACTGCACCCTTTTTTTGGTGAGAGAATTCTGCCAGCAGTTTTTTTTTGAAAATGGTGTTTTTTTCTTGTTTGGCGTCCCATGTGGACCCTTAGATACTTGGCCATTCTATTAATTCTGTCTTCAAATTTAATTTTTTATTTAAAATTGACTTGTCAAAAAAAAATCAGTCAATTTAACTGAATATTAAGTTTTTTAGACAATTTGATAATTTGGGGGTTTAGATTTAAACTTGTATCTTTCCCTGTCGAAGACGAAGGGTGAGGCCCGGGTTGGCAGGAGGCCAATTCCCCCTCACACAAACCTCCTTTGGATTCCTTGCTTCGTTCCGAATCCAACGAGTGGTTATAAGGACACTTTTTCTCTCAAAACATACATTTTTTTAATGTTTTAGTGCTTTTTTTGCAAAACAACTAGTTTACAGAAAAATTGAATCTTTAATATCTTGCAAACGATAGCTTGGATTTGGGTGCCATTTTTTCAAAAAGTGTTTATATTTCAATTCTCCATAGTGTAGGCTTGTTATTTGTTAAAAATGCACTAGTTTATAAAGTGCCTAAAATTTGGGTCTCCTAGGATGTATTTTCGGCTGAGTTCGACGTCCTGTTTGCTTAAAGTCTTGCAATGATTGCTCTAAGATGCATTCTCAACTGAGCCTGACGTATTTTGAGCATGCACTTGCATATTTAGGGGGGGCTCAACATTTTGGGGGGGGTGTGATTGCTTTTCACAACTTGTAAATCTTTGCTTTCATTCTCCTTTCTGCATAATTTTACAACTTGCAATCAACACAACTTCACCTAAATTCAATTTAAAATAGATTATTTTTAACTTAAACCCCTAACACCCTTCAAATATCATGAATGTAAGGTTAAAATGTCAATCATTATTAGAAGCAAAGGGTTGTATAGGATCACCATGGGTACTAAAGTAGAACCCAACACTAATGCTGAAAAGGTCAAGTGGTACAACCATAGTGATGAAGCCTATGTATTACTGAACTTGTCCATGTCTCTAGAACTTCTCTTCAATTTAGAAACCTCCAAGAATCTCAAAAACATATGTGACACCTTAAAACTCTTATTTGGGAAGCTTGATGAGATGAGAGGTCATGAGCTCGAAAACAAACTCATAAGTCTAAGTCCTAGCAACTTTGACACCATACAAGACTTCTTCACTAAGTTTAAGGCCCTTAGATTGCAATTGAAAGAATGTGGGATAGAGAAGAAAGATGATCAACTCATCCTTTCTATTCTCACAAAGTTAGGTCCAAGCTATTCAGTCTTTGTCTCCACTTTTCATGCCACAAAAAGTGCCCTTGGCACTACATGGAAAATGCCTTTTTTGGATTCATTCATTGCCGACTTGACTAGGGAGCAAGATAAGCTAATTCAAATGGGCACAATGAAGTCTACTCAACCCCAAGCTTTGATAGCTGGAAGTGGTAAGGATAAGACTTCAACAAAGGAGAAGAAGAAAAAGAACAAAGACTAGGAGAAGAAGAAAGAAAACAACAATCCAGCCAGAAAACACACTGAGTCTTCCTCTGCCAATGCTAAACCTAAGAAGGAGAAGGTTAAGTGTGCCTATTGTAAGAAGACAGGACATGATTAACACAAATGCATGAAGAAATAAATAGATCGCCTAACTCATCTTCTAGAGAAGAATAATATAGGTGTTCCTGAATCCATTAAGCAGAATTCATCTACCCAAGATTCTACCAAGGCAAAAGGCAAGGGTAAGGAGAAAGAAAAGGGCGAGGCCCTTGTAACAACTACAACTTCTACAACATCACGGGTCATTGATTCGGGTGCTTCTCACCACATGGGCTCTTCATTAGTTGAGTTTTCATTTTTAGAGCCTTGTAGCATGACTTCAATTAGTTTGGGTGATGACACATCAATTTTTGTTGTAGGGAGAGGGTTAGTTGAAATGGAAGGAGGAACATTCAATAATGTTCTAAGTGTTCCTTTTCTTTCAACCAATCTCCTATCAATGTACCAAATCACTCACATTGGTCGAGGCATGAGAGTTGAGTTTTCACCAGATTCAGTGGCTATCAGGGAATTACATAGTGATACTATAGTGGCAGTGGATAGGGTAGATCACCAAGCAAGGTTATACACCTTCTCACATTTTGCACATAATTCTTCTCTAACAGCATTGCTAACTCATTTAGATGGAGTTAGCAAATTGTGGCATGAGCGGTTTGGCCACCTTAACTACCACTACTTTGAGAAACTTTGCAAACATGACATGGTCATTGGCTTGCCTCATGTCCAATTCTCAAAAGGACTTTGCCAGGGGTGTTCCCTTGGGAAGCATCCTGAAGCAAAATTTGACAAAGGCAAAGCTTGGAGGGCTTCACAACCTTTAGAGTTAGTCCACAATGATGTATCAGGACCCTTTCCCAAACCATCTTTCACAAGAGCCAAGTACATCCTCACTTTCATTGATGATTTCTCTAGGTACACTTGGATATATTTTCTTAAACAAAAGTCTGAAGCGTTTGAAAATTTGCTAGACTTCAAGGCTCTTGTTGAGAAACAAAGTGAGAAATCCATCAAGGTTCTTCGAATTGATAATAGAGGGGAGTATGTCAGCAACAGGTTTGAGCAGTTTTGCACCACAGAGGGGATTGATTTGTAGCACACAGTCACTTACAGTCCTTCACAGAATGGGGTTACAGAATGCAAAAATAGGTTCTTGAAAGAGATGGGTAGATGTATGGTTCACTCCAAATCCTTAGCACCACAGTACTGGGCCAAAGCCATCAATTGTGCTTGCTACATTCAAAATAGGGTTCCTCACAAAGCTTTGAAAGGGATAATACCCTTTGAAGCTTGGCATAAAAGGAAACCTGATGTTGAGCACCTTAGGGTTTTCAAATCCCTAGCCATGCCCCGCATACCAAAGAAGAAATGCAAAGCTATGGAATGTCAATCCAAGCCTTGCATCTTTGTAGGATATCCAGATGGTATTAAGGGGTATCGTCTTCTAGATCCAGTCACTCATGAATTGTTCATTGAGAGAAGTGTCCATTTTCAGAAGAGTCCTAGAGACTCAACACTTGACACTTCTTCTCCCTCATCGGATCTACTTCTTCATGATGATTCCTCATCAGATTCAGATCAACCACAGTAGGTTCTCGAGCCAGAGACATCTTCTTCTTCTTCAAGTTTAGACATCGATGACAGTGATGTAGAGTCATCCACCTCTAGTCAGTTAGAGGATGAGGAGTTAGCGCCTGACTCGCCCACTTTTGGGCCACTTTGGGCTAGACAGACACTTGAGAGTGTTGGCACTTGGGCAGGAGATCCCATAGATGACAGACGTACTAGGGGGAATTTTTAGAGAGATCCACATGCCTTCTTTGCTTCAGTTTTGGATCCAAAAACTTTTTGAGAGGCATCAGGGGTACTTGAGTGGGATAGTGTTATAGAGGAGGAATATTCTTCCTTAATCAAAAATCACACTTGGGATTTGACTTCACTTCCTAAGGGAAGAAAGATGGTTCAATGTAGGTGGATATATCAGACCAAGTTTGCAGCAGATGGGTCAATTGATAAGTACAAGGTGCGACTGGTCGCCAAGGGTTTCTCACAGGTGGCAGACATTGACTACTCAGAGACCTTTGCACCCATTGCAAAGATGACTTTTATTTGACTCACCTTGTCTATTGCCACAACACATGGTTGGGTTGTGCACCAGATGGATGTGAAGAGTGCCTTTCTTCATAGAGACTTAGAGGAGAAAATCTACATGGAATAGCCACCAAGATTTGTTCAGGATTCTTCCTTAGTATGCAGACTTAAGAAATCTATCTATGGCCTCAAACAGGTCCCTCGAGCATGATACACCAAGATGGATTCCTTCCTTCTCACAGTGGGTTTCATTAGGTGCCATTCTGACCCCAATGTCTACTTCTTACGGCAAGATGATTTGCTCCTGATTTTGGTTTTATATGTTGATGAGATTTTGATCACCGGGAGTTCTTCATCAGCTATTACAGTGGTGAAGGCATCTCTCTAAAATAGATTTGACATGACAGACTTGGGTTTGTTGTACTACTTCCTTGGCATCGAGATCTCAAAGTTAGATTCAGGGATTTTTCTTGCACAGCCAAAGTATGCTCTTGACTTATTAGCTTGGTTTCACATGGCTGATTGCAAGCTATCTCTAACTCCCTTTCTATCAGGAGTCAAGCTTGAGGCTGACTGTTCTTCACCATTGGTCGATGCCACTCGGTATCGACAACTTGTTGGTAGTCTCATCTACTTGACTCACACCAGGCCTGACATATCATATACAGTGGGACTTGTCTACAAATTTATGCAGGAACCTCATGAGCTGCATTGGAAAGCAGCTAAGAGGATCTTGCATTATAAACAGGGTTCACAGAGATACGAGATTCATTACATATTTGGCAAAGAGATTGACTTGGTTGGATATATAGATTTAAACTACGTTGGTGATTCACAAACTTGCAAGTCCACTTTTGGTTACAGTTTCTCTTTAAGTTCTAGTCTTATCAGTTGGTCTAGTAAGATGTAGAATGTTATTGCTATATCATCCACAGAGGCAGAGTATAGGGGAGCTATTAATGCAGCTACTGAGGCTATTTAGCTTTAGGGGATACTTTATGAGTTTAGCATTCCTATCAAGTAGCCCACCATTATTTATTATGACAACTAGAGTACCATTCAGATTTACAGGAATCCAGTTCAGCACCAGCGGATCAAGCACATAAAGATTCACATGCATTTTATTGGAGAGCTTATTCATAGTCAGGTCATTGACTTGATATTTTGCTAGTCTTCAGAGTATGTTGCAGACATTTTCACTAAACCTTTCACTGAGAGCAAGTTCATTCATCTACAAGCTCTTCTTTGGGTGCAGCCCACATCTATAGCAACATCATCTTTGGGGGGGCCCACTAGCCTCTTCTTTCTTTTATGTCTCTCTTTTGGGGGGGAGTTTTTTCCTACGGGTTTTCTCCTTTTCTCTATCTCATGAGAGATTGCATTTGTACATGGGTACCTCATTAGGCATAGTTGCCGGGACCCATTTTATATTTTCACACTGCCCACCTAAGCTGCACTTATGGGGGGTATTAGTGTAAGTTTTTATTTTTCCCTATTTTTTAATTAGGGAAATTGTATTTCTTGTGCTTACATGGAGTTTTTTTACATTTGTGGGATAGGCTAGCTTATGTGGAGATGTGTGTCATAGATGTGTCATAAGTGTCATAAGTAACTCCCTTGTTAGGAGTTACTTCTCTATTCTTAGCACCTTATCACCACCTTTCATGGAGGAGTTACAGTCTATTCTTGAGGTGCCTTGGCCACCTTTTGTGGAGGAGTTACTTATGTGCTCTCCTATATGTATTCTTCACTTTGGTTATCTCATGTTAATCAGATTTTGGTTTTCTCCATTTTGTCTTGTGCAATTTATCTTCTTGTATAATTTCAAATTGCTTTAGCATCTATGTGGTGTGCACTTGGTTCATCTCGTGTGATCAGGTCTCCATTGCATTCACATTATCTAGATTATGGCAACAACTCTGATACACACAAGGCTAATTTGGAGTCCTTTCAAACCTAAAAGAGCTATTAGATAAATTATTATTATTGTTGTTGTTGTTATTATTATTGTTATTGTTATTATTATTATTATCAAATAATTATTTATGGACTCAAGATAGGGTAAACACCTCACTAATAATGCAACCATAAAATAGTCCTTCAATTATTGCAGAAAGGGCAATCATATTCAATTTAGCATATTAATGTTCATGCATACACTCATCCTGACTTGGTTGATTAAAGAAAACTAGTGTATTGAAAGAGGGTTGATTAAAAGGTAATAACTACAACTAACCCATCCATGGAATTCATATGGCATACTCGATTCACTTAATCAACACATCCTCTTTCTTGTTTCCAGACACCTTATCTATTCCAAATCTCCTCGATGATACCCTCCCTCTCTATAAGGCCAGAGTAACCTGTGATGCAAATGCACACTAAGACAAGACCCATTAATAGTTTTGATACACATCCTCTTTCTTGTTTTTTGATTGTTAGGTTGTGGAGCTAAAACCTTCACAGGTATGCAAACATGGAGGAGGAGCTGGGTGTCACAGTAATCGGCGTCGATCAGGCCAACTGACGATGATCAGAGGTGGATAGGAAGCTACCGACATTAGTCATCTCCAGACAGACAACGACCGACGTCGATCACCTGTGCAGTTCTAGAACTGTCGGTTACATGAACAGTTAGTTTAACGAACCAGTTGTTTGCATGTAAAGATTAATTTTAGTCTTGGAGCTATATTTCTAATTATTGTAATTAGAAGTCTAATTATTGTTTACATGGGATCTATTTAAGAGACCCATGGGATGTATTGTAAAGTGTGCTAGATAGAGAGAGCAAGGTTAGCTCCTTCAGAGGGAAGATAGCAAGGTTAGCTCCTCATAGTGCCACAATGCCAAGTGTGTATGATCAGGTAGAACTGTGGGAGAGCAAGATCTGGTAGAAGATCCATAGGGGTGCTAGTGTGTAAGATCTAGGTCAGTAGGTGTGCAAGGCCAAGTTGATCTGTGATGTAGCAAGATCAGGTTAGATCTACATGGTAAGTAAGGTTGGTTGATCTATAGGTGTGTGTGTGTGCGAGATCTAGGTTTATAAGTGTGCAAAACCAGGTTGATCAGTAGGTGTGCAAGATCAGGGAGATTAGCAACACAATAGGTAGCAAGATCAAGTGAGATCTACTTGGAGTACGTGGTGTACTCGGACTTGGAGTATGTTGGGTACTTGGTGGACTGGCAGTATTGTTACTGATTGGTGGACTGATAGTATTTTTACTGACTGGTGGAGGTGAACAACAACTCTATGTTTGAGTTGTTTGTTGTGACCGTAGTTGAGAGAGAGAACTCTTGAGGGAGATTATTGTATGCCCTAGAGGTGTGAGAGCCCTAGAGGTGTGGGAAGAAGAGTGTGACTTCTTTATTGTAATTTCTTCTGGAAGAGTATTAATACAATTGGGTATTGTCTCTCATATTTTGCGCTATTTTTGATTTCTAGTTACTTATTACTTTTCGTTAAATTCTGTGTTTAGTTGCTTATACAAGGTAATCAATCGTGCTCCTAATCCTGACAAAGTGGTATCAGAGCTGTTTGTTGTTCTAGATTCTTGACAAATTGGTATCAGAGCCAGGTTGCAGGTTCATCAGAGCCTGGTTCAGAGCAGGTTTGTATTTGATTACAGGTCACTCTCAGGGGTTTCTGATTGAGTGAGAGTATAGCAATGGTAGAAGAAAGTAAGCTAAGAATGGAGGAATTCAAAAGCAAGAATGATCAATTATGGAATTATAGAAAGAAAGAGAAGGTAAAGAAAGATTGTTGGTTGGTTGAAGATCAACAAATGAAGAAGCAGATGTTGCAAGGATTGTTGCACTTGATGCTCTTGTATGTTCCTTGGATAAAGTAGAATATTGGTTTATAGATTATGTTACCTCTTTCCATGCAGCCCCAAATAGAGTATTTGTCCATGTTAAGGTGCATGGAGACTTTGGAAATATTTATTTAGGGGTTGGTAAGCCTTGTCAAAGTATTGGCAAAGGGGAAGTGCGGCTGAAATTGCAGACGACCAACACATGGGTGTTAAAGGATGTCATGCAGGTCCCAGTTTTGAAGAGGAGGCTAATTTCTTCAAGAAATTTGGGTGATGAGGGATGCATAGTAACTCTCACAGTGGATGCACTTGAATTAGCATGTGGTAAGAAAGTAGGTATTCTTTATCTACTTGTATTACTGATTCTCCTTCTGTTGCAAAGATGTGGCTCTTTAGGCTTGGTCACATGAGTGAGAAGGGAATGCATGTTCTTAAGAGGAAGTCAGATGTATTTGACAAACTTAAGAACTGGAAAGCCTTAGTTTTCTTGGAGGAGATGATGGACAAAGAGCAGCTGAGTGGGATAAATAACTCTGAGCAGGGCAGTTTGGACAGGGTTTTGATCTAAGGTGAGCTCGTAGGTAAAAAGTTATCACTCACAAGAAAACATAGTTACCGACATCGGTCAGGTGGAATCGACATCGAATAGGTAGGCACCGACATCGGTCATGTGTAGACTAAAGTGTAGGGGGAATCCAAGAACAAACACACCTATTTTGATTCCTCTTGTTAGGATCTTGCTCCTCAAAAAGAGCACAATATGATTACCAAATATAAGCAATTAAATATGCAGAAATAACTAGAAACACAAGTAACTAAAATTCACTAATACCACAGAATATGAGAGACAATACACTAGCTTGTATTAACACTTTATAGAAAAGAATACTACAAAGAGCCACCACACTCTTCCACCTTACAGAGGTTTCCCACACCTCAAGTGTACAGTAATTCTTCTTCACAACACTCTCCTAAAAAAAAACTATCCCAACAACCAACTCACACACAGAATTGGTGTTCACCTCTCCAACCAGTCAGTAATAACCCTACCGGTACACCAAGCACTCTATAGCACTTCAAGTTGATCTCCCATGAACCTGTAACCTGCAATTCAACAGACCAAACTTACATGTAGATCCCCTATGAGCTTGCAACAACCTGCAACTCAATGATCTTACAATGGAAGGAACTAACTTGCCTTCCTTTCTATTCATACTTTACAATACATGCCAATGGGTCTATAAATAGATCCCTAACTTAAACAATAACTTAGACTCTTAATTTAGACAATTATCCTCACAGCTCAAGACTCTAACTGGTCTTTACATGCAAACTCTTCGTTCACTTAACTAACTGTCTGTGCAATGAATAGTTCTGGAACACACAGGCGATCGACGTCGGTCCCTACTTGCCTGGTTCTGCTGACGTCGGCCGACTCACTGCCATCACCGGTGGCCTTCTGCACTGGTCACGACCGACGTCGATCCTGATGTCGATGCCAGTGCTCCTAGATCTCAACAACCTTCTGTCCATACTATTTGCAAAGAGTTGAAGCTTTTAGCTCCACAACCTAACAATCTCCCACTTGGAGATAAACAGTTGCAACCTGTACATGTACCTATACTCCATCTAGTTTGTTCCCTTGGCTTTGTATCCCTCCTCAAGATCACTCTTGAAGACCAACCACCACAAATCTTGTAGTGCAAAACCTGTCATCCAAATTACCTGCCACATCTGCATCTACAAGCCATGTAGAAAAAAGAACTTGACCCTGCATAACATGTGCACTTGCTGTTGGTCCCACTGAACTACCCTTCAGTATTACTTTCCCAGATTGAATCCAAACTTGTGACAACTCCCACTACTTGGGAAAATTCAGGTTTAGTACATACCATGCACTTAACCTCATTATGTGAATCAAGACACCTGTTCTGTGAACTGTCCAACCATCGGCGTGCTAACCGGTCTCACACAATCATCCTGAAACAAAGTCAATAAGACCTTCCATGTCTCCAGAACACACTCATGCCAAAGAATCTTATTGCTCCCAGATTCTCCACGACACACCCCTGAACTAGCTTTACCTTTAGTTCAGCAATACCTGTATATGTAACCCTGCAACAAGCACATCATACAGAAATAGGATAATGTAGCTAATATTATCCAACCTGGTAAAAAGAAACACAATGATCAAACCTCCATTGCCCTGCAGCTAATACAAGACCATATACCCTGATCTTCCATCTCACATATCCATTTTCACTCTTCTTCATCCTGAACATCCATTCGTCTCTCAGTGCTTTCTTCCAGCTAGCAACTCTACCCAAAACACCTGTTTGGTTCTCCTCCAAGGAATCACATCTTCATCCATGCCAAGCTCCCACTGTTTCCTGGATCTACCTGTTCTGCTTCTTTAACAACTTCCTGGTTCTATACCATAAGTGAGCAACAAGTAGTGTAAAGAAGGGAAATGATGAATTTAAGAACTTACTTACGCCTTCAATCTTCCATATGGGCGTTTGAGACTCCATGATAGCTAGTTGTCCACCCAAAATTTGTCTCAGTGACTGATGCCGGTCACATCTTAGTCTACATCCGACCGATGTCGGTTCCCTGCGACTGTCACCTTGTCGATGTCGGTTTCCCCTGGCCGACGCCGATCGTTATCTGCCCCGAGTCACCGACGTTAGGCTGCACATAGCCGACGTCGGTCCCTGTCTGGACGTCGACACCGGGTTTCCTACCGACATCGGCCTATGTGTTTTTCTAGTGAGACCTGACTTTTTTCTGCGAGCTATTTTTGGATCAAATCCTTCTCCAAAACACCCTTGCTCTGCTCAGAATTCTTCTGCATCTTGTGCTAAACTCTGTCCGTCACCATCTCCTTGAAAACCAAGGCTTTCCTGTTCTTGTCACTAACATCGAATTCCTCAAGAAACTTCACCTTCTTCTTCTGCATACAGAAACCATGATCCATGCCTTCCAAATCCGAAAGCATACCCTTTGACTCAAGAACAAGCATCTCCTTCTTATCTATGTGACCAAGCCTATTAAGCCACATCTCTGAATCTACAGCTGAAGTAGATAACCCAGAAAGAGAATCAGTAATACAAGTAGATAGATAAAGCGTACCTACTTTCTTACCTCTAGCTACAACAAGTGTACCCTTGGTAACCTTCCAAGAGTCCGCTGTGAGAGTTATTGTGCAACCCTCATCACCCAAACTTCTAACAAAAATCAAATTTTGCTCCAGAACTGGGACATGCATGACCTCCTTTAACACCCATGTGTTACCTGTCTGCAGTTTCAACTTCACTTTCCCTTTACCAATAATCTGACAAGGTTTACCATCCCCTACACAAATTTCTCCAAAGTCTCCCTGGACATACTCATGAAAAAATTTCCTATGTGGGGATGCATGAAAAGAGGCACCAGAATCTAAAACCTAAGATTCTACTTTATCCAAAGAACATACCAGAGCATCCTATGCAATGTAATCCGCAACATCTGCTTCTTCTCCATGTCCTTCATGCTGATCTTCACCCGATCTGCAATCTCTCTTTAAGTGCCCTTGCTTTCCACATTTCCAGCAGGTTATTCTGCCATACCTGGACTTGGATCTTCTGCCTATCTTCGACCTTGATCTCCCACGCTCTATCTTCTCTCTTTGCCTTCCTCTGCCTTCAACACTCAAAGCATCTCCTGATGATTCACCTGTGCTTTTCCTGCATATCTCTTCATTCAAGATCACACTCACAACATCATCCACTTTTAATACTTTTGAAGCAGACACAGTGTTAGAAACTGCCATTACCAAACCTTCCCAACTTTCAGGTAATGAACACAAGATTAAGAGAGCTCTAATTTCATCATCAAATACAATATTGACTGAACTTAACTGGTTTACCAAACCATGGAAATCACTAAGATGGCTATGAACAGATCCACCTTCTGACATTTGCAAATTAAATAAACGCTTCATAAGAAATACCTTATTAGAAGCTGAAGGTTTTTCATATAAATTTGCCAAAGATTCCATCAACTCCACCGTTGTCTTACACTATGATAAGCTGAAAATCACAGATGATGCAAGAATCAATCTAATAGATCCCAGAGCCTTCCGATCAAGAACCTCCCATTCTTCATCCTTCATATTCTGGGGTTTGCAACCAACCCCACCCAACGGTAAGTATAAATCTTTCTGATACAGATAGTCCTCAATCTGCATCCTCCATAATTGGTAGTTCTTGCCATTAAACTTTTCCATTCGTAGCTTACTGTCTTCTGCCATTGCTCAACTCCCACTCAAATATAAACCCTGTGAGTAACCTGTAATCAAAACACACTACCCAGATCTAAACCAATCTGTTAGTATCCCAACCAAAAGCTCTGATACCAATTGTAGGGGGAATCCAAGATCAAACACACCTGTTCTGATTACTCTTGTTAGGATCTTGCTCCTCAAAAAGAGCACAGTATGATTACCAAATATAAGCAATTAAATATGCGAAAATAACCAGAAACACAAGTAACTAAAATTCACCAATAACACAGAATATGAGAGACAATACACTAGCTTGTATTAACACTTTACAGAAAAGAATACTACAAAGAGCCGCCACACTCTTCCACCTTACAGAGGTTTTCCACACCTCAATGTACAGTAATTCTTCTTCACAACACTCTCCTAAAAAAAAATGGTCCCAACAACCAACTCACACATAGAATTGGTGTTCACCTCTCCAACCAGTCAGTAATAACCCTGCCGGTACACCAAGCACTCTATAACACTTCAAGTTGATCTCCCATGAACCTGCAACCTGCAATTCAACAGACCAAACTTACATGTAGATCCCCTATGAGCTTGTAACAACCTGCAACTCAATGATCTTACAATGGAAGGAACTAACTTGCCTTCCTTTCTATCTCATACTTTACAATACATGCCAATGGGTCTATAAATAGATCCCTAACTTAAATAATAACTTAGACTCTTAATTTAGACAATTATCCTCACAGCTCAAGACTCTAACTGGTCTTTACATGCAAACTCTTCGTTCACTTAACTAACTATCTGTGCAATGAATAGTTCTAGAACACACAGGCGATCGACGCCAGTCCCTGCTTGCCTGGTTCTACCGACGTCGATTGACTCACTGCCATCGCCGGTGGCCTTCTGCACTGGTCACGACCGACGTCGGTCCTGATGTTGACGCCGGTGCTCCTGGATCTTAGCAACCTTCTGTCCCTACTATTTGTAAAGAGTTGAAGCTTTTAGCTCCACAACCTAACATAAAGAAGTTGGTGGTGTCGGGCACGTGGACACCGACGTCGGTCAGGGAACTGGTGTCGACGATCAGAAGGATTCGACATCAGTCGGGTGCAGACCAGGGTCAACCAGAGAATAGATTTTAGGTAGACAACAAGTTGTTAAGGAGTCTCAAATGCCCATGTGGAGGACTGAAAGTGTAAGTAAGCCTCAAATTCATTATTCACCTTCTTTATACTGCTTGCTCACTGCAGAGCAGGTAGAATCTAGGAAATAGTGAGAGCATGGCATGCATTCTTTGGATGAGAACCAAGTGGGAGATTTGGTAGAGTTACCAGCTAGGATAAAAACACTGAAAGATGAACAGATTCCTTGGTTAAAGAAGAGAGAGAATGGACATGTGAGACAGAAGGCCAAGTCATATGGTCTAGTGCAAGCTCCAGGACAGTGGTACAAGTTTGACAGGTGTATGACAAAGCATGGCTTTAGTCAATGCCATTATAACCATTGTGTTTACTTTACCAGGTTGGATAGTGGTTGTGACATTATTCTATTACTGTATGTAGTGGGTTCACACATGCAGGTTTTGCTGAGCTAAAGGTAAAGTTAGTTCAATGGTATGCCAGGAAGGATTTAGGAGGAGCGAAATTCTTTGGCATGAGTTTTTCTAGAGACATGGAAGGTCACAGGTTGATTTTGTCTCCAGATGATTGTGTGAATAAGGTAGTGGCGATGTTTGATATGTAGGATGCAGAACTAGTTAGCACACCTATGGATGGACAGTTCACAGAATAGTGTCCTAATTCACATGATGAGGTTAAGTACATGTGTACTAGACCTATTTTTGCCCCAGTAGTCGATGTTGTCATCAAGTTTGTAGCCAATCCGAGAAAGAAGCACTGGAGAGCAGTTCAGTGGATTCTCAGGTATTTAAGAGGGATTAGCAGTAGGGATTCATGTTATGCAGGGTCAGGGACTTCTCTACATAGGTATGTAGATTTGGATGTGGCAGGTTACTTGGATGACATGCGGAGCACCACAGGATGTGTGGTGGTTGGTCTTCAAGATTGAGCTTGAAGAGGGATACAAGCCAGGAAATAAATTAGATGATGTATAGGTACAGGTATGGGTGCAACTATTTATCTCCAAGTGGGAGATTGTTAGGTTGTGGAGCTAAAAGCTTCACAGGTATGCAAACATGGAGGAGGAGCTGAGTGTCACAATAACCGGCATCGGTCAGGCCAACTGACATCGTTCAGAGGTGGACAGGAAGCTACCAACATCGGTCATGGATCGACTAACTTTGGTCATCTCAAGATAGATAGCGACTAACGTTGGTCACCTGTGCGGTTCCAAAACTATCGATTACACGAACAATTAGTTTAACAAACCGGTTGTCTGCATGTAAAGACTAATTTTAGTCTTAGAGTTGCGTTTCTAATTATTGTAATTAGAAGTCTAATTATTGTTTGCATGAGATCTATTTAAGAGACCCATGGGCTATATTATAAAGTGTGCTAGATAGAGAGAGTAAGGTTAGCTCCTTCAGAGGGAAGATAGCAAGGTTAGCTCCTCATAGTGCCACAATGCCAAGTGTGTATGATCAGGTAGATCTACGAGAGAGCAAAATCTGGTAGAAGATTCACAGGGGTGCTGGTGTGTAAGATCTAGGTCGGTAGGTGTGCAAGGCTAGGTTGATTTGTGGTGTAGCAAGATCATGTTAGATCTACATGGTAAGTAAGGTCAGTTGATCTACAAGTGTGTGTGTGTGTGTGTACAAGATCTAGGTTTGCAGGTGTGCAAAACCAGGTTGATCAACAGGTGTGCAAGATCAGGGAGATCAGCAACACAACAGGTAGCAAGATTTGGTAAGATCTACTTGGAGTACGTGGTGTACTCAGACTTGGAGTACATTGAGTACTTGGTGGACTGGCAGTATTGTTACTGACTAGTGGACTAGCAGTATTATTACTGACTGGTGGAGGTGAACAACAACTCTGTGTTTGAGTTGTTTGTTGTGATCGTAGTTGAGAGAGAGAACTCTTGAGGCAGATTATTGTACGCCCTAGAGGTGTAGGAGCCCTAGAGGTGTGGAAAGAAGAGTGTGACTTCTTTAATGTAATTCCTTCTGGAAGAGTATTAATACAATTGGGTATTGTCTCATATTCTGTGTTGTTTCTGATTTCTAGTTACTTATTACTTATAGTTAAATTTCATGTTTAGTTGCTTATACAAGGTAATCAATTTGCTCCTAATCTTGACAAAGTGGTATCAGAGCTGTTTGTTGTTTTATATACCTGAGACTGACACCTTATCTATTCCAACTCTCCTCGATACACCATCCCTCTCTACAGGGCCAGAGTAACATGTGATGCAAATGCACACTAAGACAAGACCCATTAATATATATATATATATATATATATATATATATATATAAAGTATTAATGGGTCTTGTCTTAGTGTGCATTTGCATCACAAGTTACTCCAGCCTTGTAGAGAGGGAGGGTGTATTGAGGAGAGTTGGAATAGACAAGGTGTCAATATATAAACTAAGGAAGTAATATAATGTTAAATCATTAATATATATAAACTATTCATGTGTCTTTTCTTAGTGTGCATTTACATCATAGGTTACTTCGGCTCTATAGAGAGGGAGGGTATCATCGAGGAGAGTTGGAATATATAAATTTTAAGTATATAAACTAAGTAATATAATGTTAAATCATTAACGCATCCTTGCATCACTTGTAAACTTGTTTACTTACCCTGTATAACTCAATGTCAAATTTACATTAGATCCATGTGCATATCATTAATAATTTTAAATCCCATAACAATATAATGCATAATAATAATCATCTTAAGAATGTAATCATTTAGTTCTACAATAATACCAACATTTAATAATAAATAAACGTCAGAAGTTTACCTAGCTAAGTTTACGTGACACACCATGTTGACATGAGTAAGTAATATATGTAAATAAAAATGGGGTATGACAATTTAAATGTAGTCCACTCTTAAAATTATCTTGATAGCTTGTAGAATGTCCCTTGTTTGAGCAAAGAAAATGATTTTCAACCATTCCATAATAATGACATAATGAAACCCCATTTTCCATATGAAGTTATACAGGAAGAAGTGAGGAGGACCTCATGGTAACTAAGCCCAAAGAAACCAAAATCTAAGAGTAGGACTAAAACACTCACCATGTGCCAACCCAAGAAGAGAAAATGAAGAAATGGCCTAGAGAAGACAAGACCATCATTCAAAAAAAACCTTGACACTTGTAAGTCCATCACCAACATTAATTATCAAACACAAGTGAAAGCCATGAAAGGGAAAATGCATTACACCACCCTTGATTAGGATTATACAACATCACACCCTAAACCAAGCATGCAGGGGGAAAATGAACTACATACATATTTATAAACCAAATTAAGAACATGGACTATATGCCACCAAAATAGCAATCCAATAATCAACCTCAAGCTAGACCCCTAAGTCCCGAGCCCCAAGAAGTGCCAACATCATGAGGTTTAGGAGGGGGCCTACCAACCCTATCCATGACTCAAGAATCTTCTAATCCAGGCTAACTTTCGAGGACAATATCCAATTTTATCATAACTTGTTCATCAATCCATCTATTAATGAGGAATTTCACCATCTTGTTAGCTTTTGTAAAATAATGTTAAGCTTGCCAAACATTAAAATCATCAAAAAACACCCAAATCTAGTGAAGATTATTTTTAAGCATGTAATTTCTAGATCCGTAATTTCTAAGGGCATTTATAACAACCATAAATTTCCCTTTAATCACTAGAATTTCAATCCCATGTTGAACATCCATATGGATTTCGGTCACTAAGGCATGAAATTTTATCTCATTGTTTATCCCATTACTCAACTACACAATCCATGATGATGTATATTATACCAGAGGAACTTTTATTTCCTCATGAAGTACCATCAAAATTGAGTTTAAATAAACCAACAAAGTAGGGCAGACCAAAAAGATTATTTACTTATTTTCAAAGCCTACCCATACTCTATTAACTCATTAATGGGAGGATGTTAATTGAATTTTTTATAAGGAAAACAAACCTTAATTATCATGATATTGAATAAAATTTTGCTGGGATAAACCATCTATGTGTTTTAAGATAAGATTTCAATGCCAAATTAAGCAAGCTAAGTAAAGATAAGATAATAATATTAATATCTACACAGGGCCAAAATCGATCCATAATACTGAAAAAATACAATGTAAAAAAAAAGGAATAGGGAGTGTAAGAGCAACTACAACACATCTAAATACTAAAAATAACATGCAACCAAAAAAAATGTGAAAGCAACCATGTCCTTTAATGCCTCACTAATCCTTCCATATCTACAAATCTATCAGGAGGTCACTTCCTATTCAATATTGAAGAAATAAGGTGAGTAAAAGAAGCAATCCTTTAGGTGTAATTCATTATATAAGTAAAGTCTTTGGCCTAATATCGATGAAGATCAAACATATGTTGAAATAAAAGAGCCAAGCATATCCGATTCTCCTAAGCCATGAAGTTCTAGAGAGAGTTATATGAATCTCTATAGAGGCAAAACCATCTCCCCATGATCTTGTAGTAAGGACAACGTCTAAATACAAAATGATACTTGATTTCAAGCTCCAAATAAAAAAATTGACAAATATGGTGTCCCTAAGGAATATGGTGATCTATCTCTTTACAGTGATGAGGTGAAAAAAATATGAATTGTGTCAAAAAAACCCTTGAACTGAAATATAATTGGTGTTGGGTGTGGTTTGGAGGTTGGACGAGCCCATCCTCAAAGTGAATATATGTACTTTAGTAATGTTGAAGCTTTAAGGAAAGAGGTTGGCAAGGCTCTAGCCATTTGGACTAAAGATAGGATCTATAGATCTCATCTTTGACACCCCTAAATATCTCCCTTTTAGTTACATTTGGTGCATCAATTGTAAAATTATGTGTATATCATCTGTGAATGTAAATACCTACAAGGCCTAGTAGATCAAAAGTCATGGCATGCCAATAAGATTTGATTTCACATTACGCTAGATGTATAGATGATTTAGATGCTTGACATGGGTACCTAAATAAATCAATCAAAGAGTTGGCCATCTATCTAACACTATGTATCATAGTGATAAATTTAAAAATCACAACAGTGATGACTTGGGTTGTACCGAATTCAATGAGAATGAAGTCTTGAGGGGCCAATAATTTAGCATGGATATGTTTGTATAACATGGAGGTAAGCACTCTTTCAATTCATATTTAATCAAAATTCTTAAGGTAAGGCCCCCACATTTCATCCCCATATAAAATAATAGGTGTAATAAATGAGTGGAAGAGGGTAATCTTTATCTAGATATCTTAGAATTGAAGCCAAAATATTATTTCTCAATAATGGTGGGGGAAACGTACCTTTTTCTTAGTCCGGAATCAATAGATAGTGAAAAATTAAAGCATGGCCCAAAAAAAGGAACCCTAAATATATATATGAAGAGAACATTTCAACCTTGTGACCTTTATATGTAAGGAAATATTATTTAGCATTATGCTTTGAAATATTAAAAACCACCCCTTTTATTTTTTCAAGATTTACATGAAGACCATGTGTATCACAAAAGGATGCTAACATATGTAGTTTTATATGCAGACCTTCCTCTAAGTGGGATGTCAAAATTATTTCATCTACAAATAGAAGAATAACAATATAAACTTTGTACCATAAACAACCATTTGTTCTTAGATGACATGGTGTGATTTCATCAAAATCATTTATTTATATAAAAAAAAGTGTAGGGGATAATAGACAACCCTACTTAATCCTAATGATGCTTTGTATCCCTTCCATCTAACCAACACTTGTGTGACTCCACCAACAATAAACTTGTAGAGTGTCCTTACTAGTGACATCACCAATTCAAGAAGACCCAAAGACCCCAAGGTGAAACAAATCAAGATGTATCCACCTAAAAATGGTCCCTCTACTTTTACTTAGTGTTACTTTTGTAATATGGATAAACGAATTACTCTTAAATGTGACACATAATTATTTAATTATATTAATTAGGTTAAGAAAATACATGTAAAATGATAAATATAGATTGTAACACTTAATTAATAATTTTAATTTTAGGAATAATGCATTTACATAGGGTTTCAATACTTAACAATTAATAATGTGAGACACGAATATAATTTTTTGACTCTGAATGATGAAATATGTATGTAGAAGTGATAGTGACCTTGCCTAAAAATCTAAAATTGATTGGTGATAGAGGTATAATGCACCAGGGGAACTCGAGATACCTATAATGCATTGAGGCCACTTAACCTAATGTTAATTTTATATTTTTGAGAAAGTTCATGGATTTTCCTAGAAATCAATTTCTTCCATCTGGTTGAATATTTGTACGGACGAAGTAATCAAGCCTATAAACCCCAGTTTACTCTCCATAGACCAAATCATGTTCTCAGAGGGCCATTACTTCATTTCAAACCAAATCAATTTTTTAAAGTGCTACAACTTGCTTGCAAGACCCATTCGAGATTTCAGCATTACTTTACTTCAAATTCATGAAGTTAAGTAAAGTAGTTCAGAAACCTCAAATTACATTGGAAGAAGCAATCAGGTGTCTCAATGCCAGCAATTGAAAAGTAATCAAGCTTATCCAAGGTAATTAATTAGGATTTTTTAACACAACTAATCATTTACTTTTCTAAGTTGTAGCTGCTTGAAACCCTGATTTACTCTTTGTAGACCAAATCAAAATCTCTAAGATTCAATGCTGACTACTCATTTAATTTTTTAACTTGCAGCTATTTGAAACATTGAAGTTTAGTTGTTTGAAGAACTCAAAATACACTGTCAAGAAGTAATTGAGTTTTCAAAGGGAAATTATTTATTACTTTTAAAAGGAAAGTAGTTGCGAGAACTCGAAGTAATGCAGTTGCAAGAACCTGGAGTAATGTAATTGCAAGAACCCAAAATGCACTAGGAAGAACTATTAGGATTTTCTAGGGTCAATTACTTCTTACTTTTTAATTAAAATAGTTGTAAGAACTTGAAGTAAAGTAGTGTTGAAACCCCGAGTGACGTTCAAGAGGACATCAAATTTTAGGTGAAAGGTAGTGAATAAATAGAGGAAAATTGTTTCCATTTTTGGATGAAAAAACACAAGTCTGGAAAATAGATTTCCAATTTTGGAAAGGGTCCAGGAATATGTGGGAGTAAGAACCAGTAAGTGCTATAACTTTCAATATGTAGCTCCTTTTTAGGTGCCTTTTTTTTTAAAGTGCATATTTTCTTGAGCTCTACGTATTCGTGACATTATTTCAAGACTTTTATAGCATCCATTTTTCACATGGTGTAATAGCTTAAAACTCTCTTCAAACCTTGTACCTTTCTTCTTGGATGCATTATCATATGTGCCTAATGTCTCTCTCATACTTTCTCACATTGATTACTCATAGATGCATTCTCGATTGTGATCGATGTACAAGACGAAGCATGTGTGCATTGTAACTTCAAGGGGGTATTCTTAATAGTTTAGGGGGTACTTGTACTATGTGATTTTTTTTATTTCATTTCAATTATATAATTTTTCTCATTCTAATCTATACTAATGGATCAAAACATCAAATCACTCACACCATTTAACTATCTAGAATGGAAGTCTAAAATACAACTCGCTTGGAGAGGGAAAGGACTCTATCAGACTATTATGGGTGAGGAATCTAAGCGATCTATGCAAAAAAGTTTAAGTGGTACAATAAATGTGACGAGGCTTATGGGCTTCTATGCTATCAATGTCTCTCAATCTCTTATTTCATATTGAATTGGAAAAAAAACTATGAATGAAGTCTAGATAATCTTAGACAAGCTTTTTGGAGTGCAAGACATCATGAGGGGTCATGAACTGGAGAATGAGCTCATCACATTGAGCCCAGATGACTATGACACCCTAAAAGACTTATTTACAAAGTTAAAATCACTGAGACTATAGTTGAAACAATATGGCATTAAGAAAATAGATGACCAGTTGATTTTATTCATGCGTACAAAATTAGGTCATGACTATTCAGTTTTCATCTCTACATGTCATGCTACCAAACATGCACTTGGATCCACTTGGAAAATGCCATCATTTGATGAGTTTATTATTCATCTGACTTAGGAACAAGATAAGTTATTTTAAATAGGTGCACTTAAGTCTTCAAAATCACATGCCTTAATTTTCAATCAGGATAAGAAGAAGCCTTTTAGTAGTGGCAAACAGGAGCAAAAATAGCTTAAACCTAATCATGAGCACAAGAAGAATAAAAAATTAGATGCCAACCCAAAGGCATCATCAAATGAGTCCTCCTCAAGTGGGAAACCTAAGAAGGAGAAACTCAAATGCAATTTTTGAGAGAAACTTGGATGCCATGAATCTCAGTGCATGAAAAAAAAGATTAACACCTTGACTAAAATGCTTGAGAAGAAAAACATCAATGTTCCTGAATTCTCATCTCAGAACATGTCTGCACAAGATTCTGTAAAGGCAAAAGACAATAAAAAGGGTAAAAACAAGGGCAAGACACTTGTTGCATTAGCTTCTCCACCTTTGACTTGGGTTATTAACTCGAGTGATTCCTATCACATGGCCTCCTTACAGGATCTATTTTTAGAAATAGAGCCATGTTCTGTGTCTTCAATTATCATGGGTGATGACACTTCAGTAAAAATCAATAGTAAAGGTTTGATTGAATTAAGTGATGGGAAATTCAATTATTTTTTTTGTGTTCCTTCACTATCCACCAATTATCTATCAATATATCAAATCACTCACATAGGTGCAGGGAAGCGAGTTGAGTTCACCCCTGATTCAGTGGTCATCAAGGATCTACACAGTGACACCACAATGGCTTATGAGAAGGTCCATCATCAATCTAGGTTGTATACCTTTTCACATTTTGCCCCAGATCAGCCCTCTACTACACTTCTTACTCATGTAGATGGAGTAAGCAAACTATTACATGAACGGTTTGGCCATTTAAACCACCATTACCTAGAGAAACTCAGTCATCAAGACATGGTTTTAGGATTGTCTAAAGTCAAATTTTTGAATGGCCTATGCAATGGTTGCATTATTGGCAAGCATTTAGAAGAGAAAGATGGCAAGGGCGAAGTAAGGAGAGCCGAACAGAAGCTAGAGATAGTCCACAGTGAATTAATAGGTCCATTTCCAAAACCTTCATTCAATAAGATAAGATACATGCTCACATTCATCGATGAATTTTCATGGTACACCTGGGTTTTTTTCTTAAAAATAATTTTGAGATGTTTGATCACTTTAAGGAATTCAAGGCACTTGTGGAGAAGCAGTCATAATATTCCATTAAAATCTTAATGACTAATAATGGAAAGGAGTATGTCAACAATAGGTTTGAGTATTTTTGCACATCAGAGAGGATTCAGATGCAACACAAAGTTCCATATAATCCTCAATATAATGGTCTGGCCGAATGCAAGAATCATACCTTAAAGGAAATGGCAAACTGTATGCTTCAATCAAAGTCTCTTGCTCCTTAGTATTGGGCCAAAGAAATCAACTGTGCATGTTACAATTAGAATCAAGTTCCACACAAAGATTTGAAGAGAATCACTCCTTTTGAAGTTTGGGATTGTCACAAGCCTATAGTAGATCACTATTGAGTGTTTGGATCACTAGTAATGGCCCATGTTCCCAAGAAGAAATGCAAGGCAATGGACCCTCAGAGTCAGTCTTGCATCTTTTTGGGGTATACAGAGGGTGTTAAGTGATATAGGCTTCTCCATCCTAAAAATCATGAGTTGCTCATTGAAAGGAGTGTCAGGTTTTGTGAGGTCCCACTTGAAAATAATCCTGACACTCCAAACTCTTCAAAAGTCTCACTAGACATCGATTCGACTTCAAATAGTGACATAAATACACCTCAAGATCCTCTTGATGATGAGAATGACTCTTCTTATTCTTCAAGTTTAAGTGATGAGAGAAGTAATGAGGATTATCCTCTTCCATGTCATACTCAAACTATAAATGATGAGGACTCACCTCCTGATTCTCCAATCTCATATAATTTTGGTCCCACTTGGGCTAGACAAACACTTCAAAGTGCTAGGAAATGGGTTGGAAATCCATCGAATATAAGGCAGACATGTTCAAAATTTTAGGGGACTTCACATGCCTACTTGGCCATTGCCTCAGATCTCCAAACCTTTCATGAGGCATTTGGAATTCTAGAATGGGATTGTATCATGCAAGAAGAGTACAATTTCCTAATAAGGAACAAAGTATGGGACTTGGTCCCCTTCCCAAAGGAAGAAAATTGGTCTATTACAAATGGGTTTATCAGACCAAGTATGGTGCAGATGGTTTAGTCAATAAGTACAAAGCTCATCTAGTTGCAAAGGGGTTTTCTCAGGGGTCTGACATAGACTACACTAAGACATTTGCTCCTGTAGTAAAGATGATGCCTATAAGACTCACTCTAGCCATCATAGCCACACATCAGTGGGATGTTCACCAAATGGTTGTAAAGAGTGATTTTATACATGGTGACCTCAAAGAATAGATATATATCAAACAATCACAAGGCTTTGTAGAAGATAGCTCCTTAGTCCGTAGACTTAAAAATTATATCTATGGACTCAAATAGGCCCCTCAGGCATGGTACACCAAGATGGACTCTTTTCTCCTCATAGTCAAGTTCACTAGATGCCGCACAGATCTGAATGTCTATATCTTGCAATAGGATGATTCTCTATTGATCCTAGTTCTCTATGTGGATGACTTATTGATTACAGAGAGCGCACGATCATCCATATTATTAGTGAAAATTGCACTTTTAGATAGATTTTTAATGACAGACATGGTATTATTGCACTACTTTCTTGGGATTGAAATTATTCAGTCAAATTTTGGGATAACTTTATCACGATCCAAGTATTCTATTGATTTATTTAAATGATTTAACATGGATGATTATAAGCCAACTCCTACTCCCTTCTTTTCTGGTGTGAAGCTTGAGGTTGATTGTCCTACACCACTCGTTGATGTAACTTCGTATCAACAACTCATGGGCAATCTTATCTATCTCACACACACTAGACTTGACATATATTATGTAGTTAGGATGGTCTCCTAATTTATGTAGGTTCCACATGAGTTGCATTGGAAATCAACAAAGTAGATTCTTCACTACATTCAAGGTTCACACAACTATGGGATCCACTATGGAGCAAGAATAGAGGTTGATTTGATTGAATACACAAATTCAAATTGGGTTAGAGATATTCATAGTCAAAAGTCCACCTCAGGATATAGTTTCTCACTTGGTTAGGTCCAATAAGTTGGTCAACCAAGAAGCAACATGTAATTGATTTATCATTCACAGAGGTAGAATACAGAGGGGTTGTCAATGCCACCACTGAAGCAATCTAACTTCTTTCTCTCTGCTCTCCACCCCTTTTGGAAGCTTCCAAGCCTTGCCTGGGCCTTTGTTGCCCAAGGTTGTGACTTTTTAGGTAAATATGTATCCTTGCAGTGGGGCAATCCATGGTTTTTATGGCCATCCCCACTGTAAGGCCATGGATTTTCCCAACCAGGCCACAGCCCTATGTGGGACGTCCTGGGGAGCCCTTGGGCTCTCGATTTCTCTGTCTCTGGGCCACAAGAGAGTTTCTCATTGGTCACATTCTCTTCCTTTGCATGAGGATATCATTTTCCATCCCTATTTCATCTGATTCATTGGTTGAATAATCCAAAATGAACAAAAATGACTTTAAGGCCTCCCAAACCACATAAATTTGATAAAGTTTATTTAGAGGGCTTACCTAGACCATTCTGTGCATCTCTAGCATGCTCCCATGTCCTCATTCACTTTGCTTAGGATTTGGATTGCTTGTGGGCCCTCAGGTTCTCTCAAAGTTAAAATAAGAGTTAAAATGACATATTTTCTCTCTTTCCTCTTTTTAGCCTTTTAGTGGGCCCTTTTTGGTGTTTTCTTTCTTATTGGTGCATTTTAAACCATGAGACCTTCATCTTGGAGGTTTTGGCATGTTTTGAGCACAGTGGTGGCCTCCATTTTTTGATCTAAGGCTTCTTTAGGCCCAATCTGGCGTATTTTGGTCCCCAGGACCCCTTCTCGAGTCCCTGCTAACCTTTCGAGCTCATGCCCCATTTCATGGTCACCTAGGGATAAAAGTTATTTTCTATGCTTTTTTAGTCATTCATTCCTCTGATTTCATGCATTCGATCCATTCTAACTCCCTCTCTCTTTTTTTTCATGGTTGTAGGTTACAAGTGTTAACTGACTATGATGGTTTGAGACTTGCTCCAGTATTGCTGACTGGTCTTTGTATTCTCCTAACTTCCCCCCACTTACCTTCGTTGCCTCTTTTCATGACTAATGTTAGTCAATTATCATGATTTTGGATTAATTTCATTACTTGTTTCCCCATGAAACTCATTCACACCACCTTGCTTTGAGATAATCTATTTGCGATTGCTCATCTTGCATCCTCAACACCCATCATGGTGCACCTCTTAGTTATGATTCACATAGATGGTGGTGGTTGGGGTAATCTAGGACCTATAACTATATCTTGGGTTATTGACAATCTGTGGGGCTATGAGCTTATTGTGGCTAGCCATTTCTTGATCAATGAGATGAATAATTCCATCGAGTATCACATAATCATCGGTGATTTAATTGATGCCCATGAGTTAGGTGTGTGTTATGTGTAGTTGTTATTCAACTCACTCTTAGTTGTGTCTCAACTCACTGATGCCTGGGCCATCCTTAGCTTTGAGTTTCTCCCCCTCTTCAAGGTGGCGTGCAATTGGCTTTCCTTCTTTGAGGATGTTCAATTCACCCATATCCCTTGCAAGGAGAAGAGCAGGGTTGACACCTTAGTGAATATAATTCTAGATAGTATGATGTGATTTGATATCACTTGTGTTTCCCTTTTTTAGGATCTAGAGTTGGATTTGGATTATGGATCATGCATCATTTGCACTTTCACTATTGGATCGTGTTGTTGACATTCTTCTAGCACCATCCGTATCTAGTAAGTACAAGTAATGTTTTTTTTTATATTTTCAATACTTTATTTCCTTTGATTTAGTGTGGCTTCGAGGTACTTCACAACACTCCTTGTTCATTTGAACATCAACTACTCATACCTCAAGGGAATATGTAATCATACTTATCATGACCCTAGTCTTCCTTATGATTATTTATCAGCTCATGTGCAGACTACCAACACTAGTTATCCTTTTTAGAGTCATAGGCCACTTTCTTGGACCTCTCCCACACATTATGGCCATCTTTTAACTGTTTTAGACCTTTCTTGTGCTAGAAGGGCTCTTTAGGGACCTCCTGGGACCCTTTCTAGAGCTCTTTGAACAATTTAGGCCCTTCTTTGACCTGGGCCACAACTTAAGAAGGAAACCCATGGCCTAGGGCATGTATTTCCTTCATGAAAGCTGCATCCTAGGTTGTGGCCTTGGCAGAATGTGTGAAAAGTCATGGATTTGGTCCAAAACAATCATAAACGTTTACATTTTTGACTTGTTGATAGATAAGGGTTGGATATAGGCATGTTTCCTCATTCATTCTAACTCTATATTCACTCTTACTCCACTTTTATTGCATCTCTAATCTGATCATTTATATTGATCACTCACTTTGAAAGTTTTGCTGTCATCTTTGAATCTCTCTTGATTCTTACTTGGCACAATTGCTTTCCTTATGAAAATAGATGCCTTACATTGTTGTTACTTCCATTGGTGATTCTCTTTGTTATTGATAGTGTTCTTGAAGCTTGTGGACTACTCCTTGCCTCCTCAAGACTCTATTTTACCTATCATCTATGTTCCATGCATTGCCTCTCACAGATTGGTTGCTTCTCCTTCACTTCTTCCATAGCTTTTGGCTCTTAGTTTGGACTTAGCCTACACACAACTTGATCTTCTTCCTCTCTTGCCTCCTAGCTTGGATAATCTATTGGTAGAAAGTCTGCACATCTTTTGTGTTTGATATGAGGGGACTTTGCTTTGAAAAGTGAAGCTCCTTTGCTTATTTGTAGTAGTATACATGCTAGGGTTTGTTTTGTTTTAGAAAAATAGTTGTTTGATATCTTGCTTAGCATAGTTTTTGAAGTTCCTTGTATTTGTGCTTATCCAAAGAGTACTTTCATTGCTTTAAATATTCCTTTATTGTATGCCATTGCTCTCTTTATAAGCTTTTTTGCATTGCATAATAGACACACTAAAAAACTTATGTAAATCCTCTCTTTCTCTCTCTCTTGTTAAAACTAGAAATATTGTATTGCTAGAAAATAATAGTATTGCATTGAAAGATAGCTCAAATCTAGAATAGGCATGCTCTTGAACCCATGCTTAAAAATGTCCTTTTTTCCCAAAATGTCTTTCATTCGACCTCAAAGTGCCTTGGTTGCTAGATTTACATTTCATTGGATATTTCATTTCATTCAGTACTATTGCTTATTTTTTTATGCAATCCTTAGTATAATTTTAACCACTTGTTTTACTATGGTTGGACCTGCTAGAGGTTCGTGCATACTTTGTGCATTTGTTTTTACTAGCCCCAACTTGGTTTACAAGTTTGTTTATAGCTTGGTGCAAGTTGACAAACTAGATAGCCACTGTAGACCTCCTGTAGCCCATAGAACCCTTGAGCCTTCTAGACTCTTAGTGCTTTGTTTTAACACCCCACTAAACACTGATGGTTGCATTTAGATTCTTGGAGCTTCAAGGACTCTAAAACATAAATATATGTTGTAAAAAATCACTAAATATGAAGACCCATCATACAGTGTGGTAGATTCCTAATGTGCATGCTCCATTCTAATATCAATGTTATATGAAAATTATCATGATGACATTAGCTTGAAAATATAAAAATTTTATAAAAAGAAATTAGTTTGTAATTTTAATTTCAAACTACCAAAAGAAAATTATCTCGTGACTTGGATTAGAGAACACTTGAAAATCAAAAAATATTATGAAAATTTTAGTAATATCAATATAATTTATTCTGGTTATCTTTAACTTGAAAGAAGATATGATTAAGGGTCATGGTGTTTGGTACTTCTAACTTACTCATGATCCCATGGCTTTAGCATTTTTATTTTCAAAAAAAAATCTATAGATAACTTTAACTAGATTTTGTTGTCTAATTTACCTACCCACATGCGCATCAATTTTATAATGTTTAAAATCAATTATAGTTCAGTTAGATTTATATGTGCTTTTTAACTATTAGCAAAAAGTATAATGCATTTGAACATATTTGTGCTTAGGCGAGTACTAGAAAATGCATGTAAAAAAGGATTGTTCAAAAATATTGAATCAAGGCAAAATAATCAATGCATTATGAAAATTTCTCCTTCCTTATAATCCTAATTTTTCATACGTCACACGTGTTTAGAAAGGGATTATCATTATACCAATTTTAAAATATCATCAATAATTATGAGGTTTTCTAGTAAGTTAAACATGAAGGGGTTGGAAAAATAATAAAGGGACCACCCTCGTGTTACCCTATAAACATATCAACTAACAATCTCTCAAATTCATCTCACAATTAATTAAAAAATGAATGTGATGAAGAGTTAGTTCTAATCATGGAAGGAAAACAAGCCCAATCTAAAGATATTAACATTTTTAAGACTAAACATCGTTAGGCTTTGGAATGATCTATATGCAGTGTCCAATAAAGTGGCTAAACATTTTTAGGGTTCACAATGATCTATATGCAGTGTGCAATAAAGTTTGATTTTTTTAAAACCATTACACTATACCAATCTCACAATTAATTGATTATTATGTTTTATTATTAGAAGTGTGTTTTATGTTTTCTAAATCTACTTAGATGCCCCCCTAAAATGATTAAGTTGGGTGAACACAATTCAACTATGAACTCCTGTGTTAGGGTTGTTATTACTAATAATCTATTTATCGAGACATCCATTGAATTTGAAGTTGGGTGGGAAAGGAAGAAGCACACTCATTTTAACCAATTGATCTACCACTCATAGGCATTTGTGTAAAACAAATTGGTAATGTCAACCTAATTTGGCACTCGAGAGATATTTTACCAAGAACTCCTTGATCTATAATTGTATTAGCAATGTACATCTTAATTACAGTGGTGTGACTCTAGAGACAACTCAACAAACACAATACACGTGTAATAGGAAAAATGATACAAATAATTTACTTAATAATAAAATGTAACAAATAATATTATTATTAGAATTATATGTGTACAACCTCACCCAAAAGGTGAACCTAACTTCTATCAAGTATCATCACCTCCACACAGACTCCACTCACTAGTCTTTTCAATAACCTTGATGAAAGAAACTTTGCATTCACACAACCTAATAACTATGTTGACACTCTAACTTTAAGACTCTGGGATTCTCCTTCTTGTTGTGTCTCCTTCTTTATCCCTTATTTTTATGTGTGAGGGGAGGGTATGCATCATTTTATAGAATCCCAAGGCCTTCCAGTTCATTAAAAAAAAATCTTCTCTAACCAGTTATAATACATATTTCAATTATCACTTAAGTAGGACTAACTTTTGACATGGCACAACCTACCGAATATAATTCGTACCTAATCACTTAATAATAGACTTTACAGAATATTTTCTAAACTTTTTCCAATAATAGATCAATTATGTCAAAAAATTAATGACATCTTTCTTTTGGAATTATTATAAATATAATATTATTGATTTGGGACCACCTTACTTACCATGACAATGATATTTGTACGTTACCATGATCATTTATGACAAATATTTATTTTTTACTATGGACAATATTCCCTAGACTACTTTGATCATTATCACAAAATATTTACTATTTACTTTATGGCATTCTATGGTGTGCATCATTTTTCCTTGGCAAACATTGATAACTTATAACAAAAGCTATTACTAATTGCACTTTACATCAAGCTATTTACGACTTTTCAACTAATGAGACAAAAAATTGGAAGAATGTTTTTGGTGATGACAATAACACTTGTAATACTTTTCATAAGGCATTGCATGTTGCATAAGCTTGGCCAAAACAAAAAGAGGTTAAGTGTGAGAAGCCCAAAGAAATGAATTTCGTTTATTGTTCCTCCCATTATTAATTGAAGATTATTTGGGTTAAAAAGATTTAGCTCCCTATCTGGATCAAGAGCTTTGCCTCTGAGTGTGACAATCGATCACACATTCAGTTCACGGTCCCCCTCACCCACTGCGTTCACTTCGAATGCACATTTCGAAATTTAAATTGTGGAGACAAATTTATGATGGAATATAAATGAAATAACAGATTTCTATTTCTTGGCTCATATTTTTCTACTTATTTGATTAAACAATTAATTAGTCACTATTTATTGTAATTTATATGTATTTTGAATGTTTGATTAAAGATATTTCATTTTTGATATTTCACTAACAAATATTTATGGTGTTTCTTTATTAAATAAGTATCTTTGTCTCATGATTATTATGAATATTAGAAAAAGAAAAAATATCATTTAAATAATGATTATTTATAAAGACCATCTTTTAAATACATACAATTCAAATCTTACAAAATTAATAATTAAATTAAATTGTTTATAAAAATCTTCAATTATTTAATTAAAAACATGATTAAATTGTAATTGAATTAATTTCATATAAATAAAAATAAAAAACACAAAATATTTATAAAAAGACATTACATATTCCAAAAACTTTAGTAAATAAAAATACAAGAATCTTAATTATTCTTTCCTTTTCTCATATATATTATGAAAATATATTTGAAGAAAATATTATTTATATGTTACACGAGATTGACGAATAAAATTTTAAAAATTAATTAAAAACAAAATATAAGATGCTTTTTGCCACGTATAAAGCCTTTGTAAAATTGGTAAAGAATGTTTTGGAGAGAAGAATATATTGTGGATGTCTAAATTATTGGATATGTTTAGGATAAATATTATAATTTATATCTAAAGTGGGAACAAATATTCGAAGGTTGATTCGAATCCATCTTTTTTTATATTGTCTTTTTGCAAAAGAAGGTCGTATAAGTTAATGATAATCTTTTATTTCAATATATTAGATCGGTTGTGGTCGTGGGTGATGGTGATATATAGTTTATAAGAGGATCTAGGTCTTTATTTATGTTCTAAACTAATTCGTTAGCTCCAATCAAATATTATCTATTTATCTTAAAAAAATACAAATAATTTTAACAATAAAATGAGTTGTCTTAAGGCGTTGAGTGTGTTTCAATTTACTTGGATTTCATTCTTATAATGGATTCAAATTATACAAGACACGTGTTGGTTACATCGACTTGATTGCAGTTATATTGTCATTAAGCATTCCCTTACAATAATGCAGTGGTGAGTTGAGTAATACAAAATATAACAGATGGATGACTAATAACGATTCTAATTATTTCAAACTAGGCGCTAATCATTGCGTTGATATGAATATAAGGCCTTTCAATACCCATAATCAATTTTTTGTTGTAACATAATTAATTTCAATTTTTCATATAAATAGTTTATTATAATAATTTAGAGGTCTATACAAATCAATTGTGATCATTCAAGTTTGCCCAAAAAATCTATACACTAATTAAAAAATTTGACCACATAAAATTAATATATAATCAATATTATATAACAAATTATTCTTTAAGAATAAATTTAGACAAAAAAATGAGTTTTGACAGTCGATTCTATATATCATAAAATTTATTCAATATTTTTTTTATTTGATTCAAGGAAAAGAGAGGGTTTTGACAGAACCACTCAACCTGATACAACGTCAACCAATAACAACTAAACAACCAAAAAAAGTATCATAATATAACACTCTAAATAAAAGGCCCATAGCCAACAAGAAAGACAATATTCAAAACAACCACAAGGAACCAACCAAAAGAACGTAAAACCATAATCTTCAACCAAACATCTGCTAAAATCCGTCAATAGGGAACCAAAATCCAATAAGGTGTCCTTAGTGAACCCAACTATTCGAAAAGATACCCAAGAAGAAACAATAGCATATTAGTGAATGGTTGGGGTCCATCTTCTTCTGCGGTGGGAGAGAATACCTTTCATAGTCCATTGGTTCCCTTCTTTCACCAAATCTTCCATCCTAGATCCTTTCCTCTTGACAATTGTGTCCATAGAAGCTTTGAACTTTGTTTGTAGAGTACAAGAGGGGAAATCAAAGCAAGCCAATGGGTCAGAAAGGGTAGGTGCCATAATAGGATCAACTTCACTCCGTATGAAGACCAAATTATCTGAGGGAGGATCTCCAAGCAAAGAAGGAGGAGGTGAAGAGCCCAACAACTGATAGAAGATGCCATGATTACACCACAGAAAGTCTTAATCAAGGGCTCCATCTTTCTTCCTCCAAACTAACCGAGAGTGAGGAACACTCAAGACGCCCTTAGAAGAGCACCCAATAGCTCGATGACTGATGAGGTTGTAGTAGAAACATCTAAATAGAAGGCCTTCAAAATTAAGATATTGGATCCATGAACCTTAAGAAGAACAAAGACAAATGAAATGATGAAGAGGTTTGGAGATATCCATAATCACACAAACTCTCATGAATCTCTTTTCTAATGAATCCTTGTCCATCTTCACAAAGTAACCTACTCGATTAATCAACATCACAATATGTTCTTCTTTCCTCAAAATGGGGGGGGGGGGATGTTGTAGAGCTTGATCCAATGGGGGGTTGCTGTCACCTCAGCGTTGATAGGATCAAATAAAAGGATCCAAGGAGCAAAGAAGACCCCAAAATTACCAACAAACCAAGGTCCCAAAGACCAAACGAAGTCACGATCAGAAGAGCAGTTAAAGGCCACTTGGAAGAATATGTGACTAAGCAAGGTGAAGGAAGGAGTTTCCATGGAACCCCACACATCCTTGGACCAATTCTCTAGGTCAGACAAAGAGAGCAGACATCCCATACATTTACCAAATAACCAATGACTACCCAACTCTAAATCCATATCCAGGATGGCCTAGTTAGAACACACTATTTTATAATTTTATTAGAGAATGACATAGGAAGATCTCCTAGAAAAAAAGAATGGAAGTGTCTGAAACATGTATTGGAAAATCCTTGGAGCTTGCTTCGATCCTCACTAAAGAAGTTACGATGTTTGGGGCTAATCTGGACTTGTAGAAAGCACTACACTCATGATAAGGCTTCATCACATTCAAGAAATTTGCAAAAACCATCCTCTATTTAGGATCATGGTCAACCAAAAGGTCAATGAAAGATTTGGTAGGTTTCCTAGGGCCCTCTTTTCTTACCATGGATGCAACTTGAGCTCAGGGACCTTTTTTTGGCAAAATCCTAGGTAGGGGAATCTGATGCACCAGAGTGACTGTGTACAACCTCCACAAATATCCTTACCCCAGTGTCATCTTTGCTAGAAGAGTTTAATGTCTAGACATGATTTAAAATCCTCTCTACAAACTAGAAATGGAAGAGTCCACCCTTTCGTTGGCATAACCATGAAAGAAGCTAGTTTTTGCCTTCGTCTGTAGTTGCACATCATTCACCAGCACTTGCATTTGTGTATATTCTATTGTTGTTTGAATATGGACAACCTCCTCAATGCCATCTTCCAAGTCATCCTCCCACTCAAAACAAAAAACAAAAACTGTACAATCTGTAAAAAAATTGTCCAATGATTATTGAAGCCAAACCTAACGAAATTCTTCAATTTCAAATTTTTTTCCTTCTCATTTATTCAACATTACTATTTATATGTTAATATAATTTATAAAATATATATATTAATTAAAATATTTAAATTTTATTTTATTATTATTATTTTTATTTTTTTGGATCTGTCCAAAATTTTATCTTACATCTCATATAGTCTAGTTAAAAGAAAATTGATTATAAACATTATAATTATCTTTCTCTTTAAAGTTATCTTGCTTTTTTTTCTCACAAGCGTATCCTTAGAATGATATTAGCCCCACATTTACCTTTTTGATTGATTTTCCTTCCCAACCTTGACTTTATTGTGAAAATTTAAATTTGATCCCCCAATGATAGACAAGTGTGAGGATAAGAAGATTTTGATTATTTTATTTATTTGTTTGAAATAAGTACGTTGATGTATGTACATTGCTTGACTTTTTGTCCTTGGAGTGGGAAAGCTTTGTTTCTTTTAAATGTAAGGATGTTAATTGCATTTTCTTATTGAAATTAACATTTTGAAACATTATATAGGATATACAACGATCCAAGCACCACGACCATGCAAGACCCTCTCAAACCAGCAAACGAGAGTAAAATAACACCCCAAAAAATGTCTATCAACAATTAGCAAACAACTAAACCAAACCATAGAGGGAATTACACACATTGAGCCAACGAAAAAGTAACATAAAACACTTAATTAGCTGGGAAAATATTGGTATTGACATTATCAATCTTAAGACCCAACAAGAGATGAGGAAATAAGGCCTCAGATCATTATCTCCATCTTAGGACCCAGGGCCATGAATTTGATTGCAATCAAAGTTACCTCGTGTTTAGAAGAAAAGAGAGAAGAAACTCTCCTATCGACAACACCCACATCAATCATAAGGACTCCCTTATTGTAACTTGTTAGTTTCACCAATTTCTTTACGACCTTAACTTCCATAATCACTTCTTGTGTTTCCATCAAATGTTGAGTGGGGAGAATAGGTTTTATCAGGTTTGCCAAATCCACTTGGGCAAGAGATTCCACATCCCCATCCAACCCTTTTCTAGCTTTGAACAAGACCTATAAATTAGCCTTTGACTCCTCCAATTCAAGGAAGCTAGACTCTAATTCTCTGAATTATGCCATTGAAACCAAACCCCTACACTCTCGACTAGTAATGGGAAGATCATCAAGGGTAACCACATCAAAGATCTTGAATACTCTACCCAGTCCTCCATGATGCTTTCTCTTGACAAAGATCTCTGCCACTAACAACACTTCAACTTTATTTGGATGGAGAGCCATCAAATTGGTGACAAACATTGATGCCACCTCTGAATTCACCCTCATCCTAATCTCGCTTTATGTGACATTCTTCGGAGTAAAGTTAAACTAGTCATTTTTTTAATAATAGATTAACTTTCTAACCGAAGGTTATATCACGTAATCTAAACCATACATACATTTTGAATTCTATTGAGCATTGGAAGAACAACTCAAAGTGATCGTTTTAGCTTACAAATCTACTTCATAAACAATATACCATAATTAATTGCATGCACTTAACATCAAGGATAAATAACTTGCATAAATAAAAAATGTACTACAATTTGTTTTGCATGCTTATTACAGAAAATCAATTACTCACATGCCATATATTTAACAAAAACTAAATGTAATTCACATCATAATGTCAACGGTTCAAACATAAATAGTTAAGATAAAGACTTATTTAACAGTATATTCTATCAATCACAATCATTTATTGTCACAATGACTGTGACATTTAGCTATACATTGCAATATCAGATTACAATCCTTTCTGCTTAACTTGAATACTCAATTATCATTTCAAAATTACAATGATATAAATCATACATATAGGATCTAAATTTTATTGCAACCACTAAACAACTAGGGCTAAATTCTAATTCATACATCCTTATAAATTATAACTTTGATAAACATACACTAACAATTTACATTAGTAAATACAACAATCAAATTTTTTAGCTTATATTCACCAAGTAAGTAAGTATAGGCTTTATCATAAACCAACAATAGACCATGTCGATGCAGAGAGGGAGAGTATCATAGAGGGCTATTCCTCCTACCATAAATCCTTTAGAATCCCCCACACACCTCTCATCCACTGATAGTGGCCCTATCCTTCACGATTAGGATAGATAAGGGTCCAAAAAATGAGGAAGAGATCACTGTGTAACTTGCCAACACTGCAACTACTCCATGCAGCTTCTTGCGAGTGTGCCTGTAAACTGAGATTGGAATTAAAACGTCCCAATGTACACTACCTGTATACATTACTTATGGCTATAAATTTTAGATTTGCTAAGTACCCCTTGTTGAATCTTAACTCACTAGATAACTAACTTATTATGTGGATCTAACTAGGATACCCTCCCATCTCACAGACCACACATCTCACATCCACTACTCTTATCCCAAGGTCTCCTTGACCTAGACATCTCATAGGTACTGGGTCTAGAAAAGCCCTATTGCCAGTTGTTTGTTTTCTTAAGAATGTGTTTATGAGACGATGGTTTACATGGGTGTCCCATGTCACCCATGTAATCATTGTCTTATCCATACATTCACGAATGATTGGTTTACTAAAATAGAAAGTCTATTAGAAACCTACTTTGTTACCGTTGATTTCTATGTTTTGTTGTTCAGTAGGGCCATTCTCGCCTCAAACTAAAGCTTCTACCTTGCCTGCTATTTAGTCATTGATGAAACTTATTGACGATTAAGCTAAGTGTAAACATAACACAAACTAGATAATGATTACTCATCCCTATCCATTTATACACGATGCTACCAATGTTGTTTATCTAATTCCATTTAAAATATCAATATCAGTTTGTTATAAATGATAGGTAATATATCTAAAGATCTCATTCTTATAATCATATTGCTTTCAAGGATTTTCATAAATAACAATAAATTATTAATGGCAAACCAAAAGATCCACTTAAAGAATTTAAAGTGCGAATAATTGTTCGTTATTAACTAGCTCATCAAGACACATCGTTTGCGATGTTTGTAAAAATTATGATTTTTAGTTTTTCTTTAAAAATCGATCAGAGCTAACCCCATCTCCTATGTGGGACTATTACACCTATATTTTTGCATTTATTATAAATAGTAAAGGAGTTATTATCGAGAGTAAATTAACTATTTTCCCAGATAAATAAGTTGATCATCTTGCTAAGAGGTTGAATATCACTTGGTTTCATATGACATTTAATTTCATGGGCGTTTATTAAAATATTTCATTCATTCAATTTCGATCTGACAATCTAATAACTCAAATGGTTTACTTAATTTGATAAGAGATGTATTCACAATACTAATGCCTATGTTTGTAAACTATACAATTTTAGAGTCATACTTATTAATATTATTTAGAGTCAAATATTACGATATATCATTATTATTAATCTAATATTATTTATTTCTATTCCTTAATATAAAAATCTCCTTTTTATTTAAACACCATTTTTTATAATTTTAATCACAACTATCACAAAATGACCATTTATAAATCAATTATTAATTTCAATTATTTGCTTGACTTGACGGGGTGATCGGCTATGAAGGAAAAGCCCATAAGAGATGACACAATAGCAGATAAAAGGAGGTTAAGAATATATTTGTCATGAAGTCTAAAAGTCCTCAAATCATTTACGTTTATAAGGGAAAAGTCCTAATCAAAACGCCATCCTTACTTATTAAAAAAATGCCCTTAGAGTATCATTCACTCACTATATTTCATATTACAATAAAAATGCATCATAAAAGTCTTAGGTTTTTATTTTACTTACTTTGGACTATCCTTAAATCAAAATGCCATGGTTATAGGAGTAAGCTTAGACACCATTAACAATTTTTAATACCAAAAGAGCACTTGGAAAAATGAGGTGCCATATCATAAGGTAATGCATTTGAAAAATAAGAAGCCCCCTATACTAATGCTGGAACATGACGCCAAAGTGCAACGGTAAATAAATTTAAAAAAAAAGGATAATTTATAATATTATTAAATACAAGAAAAGAGGCACTACAACTGGTTAAAGAACTGGGAAATTCTATTTAATAGCTACATCTGGTACGTAGAAAGTTACAAGTGTTTAAATCCTTCCTTCTGTTCAATTTTAGTATAATTGACCAGATTAAAAAGAGGAAAAATGGAGTGCCATACTTCAACAACAATAAAAGAATAGGTCTTCATTTTATTTATTTTTTAAAAGCTTGTTAAGGATTGTTAAATGGGATGCCATATTGTTGGTTTTTATTTCTGAGTTTTTATGTGCATTAAAACTAGTTTTGCGTATATCTAGAAGCTAATTTTATTTATCTCAGGGGCTATATATCTGAGAGAATAACTAAGGAATAGGGCGCTATAGATATCTACTCCAATTTCTTCCTTTACTAGTTGATTAATAGTTGTTCATCTCTAAGTGTGAATTATTTATTTTTATTTATCCATATTTATTATTTATTTATTTTTATTGCCAATGTTTGATTTTCATATAACTGAATCCTGATAACTATTCATATATAATTTTTTTCTTTTGCTAGGGATAAAACTCGCGTATTTACATATTTGTGTCAATGAAAAGATACCTGGTAAAGACAACCTACAGTTGGGCCATTATTGAGTTTTCAAGGACACATCAGTTCATATCCAAGTGCTACTCTTATGCAAATGATATTCATTCTAATAAAATGAAAAGGCCTTTTTATCCAAGGCAGCTAATTAACTTACTAAAAATGTTTGTTAAGAGTTTGGTATTACGCTATTTCCTTTACTAGACACATAACCTAAAATGGTTAAACAAGTTTGTATTGATATCAAGGTAACACTAACACGAAGTTATGGTTTATTTATTCATTTATTAGCCATCTCTGCACGTAACTCCATTGAGTAGAAATATATTTAGGATTTAAGACATAAATGTCATCTGCTAGTTTCAAACCTTAGCCTAAGACATCTTTCTATTACAAGGTTTTCCTTAACAGGTAAAATCAATTATAATATTGGTATGTTTTATTTATGAACCTAATACTCTTGGCTTCATTCATTACTGCAAGTAAGGAAGCTAGTTATTTTTACGTCTGATTAATCTTGTGACAAGAAGAGTATAGACATTACTCAAGGAGTACACCATAAATGTGTTAAAGTATAGGTGCAATCAATAACCAATAGATTAAATCTCTAAAATAAATAGATGAATACAACATTACTTATACATATTAGAAATATTTGGTTATGATGCTATCCTATGCAAGTCTTCTCTTGCCTGAAAGTACTACTTTTTTCCTCTGAATAAAATCCTCCGCCCAAAAACAATATCCTTCCTCCTCCGTTAACCCAACTTCCACCCCTTTGGCATGTCCCCCAAGCTTCTCTCCTACTAAAATCCTCTGATCCAAAACAATCCTCACCCCTATTTCATTCAAAAGCTCTAATACATGTATTCAACATTAAATTATTTTCACCCACTTCACTACTTACTTCTATTTTACTATTCCCCCATATGGCACAATGGGTGAGAGTGATTGCAGAAAGATACAAATATTAATTTTAGTTAGTGTTGGAATTTAATACCAACTTTATTTTTATCCCCCAAGGGTGGCATATTTACTAAAGATTGCAGGCCTGATTTGGAATAAAAATAAAGTATAAAAGTTCTTTTTGATTACATTTCTTTTTCTACCATGTGGTAAAATATTTTCAACCAAAATCATTTAATGCCTCCTTCTAATTGGTGATGCACACACAAGTCTAATTTGGAGTCCTTTCAAACCTAAAAGAGCTATTAGACAAATTATTATTATTATTATTATTATTATTATTATCAAATTATTATTTATGGACTAAAGATAGCATAAACACCTCACTAATAATGCAACCATAGAATAGTCCTTCAATTATTGCAAAAATGGCAATCATATTCAGTTTAGCATATTAATGTTCATGCATACACTCATCCTGACTCAGTTGATTAAAGAAAACTAGTGTATTGAAAGAGGGTCGATTAAAAGGTAATAACTACAACTAACCCATCTATGGAATTCATATGGCATACTCGATTCACTCAATCAACACATCCTCTTTCTTGTTTCTTGACACCTTATCTATTCCAAATCTCCTCAATGATACCCTCCCTCTCTATAGGGCCGGAGTAACCTGTGATGCAAATGCACACTAAGACAAGACCCATTAATAGTTTTGATACACATCCTCTTTCTTGTTTCCTGACACCTTATCTATTCCAACTCTCCTCGATACAACCTCCCTCTCTACGGGGCCAGAGTAACCTGTGATTTACATGCACACTAAGACAAGACCCATATCTATATATATATATATATATATATATATATATATATATATATATATATATATATATATATATATATAAACTATTAATGGGTCTTGTCTTAGTGTGCATTTGCATCACAGGTTACTCTAGCCCTGTAGAGAGGGAGGGTGTATCGAGGAGAGTTGGAATAGATAAGGTGTCAATATATAAACTAAGCAAGTAATATAATGTTAAATCATTAATATATATAAACTATTAATGTGTTTTGTCTTAGTGTGTGTTTGCAGCATAGGTTACTTTGGCCCTATAGAGAGGGAGGGTATCATCGAGGAGAGTTGGAATAGATAAAGTGTAAATATATAAACTAAGTATTATAATGTTAAATCTTTAACGCTTCCTTGCATCACTTGTAAACTTGTTTACTTACCCTATATAACACAATGTCAAATTTACATTAGATCCATGTGCATATCATTAATAATTTTAAATCCCATAACAATATAATGCATAGTAATAATCATCTTAAGAATGTAATCATTTAGTTCTACAATGATACTAACATTTAATAATAAATAAACGTCACAAGTTTACCTAGCTAAGTTTACGTGACACACCATGTTGACATGAGTAAGTAATATATGTAAATAAAAATGGGATATGACAATTTAAATGTAGTCCACTCTTAAAATTATCTTGATAGCTTGCATAATGTCCCTTGTTTGAGCAAAGAAAATGATTTTCAACCATTCCATAATAATGACATAATGAAACCCCATTTTCCTTCTGAAGTTATACAAAAATAAGTGAGGAGGACCTCATGGTAGCTAAGAGCAAAGAAACCAAAATCTAAGAGTAGGACCAAAACACTTGCCATGTGCCAACCCAAGAAGAGAAAATAAAGAAATGGCCTAGAGAAGACAAGACCATCATCCTAAAAAAAACCTTGACACTTGTAAGTCCATCACCAACATTAATTATCAAACACAAGTGAAAGGCATGAAAGGGAAAATGCATTACACCACCCTTGATCAGGATTATACAGCATCACACCCTAAACCAGGCATGCAGGGCGAAAATGAATTACATACATATTTATAAACCAAATTAAGAACATGGACTATATGCCACCAAAATAGCAATCCAATAATCAACCTCAAGCTAGACCCCTAAGTTCCAAGCCCAAAGAAGTGCTAACATCATGAGGTTTAGAAGGGGGCCTACCAACCCTATCCATGACTCAACAATCTTCTAAGCCAGGCTAACTTTCGAGGACAATATCCAATTTTATCATAACTTGTTCATCAATCCATCCATTAATAAGGAATTTCACCATCTTGTTAGCTTTTGTAAAATAATGTTAAGCTTGCCAAACATTAAAATCATCAAAAAACACCCAAATCTGGTGAAGATTATTTTCAAGCATGTAATTTCTAGATCCGTAATTTATAAGGGCATTTATAACAACCATCAATTTCCCTTAATCACTAGAATTTCAATCCCATGTTGAACATCCATATGGATTTCAGTCACTAAGGCATGAAATTTTATCTCATTGTTTATCCCATTACTCAACTTGACTGAGGTAGCCTTGATTAAATAAACTACACAATACATGATGATGTATATTACACCAGAAGAACTTTTATTTCCTCACGAAGTACCATCAAAATTGAGTTTAAATAAACCCACAAAGTAGGGCAGACCAAAAATATTGTTTACTTATTTTCAAAGCCTACCCATACTCTCTTAACTCATTAATGGGGGGATGTTAATTGAATTTTTTATAAGGAAAACAACCTTTATTATCATGATATTGAATAAATTTTTTTTGGGATAAACCATCTATGTGTTTTAAGATAACATTTCAATGCCAAATTAAGCTAAGTAAAGATAAGATAATAATATTAATATCTACACAGGGCTAAAATTGATCCATAACACTGAAAAAATACAATGTAAAAAAAGGAATAGGGAGTGTACGAACAAATCCAACACATCCAAAAACTAAAAATAACATGTAACCAAAAAAAATGTGAAAGCAACCATGTCCTTTAATGCCTCACTAATCCTTTCATATCTAGAAATCTATCAGGAGGTCACTTCCTATTCAATATTGAAGAAACAAGGTGAGTAAAAGAAGCAATCCTTTAGGTGTAAATCATTATATAAGTAAAGTCTTTGGCCTAATGTTGATGAAGATCAAACATATGTTGAAATAAAAGAGCCAAGCATATCTGATTCTCCTAAGCCATGAAGTTCTAGAGAGAGTTATATGAATCTCTATAGAGGCAAAAACATCTCCCCATGATCTTGTAGTAAGGAGAACATCTATATACAAAATGATCCTCAATTTCAAGTTCCAAATTAAAAAATTGACAAATATGGTGTCCTTAACGAATATGGTGATCTATCTCTTTACAGTGGTGAGGTGAAAAAAATCTGAATTGTGTCAAAAAAACCCTTGAACTGAAATATAATTAGTGTTTGGTGTGGTTTGGAGGTTGGACGAGCCCACCCTCAAAGTGAAGATATGTAATTTAGTAATGTTGAAGCTTTAAGGAAAGAGGTTGGCAAGGCTCTAGCCATTTGGACTAAAGATAGGATCTATAGATCTCATCTTTGACACCCCAAAATATCTCCCTTTTAGTTACGTTTGGTGCACTAATTGTAAAATGATGTGTATATCGTCTGTGAATGTAAATACCTACAAGGCCTAGTAGATCAAAAGTCATGGCATGCCAATAAGATTTGATTTCACATTACACTAGATGCATGGATGATTTAGATGCTTGACATGGGTACCTAAAGAAATCAATCAAAGAGTTGGCCATCTATCTAACATGTGTATCATAGTGATAAATTTAAAAATCACAACAATGATTGTTAGGAACTCCTCCAAGGAAGCACAATTGATTACCTTTCTTATAAGCAATTAAACGTGGAATTATACCAGAATGATTACGTAACTAGAAACTTGAAACAACAAAGAATTTGAGAGACAATACACAATCTTGTATTAAATAATCTTAGAAGAAAATACAATAAAGAAGATGCCACTTCTTCTTCCACTCAAAGGCTTGCCACACCTCAAGGACTTCTTCCCTCACTCTCTTGCTCAACCACAACGAACTCAACAACCTGAGTTGTTAACCCCTCCTTGAATGCTTCAACTAATCTCCTTGACCTTACACCTTGTAGATCTCCTTGACCTTGCTTCCTTGCTTCAATGCTTTTTACTTGCCTTCTTAATTACAATACATGCCTCATGGGTCTTTAAATAGGATCCCATGCATACAAAAATAGACTTCTAATTACAATAATTATACACGCAGCTTGAGACTATAATTAGCCCTTAACATGCAAACACTCGCTTCAACAAACTAACTGTTCGTGAAATGAATAGTTCTCAAACCGCCACAGGCGATCGACGTCGGTCCCTGTCTGCCTGGTGCTGACCGACGTCGGATGACTCCCTGCCGATGCCGGTTGCCTTCTGCATTCATCATGACCGACATCGGTCATACTACCAACGCTGGTGTCTTTGGAACTTCAGCAACCTCCTCCATGTTTGCAACAGTTGAAGCTTTTAGCTCCACAACCTAACAATCTCCCACTTGGAGATAAATAGCTGCAATTGTACCTGTACCTTACATCATCTAGTTTGTTCCCTTGGCTATGTGTCCCTCTTCAAGATCACTCTTGAAGACCAACCACCACAAAACCTATGATGCTATCCCTGTCATCCAAGTCCCCTGCCACATCTGAACTTTCTGACAACTCCCACTGGAGACAAAATCAACCTGTGATCTTCCATGTCTCTTATGCCAAAAGAATTTTGCTGCTCCCAAATTCTTCATGGCATACCTCTGAACTAACTTTACCCTTAGCTCAGCAACTCCCTGTATATGTAACCCTGCAACAAGCAATAACATACAGTAACAGGATAATGTAGCTAATATTATCCAACCTGGTAAAGATAAATACAATGGTCAAACCTCCATTGTCCTGCAGCCTACTCAAGACCATATACACTGTCCTTCTATCTCACGTATCCATCCACTCTCTTCTCTAACTTGGGAATCCATCCCTCATCCAGTGCTTTCTTCCAGCTGACAACTCCACCAACAAACACCTGTTTGGTTCTTCTCCAAGGACTCACACTCCTCATCCATGCCAAGCTATAACTGTTTTTGGATTCTACCTGCATTGCCTCTTCATATCTTCCTGGTTCTTGACCATCAGTAAGCAACAAATAAAATAAAGAAGGTGAACAATGAATATGAGGTTCACTTACCCTTTATGACTTCCATATGGGCGTTTGAGACTCCTTGACAGCTTGCTGTCTGCCCAACATCTGTTCTAGTGACCGATCTTGGCCATCTCCCAGTCTGCATCCGACCGATGTCAGTTCCCTGCACTGACCTTTACTGCTGACATCATTTCCCTGGCCAATGCCGGTGTCCCCTCTATCGATGTTGGTTTCTGCCTGACCGACGTCAGACTTCTCTGTCAGACTCTACCGATCTTGCTGGTCTGCACATGATCGATGTCGGTATCTGCCTGACCGACGTCGATTCCAAGTGATCGATGTCGGTGTCTGTGTGTTCCTATAAGTGATGAATTCTTCACTTGTGAGCTCATCTTGGATCAAACCCCTATCCATACTACCCTGCTCAGAATTATTCAGCCCCTGTGACTAATCTCTGTCCATCATCTCCTCCATAAACACCAAGGCTTCCCTATTTTTGTCAAAAGCATCAAATTTCCTTTTCCTGTAATGAACTTGATCTATGCCTTCCAAATTTGAACTCATACCTTTTGAATCAAGAACGTCCATTCCCTTCTTATTCATGTGACTAAGCCTATTAAGCCACATCTTTGAATCTACAGCTAAAGTAGATAAACCAGAAATAGAATCAGTAATACAAGTAGATAGATAAAGAGTACCTACTTTCTTACCTCTTGCTAAAACAAGTGCACCCTTGGTAACCTTCCAAGAATCGGCTGTGAGGGTTACTGTGCATCCCTCATCACCCAACCTTCCTATAGAAACCAAACTCTACTTCAGAATTGGGACATGCATAACCTCCTTCAACACCCATGTGTTGTCCATCTACAATTTCAGCTGCACTTTCCCTTTGTCAACTATTTGACAAGGCGTACCATCCCCTAAATAAAGCACTCCAAAGTCTCCCTGGACATACTCATGGAACAAATCTCTGTTTGGGGATGCATGAAAAGAAGAATCAGAATCTAAAATCCATGATTCTATCTAACTATCCAAAGAAAGTATAAGAGCATCCTGTGCCACAATACCTACATCCTTTGCTTCTTCATTACCTTCATGTTGATTTTCTTTATCCCTCAACCAACACTCTTTCTTTGTGTGTCCCTTCTTTCCACAAAACCAGCAGGTGATACTTCCATTTTTGGATTCAGATCTCCTTCCCAGCTTCAACCTTGATTTCCCTTGCTCAACCTTCTCTCTTTGCCTTCCCCTGCTTTCTGCACTTAGAGCATTCCCTGATGATTCACCTGTGCTTTTCTTGCGTATTTCTTCATTCAAGATTACACTCACAACATCATCAACTTTTAAGATTTTAGAAGCAGACGCATAATTACTTACTGCCATAACCAAACTATCCCAACTTTCAGGTAAAGAGCATAAAATTAAGAGAGCCTTTAATTCATTATAAAAAACAATATTGACTGAAGCTAACTGGTTTACCAAACCATGGAAATCACTAAGATGAGTATGTACCGATCCACATTCCTGCATTTACAAAGTAAATAACTGCTTCATAAGAAATACCTTATTTGAAGCCGAGGGCTTTTCATATAAATTTGCCAAAGATTTTATCAACTCTTCTGTTGTCTTACATTGTGATAAGTTGGAAATCACAGACGATGCAAGGCTCAACCTTATGGATCCCAGAGCCTTCCGATCAAGAACATTCCATTCTTCATCCTTCATATCTGTGGGCTTGCATGCAACCCCACCCAATAGTAAGTACAAATCCTTCTGATACAGACAATCTTCTATCTGCATCCTCCAATGTTGATAATTCTTGCCGTTAAACTTCTCCATTCGTAGCTTACTTTCTTCTGCCATTGCTATACTCCCACTCAAATAGAAATCCCTGTGAATGACTTGTAATCAAATAATAACCTGCTCCCTGCAAACCATAGCTCTGATACCAACTGTTAGGAACCCCTCCAAGGAAGCACAATTGATTACCTTTCTTATAAGCAATTAAACACAGAATTATACCAAAATGATTAAGTAACTAGAAACTTGAAACAACAAAGAATTTGAGAGACAATACACAATCTTGTATTAAATACTCTTAGAAGAAAATACAATAAAGAAGATGCCACTTCTTCTTCCACCTCAAAGGCTTGCCACACCTCAAGGACTTCTTCTCCCTCTCTCTTGCTCAACCACAACCAACTCAACAACCTAAGTTGTTAACCCCTCCTTGAATGTTTCAGCTGATGTCCTTGACCTTACACCTTGTAGATCTCCTTGACCTTGCTTCCTTGCTTCAATTCTTTTTAATTGCCTTCTTAATTACAATACATGCCTCATGGGTCTTTAAATAGGATCCCATGCACACAAAAATAGACTTCTAATTAAAATAATTAGACACGCAGCTTGAGACTATAATTAACCCTTAACATGCAAACACTCACTTCAACGAACTAACTGTTCGTGCAAGGAATAGTTCTGAAACTGCCACAGGCGACCGACGTCAGTCCCTGTCTGCCTAGTGCTGCCCGACGTCGGCTGACTCCCTGCCGATGCCGGTTGCCTTCTGCATTCATCATGACCGATGTCGGTCATACTGTCGACGCCGGTGTCTCTGGAACTTCAACAACCTCCTCCATGTCTGCAACAGTTGAAGCTTTTAGCTCCACAACCTAACAATGATGAGTTGTGTTGTTCCAAATTTAATGAGAATGATGTCTTGAGGGGCCAATAATTTAGCATGGATATGTTTGTATAACATGGAGGTAAGCACTCTTTCAATTCATATTTAATCAAATTTCTTAAGGTAAGGCCCCCACATTTCATCCCCATATAAAATAATAGGTGTCATAAATGAGTGGAAGAGGGTAATCTTTGTCTAGATATCTTAGAATTGAAGCCAAAGTATTATTTCTCAATAATGGTGGGGGAAACGTACCTTTTTCTTAGTCTGGAATCAATAGCTGGTGAAAAATTAAAGCATGGCCCAAAAAAAGGAACCCTAAATATATTTATGAAGAGACCATTTCAACCTTGTGACTTTTATATGTAAGGAAACATTATTTAGAATTATGCTTTGAAATATCAAAAACCACCACTTTTATTTTTTCAAGATTTACATGAAGACCACGTGTATCACAAAAGGATGCTAACATATGTAGTTTTATATGCAAACCTTCCTCTAAGTGGGATGTCAAAATGATTTCATCTACAAATAGAAGAATAACAATATAAACTTTTTACCATAAACAACCATTTGTTCTTAGATGACTTGGTGTGATTTCATCAAACTCATTTATTTATATAACAAAAGTGTAGGGGATAATAGACAACCCTATTTAATCCTAGTGATGCTATGTATCCCTTCCATCTAACCAACACTTGTGTGACTCCGCCAACAATGAACTTGTAGAGTGTCCTTACTAGTGACATCACCAATTCAAGAAGGCCCAAAGACCCCAAGGTGAAACAAATCAAGATGTATCCACCTAAAAATGGTCCCTCTACTTTTACTTAGTGTTACTTTTGTAATATGGATAAATGAATTACTCTTAAATGTGACACATAATTATTTAATTATATTAATTAGGTTAAGAAAATACATGTAAAATGATAAATATAGATTGTAACACTTAATTAATAATTTTAATTTTAGAATAATGCATTTACATAAGGTTTCAATACTTAACAGTTAATAATGTGAGACTCGAATATAATCGTTTGACTCTGAAAGATGAAATATGTATGTAGAAGTGATAGTGACCTTGCCTAAAAATCTGAAATTGATTGGTGATAGAGGTATAATGCACCAGGGGAACTCAAGATACCTATAGAGCATTGAGGCCACTTCTAATAGTTGATAAACATGCCCAAAAATGAAATAAAGTTTGTGTTTGCATAGTCTAAGTCTTTTATTTCCTCATACTGGTTTTCGTGTTGAGACACTTATAACCTATAAGTAAAGGCTTTCTTCTTCTTACCCTTTAATCACAATAATATCTAAACTTAAGGAAACTAAAGTGAGTTTTTAGGGGCCTATGATAAACCAAGTGAATAAACTATCTTGTAATTATCATTCCCCAAAATAGTGCAAAATACTTGATAAAAGTATGTCCAAAATATAAAATTTCATAAATGATAACAATTCAAGTGATATATAAAACCTTAAGTCATGCACCAAAATTGCGTCATGTTAAAAAATAGCTTTGGAAAATGATGAACACTCTAATGATTTCTTGATCTTTATACAATGTTTGTTAGTGATCTATATATAAATTAATGTTAAATGAGCTACAACACATGTATTTATAGATAACTAAATTTAAATTAGGACCATATTGACACAACTTGACATTAGAAAAACTTAAATAAAAGAATTTAGGACAAAGGGGATAAGTGCACCCTAACTTAACCAAGACCAAAGAAAGGACCTATAAATGGTGGGGGTGGCCCAACAAACCCAAATAAGGAGAAATATGAGAGAGAAGGGGATAATAAGAAGAGGGGGGCAAAATGAAACACAACCAATCACTAATAATTTCTAATGTACACTAATTGTCAATAAATAAACAAGCACACTAAAATCATGAAATTTAATGACTAATTAGTTCCTCATCACCATTTTCAGGTGTCTATATATTTTCTCATGTTTAAGTGTGTGGATGCATACTTTTAAAAGTAGAAAAATAATACAAAGCTGGATATAAAATCTCATATGCCTAAAATTCCATAACATAAGCCAATGCACCTAGGAACTTGCAAAAACATACTGCAAACATTTGCCAACACCAAAAATTCATAATAAGTGGTAAAATATAAAGTATTGAAATTTAAACACCCTATAATGATGAAGAACCAGTTTTAACAAAATTTGAAAATGATTTGAGTACTCCCTTAGTGGAATCTAAATATAATCCACCTGGAGTCTAAATCATTGAGATTTTAAATTAGACATCCTATTTTTTCAACTATTTATGGTTTAGGGATAAACAACATATGCATAAACAACTAAAACTATGACACAATGCATATCTAAAATATGACAGTATAGTACAAAAATTAGATCTATAATATGACTAAAAGTAACAACTAAAAGTATGACAATGTTAAATAATTAATGAAATTAAAAGAGAAGCAAAGAGTGATGAAAATAAACACACTTATACATTATTTTGGAAATAAGGAGCTAGAAACAAGATCTGGAAGTTGTATAATTTGAAACCCTATAATTTAGACATGTATGTTGAAATGGGACATAATCAATGTGTCATTATTTCTATATCAAACAAAATTACAAGTCATCGAATGTGTACATGTGTTGTTTTTAACCCTACCACCGAATGTGTATCCTACTAATTTTCATATTTTTAAAATTTTTATGTGGTTATGTAGGTAGACATTGAATATGGATATGTGTGTGCCTCGTTGAATTGGCATCCAAAATGTTAATTTTTTATTTTCTTTTGCTCCTTAACCTAATTTTCCAAAAAAATTGTAAGAAGAATAAAATAAGTGTAATTTTGGTTGGCTCAAGAAACCATCGAGGAAATGTAGCTACAAATCCTACATATATGGAATCAAATCCAATATAATTCTCATGCAGGTGAGTGTAATACTAACCCAAGTGAGAGATAGGGTTTTACATTATCTCCCTAGAAAATCAAGTGCAACTATGAGAACATTCACATAGTTCTTATTTTGATTAAGATGTAGCTAAAAACCTTAAAACTTATTTGAAAAGTCCTTAAGATTATAAATATAGATATTTGGTGTCTATTGGGACTTTAATCCTCTTGATGCCTTATTATTGAAATGCCTTTAAGAGTCTTCATATATAAAGACTTCTCAAGTTTGAATTATGAACCTATTGATGCACAAGTTGACTAAGAAAAATAAAAAGAATCAAGAATCATGAGTCCAAACATCGAATAGAGGAGAAGGAGAATATAAGGGCCCTTAAAATAACAAGGGACACAAACCATCGATTGTGTATAGGAAACAATAAAAAAATCACTATATATGACTTAGTAAAAGAAAAGGTGGGAGACAAAGACAGGGGGAACACAATAGGCCTTTACACATAGGTAATTAGAGAAGAGAGAATATAGGAAAAAGAATAACAAGTTACCACATAAATAAAAAAATAAGGGGCAAAGAACACATGAAAAAGTACCAATAAAACCTTAATTTGAAGCAATTATCCATATGCACAAAATAACACTAAATATATTTCACTAATAAACATTGTACTAAAAGTAGGTATCTACATAATACCCCAATTTATGTGTATATTTGAATACATACGTGCGTCAAAGCAAAAAAAAATCGTAACACATAAATGCACTTACCTAGAGGAAGAAGAATGAAACATTTGAATGCTTGAGTGAGACTCCACCCACAATTTGATGTTCATGAAATTTGGTATATCTATAAGCAATGGCCAATGCCAAAAAATTCAATGTCATGATATATACACATGAATATATCAAATAAAAATTAAACTAAAATAAGCATAGGAATGGATACCCTAATGATATGTGACCCATACTTCCATTTATGGATAACTACAACTTTAAAGTAAATCTAATTAGGTGCTATAGCTTTCAGAGTAATGTCGGCAACTCAAGCCTGCTTCTTGGCTAGGGAAGTATAAATTTGTCTTTTCTTAGTAATTCTTTATCATTTTAACTTTATTATTTAATTTGAAAAAAATGATTATAAAATATATAGATATATGCCCCTTTTGAGGCAACTTTTTAAAATCTTGTTCCTTCAAATCATGTATCTCAAAGGAAAGAGTCATGTACATCACATGTGTTATGACTATTTTCAATATCCCCTCTTTTTTTTTAAAGTCTTGACATGATTAGTCGTACCATATGATGAAATCTATCATAACATTTAAATTTCTTGGTAGGGGCCAACTTGTTTGCATTTGTTTAAGTAGTTGTTTCTATGTTTGTATGTGAATATGAAAGATTGCTATATCAAAATAATTTTTATACTCATGACATTAATATGAGGTATTTCATAGCATAAGTGTAGATGCCCACATTTGGTACAAGTATAATTTCATAGCATGTTTTCATAGCTTTTTCATGTATAGGTCTCTTGACTGAGAGTTTGTTAGTGTAGTGCTTTTTCCCACTGGGTTTTGCCTACATAGTCATATGGCCATTCTATGTTATTTAAGCTTCCTTAGATTACTTATAAAGGGTCCATCGGCTAATTATATTTAATTTTAATTAGTTAATTATGTAAATTAGGGGATTCCTCATGTTTCTATAAATTTACCTATATGTATCCCGCTTTTCCTTTTTAAAAGGTTAATCGAATGCATTATTTTTCTTCTCTTGGAATTTTGGAGCTCTCTCTACAGGAATCAACATTGTTACTTGAACACTATTCAAAGATCTTGGCACACTGTTTCATGATATCAGAGCCTTCCTAATATCCTCATGTGTCAGACTCCCTGGTAAGATCCTCCATGCATTCACTTTGCTGGTTTTTCTTCAGTCTTGGCTGCCATTTTTTATTTTGGAGGCATTTTCTTAATCTACCTTGAAAATCATGTCATAAGGCCTTATATGATTTTTTTGCATATATTTTTTGGGTTTTTTGATATCTAAAATGGGTTGCTTTTATATTTTTTATAAAGTTCATGGATTTTCCTAGAAATCAATTTCTTCCATCTGGTCGAACGTTTATACAAACGAAGTAATCAAGCCTATAAACCCTGGTTTACTCTCCATAAACCAAATCATGTTCTCAGAGGGCCATTAATTAATTTCAAACCAAATCAAGTTTTTAAAGTGCTACAACTTGCTTGCAAGACCCATTCGAGCTTTCAACATTACTTTACTTCAAATTCATGAAGTTAAGTAAAGTAGTTCAGAAACCTCAAATTACATTGGAAGAAGCAATCAAGTTTCTCAATGCCAGCAACTGAGAAGTAATCAAGCTTATCCAAGCTAATTAATTAGGATTTTTTAACACAACTAATCATTTACTTTTTTAAGTTGTAGCTGTTTGAAACCCCGGTGTACTCTTTGTAGACCAAATCAGAATCTCTAAGATTCAATGCTGACTACTCATTTACTTTTTTAAGTTGTAGCTATTTGAATTCCTGAAGTAAAGTTGTTTGAAGAACTCAAAATATATTAGTGTAGTTTTTTATTTTTCCCTATTTATTAATTTGGGAAATTGTATTTCTTGTGCATACATGGAGTTTTCCTACATTTGTGGGATATGCTAGCTTATGTGGAGGTGTGTGTCATAGATGTGTCATAGGTGTCATAAGAATGTCATAAATAACTCCCTTGATGGGAGTTACTTCTCTATTCTTAGCACCTTCTCACCACCTTTCATGGAGGAGTTACATTGTATTCTTGGGGTGCCTTGTCCACCTTTTGTGGAGGAGTTACGTACTCTCCTATTTGTATTCCTCACTTTGGCCATCTCATTGTTAGGAACCCCTCCAAGGAAGCACAATTGATTACCTTTCTTATAAGCAATTAAACACGGAATTATACCAGAATGATTAAGTAACTAGAAACTTGAAACAACAAAAAATTTGAGAGACAATACACAATCTTGTATTAAATACTCTTAGAAGAAAATATAATAAAGAAGATGCCACTTCTTCTTCCACCTGAAAGGCTTGCCACACCTCAAGACCTTCTTCCATCTCTCTCTTGCTCAACCACAACCAACTCAACAACTTGAGTTGTTATCCCCTCCTTGAATGCTTTAGCTTATCTCCTTGACCTTACACCTTGTAGATCTCCTTGACCTTGCTTCCTTGCTTCAATGCTTTTACTTGCCTTCTTAATTACAATACATGCCTCATGGGTCTTTAAATAGGATCCCATGCATACAAAAATAGACTTCTAATTACAATAATTAGACACGCAGCTCAAGACTATAATTAGCCCTTTAACATGCAAACACTTGCTTCACTTAACTGACTGTTTGTCAACAACAGTTCTGAAACTGCCACAGGCGACCGACGTCAGTCCTTGTCTGTCTGGTGCTGACCGATGTTGGCCGACTCCCTGCTGACGTCAGTTGCCTTCTACACTGTATGTGACCGACGTCGGTTACACTGTCGACGTCGATACCTCTGGAACTCAGCAACCTCTCCATGTCTGCAATAGTTGAAGCTTTTAGCTCTACAACCTAACAATCTCTCACTTGGAGATAAACAATTGCAACTGTACCTGTACCTGTACACCATCTAGTTTGTTTTCTTGGCTCTGTATCCCTCTTCAAAATCACTCTTAAAGACCAACCACCATAAACCCTGTGATGCTATCCTTGTCACTTACGCCAAAAGAATTTTTCTGCTCCCAAATTCTTCATGACACACCTCTGAACTAACTTTACCTTTAGCTCAGCAACTCCTTGTATATGTAACCCTGCAACAAGCAACACAATACAGTAACAGGATAATGTAGCTAATATTATCCAACCTGGTAAAGATAAATACAATGGTCAAACCTCCATTGTCCTGTAGCCTACTCAAGACTATATACCCTAACCTTCTGTCTCACGTATCCATCCACTATCTTCTCTAACTTGGGAATCCATCCCTCATCCAGTGCTTTCTTCTAGCTGACAACTCCACCAACAATTACCCATTTGGTTCTTCTCCAACGACTCACACTCCTCATCCATGCCAAGCTCCCACTATTTTTGGATTCTACCTTCATTGCCTCTTCACATCTTCTTAGTTTTTGACCATCAGTAAGCAATATAAAGAAGGTGAACAATGAATATGAAGTTCACTTACCCTTTCTGACCTCCATATGGGCATTTGAGACTCCTTGACAGCTTGCTGTCCGCCCAACATCCATTCCAGTGATCGATCTCGGCCATCTCCCAGTCTGCATCTGACCGATGTCGATTCCCTGCACTAACCCTGACTGCCGATGTCATTTCCTTGGCCGACGCTGGTGTCCCCTCTACCGACGTCGGTTCCTGCCTGACTGACATCAGACTTCTCTGCCCAACTCTACCGACCCTGCTAGTTTGCACATGATCGATGTCGATATCTGCCTGACCGACGTTGGTTCCAAGTGATCGACGTCGGTGTTTGTGTGTTCCTGTAAGTGATGAATTCTTCACCCGCGAGTTCATCTTGGATCAAACCCCTGTCCATACTGCCCTGCTTAGAATTATTCAGCCTCTGTGATTGATCTCTGTCCATCATCTCCTCCATAAACACCAAGGCTTCCCTGTTCTTGTCAAAAGCATCAAATTTCCTTTTCCTGCAATGAACTTGATCTATGCCTTTCGAATCTGAACTCATACCTTTTGAATCAAGAACGTCCATTCCCTTCTTATTCATGTGACCAAGTCTATTAAGCCACATCTTCAAATCTATAGCTGAAGTAGATAAACCAGAAGTAGAATCAGTAATACAAGTAGATAGATAAAGAGTACCTACTTTCTTACCTCTTGCTAAAACAAGTGCACCCTTGGTAACATTCCAAGAATCTGCTGTGAGGGTTACTGTGCATCCCTCATCACCCAACCTTCTTATAAAAACCAAACTCTGCTTCAGAACTGGGACATGCATAACCTCCTTCAACACCCATATATTGTCCATCTACAATTTCAACTACACTTTCCCTTTGCCAACTATTTGACAAGGCATACCATCCCCTAAATAAAGCACTCCAAAGTCTCCCTAGACATACTCATGGAACAAATCTCTGTTTAGGGATGCATGAAAAGAAGAACCAGAATCTAAAACTCATGATTCTATCTGACTATCTAAAGAAAGTATGAGAGTGTCATGTGCCACAATACCTGCATCTTTTGCTTCTTTATTACCTTCATGTTGATTTTCTTTATCCCTCAATTAACACTCTTTCTTTGTGTGTCCTCTCTTTCCACAAAACCAGCAGGTGACACCTCTGGATTCGGATCTCCTTCCCACCTTCGACCTTGATTTCCCTTGCTTGACCTTCTCTCTTTGCCTTCCCCTACTTTCTGCACTTAGAGCATTCCCTGATGATTCACCTGTGCTTCTCCTGCATATTTCTTCATTCAAGATTACACTCACAACATCATCAACTTTTAAGATTTTAGAAGCAGACGCATAATTACTTACTGCCATAACCAAACTATCCCAACTTTCAGGTAAAGAGCATAAAATTAAGAGAGCCTTTACTTCATCATCAAAAACAATATTGACTGAAGCTAACTGGTTTACCAAACCATGGAAATCACTAAGATGAGTATGTATCGATCCACATTCCTGCATTTGCAAAGTAAATAACTGCTTCATAAGAAATACCTTATTTGAAGCCGAGGGCTTTTCATATAAATTTGCCAAAGATTTTATCAACTCTTCCGTTGTCTTGCACTGTGATAAGTTGAAAATCACAGATGATGCAAGGCTCAACCTTATGGAACCCAGAGCCTTCCGATCAAGAACGTTCCATTCTTCATCCTTCATATATGTGGGCTTGCATGCAACCCCACCCAATAGTAAGTACAAATTCTTCTGATACAGATAATCCTCTATCTGCATCCTCTAATGTTGATAATTTTTGTCATTAAACTTCTCCATTCGTAGCTTACTTTCTTCTGCCATTGCTGAACTCCCACTCAATCAAAGACCCCTATGAGTAACCTGTAATCAACAAACAATAACCTGCTCCCGACAAACCATAGCTCTGATACCAACTGTTAGAAACCCCTCCAAGGAAGCACAATTGATTACTTTTCTTATAAGCAATTAAACACGGAATTATACCAGAATGATTAAGTAACTAGAAACTTGAAACATCAAAGAATTTGAGAGACAATACACAATCTTGTATTAAATACTCTTAGAAGAAAATAAAATAAAGAAGATGCCACTTCTTCTTCCACCTCAAAGGCTTGCCACACCTCAAGACCTTCTTCCCCCTCTCTCTCTTGCTCAACCACAACCAACTCAACAACCTGAGTTGTTATCCCCTCCTTGAATGCTTCAGCTGATCTCCTTGACCTTACACCTTGTAGATCTCTTTGACCTTGTTTCCTTGCTTCAATGCTTTTACTTGCCTTCTTAATTACAATACATGCCTCATGGGTCTTTAAATAGGATCCCATGCATACAAAAATAGACTTCTAATTACAATAATTAGACATGCAGCTCGAGACTATAATTAGCCCTTTAACATGCAAACACTCGCTTCACTTAACTGATTGTTCGTCAACAACAGTTCTGGAACTGCCACAGGTGACCGACGTCGGCTGACTCCCTGTCGACGCCGGTTGCCTTCTGCACTATATGTGACCGACGTCTTTTACACTGCCGACACCGGTACCTCTGAAACTCAGCAACCTCTCCATGTCTGCAACAGTTGAAGCTTTTAGCTCCACAACCTAACACTCATGCTAATCAGATTTTGATTTTCTTTGTTTTGTCTTGTGCAATTTCTCTTATTGTGTTATTTTCAAATTGCTTTAGCATCTATGTGGTGTGCACTTGCTTCAACTTATGTGATCACATCTCCATTGCACTCGCATTATCTGGATTCTGGCAACAACTCCGATGTGGTATCATAGCTACTCCGATAATCGTGTGTCTGGGTATGCTAGTAGTTTATTTTGAAATTCTTACTTTGCTTTCCTAGTTTAACTCAGTTGCATTTGAGAGTTTTGGTAGAGTTTCTTGAAAACTGATGCAAATCCATACGAAAATCTGTTAAATTTTTTTTTACTTCTGTTGAGTTTTATTCAGATCTCCCTTTATATATCTAAGTTAAAATTTGCCAAGACATCTTAATTGGTCTGTTGTGGCTTCAGTAAGGCGGAGGAATTTTTTTTATTTTGAAAAAAAAAGTTTTGCACTCTGTTTGTTGGATGCCACCTTTCTTTGCATTTTGTTTGTGTGACTCCAGCTTGAGGATCCAGGCACTGCCCAAACCAGGCGCCTACCACTTCAGGCACTGCCCACTTCAGCTGTTGCCTAGTCTGTATAATGCGCCTTCTTTCTGCAGTCCACGCCTAGCTTCTACTTTCTACACCAACTTTCTTCAGAACTGTGCACTCTTCCAAGAAAGCACCTAGCTGCCATAATTCTAGTGAAACCATAAGCCGTATGGTGTCCAGAAACAAGCTTATGTGCCTCTTTTTAGGTGAAGGTCTTCTGCCACGCCTCAGACAGGCCGTACGACCAGCAGGTCTGCAATTCTTTTTGTCTTTTCTGCTAAAATCTGGTATGTGCTTTGTTTTTGGCGCCCCTTTCTTGCTTGGCGTCCCATGTGGCGCCCTTTGGACATTTGACATTCATCAAAATTGTCTTTGCCTAATTTTTTCAGTTAAAATTAACTTGTAAAACAAAAATCAGTCAATTTGACTGAGTATTTAATTTTTTAGACAGTTTTGTATTTTTGGGGGTTTGAATTAAAACTTGTATCTTCGACCTACGAAGACGAAGGGTGAGGCCCGGGTTGGCAGGAGACCAATTCCCCCTCACACAAACCTCCTTTGGATTCCTCATTCCATGCTAAATCTAACAAGTGGTTGGAAGGCCACTTTCTCTCCCTTAACAGACATTTTTTTAATGTTTTAGTGCTTTTTTTTGCAAAAACACTAGTTTACGAGAAAATTATACCTTTAATATCTTGAAAATGATAGCTCAAATTTGGGTGCCATTTTTTGCAAAAGTGTTTATAATTCAATTTTTCACAACGTAGACTTGTTAATTATAAAAAATGCACTAGTTTATAAAGTGCCAAAAATTTGAGTCTCTCGAGACGCATTTTCGACTTAGTCTGATGTCCTGTTTGCTTTAATTTTGCACTGATTGCTCTAAGACACATTTTCGAATGAGTCTGACATCTTTTGAGCATGAACTTGCATATTGGGGGGGGCTCAACATTTAGAGGGGTGTGATTGCTTTTCACATCTTGCTTTCATTCTCCTTTCTGCATAAATTCACAACTTGCAATCAACACAACTTCACCTAAATTCAGCTAAAAAAATGGATTCTTTTCAACATAAACCCCTAACACCCTTCAACTATCATGAATGGAAGGTTAAAATGTGAATCATTCTTAGAAGCAAAGGGTTGTATAGGATCACCATGGGTACTGAAGTAGAACCCAACACTGATGCTGAAAAGGTCAAGTGGTACAACCGTAGTGATGAAGCCTTTGGATTATTGAGCTTGTCTGTGTCTCCAAAACATCTCTTCCATCTAGAATCATCTCAGACTCCCAATGACATATGGGACACCTTAGAAAATTTATTTGAGAAGCTTGATGAGATGAGAGGTCATGAGCGCGAAAAATCCATCAAAGTTCTTCAAACTGATAATGGAGGGGAGTATGTTAGCATCAAGTTTGAGTAGTTTTGCACTACAGAGGGGATTGATTTGCAATGCATAGTCACTTACAGTCCTTCATAGAATGGGGTTGCAGAATGCAATAATAGGTTCTTGAAAGAGATGGGTAGCTATATGATTCACTCCAAATCCTTAGCACCATAGTACTGGGCCGAAGCCATCAATTATGCTTCCTAAATTCAAAACAGAGTTCCTCACAAAGCTTTGAAAGGGATAACACACTTTGAAGCTTGGCATAAAAGGAAACCTGATGTTGAGCACCTTAGAGTTTTTGGATCCCCAGCCATGGCCCGCATTCCGAAGAAGAAATGCAAAGCTATGGAATGTTAGTCCAAGCCTTGCATCTTTATAGGATATTCGAATGGTATTAAGGGATATTGCCTTCTATATCTTGTCACTCATGAGTTGTTCATCGAGAGAAGTGTCCATTTTTAAGAGAATCTTAGAGACTCAACACTTGACACTTCTTCTCCCTCATCAGATCTACTTCTTCATGATGATTTCTCATCAAATTCAGATCAGCCACAATAGGTTCTTGAGCCAGAGTCATCTTCTTCTTCTTTGAGTTTAGACAATGAGGATAGTGATGTAGAGTCATCCACCTCTAGTCAGTCAGAGGATGAGGAGTTAGCACTTGACTCACCCACTTTCAGGCCACTTTGGGCTAGACAGACACTTGAGAGTGCTGGCACTTGGGTAGGAGATCCCACAGATGACAAACATACTAGGGGGATTTTCAGAGAGATCCACATGCCTTCTTTGCTACAGTTTCAGATCCATAGACTTTTTGAGAGGCATCAGGGGTACCTGAGTGGGATAATGCTATGGAGGAAGAATATTATTCCTTAATCAAAAATCACACTTGGGTTTTGACTTCACTTCCTAAAAGAAGAAAGATGGTTTGATGTAGGTGGATATATCAGACCAAGTTTGCAGCGATGGGTCAGTTGATAAGTATAAGGCACGATTAGTCGCCAATGGTTTATTACAAGTGGCAGGCATTGACTACTCAGAGACCTTTGCACCCATTGCAAAGATGACTTCTATCTGACTCACCTTGGCTATTGTCGTAGCACATGGTTGGGATGTACATCAGATGGATGTGAAGAGTGCCTTTCTTCATAGAGACATAGAGGAGGAGATCTACATGGAGCAGCTGCTAGGATTTATTTAGGATTCCTGTTTAGTATGCAGACTTAATAAATTTATCTATGGCCTCAAATAGGCCCCTTAGGCTTGGTATGCCAAGATGGATTCCTTCCTTCTCACAACGGGTTTCACTAGGTGCCATTCTGATCCCAATGTCTATTTCTTGCGGCAGGATGATTCACTCTTGATTTTGGTTCTATATGTTGATGACCTTTTGATCACCGGGAGTTCTTCATCATCTATTACAGTGGTGAAGGCATCTCTCCAAGATAGATTTGACATGACAGACTTGGGTTTGTTGCACTGCTTCCTTGGCATCGAGATCTCACAGTCAAATTCAAAGATTTCTCTTGCAGAGCCTAAGTATGCTCTTGGCTTATTGGCTCGATTTCACATGGATAATTGCAAGCCATCTCCAACTCCCTTTCTATCAGGAGTCAAGCTTGAGGCTGATTGTTCTTCACCATTGGTTGATGCCACTAGGTATCGACAACTTGTTGGTAGTCTCATCTACTTGACTCACACCAGGCCTGCCATATCATATACAATGGGACTTGTCTCCACATTCATGGAAGAACCCCATGAGCTGCATTGGAAAGCAGCTAAGAGGATCTTGCATTACATACAAGTTTCACATAGATATGGGATTCATTACAGATTTGGCATAGATGTTGACTTGGTTGGATATACAGATTCAGACTTGGCTGGCTATTCACAGACTCGTAAGTCCACTTCTGGTTACAGTTTCTCTCTAGGTTCAGGTCCTATCAATTGGTCTAGCAAGAAGCAAAATGCTATTGCTATATCATCCATAGAGGTAGAGTACATGGGAGCTATTAATGCAGCTACTGAGGCTATTTGGCTTCAAAGGATTCTTTCTGAGTTTGGCATTCCTATCAGGCAGCCCACCATAATTTATTGTGACAACCAGAGTACCATTCAGATTTTTAAGAATCTAGTTCAGCACCAGCGGACCAAGCACATAGAGATTCACATGCATTTCATTCGAGAGCTTATTCATAGTCAGGTCATTGACTTGATATTTTGCCAGTCTTCAAAGCAGGTTGTAGACATCTTCACCAAACCTTTCACTGAGAGTAAGTTAATTCATCTATAAGCTCTTCTTGGGGTGCGGTCCACATCTATAGTAGCATCATCTTCAGGGGGTCTTCTAGCCTCTTCTTTCTTTTATGTCTCTCTTTTGAGGGGGAGTTTTTTCTTACGAGTTTTCTCCTTTTCTCTATCTTATGGGAGATTGCATTTGTACATGGGTACCTCATAAGGCCTAGTTGTCTAGACCCATTTTATATTTCCACACTACCCACCTAAACTGTGCTTATGGGGGGATATTAGTGTAGGTTTTTATTTTTCTCTATTTATTAATTAGGAAAATTGTATTTCTTGTGCATACATGGAGTTTTCCTACATTTTTGGGAGAGGCTAACTTATGTGGAGGTGTGTGTCATTGATGTGTCATAGGTGTCATAAGAATGTCATAAATAACTCCCTTGATGGGAGTTACTTCTCTATTCTTAGCACCTTCTCACCACCTTTCATGGAGGAGTTACATTCTATTCTTGGGGTGCCTTGTCCACCTTTTGTGGAGGAGTTACATACTCTTCTATTTGTATTCCTCACTTTGGCCATCTCATGCTAATCAGATTTTCATTTTTTCCATTTTGTCTTGTGCAATTTCTCTTATTGTGTTATTTTCAAATTGCTTTAGCATCTATGGGGTGTGCACTTGCTTCAACTTGTGCGATCAATTCTCCATTGCACTCACATTATTTGGATTTTGGCAACAACTCCGATAAAATACACTACCAAGAAGTAAATGAGTTTTCAAAGGGCAATTATTTATTACTTTTTAAAAGTAAAGTAGCTGTGAGAACCGGAAGTAATGCAGTTGCAAGAACCTGGAGTAATGCAATTGCAAGAACCCAAAATGCACTAGGAAGAACTATTAGGGTTTTCTATGGTCAATTACTTCTTACTTTGTAAGTAAAATAATTGCAAGAACTTGAAGTAAAGTAGTGTTGAAACCTCGAGTGACGTTCAGGAGGACATCAAATTTTAGGTGAAAGGCAGTGAAGAAATAGAGTAAAGTTGTTTCCATTTTTGGATGAAAAAACACAAGTCTGGAAAATAGATTTCCAATTTTGGAAAGGGTCCAAGAATATGTGGGAGTAAGAACCAGTAAGTGCTATAACTGTCAATATGTAGCTCCTTTTTGGGTGCCTTTTTATTAAAGTGCATATTTTCTTGAGATCTACGTATTGCTGACATTGTTTCAAGACTTTTGTAACATCCATTTTTCACATGGTGTAATAGCTTAAAACTCTCTTCAAACCTTTGTACCTTTATTCTTGGATGCATTATCATTTGTGCTCAATGTCTCTCTCATACTTTCTCACACTGATTACTCATAGATGCATTCTCGATTGTGATCGACGTCCAAGATGAAGCATGTGTGCATTGTAACCTCAAGGGGGTATTCTTAATAGTTTAGCGAGTACTTGTACTATGTGATTTTTGTTTTTTGACGAAGCATGTGTGCATTGTAACCTTTCGAGCTCATGCCCCATTTCATGGTCACCTAGGGATAAAAGTTACTTTTTATGCTTTTTTAATCACTCATTTGTTTTATTTCATGCATTCGATCGATTCTAATTCCCTCTCTCTTTTTTGTCATGGTTGTAGGTTACAAGTGTTAACTAACTATGATGGTTTGAGACTTGCTCCAGTATTGCCGACTGGTCTTTGTCTTCTCCTAACTTCCCCCCTTACCTTCATTGCCTCTTTTCATGACTAATGTTATTCAATTATCATGATTTTGGATTAATTTCATTACTTGTTTCCCCATGAAACTCATTCACACCACCTTGCTTCGAGATAATCTATTTGCGATTGCTCATCCTGCATCCTCGACCCCCATCATGGTGAACCTCTTAGTTATGATTTACATAGATGGTGGTGGTTGGGGTAATCTAGGACCTATAACTATAGCTTGGGTTATTGACAATCTATGGGGCTATGAACTTATTGTGGCTAGCCATTTCTTGATCAATGAGATGAATAATGCCACTGAGTATCACATAATCATTGGTGATTTAATTGATCCCCATGAGTTAGGTGTGTGCTATGTGTAGTTGTTATTCAACTCACTCTTAGTCGTGTCTCAACTCACCGATACCTGGGCCATCCTTAGCTTTGAGTTTCTCCCCTTCTTCAAGGTGGCGTGCAATTGGCTTTCCTTCTTTGAGGATGTTTAATTCACCCATATCCATTGCAAGGAAAAGACCAGGGTTGACACCTTAATGAATATCATTCTAAATAGTATGATGTAATTTGATATCACTTGTGTTTCCCTTTTTTAGGATCTGGAGTTGGATTTGGATTTTGGATCATGCATCATTTGCACTTTCACTATTGGATTGTGTCGTTGACATTCTTCTACCACCATCTATATCTAGTAAGTGCAAGTAATGTTTTTTGTTATATTTTCAATACTTTATTTCCTTTGAATTAGTGTGTCTTCAAGGTACTTCACAACACTCCTTGTTCATTTAAACATCAACTGCTCGTACCTCAAGGGAAAATGTAATCATACTTCTGATGACCCTACTCCTCCTTAGGATTATTTATCAGCTCATGTGTAGACTACCAACCCTAGTTATCTTTTTTAGAGTCATAAGCCACTTTCTTGGACCTCTCCCACACATTATGGCCATCTTTTAACCATTCTAGACATTTCTTGTGCTAGAAGGGCTCTTTAGGGACCCCTCGGGACCCTTTCTGGTGCTCTTTGAACAATTTAGGCCCTTGTTTGACCTAGGCCACAACTTAAGAAGGAAACCCATGGCCTAGGCCATGCATTTCCTTCATGAGAGCCGCATCCTAGGTTGTGGCCTTGACATAATGCTTGAGAAGTCATGGATTTGGTCCAAAACAATCATAAACGTTTACATTTTTGACTTGTTGATAGATAAGGGTTGGATATAGGCATGTTTCCTCATTCATTCTAACTCTATATTCACTCTTACTCCACTTTTATTGCATCTCTAATCTGATCATTTATATTGATCACTCACTTTGAAAGTTTTGCTGTCATCTTTGAATCTCTCTTGATTCTTACTTGGCACAATTGCTTTCCTTATGAAAATAGATGCCTTACATTGTTGTTACTTCCATTGGTGATTCTCTTTGTTATTGATAGTGTTCTTGAAGCTTGTGGACTACTCCTTGCCTCCTCAAGACTCTATTTTACCTATCATTTATGTTCCATGCATTGCCTCTCACAGATTGGTTGCTTCTCCTTCACTTCTTCCATAGCTTTTGGCTCTTAGTTTGGACTTAGCCGACACACAACTTGATCTTCTTCCTCTCTTGCCTCCTAGCTTGGATAATCTATTGGTAGAAAGTCTACACATC